>JAYKAV010003266.1:1517240-2130064 GCA_035582835.1 Phoebastria nigripes | reverse complement strand
GGAGCCGCAGCGCCGAGCAGCGCGGAGCAGCGCGGAGCCGCAGCGCCCCTCGGCGGCGCCGCTCCCTGCCGCAGCCCCGCCGGCGGCCGGGGGCCGGGCGATAAAGCATCCCTACAGCTGAGCAGCCGCGGGTGGTGGCAGCTGCTCTCGGTAGGCGCAAGAGGTCGTTGGTGAAGCAACACTGGCCAAGATTAGGGAAAACCCCAAGTCTACGTTGCCTTTATTTCCAGGGAGAACACCCCCTCCGGCTGTAATTTATGTAAAGTAAGTTCAGCCTAAAAACTATGGTAGTATTTCTCAGAGAGAAACCAAAACTGTAATTAGGAAATAAAGGAATGGCTTTTACTCTGAGTAAATATCAGGTTAGTGCCAGGTGTTACTGAAGCATCAGATGAGATGTAAAACTCATCACTGGCAGCAGTGAAAGGCATCTTTAAAAGCACCAGGGGAAAAGGACTGGAAGGGGCTCTCATCTCCACCCTGGCAATTGCTGATAATAAAGCGCTGCTGTTTTCTACCTGGGAAATGAGGTCCCAGAGGTACAAGGCTTTCCATTTTTCAAAGGAGGGTTTGTTCAAATACATAGACAGGAGCATCCTCACTCATTACCAGCTCCTGCTGCTACTGACCCACCGCACTGGAAACTGTAACGGCCCGCATTCAAAATACCCTTTTGTTTTGATTTTAAAGTCATGTCCTTGGTCTTGGAGGGATAAATAAAATGAAACAGAAATCTAAGAGCCACTTCTTTAGTTGTCTCCTGAAGAGAAGGAAGCAACAGCAAAACTATTTCAACTTCAGTGCTAGATGACCTGAAAAAATGACAGGGCTCTGCTAACACTTACGAGCACACAGCTAAATTCAGGCACCACTTACTTATTGATGTGTTTGTACAATAGGAGTGGCTGGGAAGGCTGCAAACTCCCAGGTACCTTCTGATGGCACATAATAAGCACAGACAACACAGACCTACAGTGAATAATAGAACAAAAAGCTTCCAGTATCACTGAAAATCAAAGTGCATATGCAATCAGATGCTATCCAGTTAAACCTCCTGGGAAGGGGAGCGAGGGGCATCTTACGAGCCTAGTTCTTGCCATGAAGGAGGAGGGCATTACAGGACAGTTGCATTAAAATATCAACATCCAACAGTATTAGCGTTTAAAATTATAGTGCTATTTCACCATACAAATTATAGTGTATCTCATATAATGCTATTGATAAGGTCCAACTAAAGAAGCAGCATAAAAAAGACATYCAAATTGTGGACACAATCCCAAACCTATATTCTCAGTACTATGATGATCTAGTGAGGAAAAAAAAAAATCTATTTATGAGATAATAAAAGATGCATTAGAAATGACCAAGATGAATAAACTTCCCACAGTAACAGAGAGTTAACGACTCTGGTTTTTCCCAGAGCTGCAGGAAGGATTTCAGGCCCGAGAAGAGCTCTCCAGGCTCAGCACCTTTGTCCTCTCCGTGCTCAGGATGGCACCTCCTCAGCCACAGCGGGGTCACGGGCAGCCCTCGTGCCCAGGCGCAGCGGGGATGGTCCCAACACTGCTGGGCCTCTCTGCCCTGTCCCCTCTGAGGGATGCAGCCAGACCAGCCATRGGCCTGTGGTTAAATCCTCCCATTTCTGATTTGGAAATACAAGCGATTTCACACACAGGGAATCTGAAGCTGACGAGGAAAAAGGCTTGTTATTTCCAGTCCCTCCACGGGCCCCAGACATCTACCTACCCATGTTGCTCTCTCCATTTTCATGTATGACCGCTGTTACAGCAGGTCCACGCGCTCGCTGCACGGCCGGCCGCACCGCGACATGGTGCAGTCGCTGTGAGCCCACCCTGCGCGGGCTGCCTGCCTCCCAGCACCGCATCCCCAGGCAGCAGCCCTGAGACACCTCCATCCTTCCACAGCTCCCCTTTGCCCACTATTAATAAACACTGTGGCTTCTCCAATTACATTTTTCTTTCAGATATTTTTCTTCTTAACTCCGTCAAATGCATTTTCTCCCTGCGGTACCACGCCAGAATTACTGCTGCTGAAGGTCCTGACACGATGCAGAACAGCCTCCGTCAGCTGTTTTGTGAAGAGCAGAACTCTCCGATATGGGAATATATCCATCTTGTGCTTTTAGAAAGTCTTTTCTGCAAGGATCTCAAGTAATTATGATGAACAAAGAGCACCTTAATTTTATACAGACAGAACCCAGGGATCCATTAAGGGGGGAATAAGGAGAAGCCCTGGGGGGTGCTGCGGAGCGGGGCTGGGGGAGATGCCGCAACGGGGATTGAGGGGAGCAGGACAGTACACGCGCGCATGTGGATGCACAAGAGCAAACAGCAACTTCATGAGAAGGCCAGCAGCGCACAGCCTCTGCTGTAACAGGAATTGCGTTTTCGCATGCTATCCCATGCAGGAGATTTGCAATGGGCACAGCTTTTAGTGCTGCTCAACGTGACTTTGGCTGGGGCAGTCAGAGGACTGAGGGAATTTGCACTGTAAGTTTCGGATGAGGAATACTACAAATCAACTGTTTTTTCCACCTCCAAGAACTTTTCCTCTGACCCTTTGGGATGCAGTCCCTCTCAGCAGCATTTGTAATCTTAGGGAGAGCATCGGTGATGAGAAGTGACGCCGCATCATTTAGCTAAAGCGCTCTGGTGACACAGGGCACACGATCGATACGTGGAGGCTGAGGCTCCATTACTTATAAGAAGTGCTTCAGAGAGCGCGTTGGAAATGCAAGCCCTCTCCTGGGACCTCTCCTAGATGGTTTCAGATTAATTGTTACAGGTTTGTTGGTTTGTTTTTATGGAAGAAAGAAGATTTGTTTGCTTTTTTTTCCCCCTGGAGTTTTACCATCATCTTTTCTCATTAGGATGGTGGCTGGAGGTCAATAGAGTCCCCTGTCTGAGCGAGATTCCTCCATAATTCGGAAAGGAAACTTTCAGAGCTGCAGCGTTTGAGGTACCTTCCCCAGCGTGTTGCTCTGTGTTTCAGAGCAAACTATGGAACACACAACCACCTCCCCGCTACCAGCTTCTTCGTTAAACACAAAAGCTTTATAATTACTACCAAGGCATAAGAGACAAATTGGGGCTGTGCTATCCTCCAGGCTCAGACTGGTTGGCTAAATGGTCTCCCAGCCATGCTTCTGGTGGCATTTTATTACCATGCATAGGAACAAAGCTGAGCAGAAAAGCTCTGCAGCCCGGGCTGCTTTGCCAAGGTTAGTCAGTCCTTCCTACCCAGACGACAGGTCGAGAGCTGCCTCCCCTCCCTCTGCCCATCCTCCTTGTCACCATTCTCTCTGGTTTTTGGTTTTCTTAATTATTTTGGAATCTAGAGAGTAATCTGTCGTCAAATCCTGCAGAACAAATTGAACGTCAGGTTTTCAAACCATTCTAATAAAGCAGATGGTATCACAGGCCTGTAAATCTCCTCCCAACTTCAATGCATCTAAACGCTGACAGATTATCCATTAATGGGCAGATTAATCCTGAACAGCAAAAACAGTGGGAAGGAAAATACATGCTTTTGTCTCCATAACAGGGAAAATGAACACGCTAATATGTACAACTCACAGGAGAGGTGCAGTTACATCCATTACGAGCGCACGGAGCGACTGGCAGAGCCCAGAGGCGCTGGAAGACACGCGCAGCCGCTGAGCGCAAGGCGACGGCTTCCTCCAGCTGCCCAGTGCCTCGCTGGGACCAGTAAAAGAAAAATAACTTTATGATGGAAGGGTCAGGGCTGACTGTCCTGATGTTGGAGTCTACTTCCCAAATGGGCCAAGTTATTGTCAGCCTTTCTGATTATTTCCCTTCCCTTTCCTTGCCTGCCAGGCTGGACACAGCCTTCCTGCAGACCCTCTCCCTAACAGGAGCTRTTTTGCTGATGTCCGTTTTGGCTAGCTCCTCTTAGTCTCAACAGTAGCAAGTGCTACTTCACTGGCCATTGTACAGCCACGTAAAGGATTTTTGGTCTTCTGTGTTGCAAGCGGCGGCCCCCCCAGCGCAGCATCCCCTTCTCAATGCCATCCCCTCCTCTCCCCGCTGCTGATCTGCTTGGCAGGTGTGAAATATTAATTGCCTCACATGGGAACTTGGCTCACTGTCTGTCACATTTGACTGAAATATCATTCTCTGCCGCAAATATAATTACTGGGGGTCTGGATTTTAAAAATAGCCTCTCGCCTGTCTGTTAATTAGGAGCCATGCTTTGCTACACAATGAGATATTTTGGTTAATTATAAAAGAGAAAAGGACAAATTTGTCACGTCTTTTGTTTTCGTTCCACCATGTCTCCCGGTGACAGCAGTGCCGAGCCGTGATGGACTGCTCAGCCGACAGCACCAGATGCTCCCTCCCAAAACGGGGAGGGGGTCAGCGCTGGCTGGGATCTCACCGCTGAGGGGGGGTGCTCCCGCGGAGGAGTTTAAACAAAGGAAAGAAAATTTCAGTCAAAACCTAGATCATCACTCAAATGCTCCCCAAGCAAATGTTTAAGGACTCCCTGATTCGAAGCACTGATATATTCTTATGAAATCTGCCAGAAGTGCTGACTTGAGGCATTCTGGGCTGCAGCTCCAGCATCCAGTAGACCCGCTCCTGTCCGTCCTCTGCTTGGGCTGGCAAATGGCACTAGGGCATCCTTCCCCCAAATTAAGAAGACCTATCTTCTCAGGCTTGCTGAATGCTCACACCAATATTCATACATATTTCAGGTTTGTTTCTTAAAAAGAAGAAAAAAGCCATTTCATAGGTGCCAGTGCAATTAGAGGAGAGTAATGACAAGTTTGGAAATGGCAGATGAAAGTGCTAACAAATCTCCCCTTGGCCTCACATGCTAATTAATAATGTGTTAATAAACCTCCAGAAGAATAAAGATCAACAGAGCTGTTGCATTCCCAGGCCCTGCTTGAAACCCACCAGGCAGCAGCAGCAGATGCAGCCCAGGAGAGGGAAGAGCCAAGTGTGGCTTTATCGGTCACGAAATTCCTGGTGACAGAAAGCAGCACCTACCCTCGGCACACGCCAGACACAAGACACCGTTCCGGTTAAGCAAACTCATGTTCACAGGAGTCATGGAAACAACCAGCTGATCCCATGGTTTTAAGGATGCGCTGTGCCATTGGGGCACGAGGAGGATGCAGAGGAGCCGACCGGCGGCTGGAGCTCGAGGCCAGCACCCCAGCCTGTGGACGGGGACCCGCGCAGCCTGCCACAACCCCGTCGGGTTCCTGCCACCCGGGGTGCCCGGCCGTCGCTAGCAGAGGTGGCTACACTGCAGTAAAGGTTTTCGTATGCTGCTCTGAATCGTCATCCTAATGGCCAACTTCAGAGGAAAGTACCAGATCATCCAGATGAACGGTTCGATTCGATGCCCAAGAACCTCTGCAGCTGAAAAGAAATTTTCAGCAACCTGCAGGTGAAGGCGCCTCAGCCAGCTCTTGTCCGTGGACCCAGGCAGCAGCAATTAAGAAACCGAACGGAGAGAGAAGGGAAGCAAGAGAGGTGGTGACAGTTTATTTCTTGATCTGATGCTTGAATTGCCTGGTGTTCAGGTATGTGCATAAGGGAAACAACCTATTCAGCATGGTGCCATGGATTCCCTCTTCCTTCCATAAATCCAATTTTTAATTCTGTGTTTATAAGAGATCAGCAGCAATACTTTGCACTAAGATGCATTGATAGAATGTTTCATAACTATTTATGTAATTATCCAGCATTTCAAAGAACCCATGATAACAGCTTAAATTGATGTATTAAACGAGCATAATAATTATTCCAACAATATTGAATGCTGTTCTGTCAAATAATCATTTCATATATATGAAGAAAGCTTTAAGAAATAGCACCATAATTCAAGATGCTAGCAGATTAATGACACAAAAGTTCCATATCCTTTTTCTGAGGAGATACAGAAATTTGTATATGGAAAATTAAATATGTATGTACAGAACATATATGGAAGTATCATACATCAAAACCAGTAAGAAACAATAGAAGACGGAGAGAAAAAAAATGGTACTTCCTTAGCCTAGAATAATTGTGCAAGGATTACACTGCTTCAGAAGCTTCTCCAGGTAACAAAGTAATCAAGAACAGAAAATGTTGTCTCTAAACCAACAGCCTGGATGGTATCTTTGTGGCCCAAATTCCATCCCAAGCCAGGTCCATATTGTCCTCCCAGTCTTAGTCTTCCCCCAATAGTAGCTACTGGGGAAAATAATAATCATAATAATAATGATAATAGGTTCCAATATAGCATAGGAAAATCCCACTAAATGAACTGCAGCAAATCTGTGCTTGCCTTCTCCTTCTGCTGATAGTTCAGTAACACTTAGAAGAGTGGCACAAATTTTATAACCTTGTGATGAAGATTAAAAAATAAAGCCCAGTAAAAGTCCTTGTGAATTATTGAAACTGTAGCTCATTATAATGGAAGCAGTGAGCCTTTATTTTCAGTAAGTGACACAGGAGCAGAAAAATGGCAGGATAATGATGCTCAGGCAGAACAATTATTTCAATGTGATAGAGAAGCGTAAAGTTTATCACTTTGATTACTACCCTGATTTTTTTGTGCACCCAGTTTAGAGACCAATAAATCAGGAGCGTTTCTGATGCTCCATCCCTGCTGCTGGAACCTGCTCCCTGCGCAGACACAGAAAGCTGACCTGCCAGGGCAGGTGCTTGGTGCTCCATCACGTTGCTGCATCCTCAGCCCGGCATCCTGTGCCCTTTCCTGCCTAAAGCACTGAATTTGTAGCAGACCCTATTCCTCATTTTGCAATACAGAGCTTTAGGACAAAAACTTTGAGCTTGGACAAAAGGCAAGCTCAGGATTTACAAGGGTCCTATCCTTGACATGTCCAAGCTAAGGGTGTGATGCTGTTGATAACAATCAAATCCAGCTGCTAACTGCCTAAGGCAGAACAGAAAGGGGAATTTGTTTTTTCTTGATTGTAGGAAAACGAACAACAAAAAACCTGCAGAAGGCAGAATCCTGCACAGACCTGTGACGAACACACCTTTCAGGAGGAACCCAATGCAATGGCCATAACCCAAGAAGCAGAAGAGGCTTCCACTGGAGAGAGCCGCAAGCCCTGAGCAGGGAGCTGGTTACCACCCGCCTGCTGCTCCTGCAGCACTGCTGTTTACGCTGGCATTTCTGCTCTCCTTTGGGTATGTTTGTGTGACACTTCGCCTATAAAACATGTCAGTGTGATGCACTGTGTAAGAGTGACATAACTTTTATCAAGGGGAAATTTAAGGCTTAAGTGCCTTTAAAATGCTGGCATCACTCACCATATGTGCTGGCTCTTTTTGAATATTACACCCATTATATGTAATTCTTTTTCCTCCTGGAGAAATATTAGCATGTACTTTTCTCCTCGTCAATCACTTTTTTTGACCTTTGCATCATCAGCCATCTTTAAGAGGGTCACATTTATTCTGATGTCTGTGCCTTGCAGAGCCTCCGCTAACACCACCACAAAGCCAGGCTGGAAATAAGATTCCTGTACATTTATACGGCATGTTTCCTTCAGGGAATTCAAGGTGTTTCAAGCTCAATAYGGAGGCTCCCGTCACTCACTAGAGAAAAGCAGCCATCGCCAGGGCAGAGATGAGCTGAACGATCCCTGTGCTCATGCGTGCGCAGACCGGCCCACGGAGAGCCTCTTGCTGAAACACACTTTGTCCCTCTCATTTAACAAGCTCGCTTCTGCTGCAGCAGCAGTCGGTCCTCGCAGAGTCGTGGCTATAGTYCTGTGCTGCGGAGGGGCTCCTGCCCCGTCTGGAGCGGGGTCATCTCTCACAGCACTCACATACTCGTACCAGGGGCTGCCCCTTGCAGGCTATATGCCCAGCTCCCGATATTGCAGGGTGCTGGGGTGCAGAGCATCTGGGCAACTGAAAGGACTGACCCAAATCTCTAGAGCATTTTGGGATAAGGATAAGAAGCAGAAAAATACAGAGCTATGTCCCAGACCCCAGTTTGGCATTACAAACAGGACAAGCTTTTCAGATACTTTTAAAGCCAGTCCATCCACAATCCACTGCCTCTACCTATAGATTGGGATTTTTTTTGTTGTTTACCATTTGCCCTGCTGCATAGCTACAAATCAGCATACTAGATCACAACTGTCTTGCAAAGACAGGACATCTCAGAAAATTAGTCAGGCTAGACCCCTTGTTCTTGAGTTCATCACTGACTTCTTAACTGGAGCGAAAGGATTGCATTTCATTGTCTGTGTGCATGGGGTCAGAAACACATTCAAGGCATAAACAGTGAAAAACTGAACCAGATGAGATACAGAAAAGTGCTTTACAAATAGAGGTCCGATTTCACTCCCCACCTAGTGCTAATCCTGTGCGATCTGCTGTTGCCTTATGTCCCTCTGATCCCTCCAAAGCCTGGCCAGCACTTCACTTCTACTCCACCTCGGAAGTGATCTGCAGCGCCCTAGGAACTGCTCCGGGAGCTGTACACCCAAAAAAAAAGCTGGAAAGCCACTAGATGGCAGGCAGACCGCCGGGAGCTGGAGCATCCCGCCGGGAGCTGGAGCATCCCCGGCAACCGCGCACCGCTCCCGCTCTGCCTTGCTCCCACATTTCCTCCACCCTTCTCCCGCATTAACCATCTCCCGGTGGCGGTGCCACGGCGGGTCCCCCCCTCCTTCCTCCGGGCTGGGGTTCTGCTCCTCCCGGGGGGGCCGCGCCCCTCGGCCGGGGGGCGATGGGGAAGCGGGCAGCGGCGGAGCCGTGCCCTGGGAACCCGGGACCAGCAGCAAGGAAGCTCCGCTATCATCAACTGCGTGCATAAATTATCCCCGTAATTACACCATATGCACAAATTGTACACTATATTAATCACTATAGAATGCTAATTACTCTGCCCGCTGCCCCAGCCTCGGGGGGAGCCCCCCCCCGCCCCAAGCACCCCAGAGGTTTCGCTGCTGAATTAGCCGGAGCTGTTACATACCCCGTGTTTGCCTTGGAGATGTGTTGGGTTTTGAGGCGGGGCAGCGCTCGCCCAAACGGCGGTAATTAACCCAGCTGCAGGGTGTTGCTAGCTGAGAAATCCCCGTCATTTCCCTGAATGGGAGGCGGTGGGGAGAGCCATTTGTTGTAATAAGGCTCTTTTGTGCGTGTGCGTGCGCCTGTGTGTGCGTTTGGTGGCTGTGGTTTTGGGGTTGTAATTGTAGTAACAGGTGCTGGAGAAGTTTCAGTCCTGGACCTCTTGTCTGGCTCATTACCGCCTCTGTGAGCTGCCACTCGCACCCCAAAGCTGCTGCTTAATGAGCCTCACTCAGCAGCAAGAATCAATTAATACTCAAGCACCTTGGCTCAGTCTCGGTAAATGCGAAGCCACTGAGTTAAAACAAAAATAAGCGGAGAGCAAACCCTCGCGTAATCCTCCACCACGGGGCAGCCACAACAAGCCTGGGCTCTGCCATTAGGCGAAACGTGTGTTATCTGTGTTGCGGGCTTGGCTCCGTTCTCCCCCCCAGTATCCCACACCCTGCTCCCCATCCCAGCCATCTGCAATATTTCAGATGGCTTATTCGTGAAACAGGCGGTGCAAAGGAAATTAAAAGCCCTACTCTATGTAAATGGGAACCTGTGCAAATGTGCTCAGGAGCTCTGGGGAAGGAGCAGCTGTGATTTGCCAAGCCAACCAGAAAATGAAAAAGATTGTTTTTCAAACACGCGCACACGCGTGTGCAGGGGTGACCCCAGCTTCAGGCAGATCCCTGGGTCCCCTCCACTCCTCGCAGGGTGGGAGCGGTGCTTGCCTGCGCTGGAGCGAGGGCAGCGGAGGCAGGGAAGGATTTGCAGTCCCTTGGTTCTCAAATCCCTCTGCCAAAGACCGCTTTCATCCTGAGAGCAGTGAAAGGCAGTTGAGGGGGACGTGATCTGTAGCTTTGAGCTGCAGGGTGGGTAATAAGGCAGTTGAAAGTCTCCTTCCCTTCTAGGTCAGTGCTTTGCAGACAGGCCAGGGATCCATCTGTACATTTAACCCCCTTTTGAAGTGAGGAGGACAGCCTCGATTTCAGGGCTCAGCAGAGATGGGAGAACTCAACCACTTCAGAACGTCTCAGGCACCCCACGTCTGAGGTGCACAGTAGATGCTTTTGCTCAAGACTTGTCCTGCAGCTGAACTGAGTTCTCTGAAGGTAACACAGCTGCAGAGAAGTGACTCGTGTCTGTGTGTCCGCACTCAGGAGCTGTGCCAGAGGGCGGCAGCTCCAAAGAGCGGGGTGAAGGAGACGGCAGCGAAATGCCTGCGAGCAGTGCCTGGGTGCAGGGTTATGTGCCAGGCTGGGCTGGCCCACAGCAGCTGAGACACACATTCCCAGAGGCTCTCCAGGGATCTTCTTGCATTCTTCATCCACCAGGCCTGAATATATTTCTTGCTGCGGGTTATAAGAATTCACTCTTACACTCTAATTCAATGAGGTGTCTTAAATGTGGATTTAATCACAGCATTAAGGTAACGGTCACTGCATTCAAACTGGTGAGTGCAAACATCTTTCCTGAGCAGACAGCTCTGCTGCATCCTTATTAATCCAAAAATCATATCCATATTAATCACTCCACAGGTTATTACTCAACCCATATCCATTACCAACCTGCTAATCCTCCAGCCCGTGCACTGAGGTATTAGCTTCCCCACCAGCCAGCTCCTCGCGGCTCCTCTGCAGATGGAGGAAGAGACTCTACCTTGTTTCAGAGGTGCATCCTTGGGAGCGAGCTCCCCGCAGAGCTCCCCACTTAACAGCTCGTATCAAAAGGCAGTCAATTTATTAGTGTGTGTGTAAATGAGGTATTTGTTTGAGACCTGCAATTAGTACAGTGCTGAGACCACTGTGGATGCATTTCCTACAGCCTCACCATGCCAGTACGCACCAAGCCCCGGCAGCGCCCTGCCGCTCCAGCTCCGGCTCTGGCAGGAGGAATACCGCTCTCGTGTGCCAGAAGGGGAATTACAGCATCTCCAGAGGGTGATTTAGCTCAGCTGGGGTGACTTACATTCTAGAAGCACTGATCTCTTTTATATATCTGTAGCAGGAGAGGTGAATCCCACCCATTAGCATGATAGGAACTGCTGGCCAGGGCCATTATTTTGCTGCCAGCCTCACAGCCAGCAGATCTTATAATCCTTCTGGAAGCACTGGGCCATCCTCCTGCTTCCACCTGTATAGGCAAAAAGGCCAGGCCACGCACAGAGCAATCCTTTGAGTTCTCTCCCAAAGTGGATTTGAGCATTTCTGGTGCTTGATCTATTTGTTTGGTGTATTTGTTCCATGTGACTAGCCTTGAGCCACTTCCCTCCAGGGCAGGGTGCTGGCACTCTGACCTGTGCTTGTCAAAGGCTAAAATGCTATTTGAGCACATATAAAATATGCATGAGGTCTGTGACCTAGTCTATAAACTCCTGTACAGCCTGAGGCAATGCCTTTGTGGCGAGCTCAGAGAGATTGCAGGTTCCCGCTGCAAAAATCAAATGAACGTCAAAAGAATGCTTAAAAACTCATGCAAGAGCAACTCTCCCCCTGAGATCATCCCAACACTTCCCTTTGTGAAAGCTGAACATGGCAAAAAAAAGAACTTTTAAGCATTTATATCTTCTCCTCAAAGCTCAGTCTAATTGAGTGCTAACAAAAGAGAAAATGCTTTCTCCTCTCCGGGCAGCTGGCAGCGGCTGGAGCAGAATGACAATGCCGGCTGGGCAGAGACAGCCAGCCCCGTGCAGCCCTGCCCCGCATCCCGGCGGCTCCCAGGCCACCCGCCGCCGCGTTAGCACGAAGGGTGCGTGTGTCCAGAGCCAGCCCCGGCACCCAGCGGGGACTCGGCTAATGAATGTATTAGCCTCCGGTCCTTCTGGAGTGCCTTTCATCCGAGGCTCTCAAAATATAATTAAATCTCCCAACACCTGCATAAGGGATGGGAAGTAGCTCCATTATATTTTTCAGAGGGGAAGGAGGCAGGCAGGCAGGTTGCTCACATGGCAAGGCAGCAGCAAAGCTGGGAGTGAACCACAGGGGAGAATAATTCTCTCCGCTGCAGGAGTAAATGGAGGCTATTTATTGCTTTGAAACACCAGGAGGCTGCGGTATCTCCAGCTTTTGTGTCTATGGAGCTGGAGGTCCCAGTACTGGGCTCTTTGCTTTAGCCAGCAGCTGGCCATCAGTGGCCCTTCGAAGGTGCCGGGGAGGCGGGGGGAGCTGGAGGGGCTCTGCAGCCCCAGAGCAAACCCCCCTTCCCCTCCCCGGGGGACTGGTGCTGCTGGGGACCCAGCTGCGTGCTCCAGGGGACGGAGCGGGCTGCCTGGTCGTTGCAAGGAGCACAACACATCCCCATAGCTCTTGGTGAGTGCTGAGCAAAGCAAAGCAACCATGGAAAAGGATAATTTTCAAATTATAATGATCATTGCTGATCTTGTTTTAAATGGGCTACAAAGCAGAAACCCCATATCTTGTATTTCATACTGCTCAGAGAGCCTCCAGCTCCCTTCCCAGTCTGCTCCAAAACAGAGATGCTGTGAGATAAGCTCGAAGCACCGAGGAAGGACCCATGCACAGCTCCATGTGGACCCAGTTACAGAGCTCCAAGATTTGCCTTGAAGTAAGTCTGGATGAAAAAAAAAATAAACAGTTTTACTAGGGAAAGAACGGGATCTATTTATAAACCCCCAAACATTATTCCTGGTGCTCAGGCCATAGACAAGCCTATTTCCAGGAGCAATAAGGGCGAAATGGCAGTCATAAAACTCTGGTAATCAAATGTGAAAAGAACAGCCCAATTCATTAACACCCAGACAAGCTGACAGAGACATTCTTAGTTATCAAATATTACCATGGAGTTAATTTTTACCTGAGTTGTTTAAGCCTGGCCATCCTCCTTCCCTTTTCTTAGACATTTTGCCATAGGGCAGCATTGAACATTTGTAATTAGATTCCTTCACTGGAGTTAATTATGAAGCGACAATAAAGCCCGAGTGGTTTCCATTTTCATAAGTATTATTTTGAGCGAAAAACAAATCCCTTGTTTTGGCATCGATATTTGTAATTTTAAGTTTAACATGAACCCTGGGGTATACTCTTGATATAAATAGATATAGTCACATTCATGTTGTATTATGCTGTACATCTATTTTATATTGTGTCATAATACTTTCACATTATTTTATATACACTTGTCTGCACAAACATATCTATATACTGGAGCGGATACAAGATTTCTCTTCTGGAAGATCTCTAAATTAATTAGCTACTTTTCATCCTGTTGATGTCAGATCAGTAGCCCCCACCAGCAACATCAGTACTTTGCAGGTTCCAGATTGACCGGGCACCTGGGGAAATGTGCCACCATAGCGGGCATGGTGAGGGGTCCTGAGTGTCCCATGAAACAATTCTGGATTAGGGAGGAGAGGTTTTAGCATGGTTATTAGTGATGTGCTCCATTCTAAGCAATGAAGTGTCCAATCAACACTAAGCTAAATTTCCATTACAAATGTGTGAGTTAGCCACTTAAATATAACAAGACCACACATGCTTATTGGAATAAAAAGCAATAGATTTTTGTGGTTATTATTGCTAGTTTAAAATAACTGTCTGATTACATACAATTATATGTCACCCTCTAGCTAAGCATTCACAGAGGAGAAAAGACTCTGGAATTTAAACAGGTCAATATTAATGCCACGATTGCATTTGATAATTGAAAGTGTCACCTCCATTAGCTCGCCCTGATAACCAGGCTTGAAAAGCCAGCACCAGGATGTCCAAAATCCTTTCCACTATTTGCAGAGCAATGGTGATTAGTAAGCAACAGAGCAATCCCATATATTCAGAAGGTGAAATAAAAGCTGGCCTAGGGGATGCAGAGGGTGAGCACAGACAAAGCTAAAATGGGGGAACGGAGGATAAACTCAAAGCTGTTTTGCTGCTGTTTCAGAGAGAAAAACTGCCCCAGGCAGCCCGCAGAGCTGCGGTACCCCAGCTCAATGCTGTGCCAGCAGCCTTTCAGAGGAATGATTGCTCTGACCCACAACCTTAACCCAAGTAAGGTCCAAACCCGCCGTTTTAGTGATGCCTTCCAAAGTGTGTCTTTGTGGCTCTTCACTCTTCTGCACTGGACATGGAAAATGATAGAGGGATTTCAGCCATCTGCATTTTATATAACCTTTATTAAGCATCACTTGACCTTGCCAGTGCTGATAAAGCCCTGTGAAGTGCATGCCAGATAAAATGTAATTTTTAATTGAGTATACTTATTATATTAAATATATTAACAAGGTGCAGATGAATACAAATGACCTCATGGTCAATGCTGTCGATTCACATTGAAATTTCTTTCGCCTTTGCTGAGCTGAAGGAGTCAATAGCCTCTCAAAGGTCACATGTGGAGTGGAAATGCCTCCGGCCAGCAGCCGTCCTGCCGCCTGCCTCCAGTGTCTCTACTGCAACGCAATGGCCACGAGCAAGTCAGCACAGAGATCACCATCTCTGGAGGTCCCCTGTAAAATACCATACGCCGCTCCTCCAGCCTTTAGGAAAACTCTGGGAACCTCAGTTCAGTTCATATTTTATTCTTGGTATAAATTTAGGCTAACCCAAGGCACAAGTGAAAAACAATCATCTCCTCTTTTATTCCCTAACTTCACAAATCATGTCAAAATTCACTCAATATTGGGTTGACACACCCCGGTTCAGCACTGGAACGGTTACAGCACCGCCAGCATCAGAGCTAAGAGAGCCCATGGGATCGATCTGTGGAGGTTAAAATCTACCGGTTTAAAGTGGGAGACGGCAGGATGTGGCCCCGCTGCCTTCCTAAGGTTCATGTCAAGCTTTGCTCTCAATTTGAGGAAAGTAAGATAAAATGACCTGCCCGAGGAGCAGACTGCTGCACTGACATGATATATTTGCATTAACTTCAAATAGGAGTAGCTTCCCATCACCCTATTAGCACTACACTAAAACAAGCGGACTCGGTGTCAAATGTCTGTGTAAAAACTACATCTTGGGGCAGCACTGAACTCCCTGCTGTGATCCACGGTGTGCCATGCCTTTCCCTTCTGGTTTAGATTTATCCTTTTTAGTACCTAATTTAGAAAGAAAAAACCCTAAGATCCTTCAGAAAAAGCAGTAAGAACTCTTGTTCCAGATCCCCATGTTTCTTTTTTAATGCTTCCTTAAGGGTCTCCATTTTTCTGTCACTTATCATCATCCAGAGTAATTTTGGGCTGTTAGAGAAAGTTCATTGCTGTAATTGCATCCATATTGGTCATTAAAGTTGACAGACAGCTGCTGAAGAAGTCACTTGCTGATTCCTGCTACTCAGCAGATGCCTCTCAGCGTTTGCTAAAATTTTAGCTTGAATTTATGAAACGGAAGCAAACACATTTTACCTTAAGGACTGATAATTTCAAGGAGGGGAAAACACAAAAAACTC
The DNA here is from genome assembly GCA_035582835.1 of Phoebastria nigripes. NCBI lineage: Eukaryota > Metazoa > Chordata > Aves > Procellariiformes > Diomedeidae > Phoebastria > Phoebastria nigripes. The sequence continues at coordinate 2,114,585 of JAYKAV010003266.1, read as the reverse complement.
ATCCAGGCCTTTTATTTGTGAACAGCCTCTGCCTGCTCCTTCCCCAAYTGGAGTGGAAGGACCCAGTATTTCCCGCGGTCCGTAGGGCTGCCTGCGTGCCCCCTCCTGTCTGCAAGGACCGGTGCTCCTCGGGGAGACAGCTCAGCCCTTCGGCCCCTTTTTCTGAGATGATGAACTAGCACGTCTCATGGGACATTTCTGAGCTTGAGGCCGTTTAGCAATGATGCTAAAACTCTAGAGGCCCGCAAGGACGGCAACAGCCTCACCTGCCCCGCTCTGCGGGAACGGGAGCCGTGAAGCAGCATCGCTCAGTCCCACAGAGCCTCCCTGCACCTACCGCACTTTGCTTTGCATTCGCTACTGGAAAAATTTTCCCTGCTGCAAAGGTAGAAGTTGCTTTTCAAAGGCTGGAGGCCAGGAGGCAATCCCAGACCCCCGTCCAGCCCAGCTGCACCCCCGGCTTCGCTGGACAGGGGTTACTTCCAGATTTCCAGTTACCCATTTATTGCTGGTGTGATTCAGTAAGTATTTCTCACCAATATACTCAGCTTACACAATAAATGCCACACACCATGTTAGAAAATAAGGACCCACTACTCAAGAGGGCTTTTTTAACCAGTAAACTTTATTTATATATAACAACAGTACAAAGTGAGTCCTTGGCTTGCAAAATAGGAGTGTTTCATATTTACAATAGGTACACAATAATATATTAGAATAATAACAAAACCCCCTTTTTTCCTTGGAACATTTTTAAATACTTAAACTTTCTTACATTTTTTCCACAACACTTGTAAAAACAACAAAAAACAGACAATCATCTTAAAAAAAATATAATACAGAACTCCAGTGTGTCAAGTATAACGGGGAGGGGAGGAACCAGAGAACGATACGGTGGAATGGGTACGGATACAAATCAATTCATTATTCCTGCCAATACACAAATCCCCTAGAACTGGCATGTGTTTATTTTAAGGAGGGGGGCAGAAGAGATCAGAATCTGTTCCATGGCTGATACCTCTACATTCTGTGACAGTTTTGAGGACAGAAGTTTTAGTACCTGTACACTCCCTTCCCCTTGCTGCTTCCCACCACTTCTCCTAACGGCCCCCAAGGTGCCGTTAACATAGAAACACTCGTCAATGTGAGAAGGACATTTTACTGCAGTATCTTCTGAAGCTATGAAATAACGTGGCAAAATCAGCTCATCAGATCGTTTACTTTCCATCAGCTCCTCTTGCAGGCGCACCTTTCTGCTGGCCAGTCCATGAGATGGAAACATCTGATGGAGAAGCTGTTGCATAAACTTCCAAGCTTGTTTGAAAGAGAGGTATTAAAAATCTCAAAGGAAAGGCCATACAGGAGATCTCGTATTTGATTTGGCAGCCTCAGGAGGCCCAGAGAGTTTGGGATATTATCCGTGCAACTGGATAGATAGACCCCGCAGGTCTTTTGAGCATGTTCTTACGTGCTGCAGGAACGTCTATTTTTTCAGTATTATATTCCACTTTTACAAAGAAAGGAGAGGAATGGGTAACACAGGGACAAACGGGGATCTGAAAGAACAAGCACACAGACGCCGCCGTGCTCACAGCACGGCTGAAAGACCCGCTGCTGCGTTTGAGCTGCTCCGCGTGCAACCGCAGCAGCAATGTCGGCACAGACGCCCGGGCGAGACGAGGAGCTGCTTTTCCAGCAAGGGAGCAGTCGGTCTCTGCCGTCCCGTGCTGCCCCGCTGCCTTCGCCTCCCTGCCTCCCACCCCCCGGCGCAGCCCCCAGCCCGTGCCGCTGCGGGCAGGCACCGAAGCACCCCGGGCTGCAGGCCACGTACCGGAGACCCGGAGCTTTCTGCTGCACGCGTGCCCGTGGGGAGCCAGGAAGGCAACACGTACTGCCCGCAGCTGGGACGCCGGCCTCCGTGCCGTGCCTTGCCCAGAACGGGACCACTGCCCGAAGGTGGGGATTTTTCATGGCGAACAGAAGCTTTGTACAAAGCCTTCCAGGAGGCGAAAATCGGTTCGAAGACTCCCATCTTCTTCCCCTTCAAAACTAATCTGACCAACCTACATTTAAATTGCATGTTCAGGGCTGCTCAGCTCAGCAGATCCTGAACAGCTCCTTCTTCGCAGTGCGCACAGGCATCTTTTATTCCAATTATTTCCCCGCTGCGTGTCTGATTAAAAAAAAAAAAAGCATCCTGTCCACGCGGGTGCTGGGTGGCCTCTTAGCTGTCACCAGTGCTTTGCCTTCAGCCTCTGACCCACTGGTCTTGGTGGCCTCGGGCGAAGGCTGGGGCGATGCAGGAGTTTTCACCGAAGACACATTCACTAAACAGACGGGACTGCTCACCTAGCTCTACCTAGTACGCAACTATGTACAACGTCGCAGCTCCCTGCGTTATTGGCTTGCGGTTTATGGTACAAATGCAATTCTGAAATAGGATGGCTGAAGCTTTGTGGCATTTTAATGCATCTTTGATGTCAGTTATTTATCCTTCTCTCAGCATTTTTTCTTCTCTCCAGGGTACAGTCACTCGTGAGCTTTCCTTGATGTCCCAGCTTATTCAAGTCAGTCTATTTTAGTTTCATTTAGTTTGGTGAGCTGAGTCCCCATGACAAGTGAGCTCTGACAGCACTGCAAACTGCATGGAGAAGAGCCAGCGACAGGCGAGAACGTGGCTGGGCTGCTGCCAGGGAACAGGCTCGAGGCACAGGCTCGGACAGGAGCATCACGGGGACCGTGCCGGGAGCTGCTCTGCCCTTTGCCAACCTGCTGCCCTGGGGACAGGGCGAGGGCAGCGGGCAGGTCAGCGCTCCTCATCCCCGCTGGCTGCTTGGGACTTCTGGAAATGAGACCTTGTTTGTAGGTCATGCCCACCGGAGGAGGGAAGCGCTCCGACCCTTTCCACGCAGACTTAAATGACTCGCACCGAGGTGCTCGGAGTCAGCAGCGTGCGGGAACACCACCCCAGAGCTTTAAGTCCTCTTGCTTTTGTCCTCCACAGGCCCACCCAAATTGTTCCCTACATTATGACACTTTTGGTGAAGTCCAGTTGAAGGTAGGAGAGAGAACTCACGCGGGGACGGGCCATTAGGATTTTAAGACAGTGTGTTGAAGGCACTGCTGTGATGAAGGTCTCTGTTGCCACCGCGTCGAGCGGCTGCACTCGTCATCCCCCCTGTGTCACAGCACCGAGACCCTGCGGGAAGGGTCCGGCACGGCTACGTCCAGCCTCCTTAGGGATAAACCTCCCCGACACGCGCTGCCTGGGATGCTGCCCACCAGCAGCGAGGCCGTGGTTTTCTTTCTCAGCGCTGGTTCCCGTGCTGAGTCTTCACACAGCTGTGGACTGGTCCATGCTGGATGCCACAGGGGCTCCAGCACTTTGGCTGTGCTGATCTCTCCTGCCTCCCTTTACACATAAATTCGTCCTTTATGGCAAAGCATGGACCACTTGACGTCCACATTGTCTGTACTTTTGCGGGCTGCATCATCGTGGTGCTCCACAGCAGGGCTCAACGCGGAGAAAAGCTTGCCTGTAAGTTAGACTCTTGTATATGGGTTTTTAATAAAGGCTTTCAAGGTGGAGAAGCGTTTGATTAGCACCTTGCTCCCCCTTGGAGTGGGTGCTTTGATAGCTCATAAGCAGAAGATTAAATGGAATTATTTAAGCAGTGACACCAGGCAGAGAGATTCTGGAAAATGACGTCTCCCACTTTGATGTCGAAATACCTGAAACGAAGTGAACTGGAGAATCAAAACACCAACCGGCCTTGCAGGAGGAAGGGGGCAATGAGAGGGATGTGAAATCGTTTCATCTAAGGCAAAGTCGCTGCCCCCTCCTGACCAACCCTCGAGTCCAGTTTGCTGCAAGTGCAAAGAAAACGCCATTTTGAGACCTGAGGCTTCCTCTTCCCAAAGGAGTAACAGAAAAGTTGGATGCAAACAGGGCAATAGATTACAAGCGCTTTGCCCCAAGGGGATATGTTGCTTCATTCCGTATAATTGCCTGTAAAGATCCATAATTCATGTCAACCACCACGAGTAGACACTTGGCAGATTATTTATAGGCCACCCCTTCCAGCCAGCACCGAGCCGTTCCCGACGCCATCCTCCTAACACCTTTTCAGATGATGGAAGAAGAGATGTTTCTGCTGCTTCCCTTGGAAGTCAGTCACAAGTGTAATAGCTTACTGGTTTGCAAAGTGCTCCTGCTGCTTTCCCTTTCCTCCTCTCCTCAACTTCCTCCACAGCACAGAAAAACTCAGTTGTCCCCTTCTCTCCTTAGCGCTCTGGCGTATTCATGGAACACAGACCCCGCGTTTAGCCAGCTTGGACACGTTGGATTCTTTTGATCCTTGCTCACAAACCAGTCCCTCTGGGCTCTACAATCATTTTTCTTTTTCCCCCTCATCTTTATCTTGCAGGATAACCCCGGTTTACGGGCCCTTCCCCCGGCTCCTGCCAGCGGAGGGGCAGAGGCTGCTAAGGGGCAAACCAGCCGAGCAGGGCTGGCAGCCCATCACGCCGCACACGGAGCATCTCGAGCAGGGAGACCTCCTGCCTGCCGCCTCTCCTGCCGCCTGCCCGGGGGGGAATAGGCAGCCAAAACGCACGTGGAAAAGATGCCGGTCACCGGCATCACTGGCATCGCTGCTGGGTTGCTGCAGCACCCACCCTCAGCACTGCCCAACAACCCCCTGCCAGAGAACCCAGGGGATGGTCGGGGACCTCCGCCTTTGCTGAGAAAATACTGGGGAAGGGGGAATGACAAAACGTTTGCTTATGGGGTGCTCCTGGCCAGAAGGCAGAGAGCAGGAGGAGGAAAGGGGGCTTAAAAGCCGCTACGCAAAAGCCTCTCAAATAGATGTGAAGAAAAGAGGACCACGAGGGCCTGACGCGGGCTGTAGGGCAAGCACACGTTCACCAGCACCCAGGTGATGAAAAGCCAGGTCTTTGCTTTGRGCAGTATTCATATTTTGTGACTCCTGCAGAGATAACTATTCAGACCAATATTTAGAAGCGTTTGGAAACCATTCGGAGTGCTCTCTCTGGGTTTCAGAGTACCACAAGAATTTGGTGAACGATCTGAATATGAATACCCAAACCCATGACCATAACTAGAATACAGATCTGGAAATCACTCACATAAGCTGCGTGCCGGATCGCTGTGAATAGCAGTAACAGAAACCAGTAARAAATGAGACCTGGAGGATTTCAAAACCTGACACTCCGCAATCCCTGTTAACGCCCCAGCAAAGAGCACGGCAGGTTATCGGCTGCTGCAATGACAGCTCGTTCACCAGACTTCAATAGGGCAACCCAGACATTTGTACATTTGCTGTCTTTAAAATTAGATTCACTGTGCAGGAGAAGGATCCCTAGGATGGGAATCCTCCTGGTAACGGGCGGTATGTATCCTGCTCTGCTTCTCAGTCTCTCTGTTTCTGCCAGCGCTCTCTGYGTCTCAGTAAATCCAAGCCCTCCAGTTACAAAGCTCAGGCTGTTGTAAATGTCAAGAACTTATTGCACAAGGTTGATCATTAGTATTTTCTTCCAGAGTATTAACAGGGCCCAGAGAAACTCACAAAAGTGGATTACCAAAAGAAAGTGGACTTGGCATGGCTTCTACTGAACGGTAATTAAAACAACAAGTTTCCTGAGTATTTCTCTACACGCTTCTCCCCTCCCCTGTTGCTGGCTCCCCTTAGCACTGCGTCACGAGACCACAAGCCGGCGGCTCTCCCGGTGCACGGGGAGCCCGCGGTGACCCTCCCGGGCTCCTCTGGGCGGGAAGGGTGGAGGAGGGGGATGGATATGAAAATGGATTTTCCTTTGACACACACCGGCTGCAAACTAAGGTCCCAGTCCGGCACAGCACTGCCCGGGCAGGGCTGAGCAGCGCTGGGAGCTATTTTGCTGCCACTGCCAACCTCATGCAGTCAATCCTTGTATTTCCATTAGACCTAATCACCCTCTCCTCCCCACTGCAGCCTGCACAAATATCAATATTTATTACAGAGAGAAATATTTACAGCGTTCCTTCCCCTCCTGGCACTCTACAAAGGGACACACATAAGCTTTGGTGTCTTTGAAAGAAACAACACTCACAAACATTTGCCTGTCACTGGCCACAAGAACACGGGCCATTGGGACCAGCGAGGAACTGAATATCACAATGAGACGCCGAGACAGAGACAAGACAGCAGCGCTCGCTGGCCCGTGGAGTGCTGGTTAAGGTTTTCCCTTGCCTAGAGCAAAGATTTCTTTCCCCTCCCCGGTGGAAATACAAGTCCTGCGCCTGGCCCGGGCGACACCGCGAATGCTGGCAGAGAAACTCACAGGGAGCCCGGGCTGATCAACTCTGCAAGTCAAACAGAAAAGCAATAAATACCTCATCTCGCTACGTCCAGTCTTTTCAAGTATCGCTCACTGTAAACATTGGGGGTGTGTTGGTTTTTACTGCAAGAACTGAGAGGCGGCTGCCAGAAACCACCACCAAAACGCAACCAAGGAGGCTTCATCCCAGCTCTGCCCGACGGGGAGAGGGCAGCCGGCCGCTTCTGCTCACATTGTACCTGCAGAAACCAGCACCGCGCCACCTGCAGAAACCAGCACCACGCCGACGGCGGCTGGGCACGGCCGCGGCCACCCCACCGCCCGGGGCGCTGCCGGAGCACCGCGCCGGTGTCCAGCGAGGCGGACTGGGGGTGGAAAAGGGGAAAGCATTTAAAATCAGATCTTTCCTCGTTCAACAGTAAATGGGATTTAAAAAAAATATATATATATTGACACTATATAAATACATAGATAAAGCTGGATTTCAAGACAGGTTGGATGATCTGATGGTTTTGCAATTTGGGTAAAGTTCCTTCTAGTGCCTATAAGTTACTCAGCCACTGAACTATTTTCTGGCTAAACTGCTATTTTACTTGTGTAAAAAGGTGTGGTGCAAACTTGTGCTCATACTTTTTATAAGATCCCAAAAAGAAGAAAATTTCGGTTTTCCAGACTTTCCAATTGGCGTAAGAGTCCGTTCGCAGAACGCCTGAGCCGCGTCCTCAGGAGTCTCTTGAGGACAGGATTCAGAGCTGAACCTTGTTGCCAGGATTAACTCTGTGGCCTCTGTGGTTTTTGCTCTATTTCTTTTTTTTTTTTTCCTTTTTGTTTCCCTTTTTTTTTTTTTAAAAAAAACCTTTAAATAAAGTTTTATTTTCTAATATACATCAAACAATTTTCATGCAAAGCAGCAGTCGTGGAGACATCCAGACTTTCCAGGTTCCTTCTTTCCATGTATGCTTGAAAAAATGATCCATCTTGATTTGAATTTGACTGAGATGCTTTGTCTTCTTCTCTTCCTGCCTTTTCGAACCGGATCCTATATGATTTTGAACACAGTCAGTCCTTAGGCCAGTCTCTGCTCCCTCTAGAAGAGCCTTGGTATTTATATGTGTCCAGTGCCTTTCCTGCTTGTTCTCCCTCTTAATTCCCGAGAGTCCATGCAATCCTCTGCCCTTTGCCGTCCGTGAGCACCGCAACCTTTCTTCAGCTCTCAATAGACATGGCACCGATAAGTTGCTCTACTTTGTATGCCAGACGCTGCCTACGTGCCTGTTCATCCTGCTCCAAAGCCCCAATGAGCTGGTACAGAAAAAATAAAAAGGGAGAAAAAAAAGAGAAAGAAGTCAGTGTGCGAGAGGGGGTGGTAGAGGTGGGCGGGCAGCAAGATGTGAGCAACTTGAAATGTGGATGTGTGAAACTTAAATAACGAATGGCAAAGCAACGCGACGAGCGCTTCGCCATGCCGCAGCCTCATTGATTTGTTGGACCGCTCGGTGCACGTTACCCGCACAACACAATCATTCTCACTTTTGTACCTTGGACTCCACGTTTCTTGTCTCATTTAGCATGGAAGTTATGAGATTTTTAAATCCTAATCGGAAAATAGCTGTGGCATTGTATCGCAAATGCATACATGCAATTAAATGACAACCCCTTCCTTTTAATGGACACAATTGCAAAATAGGTTCTTCTTACGCTGAAATGAAGGGGTGGAACAGATGGCGAGAACTTCGTTTCAAGTGATGCATTCRTTAAAGGAGCTCACGCTGCCAGGGATTCTTTGCAAACAGGAGTCTGCATCACTGCAACATGGGATTTGTACCATGCTGTTCCCAAAAGACAGGGATGTTTCTGGGGAGCTTCACTGGGTCATGATGATTTTCCACTGCATTTAGGAGTGGGCTGCRCTGGGCGAATGCCAAGGCTGAGGAATGCAGTTGCTCCCACAATATTTTAGCTCTCAATCCTCCTGGGAAGTACGCTACAGGCATGGCCAGGACCCGAACCAATTTGTGCATGAACAGAACAGAGCGGGGCAGCAGCGGTGCAAGCTACAGTGGTGCTGCATCAAGGACGAGGGAGGAGGAAGGAGCTCTGGGTGGCAGCAAGTGGGATCGCTGCCCGACCCACTCCCGCACAGAAGCGCGGCTCCTCTCCCACGCCGCATGTGCCGCGGGGCGGCATCGCCTCTGYGCCCGCCCCAGGGGACACCCACCTCTTCGCTGTACTTGCTGACGTAGGAGTAGATCTCGTTGAGCGCGCTCAGCATGTTGAACTCGGCGGAGTGCAGGCGCGACTGCTCAGCGAGGTAGGCATTCATGTCCTGGTCGCTGATGGCAGGGAGCTTGGCAATGTCTGCATAATACCTGTGGGAAGGAAGGGCCAAGGGGGCCCATGAGAAACACAGAGGCTCAAAACACCCCTCTTCTCCTTGGGATTTAAACTAAGCTCTGCAGGGAAAAGGACATCGTTTTGCTTTATGCTTACATCTAGCAAAATGGGATCCTGGTCTGTAACAAGCTGAAAATAAGAGCAGCGATGCTCGGCAGCGCTGAGCTGTGCTACCAGCTCGCTGCAAGAGCCACCCTGCTGCATCATCGGCCACCGAGAGCAAAGCTGCCCGGCGCAGGAGGTCAGGCAGGACTGGAGCGCCCAGGCCAGCCCCGCACCGATGTTGCTGCCACCCATGCACTGCCGCTCACCTCTCCACCCAGCTCTTGTAGCTGGGGATGTCCTTGGCGTACAGCAGCTTGTTGGAGGGGGAATCCTTGCCCAGGCGGTGCTCCGAGGTGGAGCAGGAATCCATGAAGGTCTGAGCCACAACAGAGAGGCAGGCATCCGTGATGCTGCCTTTGTGGATATCAAACACGAACTGGGGGTTTTTGATTACATTCACCCAGAATCGGAGAGGGAGGCTGTAGGGAAATCAAGAAACAAAATTAAATGTTAAGACAAAGGCTAGAAAAGGACACTTGCTGCGGTTTGTGTTCCCAAGCAGAATACAAATGGTGGGAAGCAGCAATAATCTGAATAGGAGCTGGGCCAGGTCCACCAAACACCAGTTAGCCCAGTCCTGCCCAGATTGCTTGTGATGGGTCCTGCTATGCCTGGGCTGGACACTGCTGCCCTGCGTGCCCYGGGAGCCGCTCTGGGGTCTGATCCTGCACAGAAAGGTGGAGGTGGTGAGAGCCAGGCGGGCAGCAGGCGCTGAGGGCAGGCTGGCTGTGCCAGGGCAGAGCTGAGCAGCGTTCGGTGGTACCAGGTGAGCAGCTCCACGAGGAGCCCATTAAACTGAGTTCGTTACAGTGAGAGTCCGCGGCGCAGGGCTGAGCCCGGGGCAGCGGTGCTGCCGCCCCCACGCTAATCAGCCGCTGCCTGGCCACTCCGCAGTCCATCATCTGCGAGCGGTGCAGCAGGCATCAGAGGCTTTGTCCCCAAATCCCGAGGCCTTTGCAATCAAAGGGGAATTATTATTCCTTTTTTCTTTGGCTGTATAGCAGGATCAAAAAAACAGCTGCTGCTTTCTATTACCTTTCAAGTCTCAGCTCTCTCTCTCTATCCAGCTAGCTGCACTGAAGGCTTCAGCCTTAACTCTTGCCGCACTGCAGGCAAGCACCTCAGCCGCATCCCCGGCAGCCAGCTCCCCTGACCCCCCACTACCCCAGCTCTCTCTTCCAAGTCCCCGTTTGCTTTGACCTGCTCCAGTGGCATAAGCCTTCTCCCATCTCCCCACCAAAATCCCCTTTCTGGGAATGCTGCAGCCGACCAAAGTGCTCAGCAGAGCTGTTAGTTCAGAGACCAAATTTTCGCCCTTCTCCCGAGCCCCCCATGCCCCGGGGCAGAAGGAGGGACCGGCGCTCGTGGGGTCTGATGGTGCTGGCAGAGCAAACTCTGCTGGCCGGCACTTTCTTTTTTATTGCTTTAAGAAGTCTCATCTTTTTTTGTGATTCTAGAGTTTTTATCCTAATAACTCCTTCTTCTAAGGCTTTCAATAAATTGTTTTTAGCTTCCCACAGCCTTAGCAGGGAATCCAGCTCTTGCAGCCGTGATGATTAGAGGCCTTTTAAACCACGAGGGACTCGGGGGAAAATACAAAGTCTTCAGGGAGCAACCATTTGTTGTGCTTTTTTTTCTTCCTCGCAGAGGTAAATTTCTAACTCATGGAGCTTTTAATCCTAAAATAACAGCAGAGGCAGAAACATGAGAGCTCCTATTGTTCGGAGAAGGCTGAACCTGGCTGCAGTCTGTGCCGGCGGCATGCAGGGCTGGCTCCTTCCCCCCTTGCCACCTCCTCCCGCTGCCCAGATGCTCCAGCTGCTGCCTGAAGCGATAGGGAAGGTGCAGCCGCTCGCCGAGCTCTCCCCTCCCAGCCTGTGCCGGCATTCATGCCACAGCACGGTTGCGCAGGCAGGGTTGCACAGGCAGAGCGGTGCAGGCGCGGAGCCCTGCTTCCCGCTAGCAGACTGGCTCTGCAAACCCAGCGATTTCCAAAGTCCAGGTGTGTGGATCTACGGCCTGAAGCCAGTGCCCAGCTCCCACCCGGGTAGAGGACTCAGAGATAGCCAGGCTCGTGGTTTAGCACTGCACCGGGGTTTCAGCTCGCGTGTGCACGGCAGGCAGCACGAACCAGGATCAAACCCCACATCTGCACGGGGCACTGGGACAGCAGCGGTGCTGGTTGAAAAGCATTAGCACGGCTTCGTGGTACATCTCTTGCTTTGGAGCTATGGGACTTGGTTGTTCCCAGCCTTCCCAAAGTTCTTCCCCATCTCTGTTTTTCCCCAGGACACAGATAATTGCTCAATACTCAGGTCTGCCCCCGCTTCCACCCTCCTCCTCCATTCTTACCAATTGCTCTTCCATGTGTGCCTCACATCTGTGTCATGGATGCCGTGCTTATCTGCCTGCTCATCCAAGAAATCGAACATATACTTGATGGCCAGTGGGAGCGCGCTGCCGCGGTGCACAGTGCTGAACAGCGTCTCAAACAAGTCGTCCACAAATTTCTGCAGCGTACCCTAATGGGAGCAGCAACCGAGAAGGTGAAGGGAGGGACGGGCGCACGCTTGGCTAAGCAGCGGTGGCAGGAGGGGATGCCAGATGGTGTTGCCAGCTCTGCACAGCCCCGCAAAGTGCCGCCACGGACCCCACAGGGATGAGTAAGGTCGGGGTCTTTACGAATGCTGACTACGCTGCCGGAGGACCTTGGGGGAATGCTCCAGCCTGCAGCTACTCGTGGCTGCGCTTACTCTTTATTTCTAACCTGAAACAATTTCTTTTGCTTTCAAAAGCAAATCTGCGTTATCTACAGTGACGAACACTCGGTGAAAGGCAGGAAAACCCTCTCTGGTCAAGGAAACAGGTTAAATATTTACAGACACTGCTGCGTCTCTCCAACTCTTTGCGTTTTAATACTGTGCAGAAGAATGAAGTATTGCAGCAATCACCTTGCAGTGTGAGGAAATCTGGGCTGTGTTTCTGTTGCTGCTCCAGGAGCCACCCAACCCCTGGGGCCCAGGAAAGCCCGGCGGGGACAGTCCCCCCGGGAGCTGAGCATCATTAGGGACCGCGCAGGACCCCCGCAAGTGTGCATAGATGGACCTCCCTATGCATTTCCCAAGCGAATTCAGTGCACAGCAGTTACCTTTGTAGCTAAGAGCCTGGTCAGGTAGATTTCTGACACCATCTTACTGCCCCGGTCTCCTTCCTTCTGGTCTCCATGGTCGTGGTTTTTGACCAAGTGCCAGACCTTGACCCCGCTCTCCAGGTCGGGGGTGATCATGGGGGCCCGGGAGCGCAGGCTGTCGGGGCTGCCGGTGTAGCGGAAGGTGGAGTCTGAATGACAGGAAGAGAAGTCGGTCACGCTCAAAGCAAACCCCTTGTTCGTTTCCCTGTCTCCTCTCAGTGATGCCACTGTGCTTGCTAGTGCCAAAATCATCTGCGCTGGCTTTTTTTTACGGGATAATGAAATGTAATGCCACCCAGGCATTACACCCAGCAAAATTTGATGTTTGCCAAAGCTACGTGTTGGTCTTCACTGAATAGAGTCCCTCAGACTCCAGCCTTTCTGTTTTTACACTCAGACATGGGACTTTTCTGCTCTGTTCACATCCTTTATTTACGTGAACTCCATAATACAAGTCCATGCAAGACGTCTCCATGAGTTACAGCTCATACACATTAACCCTGGGCACCAACTCCTGCAGCACTGGAGTCCCGATATCAGTATTTTGTAAATAATATGAGCTGCCTGGCACAAAGGGCAGAAGAAAATTGTTGTTCTTGAGCCTTTCAGTAGAGCAACAAGGGCTCAAGCTGAGCACCGACTGCAGAGCCCGAGGCCAGTCCTGCATCCCAGCCGTGCCACCCGCGGGGCTGAGTGAGGCGGCCTCCCTGCTGTCCCTACGTCTGTCCTCCTTCCCAGCAGGGAAAAGGGAACTCAGAGTGGAGCAGACAAAGGTTTTTCCCTTAATTGCTCGGAAACCACGGAGGGACGTGAGATACATTTAACTTCCCAAAGAATGTGCCTCCCTGGATCCCCTCCATGGTGTYTCCAAGCTGAGACACGGGGCTGAGTAGCACAACCGTGGGTTGTTGGGTTTTTCTTCCTCTCACAGAATTTCTTTGTTCTCTGTGAACCTCGTGCATTTTCTCAAGTTTAGCCTCCAATTCACTGCTCACCCTCCTCAGCGAGAATAAGGGGACCAATCATAAATCAGCCGAGGGAAATACGCAAGTCATTACCAAACTAGCTAGATTTTCATCCCTGATTAAGGCTTAGATAAATGAGTACTCCAACTGATATAATTAAGGAGACAGACAGGGGGACAGCTAGGGAAGCATCTAGTAATTCTATTTTTAAACRTAGCTCTGTACTGATATATAATGGGGGAAGTAAATAAGTATCTCATTTAAATTCTGTCTGCACAATTAGAAGTATTAATCTTAACATGAGCAATGATAGTTCACATTGGTAGTTTGCAAAAGCTTTTCCATCTGACATAGATCAACGAGCACTGAAGACTCAGGTTGTGTGACCCAGCCTCAGTTTTTCCATCACCTGAAGCATGGGAAGCGCTGGGCACTCGGCTGGACTACACCTCGCAGGGAGGAATGCCTTTTCTCCTGGCTTTTGCCTAAAGACTCTCCTGTGGACGGCTCCTCAGAACCCTTGCTCGAGAGACAACCCCATTATTTTGGGAGCTATAAACAAGAGGAGACGGGTTTGTCAGGGGACCTCTCGTTTGTAAAACACTCTGCAAAATGAAAGATAATGAAAGATCAGCGCACTAGAGATTTTGTCACTGCTGCCTTTTATGGAAGTATATTATTACTATTATTGTGGATCTAGTGCTATAAACGCACACCTGGCACCTCGCAGACTCATTTACTCAGGCTGCAGCGTCTTCAGGGACCCTCTGTGAAGTGCCGAGTCCTGCTATTATGCAAATAATGAATACCCAGGTGTGCACATCCAAGCATGCTGAGTTAAGATTGCCGTTACCCATTTTTGACCCATTAGCTAAGAACTCAGGATCCTCCACTTAGAGAAGAAATAGATGAAGGAATCAGGCTTTTCTCTGGTGCAGCCCTGCTTACGTGCAAGGGACACAAAGCTGCTTTCCTGCAGTGGGAGCCCCATGGGTGCTCTGCAGCATCCATCCCCTCTGAGCCAAAAGCCCTTCCCTGGGCTTTTCCAAGACGCCTTTTCCAAAGGCTGCTCACGTTGTGCTTGGCATTTCCTTTTCCCTCCTCTCAGCTTCTCTGGTCTTTTTGCTGTTCTGCTCATAGATGTAAAAGCCTTTGCAAAAAAAGAGTAGCCAAGGACATTTTTCTATTTGGCACATGAATGTACTTTCATTTTGGATTACGTGGTGTGGTCCTTTGGGGGAAAACTGCTGCTTTTTCCCCACCTAATTCCCTTCAGGTGTTGCCCTCCTGCAACAAAGGCAGCTTCAATACCAGCCCCATCAAGACACATTCTCAAGTAAAGCTGCAAGCTCCAGGCTGGCTCTTAAAATGCGCAGTGCAGCAGCAGCAATGCCCAATCGCTATCCGTGAGCCATCGCTTCCTGGCCCTTAACTCTGCTTCTTACCGTATCTACTGATAGACGTCCGGGATATACTGGCAGAGGCGGGAATATTGTAGGAGGAGGTCTGTTTGGGAACGAGAGCCACAACTGAGCGGTCTGATACCTGGGGAGGCAAAGGAAGAGAAGAAAAGATCAGCGAGATCCACCGTCCGCTCTGCGATCGCCAGCTGCTCGTCCAGCAAGCGCAGGTAACAGAAGTCCCCAGGGCCCAGCCTCGGCAGGGAGCTGTCGGCACGGCACGGGGCTCCCGAGGGCACGGGGAGCAATTCTGCCGGCCGGTCCTTGCAGAGACGCACTCCTGGTCTGGCTGAGCTCTGTGCTGGGTCGGCAGCAGCTCTACAGCAAGGGACCGAAGGAAAGGAGTGATAAATCAAAAGACGTATTGAAGATGTTTTCGGTCGTTCTGATTTAAGATTACGTTTTATCCAATAAAAATGAGAATCTCAAGAATTGTTGTGATCCAATTAAAGTAACAATGCAGAGGGAATAAAACGGCTATAATAACGTTATGGACCATAAAACATTCCTATTAAACCATTTTTTATTTTAGCAATTTTTACGAACTTTAAAAGTTTGATTTACAGCTGAGCAAGTCATAAAGCCATCTTTCAGGGTATTAAATTGTCAGTCCCTCTACTGCACCAGAGAAGGAATTAAATGCTGGGAAGTCAAACTATAAATGAACATTAGTGCTAACAAGATTTCGTTATAGCAGATTTTAGTAGCCATGTTTAATTTTATCCTCCCTATAAATCTAGGAGTCATTGGAAGTTTTTAAACTTATTTCCCTCAATTAAGAATCTGCAGGTTTCCAGGGAACGGGCCTGAGTGTCTTTTAATTTTGAACTTGTGTCCCGTGGTGCAGCACGGTGAGGGAGCAGAGAGCGGAGTCACCGCATCTCGCAGGCTGACGGCCCCGCCGGCGCCCAGCCAACACATTATTTAGAGGTGTACAAAAGAAATGCCTCTTCGTGCCAGAGAAATTGCTTTTGGGGCTCAGTCCTCCATTATTTGCCAGGAGTCCTGCGAGGGACCCGGCACTGTCCCTACGCATGGGGAAGCTGGATTTTGCTCCCCCAGCGTCTCCCCACACTATCAGCAGAAGGAGTGTTCGTACAACGTCTGCCGCCGCGAGGTGACCTGCACACAGCAATCGTCAYTGCCTAATGCTCCCTCCAAGGCTTTGGGTTCCGTTCAGATGAAAGGTTTCATGTAAATGCGAATTATTATTATTGCTAGCGATAGTGGAAATAATAGTCACTTGTGTTTCGCAGTACAAAAGCGAGATATTTCTAAGCAAAACACTTCAAACACCTCTGTTATTTCCTCTTCTGCTCCTGCCTCACTTCATCCAATTTATTAAGTCAATGGAAGAAACGATCAGTGGCGATACTATTTTCTTAGGCTGTTATTAGCTGCCACTTCAGTTCAATTTCAGTAGGGAGAAACCTCAGCGTGCCGGCAGCCCAGGGTGCTCCCGCGGAGGCAGCAGCTCCCCGGCCGCCGTGCTGGGATCCGTTTCTACCAGGGCTGTGGTTAACTGGGAGAGAGGCATTAAAAATTCCACACACACACAGAGCACTCTCACTCTCTAAACTTTTGGGTCAAATGGCTCGTCAGCTAAAAAACACCAGTGTGCAAATTAGCATCAGATGTAACACACATTCGTTTCCCATCTCACTCTGCTGTTGCCACACTCCCATAAAACCCCAGAGACGCCTGCRAAGCTGGCTGGCTGTTTTATAACTTTATAAATATTCTGATTCTTCTACGAGCTGGAAACATGCTGCACAAAACACCTTAAAGAAAAGAAAAATAAAACCTGGAACAGGGAGAGCGGCAGTGCAGAAGCCCAGACAATAATACTGCGTTTGCATGGGCTAGTGAGGATGCAGTGAGGATGCTGGCTCCACGTCCACGGCACCCTCAGCTCCTGGGTCTCATTCTTCACACAAATCTTCCCTCTCTGCATCTAATTTTTCATTTAAAATAGTTTTCTAGTCTCTTGGCCCTTCCGGACTCACAGTGGCTGACAGGTATTCATGCTCTGCTGCCTCGGAGTTAACCCTGCATGAGCCGCTTAAATCATTTGATATTAAATTCAGCGTTTCATTTTTCTTGAGTAAAGCCATGCGGGGTGAGACTCTCCCATGGAGTTTAATAGGCATGAAACCAAAAGGATACCACGCAAATGTAATACAATTCCTTCAACTCAGTTTAAAAGCTCCAGAGAATTTAACAAAGAATTACACCTATTTAACCTATACATCTATTTTTATGAAGGAAGAAATAAGCAGCAGGCATACAGTTGTCTATATAATTCTACAAAGTGATTCAAAAATATTACAGAAAGATGAATACTTCTTTTTAAATCCAATCTGGCTTTTGCATGTGACGACTTCCCATGAAAAATACATTTTATTGGCTGATGCAGATATATATTGTATTTTTATCATCCTAAACATGTAGAAAACAAATATAATGGTGTCAAAATCCAGCAGCCAAGAGTGGAGCTGAGAAACTCTTGGAATTAAATAACTGCCCTCTGCAGAGCCTCCCCACCCTGCCCCAGAGCACGGTGAGCAGGAGGAGGCTGATTTGGTCCCTGGCAGGAGTTGGAGCCCAGGAGCTGGAGGGAACGGGGCTGCGGAGCAAACGGACCCCAGAAGTCAGGAGCAGGGGCAAGGCTGCGAGGACCAGGCAGTTTCTGGTCCTTGCTTCAGCGCTTACTCCCAGGTGAGAGCACCCCTCCAAAATACTACAAAATGCCAGGTGTTATCGGATGGAAACACGGGCCGTGCGTCTCCAATTACTGCGTGCAAATCCAGAGATCACTTTGCCTTCAGATCAGCAGATAAAAGTAGATGGCATCTGACCACGATTAAAGACAAGACAGCTCTGAATAAAAGATGGAGAGAGCCTTATAGAACTAGCTTTCATTTTTTCTAGAAATTTAGAAATCATCTTCACTAGTCCTCCAGAAGCTGGAGAAATCTAGGTTTCATTTTTATGGCTTGAACCACACCTGTTTTATATGTAATACTCCTGTTAAAATGGTGAGACAGCAGCACTTGAAACTCAAATGATTTTATACCTCTTCTAAGCTGTACTTTTGCCCACATATTTGTTTTACTGTGTAGTCCTGCAGCATCTGTATTTTTGATACCTAATAAAAACATCTATTACTCAAACAGAAAAAAACCTGGTAGGAATACCAAAAAAAAAAAAAAATCATCACTGTTTGTTTTTGGCAAAAGCCCTGCCTTGACAAGACTTCTGTTGCAGTGCAGAGAACTTGGCTTCTTTTTATGGCTGAAACAGCTCTATCGGGCTGCGCAGAGCTTGCGCCAGAGCGGGGAGAGCCATGTGCAATGGCTACCTGTTCAGATGTTTGGCAGCAAACTTCTACTTTGTTCCAGAGCAAAACTGACATTCAAATGGCAGGAATAGCTTCAACATCTTGAGTGCTGCAAGGATTTTGTTTATTTTAAGGGTAAACTTGTGGCTTAGATTTTCCCACAGGCACTAAAATGAAAGTACTCCCTCCCCTCGCCCCCAACA
This sequence comes from Phoebastria nigripes, assembly GCA_035582835.1. Taxonomy (NCBI): domain Eukaryota; kingdom Metazoa; phylum Chordata; class Aves; order Procellariiformes; family Diomedeidae; genus Phoebastria; species Phoebastria nigripes. Next base: position 2,096,589 of record JAYKAV010003266.1, on the reverse strand, counting down.
CACATCAGACAAACACGGCTTTCACTTGTGACTTCCTTAGATGACTTTTAAAGATCAAGGCATAATAAAGTCTCGCTGCTTCCCTGCATGTTAGTTAATCCCTTGCAACTGTCAGGTAAAACAGATTTTAGAAACAATGGAATTCATCTGCACAACTCGTATGGCATTTTACGGTAATCTGTGTTTAAATCCTTTGGGCTGCTTGGAAAAGTTGACCCTCAAGGTGCTTTTTTACATGCACTTTGCATATTTATGCCATTCTCTCTGCCTCGCTCCCTGATTATATGGCTCCTGTCAATACTGGCTCACATTCAACTTACACAGCATGAGTCACACTGATGGACTTGAGATGGTGTATAAACAGGGAAAGACGGCAGATTAAATACTAAACACTTCTGTGTAGGTACTGATGGACAGTAGTAGGTTACAGGTCCCAATTAATGCAGTTATCCTCTGCTGCAGACAGGCTTTGAGTAAAAGCCGTTGATTCTCTTTAACCAAACCTTCCTCAGCTCCGTCTTTACCTCTCTTTCCATCTTTCACACACCACAAGAAGCCCTTTCCAACAGATGCACGCCTATCCAGGGCAGCCTGGGCTGGGCTACGCATGCTGCAACAGCTAAAGATGGCAACAATTTCTTAGGTCACCTCACCCACCCTGGCCGATGCGCAATAGAGCATCTTCACTGCCTAGCTTAGTTTTATATGACTTCAGTGGCAAAAGTCCTGTTACTTGGCTTGGAAGACTAGGTCTGGAACTTAGGAGGTTTGATGTCACTTTGTCAAGAAGTAGCCCCTGATATTCACCCTTTCTTGACCTGGCTTCATCCTGTACCTCCTCGCAGCACTCTCTCGACCCTCCAATGTGACTGTATTTGAAGTATTTGCTCTGTTTCCCTTCTTCACTCCTTGCACGATGCTCAAGAGTCAACACATAGGAAGATCACGAGTATAAGACGAGCCACCACTGCAGCCTGTGCTTTGCATCAGATCATCTGATCATGTGGTGTTTGCAAAGCTTTGAAGGAAGGCAGAGACTCCTCTTCCTTCCCTGCTGCACTCCTGATTGTCTCAGACCCCCACGCGAGGACCCAAGCCCCACGTGCCATCCCTCCCCTGGCCCCGCATCTCCAGCAGCAGCAGCAGCTCAGCCCTCACCACTGCTCCCTCTATCTCACTAGCACGGCTGGCGGTTTTAATTTAGCCAATTTTCAACTCTGCTAGTTTCTTTAAGATCCATGTCAAGGTTGCTTTCCCATCTAATGCACATTGAACCCTTCTGGTTTATCATACAAATGTGACCTCCCTGTCTGTCTTGGTAGACAAGACACTTGGGAATTAAATTTCTGCTTTTCTTTTCTTCCCTCCTGGCAGCTTTCTGGAAGCTGTCTGCTGGAGCTGCTTTCTTACCTGATAATGCATCAAGGTGTTCAAGCGCTTCCAATCTCCTTCAATCTTGGTGGTGATGTCTTCATCTTGCAGGACCACACGAGCTATCCGGCCCTGCCGCCACTCTGCGGGGGAGGCAAAAAACCAGGCAGACACGATGGTCAGAGAGGGAAAAGGCACTAACAGGCTCTATGCAGTTCTGGCCCAAGTAACTACTGGACAGATGAGCCTGTAGAAGCCCACCTCCCAGGAAGAGGCACCCAGAGAAAGCTAAATTCTGCTCTTAAATCTTACAACTACAAGGAAGGTCACACTGATAGTTTTCTTGCAACAAAGTGCAGCATTTTAATTCCCATGTGGGGCGTTCTGCAGTGTTTAGCTAAACTGAGGCACAGGATCTTCCCAGCCCCTCTGTCCCCCTAGCTCTCCAAGCCTGGGGAGAAGCTTTGCTCAGCAGAGTGAAGGAATCATTTGCTCTGTGGTCAATGGACAATTAGCTGATCCCACAGAGCTCAAAACCTATCCGGCAGGAGCAGCGCCCATGCTTTTTAGGGGCAGAAACGTGTGTGGTGGTGTGCAGCCTGAGCTCCAGCTTTTAAGCTCTGCAATACCCACGGAGAATCACTGATAATAACAACCTCTCTGATCTTCCCCTTCCTATGAGGCAGGGAGGCTCCTACCCAAGTCCATGTCAACAGCTCTTGGTCTTTGAGAATATGGGACATTTTTGTATACTGCATCAAGGATCTTCTCTTTGACTTGAGTGATGGTATCACAGTTCAGCACCTTCACAGGGATCTCTGGACTGTTCTCATTATCCGGGTTCACACAGTTTAGGATCTGGAAGGGAAGGAGAACCACACCATGGTCTAAAGGGCTTCAGACAAGCATCCAGGAGAACTGTAACCACATCTGTCACAACAACCCTTTCTCATAAAAAAACACGACATCCCTATTTGCATCATTGCTGCTGCATCTAGTATATCTTTATAATGATTATTAAGATAGGAGCCCTGGATGTCCCTTTTCATTTGCTAGAGGGAGGGCAATGCTCAATGCACAGGGAGGTAAAACGCTCCCCTCAAACCCTGCCTTTCAAAACGTTAGCTCAGGGTATTTGTACCTGCAAATTAGGGACACACCTGACTTGGGCATGGGTCTAGCAGCATGAGGCTTTATTGCACTGGCAACACTTGTGCTTCATGGCAGTGTCCTAATCACTAGCCTAAAGGTCAGAACAGCTCATGTCCAAGTGGGGCGGATAGAAGCGATTCAATGGCAGCTTCTACAGTGATCACTCACCAGAGTCTTGTACTCAATTTGCTGCCGGATCAGCTTGTCCTCACTGAGGGAGTAACGGGCTTCTCCTGTGATGGCATCAATCGGACCTTTCTCCATCTGTTGCTTGATGGCACAGTAGAGCATGAAGAGCGGCTCTCCAGCACACTCCTACACAATGAGACAGACAGCAAAACTAACACAGAGGTGAAGGTGAATCTCCTCCGCGGCCACTGGCCTGCAGACAGGTTTTGCACATGATTCATTTCAGCAGAGGCATAGTCCCATTGACTCAATCTTTAGCACATRTGCAACCCAGGCTCAGCCCCCAGCAGCTCCTGGAGAGGACAGCCAAAACCATGAGCTCCGTTGCTCAATGGGTATGTAGTCTTTGGCTTGGTAAATCTCTACTGAATCTATATGGCTGTAAAAAAGGAATTTGAGATCTTGATCTCATTGTTCACTCCCATGAAGCGAATTCTGTGGGGCTTCCAAAACCACAAATAAAGTTAAAAAATATGGAAGCCCAGGCATGGAGATGCAAGTGAGAATTTCTGCTAAGTACTGAAGAGGTGCAACAGAAAATCCATTACATGAGAATTACACCAGGCGATCTGAGGGTTGAAGAAGGCTGAGCACGGAGGCTGTGACAGCTTGGCTCAGCCCATGTAACAGCAGCCCCAGGTGTAGGCATCTCCAAGCAAATTTCCACCTGCCCTGCCTTGCTACTACATCTTTTGACTTGGAGTCTGACTGAAGAGTTTCAAGCCTAGATTCACCCTAGGGATGGCTGGTGGGTGAGACCGCAGAGCGGCAGCAGAGTCTCAGCTCCATCCCTCCTTACCTTGAGGAACTTGTGGAGGAGGAAGGCAAACCAGTTAGTCAGCATCTTCTCAGCCACTGACTCGGTCCTAGGGAAGCCAGGAGGACATGCACGTTACATACAAAACCAAACCATGCATCAGAGGCCCCAAATCTCCCTGGGTGGCACTACCCRGCTGCACCCTGGCACAGCTCCCGTGGTGCTCTGAACCGGGGCCGCAGCTCCGGAGCAGGCAGGCAGCAGGATGCGGCCAGCGCTGTGCCCCCCCCCCCCCGCTGCACCGAGCTGACAGCAGCTTGCCCAGCTGACAGCCCGTCACAGCCCTGACGGGGCTGGTGACAGGGAGCCTGGTGACACTCGGCTCCTTGCACGTGGTGCAAATTACAGCCTGGCTCAGTAAATCACTGGGATTTGCAGCGGTTGCTGGCAATCAGGGACAGCAGAGTGACAATGGCAGGGAAATTGCAGCTTTCTCCCCAGTCCCACCCAGCGTCCTCTCCCCACATTGTGCCCAAGATTATCTCTAATTTAAATACAATGGCTCCTAATGATAGTTTTTAATGCTGGCTCTGCAGGACCCGGAGACTCTCCCTAAAGCACCGCAATCCCTTTTCCTGGGGCAGGGTGTCTCACAGTCCACATCCGAGCCCCAGCCACGCAGCTCAGGCTGGGGGCGGCAGGCGGGCAGGGCTGCCAGCCGGCCCGTGAGGCCGTGCAGGGGAGGGCYGCTCTGCCGCCAGCCGAGCCAGCTGCGAATGTGACCCCGGGCAGCTTGGCTCTCCGCACCATGGCTTTGCCATTGCTACCAGCCGTCCCCTCATGCCACAGGCGATACCAGGATCCGGTCCAAATTTCAGCAAGCTAAGAGGGGTGGATCCAAGACCTTGCCCTCTGCAGCACCCTTTCCTCTGGGGACCATGCCTCCCTGCACCTTCACCGTGAGCCTGCAGCAAGGCACCAGCCCTGCCGGGTCTGGGCACCTCTCTGCGCCTTCATCCCCTTGGCCGGCAGCTCTGCTCCCAGTACCATTCCTGCCAACTGCCTTCTCGACCACCGTGCCACTAACCCGCTCAGGAGATGCCCAGCGAGCACCGCAATGCACCGAGCCTCTGCCTCCGCCCGCACCCTGACCTGGAGCGAGTCACCGTCCCGCTCCGGACCCCTTTTCCCCATTCTCCCCCATCTGCTCTGCTGCCTTGAATTAAGGACTGCCCCTTGGTATGTATTTATACGGCATCCCACATGTTCGAAAACTCTGGCATTTAATGAAAAACACATACTATAGAAGCAACAGGGCTTGATCACAAAGTCAAGCAGATCAAGTATAAACAGCAGTCACAGATTTCAGCAAACAAAAGCTGACGCCAGTCGGCAAACAGACCTGGGGTCACGTTATCCATCATCTCTTAGGATCACAACATCTGCCAGGAATTTGTGAAAATGTCTGCAGATCCCCAAAGAATTTAAGCCTGAATTGATTAACTGCCTAAAAATTCATCCTGCAAATTGACACACACATTGTTCTCCTGTTTAAAATATTTCAGTCACCCAATTAAGGAGGAGAACCACTAGCACACTGCCGTGCCAGCGAGCCACGGGAAATGGAGAGTCCGTGATACAAACTAAAGAACAGGTGACAAACTCAGAAAATGATACATTCAGGACTTCAGGGTGAATATTAATTTAATAAATTAAGAATTGGCAAGCCTCCCGATTAGCCCTACCAGTGAAGTAATGCTGTGTCCCGTCCCTGTCGGCTGCTCATAGCCTGACACCAACAACRGCACCGTAAAAATGACTGAAATATGGAGTGACAGAGAAGTTGGGGCATATTGTGTGGGAGAAGGGTATCGGATACTCCCATGCCTATCTGTTCCTCTTTATTTCTTTATCAGAAATACAAAAGCAGCTGAATGGAACAGCAAAAAAGACACACCTCGGAGCATCTCTGTCAAATCCCATTTCTCCTTACCTTCAAGCACCGAATCTCACTCTCATCTCGACACAGACTGACGCCGTGAGATATTTGCAGTGCATCAGACCCGGGGATGGCCAACAATTAAGTTAATCATCACTGTCCTACACTGGCTAAGGAAAAGGGCTGCTTATAACCTTCATCACTGCTGGGTGCAGCACGAGCACTGTAGGCTCCTTGCAAACAAGTCTGTATATATAAACAAGTATTATATATATTTTTTATATATATATATATAAACAAGTATTATATATAAACAAGTATATACTTTCCCTGGCCTCCTCTGCCTTTGAAATGGGATCGGTGCTGGATGGCTGGGTAAGCCATCCCTTAAACTCAGCCTGCCACCACGGGGCCTGACCTCTCCTTCGCTCTGCTACGCGGGGAGGGGTCTGCTGAGCCACAGCAATAGCTGCTGCGGGGCTTCGTGCTGCCCCTCGGCAGGCATCGCTCTTCCGCCGTAGCTGGGCCGGTATCTGGAACGCTGTTATAGCTCTGCCTCTAAAAATAAAAAATAAGCTCCTGAAGATTAACGTGGCAGGGGAGAATCCCTAGATTTGGAGAAAACCCTTCTCATATTGACCACATAACAAGGGCAAAGCACGATCCAGACATGACTTTCCAAAGGAGCCTGACGCCAGCAACCAGCGCCTTGGCTGCTCCTCTGACTTTCTGAGGCACCAGGAATAAAACAAAACTAAACAAAAAGAGCTGAGAGAACCCAAAAAAATAAATATGTATTTTATTAATTTTCGCTGCTATATCTAGGTCTCCGAACTGCTGTGTGCTGCTCTCTGTGCCAGGAACCAGAGCAGCTATTTGATTTAATGTCAGCACTTTTTTGCTGTCTCCCGCGAGGGGTAGTTGCAGAAGAAAGAGAGAGGGGAAAACGAGGAAGAAAGAGAGAAAGAACTGAGTGCCAATTATCAACTGCTGCCACCAGAGAGCTCAAAAAATAAAAAAAAAGCATCCCACTTTGTGGCTGATCACTCCTTATTAAGTCAGAGCAAGACGTTCCAGCCCGGGCTGCTTTGTGCACCAACACCACCCCGGAGCCCGTGGGGCACAGGGCTGGGACAGGGCTCCAGCCATAGGTTTCCCACGAAACGGCTAAATGGACAGCCGGCCTCGACACTGCTGGCGTTGCTCGTGGCCCCGTCTCTTTGCTGGGCGCTGCGGGGAGGAGCAGGCACGGCTCTGATCACCAGCCGTGTATTTTTGGAGCACCGCAAAAAGTCATTCTTGATGGCTGAGGCAGAAGACGCCTTCCCAGCGACTCGTCAAACCACTGGGGAAATTAAGACGGCTTCCTTTTCCAAGATGAGTTATTGCCTCCGCAAACACAGCCAGATTTAAAGCAATTTCCTGTCAAGTATATTCATTGTGGCTGGAGGAATCCCTGAAATTTTCCTGGAGCTGTGAAATCCTCCCCTCGCCTTCCTCCGCTCGCTCCAGCGAGATGCTGGCGGAGCGACGGGCACAGCCGATGGGGCAGCCGCGTTCCTGCCGCCAGCCGAGGCCGGGCTCTGCAGCACAGCCAGGACCCAAAGAGACACGGGACGGAGGTGGCTCACGACACGAAGAACAGGGGTAGCCTTTCACTTGAGGCTGCTGATCTGGCCTACATTAATACACACTTTTCCCCCTTTTTCTTTCTGCCATTTCCCAGTACGATCTTGGGTGAGTTCCTTAATCCATTCTTGAGCTCCTTCCCTCAGCTGTGAAACACAAACACTGCTGCTCCATCCAGGCAGACATGGACGCCGAGAGGATAAAGCCCATAAATACCTGCGAGGTAGCTCAAACACGTGAGGCTGAAGGTCACACAGGCACCCTGGCTGCAGAGGATGGGCTGCCATCAGGAGGGGGACCAAGCCTTGCTGGGCAGCCTGCCTTTCCCTGACGGCTCCAGGGGCAATTCACGGCACTGCCCATCCCAGAGGTACGCTTCTTCACTAGGTCTTYAATGCTTTACTCACCACAATAATACCACAGCTCATGGAAGACAAAGACCCTAAGTGCTGTACAGACATGCAAGAAATCAGGCTCCTGCTCATAGGAGCCTGAAGTCCAGTAAGATGACTTAAAGAGCTCCAYCTCTGCTCCTCCAGACCCCGCTGTACCTGAGCTGGTGCCTCCTCTTCCCTGCCTGGAGGCACAGGGCACTGCGTGGTACCACCAACGTGCACGTGATGGAGAGCTCCAGTTTTTGTGCCATTCACCTCCCCACCATGACCTGGTGCAGCCAGGTGCAGCCACCTGCCCTGAGGCAGCCCCGCACAGGACCAGCAGTGGGGGCTAACCCTCTTTGCTGAACTGCTCGGGCATCTCTGCACACACAGGTGAGAAAAGCAGGAGCTCGGTCAGGCGGGTGCAGGCAGGGCAGGGCAGGGAGGAGGCAGCAGGATGGCAGAGGTGACAGTGCTGGCATCATCACCTGCTCTCAGCCAAGCCAGGGGAAGGGGGGGCTGCTGGGGCTGGGTCAAGGTAAGAGATGATGAGTGAGAGAGAGATGCATCAGAGGTAGTAGCTCTCTTGGAACCAAGTTAAGACCCTGTTCAGCCTTCTGTGGAATCACACAGCAGAGTTAACCCCGTGTCCTGGAGACAGGCAAGGAAGTGGATGGGTCATCCAAAGTCCCTGTGGAGAGCAGCGTTTTCCTTCCAACACCAGCACCCCACAGAGCCCCCAGATGCTACCAGCAGCGCAGCCCTGTCTCCTCCCCGTCCCCTTGTGTTACCTGCGCAGGAGCAGTTTGGGGTGGTTCTTGTTTTCCAGGTTCTTCTCGATAAGGTCTGAGAGCAGCTGCTTTAGCACGTCGGTGGCGTACTCCAGCTTGCCTTGCAGACCCGTCATGATGAGCGAGGCCACGTTGCCGCGATCGCGCATGGAGAAGCTGCGCTGCAGCTCCAGCGTTCGGATGAAGGTCAGCAGGAAAACTTTGTTGTTGATCAGCTGAGCGAAAAGCTTCAAGGCCTTCTCCACACTCTGCTGCCCGTTCCCTTGGACCTGCGGTGGAGAAGAACACGACCATCAGCCAAGGCACGGGAGGACAAGGGACCGGAGGGCAGCCCTGCACCACCGCAGCGTCACTCTGCCAGCACTATGGGTGGGGTGAATGGTTTAATCCTGGGTGCACAAGCCAGCACCCCGTCTCTCAGGTCTCAACATCCCCGAATGTGGTTTCTGGCCAGTCCCGAACAAGCATCTCTCTTTCTGTCCTCCCCCAGCACTTCAGCACGGCTCGCTTTAATCATTGCTCCGAGCTGTGCTCCACATGCCATAAAGCTGCTGCTTTGAGGCTAACGGCCCTATAAATGACATACAATTTTGCTTGTTCTGCACAAAAAGTGACACTCTTGTAAGTAAATTAAATACTAATTTAGACTATTGCTTTATTATGGGACAAGCGTAAAAAATTAATTGAGGCTTTCAGCCAGTTGCAGATTCAAGTAATTCATTACAAGTGAAAATGATGAACTACATTAAGCAACTCTTTACCAAACATCTTGGAGACTTATGTATTGGTTTTACTAATGTTACATAATTAAGCAACTGTGTAATTGGCAACACATTTATCACTTCTGCAATTCTGTTTTTCATGAGTAAAACAAATAAAAAGCATTCATATTTGTTTGCTAGAGCATCAGCTTATTTGGCAATTTAAACAGCGAACATAATGCGTGGGACTGGAGAACTCAGGGCATGGGAATGGGCTGGGAGCGGCTGGTTCAAAGCCTCCTGAGTTTTACCAAGACCACGGCAACTACTCAGTGGTGGTGGCCCACTGGAAAGGAATCTAATTCGACACATTAATGCTAAGTAGTGCTTGCCTGGAAAAGCAATGCAGCCGTATGGAGCACAAGCAGTCAAGACTTCTTCCTCTTACATCTCTGGCTGAAGACTTGGGCCACCCCCCGGTCTGCGTGAAGGCAATAGGACTTTCAGGAATTACTGGAGCGATGCCAGTCTCTGAGAGGGAGCACTGAGGCCGGTACCTCCGGGCATCCCGGGCGGAGGATGGCAGCCCCACGCTTGGTGGCAGATAATGTTTCTTGAAGCACCATCATTTTTTTTTTGCACTCTCACAGGTGAGCAGGGCCCATCTGCAAGGTGATCTGATGGACCCCTGTATGTTAACTATTTTTCTAAATCCTCAGTGAAAGCCTTATGTATATTTACACACACTGGTGGGAAAACCAGGCAGATTGGAGTGCTCGCCCACAGCCGAGCGGGAGGCCGGCCGTGCCTGGGCACGGCGCTTGCCCTCCTGTGGACACGCCACGAAACAGCAGCAGCAGGAGGATGCTCCAGGCAGGAGGCTCCCAGGCGCAGAGCCTGCCCCTGCACCGTGAGGTGGTTAAGGAGGACTTTAAAAGGACACCGGTAACTTATCTGGCATGCTTTGCTGCTGGCCTATAACAATATAAAAACCCATAAAATAAAACTAAAGCAACACCGGGGAGAAGAAACCGAGAGGAATCAAGCAATGTGCGATGGAGATAAAACACCGGCTTCTTAGTTAAAATGAACTCGGGGCTCATCCTGCTAACCCCAGTGCCTCTCATAAGATCTGGTGTGGAAGGCATAAAGGTGCTTCAGGGTTTCACGCTGGCTTCCCCGAGGGCTCAGGGAAACTTCGAAGAGCCGGAGCACAGCCTGTTCGTTACCTCCAGCTCCCGCAGGACAGGATGGTCCTCGATGCCGGGGAAAAGGACCCTCATGGCATACGTCCGATAGTCGAGGTACGGGATCCCAGAGCGATCCAGGTCGCTGGTTAATTCATTGATGTCTGTCTGCAGCTCTGCAAAAGCTGTTCAGGGAGAACAGAACAAGACAGAGAAACACACGTGAGCTCCGGGAGCCAGGGCTGCGGGGCAGAGGCTTTGGGGAGGGCTGGCTGCCTGCTCTCCTTGGGGGCACGGCAGCAACTGTAAACGGGCCAGCTCAGGAAACCGATTCGGAGGAGACCTTGCCATGTTGCTCAGACAGACCCTCACCCTTGGAGACTCTGTCTCAGCAGCTGAGAGCGAGAGAGCACACACTGCACAGAGCAGATGCCGAGAACAAAAGATGCTTATTAATTTGTATGCAGTTCACACCTGTGTATACACACCTAAAACACCTTTAAAGGCTGCAGATAGAAATGAGGATCTATTTTCAGAACTTGGTGCCTCCCATATTTTCCTTTCTTCTTCTCCTCCTCCTCCTCTATCAACAGTTGCCAAAATAATCAAATCTGATGCAGATCAAATCCAAGCAGAAACAGCCTGCTGCAGGGGTCAGGAACGAATTTATTCTTCCTCTCATAACATAACATCACCGTGTTATACAGCAGTATGTGTGTCCCTGTGTCAATTCTCCAAAGTATGAAATGCTGGCTCAGTAAGGTCTCTGTACCCCAGCTAGGCTGTGCCCATGCTGAAGCTGTGGTCTCTCCTGAATAAATCTCATTTTTTGTCCTGTGCTTTCAAGGCTATCTTTTTAAAAACAGCTGAACAAATCCAATGCAACTCTCTATATATACAGAGGTCACACTATGAAATTTGCAGCTTTCTATTTATTTTTCTTTGATTCACTAAGCACCCTTCCAGCTGGAAGGACGTACAAAACAACAGCAGCACCCCTTCCCAGAACCCTTTTTGTCTCAACCCACCAGCTACAGAAATGACTGCCCACCTCCACCTTCGCTCCCCTGCGGAGAGCCCAGGCTCAGCTGCCTCATTGCAAGGGACAAGACTTGCCTGTGTTGAAAGCCGCAAGCAGCAGGTCTAGCTACTCCAAATAACACACAAGATTTCCCAGAAGCAAATGCTTGAGGAGCTTCTTCCTATCCCTCAGACCTGCTCCTGCCACTCTGGGCTCACATCTTATAGACTGGAGGGGGGACTGGATCAGCTTTCCAGCTCTACTGCCTTCCATTTAGGATACGTGCTGTTTCTTGGGGGTCCGAACCTCCTCCACTCCCTATCTCACCCTGTCTTTTTAAAAGCCCTTTACTAAAAGGCCATTAGACAAGGGGGCATATTGTGCTGGGCACCCTGGGGCTTGCACCATCCTCGCAATGCGATCCAGGCATGTCGCTTAAGCAGGATCAAGCTCTAATCCTATTCTCTGCACATTAGGCAGCAGAGCCGTGTCTGCCGCTGACACACTTGTCACTGCCCACCCTCCCATGCAGCCTCGCAGGGCACGCACCCTGCTCCTCTCCGCAAAAAATCGTGTGACTGGGGTGGCTCCGGAAAGCTGGGGACCAGAGCTGCAGCACACAGAGTGCCCAGTCCTGGGCAGTACTGACCCTCCTTGCACTCCAGGGCCACCCGGGACTCCAGATTGTCCATCTGCATCTGCAGCCTCTTGAGGGTCAGGTCGTTCTCTCGGGACTTGCGCTTGTAGGCGATGAGGACGATGATGACGATGATGAGGAGCAGGCTGCCTCCGGCTGCGATGCTGACGATGGCTGGCAGGGTCAGGAGGCTGTCTGAGATGATGCTCACCGAACCAGGGGAGAAGATGATACCACCAACACGCACCTACAAAGSACAACGGAGGTAACCAGCAGCTTCAGGTAACGGTGTCAGCCTGTCCCAAAGCTCCGTCCTTCCCGGCCAGGGCACGCACCACACAGGCTGCACAGACCCCTAAGGAAGCACTGAACCACCTCTGTTTCAGCGAAGACTATAGCAACTCCGATCGCCTTCGAACACAGAGGGTGCAGCTTCTGTGAACACAGGGAGGCTTCAAGTCATGATAAATGTGCCAGCCCTTCACTATCTGGGCTTTGTTCTTATTATCTGATGGCTCCATTTGACTTTCATTTTATAAGCTTTCAACTCCCTTTTGTAAACTGTGGACATTAGCAACCCAGTGATAATTTCACTGACAAGAAACCAGAGCGACTGGAAAGAGAGAACAGAGAAGGGAAAAGAAAGCCCCATGTGCAAGCTACAGAGCAAACACGCTGGAGGTTAATGTCGGGACAGGCTTTTCTTGGATGTGCCCTGGCCACAGATGCAAGCAGCTCTCAGCCAGGTTGCGCTTCTGTGAATCACGCTGTGATAATCTGAATATGTTTTGGATGCTGAACTTAAAGGGAAATAAATCACAATTACAATCTCATTTGGGCTCTACTCAAGCACTTCGGCAGCTGCATGTTTGGTCTGCGAGTGGATCAGAGGAAGCAGAAATGCCCAAAACCAAAGCAGAGGAAGACACCGGCTGTTATCCTGGACGAGGCCGTTGATCCAACCAGTCCAGCGTTCAGATGCCCCTGCCTGTTTCTGCTTCGGGAAGAGGCAAAACCTTTCCATCCACTTAGCAGATCAGGTCTGGCTACAAGGACTGATAAAATCCCTTTCTATCCTACAGGAGGGAGAACACAGCCAACTGAAAATGGTCTCCCCTAGTACTGAAGGAAGAGCAAGCAGCACCAGAGAAAGGATGGTACCTGGTGCTGAGGGCAGAAATATTTGTTCCTTCTAGAAGGCTCTGATAGTAGGTGGTGAGTCTCAAGGAGGGAGTAAGAAGTTTCTCCATGCTAATCCACATGAATATTTTAAGCTTCCAATTAGACAGCCATAAAGATCTAAAATCCTACCGATCCTTGGACAAGAAATTGCACTCAGTATCTGAGTGAGTCAGTGAGATGGTGGAGGAGGAGAAAGGATGGGAGGGAGGGAGGGAGGGGACGCCGACGGGAGCGTTTGGTCCCTCACCATCACTTTGTGCTGTCCGGTGAGATTTGGCGGCTCACACAGCAGCTGGGTCTCGGAGACGGTGACGGCACAGGGTGTTTCTCCGATCAGCACGGTGTAGTTGAGCTTTGCTCCTCCAGGAGCGGGTGGGCACAGGTTTCTGCCCTAGGGACAAGGGGAGAGAAGACTGTACAAAGATGCAGCGCATTTCTCCAATTTTCATCTCATTCCCAGTTTGTGCAAATGACAGGACTCCATCTAGTGTACCCCATTCTCCAAAGGGGATACAAAACTCCTCTCTCGTGGATTTTTTTTGCTGCTTCCCGCCGGGTGAGCAAGGGTCTCCTTACCTTCAGGATGATGGGTGACCCCGGCTTCTGCTCCAGCACCCCAGTCGGGCTCAGGAGTTCAAACGTCGGGTTGGGGTAGTATATGAACTTGGTGTCGTTGTAGACCAGCAGGGACTGCACGTTGTTAAAGATAAACCCAAACTCATCCGGCCGCTCGACGGCGTCCAGGCCGGGCCGGTACTCGGGGGTGAGGGGGGGCGCGAGGCAGGCCAGCGCCGTGGCGTTCACCACCTTGCAGACCTGCGGGGAAGGCGATGCTCTGAAAGACGGCAGGGAAAACTTTACCCTGACCTGGACAATGATGTTCTGATCCCTTAAATACTCCCTGAAAAGTCCAGCAGATTCAAGTTTAGCTGGAAATATTTAATCCAGGCTTGATGCATTGCAGCCATAGTTTGGGGGAATTTGCTTCCCCTCCGGCCAGCACAAAGGCACTGGTGCAGAGACAGAGTGAGCTTCAAAATGAGCAGTGTTTTAAAGGAGCTAGAGGCTCACACAGCAGATCACTTAGCCCTTTTTCTTTATTTTTTCTTTTTTTTCCAGTTGCATCCTCTTTGGCAATGCTGGCTTTGAAACAACCCATAGCAAATACCTGGTCCCTGCTACAAACTGGTGATTAGAGGCAATTCCCTAATGCCAGCGAGGGAGAGGAACGATCATCTGACACTCGTGGGCTGGAGGTAACATGAAGGTCATCTCCCGCGGGGCTGAGGACACCCACAGCTCCTCCAGCCCTGGAAGCAGGGAGCTGGCTGATTTATGAGACTCTTGCCTTATAAAGCAGCAAGAGCCCAACCGTTTGGCCTCCCTCCATAAGTTGAAAATTTAATTTCACTCAATTTTGTGTCTTCAGAATTATTTTTGTAGCACTATAACTGCAACTGCTAACAACAAAATTAGATGTCTTTTTAAAAAGAGCTCAGATGAAAAAAGAAAGGTCTTCAGAGGGGAAGGGAGAAAGAGAATAGGAAAAGACTGTTAAGTGATTTGCCCTTTCCAAGATAATACAGATTCAGTCAGAAAGATCACTGCATAGAAACAGTACTTTTCAGTTTTACTTGGTCAAAATAATTTCTGCGGGTCCTGGAGGTACAATTCTTATTTGTAGCATACAACAACATCGCTTAGTTCCCATTTAGCTGAGGATTCATTTCAGTTTCTCACTCTTGGACTGAAAAGACACAGGGAGGGGAAGGAGGTGGCATTCCAGATCAACCCCAAACTCTGCTACCAACTCCTTGCTTCGGGAACATCAGGGTGACAGGAGGGAGGAGGGGAAGGAGGCATAAAAATGGCTTCCCACCCAGCTTCACCAAAATACCAGCCCAGCATCCTTCGCACGGCGAGGAGGGCGCAGGGAAGCAGCACCTGGCCTTACCATGGTGATCAAGCTGCAAAAGTGGTCTGAAAGCTTCTTGTTCAGAAGCGGTTCCCCTCTCTCCTTCCCTCCCTGGGCTGGTACAGGCTTGCCGGGCCCAGAGCTGCGGCAATAGGAGGTTTATTTATAGAGAGGCAGCTAGGGAGAGACTAGTTAAACATAGCAGCCTCGTAGCTGGCAGGTCTCAGCGCCTAGCTCTGGGCTTTTACAGAAAGAGCAGGACTAAAATGGAAAGCGTGGAGCAGCTGCTGCTGCTGGGGACAGCTACGCTTGGACTTTCCATCATAACGTGCCTGTAGAGCCGAGCTAGGCACAGGGAAGGGAAGGATGCTGGGGAGAAGAGAGCTCTCAGGACTCAAGGGCTCTGACAAAAGGGGGAATTTCAGGAGTGAAACAAGTTTATCTGACCCAAGACAGAATTCGAGGTGATGGAGATGACCTAAAATGGAGTCCTCCATTTCCAGCTTTGAAAACTCCTTGGCAGTTACTGTGTTGCTGAGGAAGTAATTTCCCATTTGTGTGTGTCAGCACTCTTCTTTCCAGGGTCCCCAGGTTTTGCTGCTAACAGTTTGGGTAAGTCTAGGGAAATACCCCCTTTCAGCAGCTTTTGCCACAGCAAGTCTCACCATGCAGAGAGCACCGGCACCAGTAACCGTACGTGGGCATTGGGGTGGGGGGGACCCGCCGTGCGGCAGCGCACAGGGATGCTCCCAAGCACAGCCTGGTGGCACCGCGCTGACAGCAGCTACTTACATTGACAAACTCCTTGCCATTGTACTTGACGCGGATCCTTGGCTCCTGGATCACGTCCAGGTTGGAGCCAGTGACGGTCAGAGGCGTGTGTCCGCTGCAGAGAAGCGGGAGATACCTGATTAATGCATCGGGCAGGAGGGGCTGGGGCTGTGCAGAGAGACTGTGCTTGACAATAAGGATGCTTGTTGATCTCAGAAAGATGTTTTCTGCAGACACTTCAGGCGACAGCGTGGATTAATACTCACTCCCTGAGTCGCTGGGGAGTGGTGTCTCACAAGTTAGCTCGATTACTCTCAGCTGCACCCTCTCCCACCTAACAGCATTGCAAGGCAGCAGGATAAGAAATGGGACCAAAGAAATCAACTGAGCTGAGACTAAATACGTAAGACAATAAATTAGTCACAGTGTTTAATGATTTACATAGTGATGTTTTTAAGGAACACGATAAATGGTACGTGCAGTGAAGGAACTGACGTGCACTTGCATCTGGACTGCAGATGCAGCAAGTTGTCACATAGAGCTGGGGAGGGATGAAGAACACCCGGTGCCACGAGGGCCAGGGAGGACACAACCCCCCAGGCTAGAGTACCCCCATTCTCCTACAGCCAGCGCCCCGAGCAGTCTTTCACTCTTGGCTTCTTCTTTCATGTGTTAATTGGAGCAGCACAGCCCAGATTCCCCCGAGTCTCCAGCACCTCTACAGCAGAGCCCAGCTCTTCCCTTTAGACCACCTCTGTCAGCAGTGCTGACCAGCCCATCAAACCAGCTCACCCCAAACCAGACGTGATCTTCAACTGGGGCTCAAAGCAAACATCTTGCAGAGCCTGCTGCGAGACACTTACTTCTTTCACAGGCAATTTTAAAAAATAATTGGAATTTGAAATGAATAGCTGTGTTACAGCCCTTGTGAGCACAACCATTAAAGTAACACCAGGGGACGAGTATGGCCCAAGGTTTTTAGCAGTGATGACATCACGGTGATGTGACAGTGCCAGCCGCCCCATTCCTAGCAGTGAATCTGGGCTAAACAGTACATTTTGATTAGCATCAGATTTTTCCTTTCTTGGTGGTTGCTGGTTTTGTTTTATTCCAGGACTACAAGAAGGAGCCTTTAATGAGCAATTGTGCACTACTTCAGCAGATGGAAGTGATCTTGGGGCCTTATTTGTGCTCCCAGAATCTCGGTGCAGACTGCTACTGCTGTAATTGCCTTGGTAATTACAACTTCTTTAGTAACTCTGGACCTGATTTTTGGTAAATGCAAATGCCGCAGATGTCCAGCACTGACAAATCCAGGACGCTGGGTGGGACGTGCATTTCCAAATAGATCCTCTCTTCCCTCACTGAGTGTATGCTGAGAGAGAAGACCCAGACCAGGCGAGCTGGCTCCTCTCCCACTGTCAGAGCCTTGTGTTACCTGGCGATGCTCCACTCAGGTTCGATGTGCTGCACCTTCGGATCGTCGATGTACTCAAACAGCAAGGTCTGCTCCAGCTGAGCCCGGTCGACGCTGACGGAGACGTGAACAGCCCCCAGGCCGTGGGCTGATGGGGCCGACATGCAGACAATCTCGTTCATGGATCGCCTGTGCAAGAGAGAAGCCGGGGAAGCGTTAACGGGCAGCCGTGGCGTACGGGCAGAAGACAACTCTGTCCTGGCGCTGCCCTGCAGCAGGGCAGCTCACAAAAAGGCTGAGCCGTCAGTCAGCCCCAGACCCTGACTCCTGAAAAGGGGATGAGCTCCCGAGACGGGCAGGAGGGCTTCACTGGCACGGGAGGGAGGGAATGGAGCTCCGTGCAGGAGGGGACTCTGCCTGCCCATCTAGAGAGAAGCGCAGGCTCCCTGAAATTACTCTTTGTGCCAAACTGCAGCCTCCCGCATCCCTCTGTGAACCCGCTGCCTTCTGTTGGGCGTGTGAAAACAGATGGCTGCTTTTTAAATGGGATGCATAAGCTCACTCAAAAGCCAAATTCTTCCCCTCCCCACCCTACTGCACACACGGGCCCTTGTGAGCAGCATAATGGAGCCCGCCAAGCCCCTTCCTGGGAAGGACGATGCCACCGTCACCGCTGCCTTCCGGCTTTGTCTCCCCGTCAGAGCAGGGGTGACCTCGGCCTCGGCGCTGGCTGGCCGGACACAACAAACCATCTGCTTCCATCGGAGTCCTGGAGAAGGTCGAGGCGGCAGGGTAGCGAGGCGCTGACAAAGCACAAAGGCGCTGGTGGGTGGATGGATGGAGAAGGGGAATGAGATACGAGCGGTGCTGCTCCCGCTGCCGGGACAGAGCTGCGAGGAACCGCACAGCTCTGTGGGAAGCCTGGCTGCTGCTCCTATGAGAAGTGCTGGAGTGACGTCCCTGGAAGGCCAGTGCCCCTGCGTGGCCACCCGCGGGTCGTCCCTCCTGCCCAAACCTGCTCCCGGCTCGCCAAAAAGGCYGTGCTGTTTCCATGGCTCATTTAGCTTTGGCTTCTCACAGAGGAGAGGGCAGGCAGGTCTTCAGCATCTTGCTGCCAGTTTGGCACTTAAATCAAAAACTGGCACTCCTGAATGTCCCGTCTTCACCATCCTCACCCTCCTCAGAGGCTGCGCAACTCGTGGAGGCACCTGAACAGCTGAGGCTCCAGTGGAGCCGTGCCCCTGCACTGCCTCCAGCAAAGCTCCCATGTCTCTACCTGGGCAAGGGGATGCTGCGCGGTCCCCTTTTCAGGGCCCTCACACACTCCCCACCCTCCCTAAGGAGGCAGATCACTCAGCACTGGGCATTTCAGGGGGTTATCAAACAGCGGGTACCACGATGTCCCCACCTCACACCTTGGCACGCCTGTCCACCACAACCAAGGGATCAGAAACAACCTCCTAAAATACCTGAAACAAACTGGACTTGACTGTTTCTAGTGATGCAATTACACGTCTATCCCTTCCCGCTCGCCTCCTCCTCCCTCCCTCATCTTATTCTCACTCTCCACCTAGGTTTAATTTAACCACAATGGCATCCTTGTGCGAGGAGCGCGTTTCTCCACCCTCCTTGCTGATTCTCGGAGTGTTCCCGTGCACGCCCGTGCAGCTGAAGAGCTGCCTGCCTGCTGCCTGCTCTGCCGCCCCGCGCCGGCGCGGCCGCTCAGCCCCGCCAGACTCCACCGCGCCTGCTTAGCTCTGGCATGAGATCCAGAGTGACGCATCGCTGCTGGCAGAGCGGCTCTCAGCTCCCTGTGATCAGTTAATTAGCTTTCTGTGCTATTATTATGTCGTCATGGTGAATCTACCCACTCCTCCGATCAGAGAGGGGAGAATGGGGGAAGCTGTAATTAGAGTGAATCTCATTAGAAACTGCTTCATCTAATCAGGCTCCCCCACACCCTCGAGTACAATTTAAGTTCATTGCCTCAAAACAGTCCAAGCAAAACAAAGTGCACAGCGTGACCCCACATGAAGGATGGTGCCATTCATATACTGCYGCTTGCTTTGTTTAAGTTTCTGCTTGCCTGCTGTAATTAGCACATACAGAGAATTCAAAAATCTTCCAGGTTTTGCAGGTCAGTATCTGCAGGTTGCCTGAATATAATCATATATTTAAGTGATTACATTTCAGGGCTGATTCTGCTCTCAGGCCAGCTTGCAGGCTGCTTTGCTGGTGGTAATGCCGTTACCCGTGTGCATCTGAGGAAGCAATCTGGCATCTTTGCTTCGGATACGGGAAGAAATGCTGATGGATCAGTTACAGTGCTTAGCACTCAGAGTTCATCTGCACTTGAAGACCTCAGCGCGTCCAGACCTCCTGAAGCACCATTCTAGGAGGGACCTAGAATAAGCACTGCTAATATCCCAACATGCTCCCACGTCTGAACACCCACAGCTCCCATACCGGAGAACCTCTCAGTCTTCCAGATGAGAAATTCACCTCCAGGGGTCTTGTCTTTCCCAGAAGCTTCCTCGGTTCCTCCTGGGAAGCCTGAGCAAGGACGTGACAGGCAGAATCCCTTTGCACATCACACCGCTTTGCTTAGGTTCCCGCACAGGCTGCACCCATGCTATGAAATGCATACTGCCAGCTGCTTCGGGGCACCTATGTACGTTTGGTACAGAGCACGGATGTGTACATGATGCACACAGATGTATACTGCATGTATCTTTTTTTAACTAAGCCCCAAGAAAACCCATTAAACCCTGCAAATGTCAACTCTGTGTTTACACTGCTGGGTAAAAAGCAAATTTGCCATAGAAATCCCAGAGGAGATTGATGGCTGCGCAAGCTTCTCAGCAGAAGGTGTGTGCAGATCCTTGGCTTTGCTGTGCCACGCAGAAGCCCAGCCCTCGCTCAGACCATTTCTAGGAGGTTGAGGCACCTGCAGCAGTGGCTGCAATAAAAGTAATGCAAGCTGTTGATCTGTGAAAGGAGAAACGAAATGTTTCTTATAAACGTTACATTTTCTTCAGATCAACCAGGCTGGGGGCAGGTACTGATGACTGCTATAAACATTTTACAATCACAGTGATGTTTGCCCGAGATTTTTGGACCAGTTAACATTGTAACGGCATTAAAATGAAATAATGGACAGCACTAATACCGATGCAATCCCTCCCTTGCCAAGCAAGGCTCAGTCACAGTAAGAGAGATGATGGTTTCATGTAATACAAGAGGGAATGGGAGCCTTCAGGGGTTCCCAGATGAATTTTTGCTGTGGCTGCATGTTCAGCTACAGCAGATACATGGCGGTGCAGCCCTGATAACCAGGACGTGCACGGCAGGAGCCCGCGCTGGCTCAGCTTGGCCCCTTACCCGTAGAATTCGCAGGTCTGGTTTCCCAGGAGCACCGACACGCGGCTGCCGGCTCCCAGGAAGTGCCCGGAGATGGTCACCATCGTCCCTCCCGACTCCGGACCGCGGCTGGGATTCAGAAAACTCACCGCTGGAGTCTGGAGAAAGAAAAGGACAAACTCAGCGCTCCTGCCTGCTGCGAGGGGAGCTGTCAGCGAGCGGCTGCCCAGGGCTGTGCCAGCCGGAGAAGCACCATCCCCTGAGCATCTTCATGCTTTGGCTGAGTGGGGATATCCTTTTTAAAATGGAAAAGCAAAACTGGGATGCGTCCTGGACATCTGACAAATCTCCTGCTAAATTTTCGAACCCAGCTCTGAAAGAGAGATGCGCCTCAACAAAACGATTGCAAATTTAGCCTCGGCAAAATTAGGTATTTACCTTCAACTCTGTTCTGAAACAAAGGTAAGCTGTTTGCACCACAGTTTCAAAAACTAAACAGATCCCAAGCCAAGCGAACCGACGCAATGCAAATTTGAACCCAAATGCTTAAAGTTTGCCAATGTGGTAGAGCATCAAAAAAAAACCCCACCAGGGTCTGGTAACGGGAAATACTGCACAACTTTAACAAAAGGCAGTACCATCAGCACCAGCTTAATATGAACCGCCAGCAGTAGTATTGTGGGGGCAGAGCCTGTTTCCCGTTGCTGATGGAAAGACATCCTTGGTGGGCAAACTTAGATCCCACTCGACATTTTATTGGTGATATTATTGCAGCAATGCCACGTCTTTATCCTGCCTTGCACCACGATAGCTATTTATCCCCCTTAATAGAATTTGCAGAAAGCAGGTACCTTTTTATTTGTTTTCAATCAGTGGATATTACCAAATTGCTTTACTAATGCTTTCACATTACCCTCTTTATGACTCTCATCTGCAAAGGCTGGCAGTCTCCCAGCTCCACTCCCCTGGTACCACCTGCTTGGCAGCTCGGTGAGTTCGTCCTGTTTTCTCTACTGTTTTCACAATGCAACATGTGTTTTCTGGGTGCCACAGCATTTGCCAAAGCAGCTTAGACCAAACGCCTGTTTGACCCTGACTCCTGAATAGAGCAGAGAAAAACACACAATCCACCCTGTTGAGGGTAATTATGGAACAATATTACAGGAGGGAAAGATTCATCCTTCAACTGCTCCTGGTCAGCTCACAGCTCTTATCCTAGCTGGGGTCAGGCGTTGGACTTGATGATCCTCGTGGGTCCCTTCCAACTCAGGATATTCTATGATTACCCCAGCTAATGGCAATACTAGGCAATATGAATGGTAATAGCAATGTTTACACTAGGCAGGCTTGGGAGCATTTCATACAACCAAGAGGAGTGATTCCAAAATGCAAAAAACCTCCAAAGGATGTTCAGTGTATGATTGCCCATCAAAACCCTCCTTCAGCCTCCAGCCCAACCCTGGCGACTGTTCCCAAGGTGAATTAGGAACAAGCTGCAACGCTGCGAACACTCCAGACAGCGAGAGCCCGCTACCAGCCACCCTCCTCCTCCAGCCCCATCCCTGGGGCCAGTCTGCTCGTGGGAGCCCAGGGACAGAAAGGAGCAGTTAGTTAACATGTCCATGAGGTGCAGCAGTTCCCATGCACACACCAGTGACAGAGCTGCACGCATACTGGAAAGCACGGCCCTCCTCTGCGTTCAAAGTGAATTATGAGCACCTCCTGGCTACCAGCATCTGCCGTTTCTGGTGTGAGCATCACCTTGTCTAAGCATTGCAATCCTTGGAAACTCAAAGCATCGCCAAAAATAGAAACTCAGGCTGTAACCCTGAGCAGTCATTCTTGTGAATAAGGAAAAGACAGGAGAGCTGAGGGCCTGTCCTAGAGACCTGCAAAAAGTCCCAAGGCTGAGGTGAGGCGAGCATCAGATGAGGGCCTGAAAGCTGAGTAAGAATTTTCCATCTTCAACTCATGATTTGGTGATAATTATGACAGATTTACAGATCCAAAGTAGCTTCAAGGTTCCACCTCCCCAGATAAAGCGGGCGTAATTAAGGTGACAGCATCGCTCCTGCGCCGTGTCAGGCACCAGATGAGCTCACTAAGCCATGAACCCTCTCAGGGTCAGAACAGAGCTCTGCGTTAAGGTACCAATCAATTTTACTACTGACTTTAATGGCATAAACCAGCTGTAATGGAATTTGTGGCGGTGCTAAAGAGAAAAATAGAGGCCAACTAACAAAAGGAAATGATGTGCTAGAAGTTTTAGGTGCTTGAGAAGAAGAAACGATATAATCAGGGTAAGTGCTGGAAATCAGAAGCAACAATGCAAAGGATGATAATGCTCGGCATATGCTCACCAGGTTGCTGCAAGGTACTGCTCCAAGATTCATCTCCGCAATTACCTTCCACTGGCTCCTGGTTATTATTTAACACAAAGTAAGGCAGCATCCTCCTTGTGTCGCATGGGAACCTGCCTTTTGATAATGGCAAATCTGGGGACTATACTGGCAGTGCCCTGTGATGATCAGAGGGGTTTCTGGCATATTTGAGCAAAATGTAGTGATATTTTGCAGGCCTGCTATGTAGTTGAATAAATTAAATCCCAGGGGAGGGTCTCGCTTACAACACCGATAGGGTGGCAGGGGCTAGCCTGATTTATCTCTCAATTAGTTTACAAATTGTGGACAATTGGTAAGTGCTGGCATTTCCCTGCATACAGATTCCACTAAGCACAAAATCAATGTGGCTGGATGAAGTGCCCTGTTTAGGCAAAACTGGAGATATGAGAAACCCCAGCTGTGGCTTTTAAGTTTATGAATCAAAAGGCTGCTAATTAAACAACAGAAAGAAATGACCCACTCAACCACTTTGGGAGCCCACCAACCCAAAGAGCAGCTCTCCATTAAGCAGACAGAGAAAGCCTACACTGAACCAGCATCCTTGCAGGGAAAAAAAAAAAATCCCTGAATATTTGGATGTAGAATTACCCTTCCATCCCAAAGGGCATCATGGGGAAAAGATTAAATCTTTGGACACAAAAAATAACTCAGATATGTTTAGGTTTCACAGGCAGCTGATTAAAACTAAGTTTCTAGCAGGACCTCAGTACCTGAGCTGCAGAAGGATGGACTCTGGTGCTTGCTCTCCTGTCGCCTGTTTCTGCGTTCACGCAAAAAGGCCTGTCGGTGCCTGTATGTGTACACACGTATGTATAGAAACATCTTCAAAACCAGCAAGAAGCAGCGCCCTAGATTCATCCCCATTAACTAAGCACCAAAGTAGCAATGTCCATTACAAACAGAGGAAAATTGTAAGTGCCGACTCCAATTCCTTGACAATTCCTCCTGCGCAGAAAGTCCTCAGGTACAGAACAGAGTTACGCTTTGTGTAATGCTCCTGCTGGGATTACACCAATGCACTTTGCAAGGAGTAACCAAGCCTAGCAATTCAGAAGGTTATCACTATTTTGGAGGTGCAAAGCTGAAACCAAATGCTGTGGGAACCCTGGGTTTAGGTTCCCACATAAATCCTGTTTATTCTGTAGACCTGTGTGAGCTCTAGATCCTGAAAATGGGGCTCGTTGGCTGGGCTACCAACAAATTGTACAATGCCATGGGGAAAGCATCACAAAACGACTGCAAATTAGGGATTGCCTTCTGGTGTTGAACCCCATCATTTGACACGTGCATTCGTAGAGCACGGCTGTTCCGCAGGGGACGCGTGCTGCCCGCGCTCCTCCCCGCCTCGGCAGGACACTCACCACAAACACGTACTGCTGAGCGGACTTGGCCGTGAACTCCGGCTTGCACTCTCCGATGCACAGGAGCACTGGGCCGGAGCTGATCCCTGGAAGCGCCTGCCCCAYTTCACAGACGATCCTGGAAGCAGAAATGCCGCAGTGAGGCTTTGGCAGGAGGTGCCCTGTGCAGCTCCACGCAGGGCTGACTTTCTTTTTTTCTTCTTTTTTTTTTTTTCTCCCCTCTTTAACTTTGATATSTGCCTCTTTGGAAGAAGTTAATTACTGAGTCTATTTTTACCCCATGTAGTAATTTAAAGAAAAAAAATCAAAATTAGACATAATTATTACAAGCTGTAAACTCCAGAGCAAAGCAGAGCACTAATGGCAATATATTAGCCAGTAGCAAAGTGAGTGCGAAGTCCTTAGGGTAACAGATGAGTTCATTAAGGGAACAGCTCACACTGCAGTCTCCCAGTTAATCAAAAATGGAGAAACCTGCTCGGGGATGATAGAGACAGCCGTGGAGAGCAGCCTTTGCAGGGGAGACAGGGCTGGCTAACACAGAACATACTGATGCTGGTAAAAGGAGTTAGCGGCACTGAAAGACACCGATCTCGTGCTCCTCGCGTGGCCCAGCTCAGCCCCGTGGGCACATCCCGAGGCAGGGAAAGCCGTAGGGACAGGGAGAGCTGCTGGGGTTAACCACAGCAGGCCAGGCTGGAAGATGAGGAAACCCTCATTACGCACCCTGTGGGTGTGTAATCCAAAAACCCCAGAGCACTGGGAATGCATAATGCCTACTGGAGATGAGACCAAGCAAATGCCTGTCATGCCAGCAGGTCTGAGAGAGGTTTTCAAAGGGATGTCAGCTGGCAGGGCTCTCTAGCTGTACCTAAAGGGGATGGATGCTGCTTGCTCCCACGGCAACGCTGGAAAGACAAATTCAAGAGCATCCTGCCAGGCACTGGAAACCTCAGGAAAGGAGTAACCTGCCTCGGGGCAGCGGGGTGCAGTAATGCCGGAGATGAGACACTTGTTGGTGTCTGGCCCCCAGAGCGAGAGCAGAGGAAGAGCCAGAGCATCCTTTCCCTGGTGAGGCTGAAGGTGCTTTTGCAGAGCGGCAGGGGAAACGCTCACTCTTCTGCCAATCGCATGCAAATGCATGAAAGGCTCCAATTGATGAAGGCTGCGTTTCAGCTGCCTTCAGCAGCATTAAATTCACTACAAATAAAATAAAAAGACTAAAGGAAAAAAGAACCTGCAGACAGCATGCACAGGTGATGCCAGAAGGCCTAATGAAATACATACATGCTAGTAAGGAGCTCTAATGTGAAAGTCCTTATTGCTGCACATCAAAATGGGTTGCCTAGAGAGACGCTGCCTTTGGAGAACAGAAACTGAAGCATCTCAGCTGTGTGCCTTAATCTGCCATGTGCTCCTCTCTCTGCCTTTCAACCAGACATTGCCCATGCACCTCTCCTCTGCCAGCTACTTCACTACTTCTCCTCCTGCAAACCRGCAGTGGGGCGAGGAGGCAGGGCTAGGGCGGAGGGCTGGCATCTGGGAGCAGTAATCTCTGCTCCTGCCAGCCCACGGGCAAACAAAGCAAGGGGAAGTGATTCCTGACACCCCACGGGCAGGAGAGGAGAGCGGAGGTTTTCTCCCACAAGAAGCAAGGATACACCAAGCGCTATATACCAGGGGAAGCACCAAATACTCAACTATTTGCTARTAAAGCAGCGGCTGCCGTACGGTACCAGGCATGACGGGGCATGGGACGGGGCACAAGCGACCTGGTACACCTGATCCCGATTCCTGATAAATGCCAAATTCCCAGCAGGTACCTTGTTACAAAATGATGCATTCGGCAGAGCTGTAGGGTGCTGATTGCTGGGCTAAGTGGCCCTTTCACCAACATTAACCTAATTGCTGGCTGATAGATTGYGTGGCTGGAGCATATGGTGAGTCATTACAGTCTTGGAATTCAGTCTGCCCACAGAACCCTTAAGAGGGTCCTTTTATCTGTATTCATCTTTAAAAGGCAGCTCTCATGCTAACACTTGCTGTTATCTGCCCAGGGTAAATGTTTTAATGATGTTAACAAACTTTGAAAGCTCAAGAGCCGTAATTAGAGTCATGATTATAAAATCAGGGTTTCATACCATCAAAGGAGGATAATTTTATAATCTTCCATCCTTTATTTGAAAAATAAAATAAAACAAAATACTGCTCAGCAGAACAGCCCAAACTGCTAGCAGTGACAGTACTATTGGTGCAGCGCTTGGAGCCATTCCTGCAATAACACTAACGATGCTTTGCACTTCCAGAGCGCCCTTCATCCAGTGATCGGAAAATACTTCCTAACTGATATACTGCACACATCCTCGCTGTTTGGAAGAGGAGATTAATGTCCTTTCTGTCTTACAGATGGGGAAACAAAGACAAGGAGTGAGCAAAAACCAAACCAACGCTAACACGTGCTAGTGACAGGTCCTTCCACTACGCTGGGGATCAGACTGGGACCCACCAAATACATTTCACCACCAGAGGACAACTGCTTTCAGCTGCTGCCGAAGCTGGGGCAGATCCGTGCTGCTGGACGGATGAACTCATGTGCCCTGGGCTCCCCCCTACCTCGCAGCGAGCAGCCACGGCCCTACCACACACAACGCCGTCCGGGTCCTCAGCAGGCGAGATTAGACAACCCAAGGGGAGACGCCAGATATTGCTCCTCTCCTGCCCTGCACAAATGACCCCCAACACACCCCTCGGCACCTTGGCTACACCAGAACAACCCCCCCAAACAGCAACAGGAGCATGTGTCGCTTTGGGAGGTTTATTCACCCATCCTCTGTTACAGGCCTATTTTCTAATTTTCAATTGACATTTTTCATAGTGAAATAAATGAATTGACTCCAGTGGAGGCCCATTCGGATTAAGCGGCTGTCACCGCCTCACCCGCCTAACAAATGGCTGCGTGCAGCCAGCAGCGCCGGCTGAATTTCAAGTGTGATGGGGAGCGGAGGGGGCAGAGAGGCTCAGCGTCAACAGCAAGGTGCTCATCAGAAAAGTTGCTTAGCAAAGCAGGAACCACGGTGTGGAAGGAAACAAAACACTTAATGAAAGCTTAAAGGGCTGCTTAACCCACCCTGAGAGAGCATCCAAGCACCTCATCCCCTTCTGCTGTAGGAATGGCATGCCCCGTTCCAGGCACCATCCACCTCCAGACCCCTTCCTGCAGGTCTGCAGGGCTGGAAAGGGTGGAGAGATGATGCCTGGGGTTTGGATGAGTTATTGGCCTCCTGTGCATTTGCTGGAGGTCAGGGAAGAGGCTTTGTGCAGGCTGGCCAGCCCTGGGGACCCACGGTGGGGACGGATGAGGTCCCGGAGGCCACTCACTGTTCTGCGACGACGTACTGCTCGGGCAGGGGCATGCACTGCACCCCAGCAACCTGCACCCCGTGGGCGATCTCGGAGAAATCCAGGCCCAGGTTCACGCCACGGATGGTCACCCTCGTCCCTCCTTCTGGGGGGCCTGACACTGTCAGGATCTAGAGGGAAACAAAACACAGGAGAGTTGAGCTGGTGTCCCTGTGCCACCCATGCTTCTTCAACCCCATGTCTGGCTTGGAAGCAAACTTTTGCTTTGCAGRCTGTGGCCGAGTGCTGCAACCTCCACCTGCTCCTGCTGCCAAACCCAGGCCAGCACCACCTCCTCGTGACCCCTCCGGATGTCCTGGAGAAGCCCAAACCAGGCCAAACCAACACAGATGGATTTCAGCCAAAGGATGCTGAAATCCATCTGTGCTGAGCTCCAAGAGAGGACATCAAGGTCCCTGAGCTGGCCAAGAGGTGTGGGCAATGCCTCCCCCAGAAACCTTTGCAGAAGGATAAGACTGGCTCCTTTTTTATATATACAGAAGATGGTAAGTCACCTTCCAGAAGTTGCCTGCTGCTTTGGAGAACTTTGTTAACTTCTGCCTTGGCTGTTCTCTGAATGTTAATGTCACATTTTATTAGTAAGTTGGCACCTCAAATGACTTACAAATGTTAAAGGGTGAGGTGTGTGCTTTAAAGCTGCCTGTTTATAGCCTGCCTCAGCCATAATCATCTCTGCTTCTATAGACTTTCATTAAGAACAATATCCTCTTCAATTAGGAGTATAAATTACAATAATGTATAGTCACAAAATTTGGACCTAAGACTCTCAAACAGTTGTCCTGAATCTGCCACTGGTCTGTTGTTGCTCTTGGGTGAGTTACTAATCTTCTCCATGCTACAGCTGTTACTAATAAACAAACATAATCCATAATAATGCAATTTAATTAATTTAATGGATAAATCTTGTTTATGCTTGTTTGTTCCACCCTTGTCTTTGGCAAAAGATTTGAGCTGTTCAAAACCTTTTCCTTACAGTTTCTGGATGGATGGCTGCTTTTCTTTTACCTTCTTAAGAGCTCACTGTTCCCTGGACGTGAGTGGATTAGGAAGGCAGCAAAACCCACCACGAGAGCACATCCCAGCAAACCTGCTGCACTGCGGGCTGAGTGTGCCCCAAAGCAGCCCTCCTGGGACCCCCTGCACTTTCCGGTGCCACGGGGCAYGTCTCCCGCTGATCCCCGGGGGATCCCCCTTCCCACCCAACGCAAACTGCTAGCGCCATCAGGACACCCCCGTTCCCCATCACTTCTGTGCCTCCAAGTGTCCCCCTGCATCCTCCTGCATTTCAAACCCCAGCTGAAGCCATCTTCCTTCTCCCTTGCTTATGCCTCATAATTTCTTGCTCTCCACCTCTGCTCCCGTTTAAGGTGCTGCTACTGAATTTGGCCCCACGTGCTGGGGTTCAGCCTGCTCCACGCACCCCGCAGAGCCCACGAGCCGCACCGTGTGTCAAACCACCACCTTGTTCCCCTGCGTATGCTTTAGTTTCTACCTCCCTCTCCCCTCGACCGCACCACTGAGGTTTCTAATTTATTCACCATACGCTGTCTGTTGTGCTGCTGTTTTCTGTAACTCATACCGTGTAGCATGTCTTGTATCATTTAGCTCCGTGAAGCACTATGTGCCCATAAAAGACACTACAAAATCAAGTTGTATCGCATTACACCGAGTCCTGAAGGCCTGCACTGGTAATGTTTACATCGCTAGCTGGGAATCACCTGAACTCAGCAGTTCACGTACTTGACAGTTACAACTGTCATTTGCAGCTCTAGATTATGTTAAAATGCATTTGCTGGAGCACTTACACTGCCGGGCTTGTTGTCTCATCGCTGTTCAAAAGAAGTCACAGTTTGCCATTTCCTGACCTTACCACAACCAGTGGAGCCAACCGGCCTCACTGAACAAAGCAGAGCCGATTCTGTATTTTGAAAATGTCCTGACCTGGAAAATCCCCACTATGGAGCTCCACTCGACCTAGATTTTAGTGGCCGCTAATTGAACAGTTTTGAAGTAACTGTGCCATAAAGCAGCCCCAGGGTTAGAACAGATGCATTCAATTAATTACAGCTGGAGAGATTCAGTCAAAATCGCAGAAAGATGATAAGTCTTGAAGGTCCTGTTGCACCAAGCGCTGGCGGTCCCTCCGAGCAGCACCCGGCCAGGCGGCAGCCCTGGGTCGCCTCGTTGTGTTGCGGATGCACGGCCGAGGCACCTCCAGCAACCCCAGCCCCGGGCAGCTGCTGACAGCGCGGTCTGCCTTAACCCAGGGCTGTGGTCGTGCTGGGGAGCTGCTCAGTCTGCAGGGGTGGCTGCAATGACAGCCCAGATTTCTGGTCTGAGACAGACAGGATTAGGAAGAAATATTCCCCATTTTCAAGAAATATACTTTAGTAGAGTGGCTTTTCACTCAGAGGTCTGTGGAGGATCAAAAGACCCTTCAAAGGGCAGCTAAGGAAAAACAAGGCCATTACCAGGAATTTTACATTTACTGTTTAGGGGTCTGCACCTCTGCTGGAAGTTTTTTAGGTTGTTTGCAAAACTGAAGCAGTTTGAAAGTCACTGAGGTCTAGAGGAGGGTGTGGAAGGCAGGGCTGTTGGTTTTGCTGATCCCCCAAATTATTCTGAGCAGGTCACCTCTCCTCTCTGCATCAGCCTCGCCTTGCACGAAACTAATAAGCAATCCACCGCCTCTGATAAAGCATGTTCCCACTGCTCAGTGAAGGGATTAACACAAGTGCAAAGCATTGTATTATTCACAGAAAGGATTCAAATACAGAGATGAAGTGGGTGGTGGTAGGAGCTCAGTTACCCTTACACTCTGCCCTCACATCACGTAAGGGATGCAGATGCACCACTGCATTTCTGTTGTTGCTGCTTCTCACTTGAAACCAAGGTGGAGATCCCAGGGATCCAGGAGCCCCAACACAGTGCCAGCACACTTCCCTCCGCAGCCTGCAGAAGACACTGCTATAACAATGCAGGATAAATGTTCTCAGCCTCACGTCTTGCCGGTTGCATGGTTCAGCATTTCTGACGTAAAGCAGTATTTAGCCTCCAGAAGAAGTCTGTGCACGAGACAGGGAGACCGAGGACTGGCTGTGAGTCGGATGAGGCTTTCCTCCTGCAGCTGGAGGCAAGCCGTGAGCCTAAGACCGTTCTGCACAATAACCACTTGGCATCTGTTTGGGTGCAGAGAGAGCGCCCGACTTGCAGAATAAATGGCATAACCCCTGCCCCCTCCCAAAATGTCATCCACCTTCATTCTCTTTGTCTTTTTTCATCCTGCTCTAAGCTAGCTGGATCCCAGCTGATGAGCCCAGCAGGGAACCAGCACATAAGCATTGTCATCCCGGCATGATCCCTCCTTGTCTCTGCCTTAGCTGATAGCACATTCAGAACCTAATTGTTATCTCAGCAGAGCAACTCCATTATTCAGCCTGACACTGCCCCCCCTTCAGCTGTTTGTTGCACTGATGTTATATTAATGAGGCCTGCAAATAAATGAATAGGAGATCAGAGTGCCGCTTGTTCGTAAGAAAACCGATTTTTATTTATTTATTGCTAAGACCACAGACCGTGTGGAAGTTTTATGCTGTTAAAGGGACACTGTTGGCGACGGCTGGACCTCTCGCTCAGAAAAAGGGCTGCGTATATCCTACTGCTCATTTACTTTTATGACTATTAAAACACAATCTCTTCTTACTAGTTATGCATTCCCCGAAGGCACTGGCGCCTGGGAGCAAGGCCCTTGACCTCCAGCTTGACAGAAAGCGTGAAACTGGCCAGATGAAGCAAAAGGAGGGGAAAACGGCCCGTATTAAAGGCTCTTTTAGTCTGAGTGATCCAGGCTGCAATGCAAGCCCCAGTACGAGACCAAATGCTGCTCCCCAGTCGAGTCTGCCAATGCCGGTGCTTGTGGGAAGGAGAGCGTGTCACCCGTGCCTGCTTTAAACCCGCCAGGAGCAGGTCGGTCCCAGCAGGGCAGGGTGGTCTCTTCCCAGCTTTCAGTGCACAGCTCTGCAGCACTGGACATTGCAAAATGGTACCCAAAATACTGAAAAAACTCAGATGCCAGTAAAAAGGAGTCAACAGCAATAAAGGCTGTAAAGGTCTCATGGTCTCCAAGACAATCTCATACACTTTTCTGGAGGGGAAGGGAGATGAGAGAAGCTAACCTGTGCTGTTGAAAGGTTTGGGTTTAGGAATATCGACCCTGCAGGGCTTCTACTGGGGCTTTGCCATTTTCTATAGACCTGACCGCTCAAGTACTTCGCAAAATTCTGTAAGAGTTTTTAGCCCAACACAGCACCCTTCCCATGAGTGGATCTCAAAGCACAYGAAAAAGGCCTCTAGTTCCCTCTGCTTTCCCCCTTCTTTTTCTACAACAGTGAAAACCGCAAACCTGACTTTCATGGGGGGGGGGGAAGCTGTGAATTCATAAGGAGAAGGGTGGGAGGTGGAGTTCAAGGAAAAACACCAAACACTGCAAGACCTGTGATAAAATCACAACAGCTCACAGCACTGCCAGAGTCAGMTGAGGCCATGGGACATACAGCCCCCTGAAACACGTATTTTCTATCGCCGACCCTCACTGTGGAATAAGCCAATCTGCCAATGAAGGCACAGACATTTCCTACTCAATTCTCTCATCTCCAAATCCACTCAGGGCAATCTCCTGAGACTCAAAACATCCCCTGGCGAGGCACCCCGCGCTTCCCACTTTGAAGGCTGAGACACAGACCTGGTTATGGAGACAAGAAATCTGTAACAGCAAAGCTCTGCTCTTTTCTCCTTGGACAGAGACCAAAAGTATTGCTTGCAAGTTGGACAGTGATAAAACACTCGGTGGCAGTGCCATGCCCGCAGCCAGCTGCGAGAGCCAGCCTGGCAGTGCTTAGATGCAAGTCACTTGGTGGCTGGAGCAGAGTGTTTTTCCCCTTCTCTGCTTAGCTCAAGGAGGGGTAAATAAATCAATCTAAGACTTCTTCAATGTTACAACTGTCTGAACAGTTTATGGTGAAGAAAATCTCAGGCAGAGGCTATTTTGCTTCTTGCATCTTGTAGCACAACCTTGTGCAAGCAGAACAGCACTTATCTAAGAAAACTTTGGTTTCTGACTACTGGCAGGACAAGGTGAGTAYCTAAGCGTGCCTTTAATGATCATTTTATCTCTCTGTAAAGATAGCTATAACTTGCCAAACAAACAAACCAAACAAGGAAAGGACAGACTCTCAACATTTCTTAACACTTTCACATCTCTGCACAGTCAGCACCACCACCACCTCTGTTCCTCCGCAGCCTCGCAAGCTCCACTCTGTGGTTTTCAAAACACTGCACAAGAGAAATACCTGCCTATCAAAGGTATAATGTGGCTGGGCAGAAGGTCTAAGAAAGAAATACCAAAGGCCTGGTAACGTCCCTGCGGGATGGGTGGACCCTCCTCAGCAACATCCTCCTCCAGTCAGCCCCAGCCCTGATACAGCACCACCAGTGCTGTTTCTCCTCTGCAGTTTCCTCCTCTCCTCCATAAAAAGGAGGCTGATGCCTTCCTCCCAGGGGGTCTGAGCATGAGCCAGTTTAGCTAAGCTGGTGTAGAAACTAACCTGAGTTAAGAGGAAACTTAACTGGGGTCCTTATTCAGCTGGCAGAAGTTTGTGTGCTGAGAAGCCCTGCTCCTGCCTTGCCAGGCGTTTCTGTAGCCATGAGCATCAGTGCAACACGCTACTTTGATCCAACACTGTTTTACACCATGCTCTCCGCCTT
The DNA here is from genome assembly GCA_035582835.1 of Phoebastria nigripes. Classification (NCBI taxonomy): domain Eukaryota; kingdom Metazoa; phylum Chordata; class Aves; order Procellariiformes; family Diomedeidae; genus Phoebastria; species Phoebastria nigripes. The sequence goes on along the minus strand of JAYKAV010003266.1, from coordinate 2,063,247 downwards.
CGGCAGGCGCTCAGGGCAAGGGAGGCTTTTTTGGGGAGTTAATTAAGTGAGAAACCAAAATCTTCTTTCATTCCCACCTGATATGAGTGTCACTCCTAATAGTAACGTTAACAGACCAAGTGCAGTTTTACCAGTAAAAATGCTCCTGGGAGACATTTTGCATCCCTCAGTGGTCTGAACAGAAACATCAGAAGCATCAATTATAGACTAATTAGCTCCCTAGTTTAATTAGCATTCCTGCAACAGCCCATAGCGGTCACCCCAATGCTGGTCGCATCCCAGCGAGTGACAGCTGCACGGCGGGGCAGTGGGCTGCACACCCTGGCCATGTGCCGGCGGATCCGCACATTAATTTCACAGAAAGTAGCAGAGCGTTTTATTCCCTGTTCTGCAGTGCCGGATGGACGACGGTGATTTTCAGACGAGAGGGAGACAGACACAAATCCACTTTGGAAGGGGAAAGGAGAAGGGGCCAGACATGCGCGCTCTTACCTCAGTGATGCGAGGGTTGGAGCACTTGACGTTCCTGCTGGACCAGTCGAGCCAGGGCTGGGCGGAGGGCACGCTGCAGTGCGGCCGCAGCGTGCACTTGGCCTCGCCGCTGCACCAGCCGCACTCGAACTTGGGGTCGGCTTTCAGGCAGAGCCCGCAGCTCTCGCGCTGGGCTGCGCACTTGTAGAGGTGCACTGCGGGAAGAGGGGACGGGCACTCAGGACGAAGTCAAGAATTGAAATATTCATATGGACTACAGCTGCTCTTGGACTTACAGCAAAGGCACATGGTGAGTTTCAATTTAACAAGCCGCAGAGTGGACTTGCACATGTGGTTTCCAAAGCCAAGGCTGTGTCAGTGGTGCTTAGTCAGCACCACTGTCGGTGGAGCAGAGTTGCTCTCACCCAAAAGGATCCACCGGGACCACAACGTCTCTGGCTGCAGCCACAGTGACGGCAGCTAACGCCGCGCTGCCCCAACAGCCACTTCCCAGCCCCCATCACCGCCCTCCTTCCCCTGACTTGAAAGCCAATTCAAGCAGACGTTACCTTTCAGATCCTCGGGGTTGTCAATAACAAAGTTCCCGTTCCAAACCACAGCAAAGTCCACTGCTAAGTTGCTTATGTCCATCCCATCATAGAGATACTGAAGGAGAAGATTGAGAATTAAATGCTGGTGAGGATCTATCAGAGACACTAACAGGAAAAGAATGTTTTTTTTAAAGAAACCGTGACTATTCTCTGCTTAAAAACACGTGCTGATGTCTGAACCACCACTGCATCTACACTTCATCTCCAGGGTCCTCCCTTTGACTCCCTCCTCCTCACCAGGAAGAGATAATTAAATCAGATCTAGTCCTTGTCAGAGGTAATAGATTAATTATTCCACTCACAGTGGTTGCTCTTGTCACTCAGTCTCTAGCTTATCAATACAGCCCCTCCAGTTAATCAGACTGGAAGGACTGCTGCCTTCAGGCTATCTTCTTATACAGTCACCAAGCACCCTAGTGTGACCGGGAGCTTAAAAATCATGCTGCACAGCTTTGGCTGATGAAATAGGCAACAGCTGAGAAAAAAAAGATGGTGCAGAGAGGTCATTTCCCAGTTTCTGCTTCAGCCTAGTCTAGGTTAGCACTGGCTTGAATTATTCATCTTCTCATGGACAACCTGGGGGCCATGGCAGCGTGAATCTGGATGCTTTAGGTGAATTCGCAGTGTATGCTGAAATTCCCATTATCACTATTAGCACCAATGAGGCTTCATTCTGACGCTCTCTTTAAGTCAATCAAGAGCTGCTAAAAAGACTTAAAAAGGTGAGCGAACCTCACCTCCTCTTTGGGATGAGGGAATGATGATTAAACCAAAGCAGACTGCTTTGACTGTCCCCGTGCAATAGTTGTTTTTAACTTGTTGTTTTAACTTACCTTTGGTTGTACTGATTCACCTTGCCTGGGTTTTACTAAGTTGGTGTGAAACTAGATCTTCTGTACAAGTGATAGAGCTGTGAGTACAGAATTGCCCTTACATTCTCTACCTACCACTTCCTATTAGCGTAACAGGAATAAAAGTGCTTCTCTAATGTTTATAAATCAGTTTGAATAGGAAAAGTACTATATGGTATTAATACATTTATTATCCACCAAGCTGCAAGGCCCAAAGACGGCCAGTGATATATAAATATCCAGTGAAATTTTTAAAAATTCAAAACTTCTTTAACAATTTAAGACTATCTGCACTGAACATTAAAGTAGACCCTGTTCTGCCACCTAAAACAAACTGCATGTGCCCTGTTTGCCCGTGGACCTCTTCAAACGCACGATGAGGAGGGGAAGGACCACATTCTTCCCTGCCCATCCTCCAGCTGAAGCATGCCACATGAGACCCAAACGTGGGCTGTGGCTCGGAGGGTGGCCTTTGGGAAGCCTGCGTTTGCCACACGTGTTTTGGCATCCCCGAGTACCTGCCACGGTGACTTTGGGCGCTCTGGGGTAAAATCCTGCCAGGTCCATTGGCAGGGCTAAGCCCCATCCTACGGAGGAGAGCTATCCTCCCCTGCCTGCTTTCCAGCAGCAGCATTCAGATAATTTCCCTTTCTCTGCTGTGCTGTGCTCTCTCCCCTGGCAGTTTTCTTTTCCCCCTCCTTCCCTGCACCATGCTGCTTTTCAGCATTACTGTATTCATCCAGCCACCGTGACCTGGAATTCGACAGTGCCCCGATAAGGGGTCTGTGATTCACCTTATCTCCCCCGTGTGAACTAGCCTGCCTTAACACCTTCGTCGCATTCCCTCCTCCTCCTCCCCTTCCCCTYGCTGACCCCCCGCAGTCAGACAGGGAACTGCCAGATAAAGGATCTTCTCTGGGCTGGTATAATGAAACACCTCGGGTGCCCAGGGCAGGTTCCAACCTGGAATTCGGGATTAGTTTAACTCTGGGATTTTTCACTCTCCCCGTCGCTGAGCCCACCCCCTTCGCAGCCATTTGGAGCTGACACCCATTTTGGGCACCTTTTTGCCACGTTCCCCTCCCGGTCCCTCACCGAGCTGTTCTGGCACTGGACGCTGGAGCTGTTGAAGCGCAGGGCGGGCACGCGGTGGATCACGCCCTGGATGCTGAGGACGCACTCGTACCCGCGCTGGCCGGACTGGGGCTGGGGCAGGTTTCTTGCCTTCAGCGTGATGGGTTTCACCTCTCCCACCGGGATCAGGATCTCCTCTGTGGGGAAGAGCTGGGGACAGTCCTGGGGGCCAATAAAAGAGAGGGGGAGGTTACAGCGGTGATGGTGCAATCCGCAGGTCTGGCCAGGTCTCCAGCAGCAGGGCTGACGTCCCAGGACATCCTCAGCATGCAGGACCAGCCACTTCTCAGTCCACCCACGCAGGTGCAGGTTAAGTGCAGAAATGAACAAACCCCCATTACAGTCCCCCTACTCTGGGACTGGCACTGATTTTCTCACCGCAGTCACAGAAGAACACCACCGCTGTTCAGGGAATAAATTGAAGGCGTCCTCCCCGCCCTAAGCTTGCCGTGGGTTTTATCTGCGGAGACACAAGCTCTCGCCCTGCCGTCCCGCAGCAGCGGCAGCGTGTTATCAGCTGCTCCAGCTCCGCCTGAGCCCCGCTGCTCCAGGAGGGTGATGGGCTGCTCCCAGCCACACGCTGCGCTCCCCGGGCCTCCTCCTAATCCCATTTCGCTCCTTACACCCCTCGGCTGCGTGCCGCTTTGGAGCGAGACTGATCAGCATGGGATGTGCTTCCCTCTCGCTACCAGGTACTGTTCCACTCTGCTTTATCTGAGTAAAATTATGCCAGCATGCAATTAATTTCCGAGGTCACAGTAATCTCTGCTCTATCTGCTCTCACCCCTTACCATGCTCCGACACCTCTGGCCTTTCTGAAACTCCCAGCCAGCTCGCTGCAATGCTCCCGCGCTGCTGCTCGCACAGGTTTTTCCTTGGCTGGGGGCTGCCTGGGTGGGATGCGTGCCTCCGCCGGCCAGGTGGGCAAGGCATCGAGACCTGAACTGCCCTTTCTATCTCTAAAGCAACGCTCTTCCCTGCTCTGTGCTTCTGGGAAGTGGAGGACGTCCAAGGACGGCAGGATTTGGTTGCAGTCAGTATCCAGAAGAGCAGGGATGGGGTTTTCACAGATGGGATTAAGCACCCTAATCCTGATCCCCCTGGGTCTTCTGAAATTCTGTCTAGCCTGCAAAACTGGCCTTTTCTCTTAGGAACTGTAGCAAAGGGTTTGGCATGTGCAATAAACTCAGAGCTTCCTCCAGCAAACAGCATTTGTAAAGGTCTTATGGCTTTCAAAAAAGTGTCTGTCCTTGGATCTGGGGAGGAATCTCTCCCAGAGGAGGGAGGACTGAAACAAAATCTAATTAATTTTTGTACAACTGTATCTCAGTACGTATCAGTGGGGCGGATGCTGGGCCGTGACCAGGAGTGCCACGTGTCCCTTCATGTGCAATGAAAACAGCAAAATTATCAACAAGCGATGGCACCTGCAGATCTCCTGCCACTGGGTGTTCACTGGGGACCATCAGACGAGGAGGAAGGCCAGCCCAGAAGATGCCAAACAAGCTCTGATGCCCCTGGGATCTGAGGCACCGGGTCTCTGCCTTCTTCACAGCACCCTTTGGGCTTCAAAACCTTAAGCCTCCAACTCTTCTGGACGCAGTCCCTTCAGGCACCCTAAGCCTTTTTACATTAGCCTAGAAACAGCAAACCCAGACTGCCAGCCTGCACAGGGGTCCTGCGAGCCCCCCGGGCAGGAGGAAGGTGATGTCCCAGCCGAGCTCAGTGATTCAAACAAATGGGCAGCAGCTCCCGCTGCAGACCAAAGTCTTTCTGCACCTCTGGGATGCAACTGGGAGCTGCTCCAGGAATGCATTTTTCCAGTCAAGTGCAAATTCAGAAGTACATTACAGCCAGAGCCTTACAGTACTATCTATCACCCTGCCAGGCCAGAGCAAAGGCATTTAGGGAGACAACCAGAAAAATCAAGGGATGCTGAGCTCCAGGACTGGGGAGAGGCTGCTCAGCCGGAGTCTGGAGGAGGGAGGGGGTGCCGAGACAAAACAGCACAAAGACGTTTCACTTCAGGCCTTTCCCGATTAGGAACTGAGGCCTCTTGTTTGAAAGAGGAGATTAAACAGGTCCTGCTCTGCAACACCAGGCACGAGGCTGGCTGACAACCGCCCGCAGAGCTGCAAATGAACCCTCCTGCAGCACGAGGCCAGCATGAGGGGAGCTCTACCATCCACTGCGAGAATGAAATGGACTCCTCCCTGAACCCCAAAGGCTTCCAAAACTGACCTAAGGGCATTAAATAAAGGTGACATTAAATAAAGAATGGTACTTCATCCTTGATGGTCATTTCATAAACAAGTTAAGGCTCAGGAGTTCTCAGCTAGAGGCAGTGAAAAATGAGTAAGGATGGTTCCTCAGTCCCTGAAAACAGCCTGATTTTTGAGCGCACAAAACACCATGAAAGTGGAAGCAGTCTATTAAATTTTCCACTGAAAACCATGTGAAAACATTTCAAACATCCGTGTGATTGCAATAAAGGAGCAAAGAAAAGAGCAAAATGCTGCTGCCTCCAAAACTATATATTCTGAAAACTAAGCATAGCAATTAAAACATTAAGTACAGAGAAGTGTGATTTGTTTCCACTTCTGCTACTATCTGGCCAAAATAATGCAATTGTAAATTAATAGCAAGTTCTAATATTGCAGTAGCTCAAGACTTTGCTATGCAAGATGCTGTACGCAAAATAAAAGGAAACTCCCTGCAAACGTTCTACAGATGAGCAGACCTCCAGTTCCCCACGAGCACAAACTACATGTCTAAATGATACTCTGAGATGAAGTCCAAAAAAAGACCTATCAGTGCCTGGTAATTGCATGACATTCCTCCCATAAGATCTCAACATCCTAAACGTTATCTCTTCATAACACACTGGGAGATACGAGTTTTTCCTCAATTTATATACTGGGAACTGCAACATGCAGAGACAAAGGCTCTGACCGTCAGAAGTATTTACATTCTGTTTAGCTCCGATTTGCTTTGATCTAACGGAACTAGGTACCTAAGTACCTGTGAGTATCTGACACTAAATGATTAATCCCAAGCTAAAGTAGAAGTTTTACAAAAAAATGGACTGACGTCTCCCTTCCCTCTGCCAAATCCCAGACTGGCATCCCAAGCCCTTTGCCACCCTGCCTAGCAATTAAAGTAAATCATCCGGATGGCAATGCAATGAGAGCCATCCTCACCAGGCTCCCGCTAGGACTGTGTATTCAGGGAGAAAATCCCCATCTCTCACTAATGACCATTCAGCACGCCAAGCCGCGCTCCCTCTCCAGCTCACAGCCAGACTGACGGGATGTTGTTTCGCTACTGGCTCAGGCAAGTTGTAAATGAGAAACAGATGCTACCCCAGTTTGGAGAAGCCAGTAGCTTAAACTGCTGCCTCATAAACCTTTTTAGTGGCACTTTTCCTTATATATTTTTTATTTTATTTCTAACAGGGACTTTCACGGATTAACAGCCAAGAGTGATTTCTGTGCTGGGAAGGAAAGAAAAGCCCTTTTCTGCAGTGGAGCAGGTTTGCAGGCTGGAAGGGAATGCCACCATGAAGCTCAGCTCTGAGGCTCCCGCAGACCCTGGTATCATTGGATCCAACCCCCAGCTCAGCCTTTMCACTACCACCAGCAAACTCCTACAGTTCACGGTGTTTTCCATCCAACTGCCAGCTCGTCCGAGCTGACTTTGCATGTGCATTCCTTCCTCCTCGTTATGCAGCGCACACCTGTACCGTCTTCTACTTGAGATCTGGCTGCATTTAAGGTTGTGCATTTAACCCCAAAGTCATATCGAGGACCAATGGGAGAGGAATGGCTCCACTCCAGAGAGGTCCCCAGCTGTGTGGAAAGCCTGTGTTTGGGAGGAAAGGCATCCTGGAGCCATAGAATCTTTTATCACGTTATGATTGAAAACAAAAAATCTCCAACCACATCACCAGTGGGAGAACCTCGGTGCACAGTCCTGAAAATAATGAATATGTTATGGACCATTATCCTTCCTGGTCACTGCCATTCGTGAGACGACTGTTAAAGAAACGCTTCTTCCTTTAGAGACATGGGAGAAGACTTACAGTTCCAAATCTGCTCTGTAGTGCTGAAAATGCTGTTAGCAAAAATTGTTCTGCTGTCATTAGAGATGAGTAGGACATAACAGATTTTTTTCCTTTGCTTTCAGTGGGAGAAAAATGTCACATTGGGACTCCGGTGAAAAAAAGGCAGGCAGCATGTGAGTGCATGCCACTCGGGGAAACACTGAGAATGGCAGCCCCTCTGTGTTGGCTGACAGCTACAGTGATCACACTAATAAGGGGATATACATTTTGGGATGGAGGGATATGTAGGAAGATGCCACAGTACCGAAAGCCCAGGGAACTCGTGGGGAGCCACACTGCTGCTGGCAGTTGCTGTTGAATATATCAGACGAGTGAGTGAAGCCGCCAAAGCTGCAGGAGCTTGCGGAGGGCGCGGGGCTTGCTCGGACGCCGCACGCGTTGCAGAAGTGCTGCTGGAGGCCCCCTGTTCCCTGTTTGTGCCATTTCCCACCCAGGCTCATTGTTCAGCTTTCAAGTCTTTTTTTCTTTTGTTTTTTAAATTGCTGCCGCAGTGATGTACCCGCACGTCCCTGCACACACAGGCCTTCCCATGGAGCGTGTGCGAGCGGGTACGGGTCTCACGACGGTGCTGCTGCAGTAGCACCTCGGTCCCACGCGGCGCACACGGAGTTGAAGGGGGGTGATGCCACATGAAAGCTCGCCTGGCAGGTTGGTTTGTCCATTCACCACCTCTTCTACGTGCTACCTGACCTAAAAGCCAGTGCTAACAAATTATTTTGTTAGAGGTATATTGTCAGCTTTAGCAATGCCTCCGTCAACGCTTATTTGCTTTATAGGAATTTCGTGATGAACTGGGAAGCGGTTGGCAGCACCAGTCCTGCTGCTGGGATCAGAGCTGTGTGGCTGTGGCAAAGGTCCCCTCGTGGTGGTAAATAACGAGACCATCCCTCGTTTGTAGGGCTCAGGTCTGGGTGCTCGATTCTGCACTTCCCCCTGCTAGTGCCAGGAAGAGCTGAGCATCCAGAAAATACAGAATAAAAGGGAGAACTGCAGCTGGTAGAATATACAATTTGTTCCATAATCAGTTTACTTTGGTTTTTAATTCATGAGAAGTAAATCCTGCAGTGAGTTAGAAAGGCCATTATTGCCTCCTCTCGCTAAACAAACACACGCTGAATCCTCTCATTATCCTTCTTGACTTCTGTACACCAGAATAAACACAAATCAGAAGATCTGCTGGAGAAAGACAAGACTCCGACGCATGAGCGGCACAGACTCTTGGCGAATATTCTGTGTATGAAGTATCATCGCACACAATTTACAGAGACACTTTATGCTTCTCCAACACTTTTTAGCCTCAAAGACTCCAAGGTCTATAAATACCTTAAAGACCCGCGATATGCATCTGTCTCTGGAGTAGAACAGAGCACCCACGGTTATTATTTGTGTTTAACAGAGCAGTTTTAGTAGGTCAAATCTTCTTGCTCTTACTTGGAAAAAATTGCCTAGAAATGGCAGGCATTTCTTTTGACTATGGGATTTAGCCCAAATGGAAGAAAAAATAACGTTTTCATACTTTTCGTCTTAAAAAAAAACCCTCCACAAATGTTAACTTGCTACACACATTTTAAAGTTATAAACGAATCTGGCACATGAATGTAAACCCTGGCTCACAGTTGTGTTCCCAGTGATATAAATTACAGTCCCCATCACTCGTGAAAACACATTATTCTTTGTTTATGCTACTGGAAAGGAGAGCAGACCTTGCTCCTTAGAAACCAAACATGAAAAGAAAGGCAACTCAAGCGAGACTTTTCTCACTGGTAAATTCCTACCCAATGCCCTTTCGTCCTGAGCTCTGTGCTCTATGCGCACGCTGTAACCCCGGTCTTTGCCATTAATTTATGAAGTACGGTGATATTTACAGCTATACCAAACACGAAGGCTGGAGAGCCTATTTCTCTCCCATAAACAACCCTTTGTGTACCAGAGGTGAGGACAGGAGCAATTCCCTCGAACACGGCCAGGTTACAGGTGGGAACATCTCCCTCCGGCTCCCTGCAGCGCTCCCATCCCCTGCAGCCCTGCGGAGCACTTTCCCGCATGGCTCCTTCCCCCTCCAAACACTGTAGATTATACACATCATAAATCTACCAATGAAAAAAGTGTTGCCAATAAGCTCAAACCAATCTTCTCAAATTGAGATGAGTTAATCTTGCTGCAGCTGGGCTTTTTGTTACTATTGGTACTTTTTCAGACAAAGACATCTCTCCAGAAGTTAGATGTGACCCAGCAAAGTCATTTGCTGACTTTGGTGGACTTAGATGTGGCTCTGAGTTATCTCCTGCACATCATAGTTCCCGTTCAGGTATTCAACGGTGGGGATTGTAAGGACAGATATGAGGAAGGTTTGATTTTGTTTTATTTCCTTCAAGGCACATCAAGCAGCACTCAGCATCCAAGGGCACAGCCAGCTGCAAAGGTGTTGCTCTAAAAGCAATGAGAATTTAAAGGAGTCAGACCAGAGCCGAAATCTGGCTCTGCACTAAACTCCCAGAATCTGAAACGCTCCGTCCCTGATTCAGCATCTCACTTGTGAAAATGGCATTATCTGCACACAGTGGACATCAAAGAGGGACGGGATCCCACATTCTGGGAAACTAATAGGATTTATTTGGTTCTAGCTCTCCACTGGGATAGGGTGTAAGGATATATTTATGTATCTACATTCCTCTTCATCTGCATGTTTTATACATTTAGAGAGAGACATCTTATAGCCTCACACACGCACAAACGCAACCACCTCAGACACATTACAATGGTATCATAGGCCTGATCTGAAGCTTTGTAAAGTGAGACAATCAGCGCTACACACCCACGAGGCCTCTTCTTGGAGAAACCCTGCTTTTGGGGGTGCAAGCCAGCCCCAGACCTTTGCATTCCCATCGCTCTCTGGATAGCAGTGTCTAAGCAGGCACCTTCTGCGGACAAATGAAGCCTCAGGCTAAGAAAAGGCTGAGAAAATAGAGTTGCTTATCTAATTATTAACTCCTAGAGAACTGGCCACCTGGAAACAGAGGCCTCAAAAGAGTTGGGTTTACCCCACGTCAGAAACTTCCCACCAGACAGAGGATATCAAGAACAGCCAGCTCTGTCCTGGAAGACGTCTCTGCTTTAAAGGCTGTGAAGGGTTCTGYATTTATCTACCAACGACTCCAAACCAAACATGCTTTGCACATTTTCACTTTTGCAAATACCACAGTATGATGCAAAACAGAGATCTGACACTCAAGGCGCATCATTTACCGATGGTTTCACAGGCCACTCGCTACCCCCGACAAAGCACCAACCCATCTTCGGAGGCCATCCTCTGCATCAGCCGCGTCTACCGCTGAGCTCTGCCCTTGGATGTCAGTAAACAATTCCTGTTGACAGGGCAGGCGGAGAGATAGAAAAAGCTTGTTCTCTTGGCTGTATTTTCATGGAAAGCAGGGCAAAAAGGCAGAATTTAGCTTGGCCAATACAGCCAGAAGATTGCAAGGAGCAAGTGTGCAGCTCAGGAAGAAGGGCTTTCTTTCCCTCATCACCTTGTAAAGTGGCTGAGGCTTTGAGCTCTTTTCCCTTCTCAAGACAGACGACTCCTAGGAGCATCAAAGGGAGTTCATTACAGATTGAATCCCACTGGGACACAAATTCTGATGGGCCAGGAGTAAAAGGGAATATTCAAGATATTTTCTCTTCAATTAAATATAAAGGCATGAGAAAATTTCCAACTCCGTGTGAACACATGGGCAAATCTTACGTGAGAAGAGGCACATGGCACTGAAAGTAGGGCAGCACACACCAACGCTGCTCCCTCCGCGGCGGAGGCACTGCCACGGTTATCACCGCGGCACCAGCAGCACCGCTGCAGCTTCAAACACAACCGACTCTCTGCTAGGGAGGGAGCGATGTTGGTAGGCACAAACATTTTGCTAATATATCAGGCCATGACACAATGAGAACATTGTGATCTGAATTGTTTTAAGAGAGGAACCTCTTTATGAGGCATTTATTTCATGTCTTGTGTTAGCCGGAGTGAAATGCCCACAATAAAGGCATTAGCACTGCACTATGTACGCAAGTGGCAATTCAGTTGCCTTAAATAAGCAAACAAATTAGGTTTTGGTGGCTGGTTTTGCCTGTGTGTTCAGAGGTCTGGAGAACCTGGAGTCATGATGAACAGTGGAGCACCTGTATCGTTATCATCAGCCCTTATCAAAAGTTATCACCAGGAAGATGTTAGATATCACATAACATCCCCTGGTAAGAAACAACCTCTACAAGATGAAGACGACAGAGGAAGTTCTTTGGAGATGCAACGGTCCTGTGATCCCAGCAGGAACTGGTAGAGATACCAACTCCTCCACTCGCTCCCTCTGTGTGATCTCAGGCAAGTCCTGTGCGTTCCCAGGAGAAAAACGGAGATAATGGGATTGTCCTACTTTACCAGAGACTTGTCAAACACTTTTGAGATCATGGGGTTGAAGACCTATAAAAATGAGAACTATAGTTGTAAAGCCTGGGAAGACAGTCATGCTTTGAGTGTGAAGGAGAAAACCCCCCACATCACTCGAGAGAACGAAAAGCAAAGGTTTTTGCTTTCTCTTGTTATGTTGAAAGGAAGTTTCTTGACTTCGAACTGGACTGAGAAAGCTTTTGGTTTGTCCCCAGGGTGGATGCTTCTCCTTGGGCATCCGTTCCCTTTGCCGTGCGGGGCAGCTCTTTGAGGCTCCTGCGTGAGCCCCTCTTCTTGTCCCTTGTAGGTGGCAGGAGGCAGAGCCTGCTCCCAGTTACGCTGTCCATCCCTCGGCTCTTGCAGGTTCCCACTGAGGTATGTACACATGCAGTTCATTAACGTTTCTTGCCTTGTCTCTGTGTGCCTCCTGGCAGCATTTTAACCAGAAAGACCCATGAGTTGTTGAAGTTTCAAGTTTATTATTGGTTTAGCAACAGCCTGGCAGCTTCAGTCACTTCTTTTTAGCGGCTCAGTGTTTTACTCTACCAACCGATCTCTCCTGCTTTTCCGTATCTCCATTACTCACTGAAGGGTTTGTCTTGATGCTGGCTAATCTTACTCTCCTTTCTTTTTCTAATATTTGTATATGTCCTCACTGCTGCCTTTCCCACTTTCCAAGACACTCAGGATTTTCAAGCACCTTTTAAAGCCTTTTTTTTTCCTTGCAGCTTTAGGACCTGCACCAATTTCAGGTGCCACAAAACTACGTGTAGGGACAGTAAGGGCAAAGACCAGGACCCCACCAGCATCAGAGGCTATATCTGCTCTGTACTTGGTGAACCTGAAGCAGACAGCAGCATGGGAATCAGACAAGACAACGGGTGCAGAAACCCCAGACCAAGGGGTTAGTGGTAACCTCTGATCAGGAATTCGTGCTAACAAACTCCTTGCCTCCATGGATCCCTCCGCCTCAGGACATACAGAAGATCTGGCAGAGCCGTTAATGGGCTATGCCTCCTTCAAACTGTTAAAAGCATTTTTGGACTTGAGCCCCACACCTTTTATTAACTGCTAAGAGAGATGGCTTCTGGTCCACAGCGCTGGAACCCGAATCAATTCTCTTTTCCAAAGTCTGGGGCTGTTCACGTCTGTAACTCCCTTCTAAATCAGTTTAGTCAGGCTCCTGCCATAAATTTCAGACCTGCCAACACAACCCACTGCATGAGTCCCACCAAGAGCTCTGCATCTGACTTGTTGCTTGCTGTCGGGCAAATCCCTGCACGCCTTGTATGTAAAGTGGAGTTGCTGAAATGCGCTGGTCTTCGAGACCCCTGAAGGAAAGCACTACAGCAGTTACAGCTGGTACTGAACCTGAGCATACCCACGTATCAGAGGTGGGACCAGCTTTGGCATTTGGGTCGAGACACATCGTTTTTGCTAAACTGATACTTTCTTACTACGCTCCTTTAAAGCTGTATCTGCACTTTTCAATGCCAGCCAAGAGAGRAGCCCCGACCCATGGAAGGTTGAAAAACCTCACAAAAGCATTGGTTATGCTAATTGTGCCATAGAAAAGCAAAGAAGAAATTGCTCAGGAGTACTGAAAGCCCGGTCCGGTACCTCAGAGACGTTGATTCGTCCCTCCTGAAAGGAGCACGTGGTGGGGTCGTGGGTGCAGAGGTTCCGGTACTTGCACCAGTGGCAGCGGAAAGCGCTGTTCACACACGACAGGCACCTGCGGGGGGAAAAAGAAGGAGTTACGGAGGAGGTTATCGCCTTGGGAGGGCTATACAGTAATAGACAGGCCTAGCCAGAAGCCCAGGCTCAGGGTCCTTCATGGGAAAATAATTTCTTTGGAGGGATGTTTTGATACRACAAAAGTAACAAACAGGTCTGGGAAAACATGCACTCAAAAGACAGTCTTTAAGCAACCTYACAATTCATTCAGTAACAAAATACAAGCTGGGGTTTATTGCACATCATTGCATTGGCGTAAAATAAAGCACAATATTGCATAGACACCAGACTTGATTTTTAGTTTCTAGAAAGTGGAAAACAAGGCAAGCCTGGGAAAAATTGGATCAGTTATTTTACAAGTCAGGAATGCTTCAAGTCAATGGTAACACTTCTGCTTGGCTTTGGAGTGCAAAGAGTCCAGCAAGTGCTTTTGATTCATGTTGGAAGAAATTAACTGTTTATGAAATGTTTTTGAAAGAACGCAGACCCTTTTCAGACATGGGATGGCCCAGCTGCAAGCGAACTGGCTGGGTGGTTTTTATTCCACACTAACTGGCTGCCAGTTAGATGCACGGTCCATGACAGCTGCTAATATTTGCAGTAACTACCTCCTCCATCTCTGAGGCCAACCCTCCACGCCACATGGCAGTGTTTTGGTGACCGTCTGCTGGCGTAAGTATAAGCTGTGCCCACGGGACTCAGCTCCGCGTCGTAACCTGCGGCTCCGGAGACCGGGGTGCTGCCTGGAGCGGGCAGTGCCCGGGGCAGGGATGCGCTGGAGTGAGCCCAGGGTCAGCGCAAACAGAAGAGCATCAACCAGGGAAGCAGGAGCATGGCCTTAGGTAGGAAATCGGAAAACAGGAAAGCAGGTCTCCGGGCAGGGCCTCTCTCGCCAGCTGGGCAGAGGTGCCAGGGCAATGCCTCTCGCAGGCTGCTGCCAYGAGAATGCGTGTTTTAATAACTCAATTGTATTTCCCGTCTGATGCATTCGTAGTGACCTTAATAGCTAAGGAAGCTTATTCTAATCATGCGTATGCAAATCTGGGGAAGAATATCAAGTGCTGCAAGCTTATTTAATTACTCGTTTGTTTGACCCATTTCTGTCTCCATTTCGGTCTGTAGCACTTCTCCCACCCGCCCTCACCTGGCCTGGCCCTGGCCTCCGGCTTTCCCGTCTGGTGCCGGTGGAGCTCTCTGCTTCCCCCAGCACCACCGGCTGCGAGGAACGAGGACCTCTCTGATGATCCAGGCCAACGGCTTGGTTCGGCACCTCTCACTGTACCGTGGTTTTCTGGCTGCTGCTTTCAGCAGGATCCCAGCAGGATCCTGAGCTCTCAGAGACTTACACCAGGTCACCACCTTTGCTCTTTCATCCCGATCCAGCTTTCTTAAGGACCACTGTCTCTCTTTTGCTTCAGAAAGTGCACCTCTCCACCTCATCTGTTCCTTATTAAAAGGGACTTAACACAGAAGCCACCACCACGTTCCCTGACCCACCTGCAGCTCCCTCGGGACACAGGAATTCATGCACCTGAGCGCTGAACCATCTCAGCCCGTGGGTTTCCAACAGCTGGATCCAGCACGGGAGGTTTCACAGAACCAGTCTGCAAGAGCAGCATGGTCCTGTCCAGCCTAATGCCAGCTCCCAAGGGGTACGTGCTTCATACAGCACAACCACGTCTTGTGCTGCCGCGCAGCCACAAACGGCACGGCTGCTCCCCTGCTCTCTCTAGACACCCTCGCCGTTGCAATGAAGAGTMTCAGGATCAATAGGTCTCTCTTCTCCGCTGGCTGAGACCTGTATTCCTTCCTCCTTTTTGCATGCTGTGATTCATTCCTGCCAGGCTGGCTCATGCCCTTGTTGAACTCATTGATAACGAGTCTGGTACGATGTAAGTGCTGCAGAATTTACCACCGTGTTAGCACTTTATCTCCAAACACAAGCTGGTAGAAAGGCATGGTCAGATGAAGCCAAATGACAGGCCAGAAGAGATGCATTGCCTCTCCTGATTCAAACCTCAGCTCCTAAGTGAAAATAGGGGTCCCTGTGATGCCATCCCTCATGCAAATTCAAAACCACAAGAATGCAGAGGAACTGCTGGAAGGACTGCAAGTGCTGTACAGCCTGACTGAGGGACAAGGACGYAAGAACAGAGTTGTGCATGAGGGGTAGCGCGACAGGAAGCAGGGATCATTGGGGTAATGGATACAGACCACCATGAGAGGCAGCGTGGGGGGGCTGAAGGACTGACAGGGCTCCTTTCATCCCGGTACCTCCGCTCTGTGCTATGGCCCAAAACAAAATTTAAAAAAGTTGAATGCATGTGTAGAAAAACTGCAGGCCAGCCAAGCCCATCAGCACACACAATCCTCTTCCAAGTGCAGCAGGGAAGGCCCCGTAGCTTGAGGCTTCAAATCCAGTGCAGAAAGATTGGGAGTGACCCTGTGCTGGCACTTCTTGACTCCCGCCAGGCAGCTCGAGCAGCAAATCCTGCTCCCGGAGCAAAGCTGGCAGCTGACCCCTGCCACAGGAGATGCCGCCCAGCCCCACGGGTCAGGCCTGCCGTTCACTATCCAACTTCTGGCAGGTCCTGCCCACATTTCATTTGGGTGCTTTGGGGCTTGCTGTGTTTCCAGAGGGAAATCTATAAACGCTTCAGTTCTATAAACGGGTTTTTAAGGCCAGCCAGCTACGTGCCACTTTCCAGTGGCAGATGTGCCCATGGGGGGGGATACATTTCCATGATGCTCAGCAGCACCGAGGCCCCCAGCCCTCGCGGAGCAGCCCACCGTGCCTGCCGCAGGCCTGGGCTGCTGTATCGGGCTCTCAGGGCTGCTCTGCCCTAACCCCGGGAGCAGGCAGGCTGCAGGGAGCTCCTGCTGCCAGTGCTCTCGCTTACCCCATCTAATATACAACTGCTGTGCTCAGACCCCAGGGCTGGCGCCATCCAGGTCAGTCCCTGCCACCATCTCCTCCGGCGGCCATGCCCTCCTCTCTCGCCCCGTGGAACATCCTCGCAGCAGCCAGCACCCCGCTCTCCTGGCCGGTGCAGCGCGGAAGGGCTCTGCCTCCTCCGGCTGCCTGCAGCCCACCTCCCCGGACCCTCTGCTCTGCCTTCTCCAGCTGCCTGTGAAGATGCATCCGAGTTCACAGTTGCGGGATCGCACAGCTTGGGGGCACCAGCAGGTTAAGGTTTTTTCAAGCTCACTCCGCCTGCGTCTCACAAGGCAGAGAAAGCTACACAGGCACCCAGAGAAGTTCAGAGAAGACAAGGACCAGTGGGCTCCCCTTCCACTGCACGTGTCTGCTGGCTGAACCAAGCAGCGTGATAACCCTCCCGGCTGGTCCTGGAGCCCAGCATCCATTTCCCAGCCCCTTCTCTTTTTAGCTGGTGTTTGGCTCTGCTTGGGGACGGGGAGGGAGCACTCACAGCTGGTGGGCACTGCAGTTGTAGAACTTGAACTCCGTGCTGACAAACATCCTCCCCGTCTCCTGTGACTTCAGCTGCAGCACCACGCCGAACCAGTCTGGGGATGCAAACCAGAGCCCGTCAGCCCCGCCAGCAGGACAGAAGGAAGCAACAGCAGACACGGGGGCACCCGCTCCCCGCCTGCCAGTGTGCTGAGACATCTGCTTCTGGGGCAGAAGGTGGAAGTCAGGTTGCTTTCGTCTCCCTGCTCCCCCAGCGTCGGGCCCCCCACCCAGGGTGAGTCTGCAGCAGTTCCCCAAGCTGGGGGCTGAGCATCCCCCCGAGCCGGACCCTGCCCTTGAGCGCCTCGGGGTGCCGCGCTGGCTGTCTCCAGCAATGCCTCCAAACCAAATCAGGCTTGATGGCAAAGTGCATTGGAGATGCAGGGTCTAAACACTGCCTCGGGTCACAGCTGAAACAAGTTTGGGATCTCATCCCGTTCTCTAAAGGATTCTGTCTCCAGTATAAAAACACTAATTCAGTCTATTCTGAGAAGCAGCCCAAGACTAGAATAGGAGACAATGCTGGGCATTAGTGAAGCTCTTTAGGAGGCTCAGCACTGGGTTAATTAAGAGCAGATTGCTCTTCCGGAGCTGCTGTGGGTAAGCCTACGCTAGCCCTGCTACCGCGGCGGCTCTCAGCCCCCAGTGTTCACCAAGTCTCAGGCTCCATATAATGCCTTAGAAATACAAAGATATCAGCAGGGAAAAACAGTTGACACCTGGAAGGATGCCAAGGAGAAAATGAGTTTTAAGCAAGTAGCATTTTGGTTACGGGAAGAGAAAATATGACAGCAGTGACATTAATGAAGAAACAACCCAAAGATCAGGACCAAAAAATAGAAACTGCATCCACCTACTCATGGGTGCTGAGCCAGGCCGAGGGGAGGGCTCCTGCTTTCCAGATCCACCCGGTGTGGCCAGGCTGCGAGGCCCTGCCCCACTCATGAGCCACCCCGGGGGGGACAGATGGCTCCTGTCCTGTCTTGGGGAGCTGTCTGGTAGCACAGGGAGGGTGTAGGGACAGGGCTAGCACGTGGTGCTGCCTGCTCCCAGCCTATGTTTCCCTGTGTGGGATGCACTTCTTAAGGACAAAGCATATTTAGCTCCCTGAGTTCAATAGTCTTTGACGGGAGCATGAATTTCTCCAGCAGCAGCCCCAAAGGGTCTGCTCCACCCAGCAGATACTTCCAAACCCATGCTGTGCTGTCTGGTGGCGCAGACGTCATATTGCTGTCCAGAAGTCAGTTACTTACCTTGATCCACAGGTATGGCAGGAACATCTTTCGCTGCTGGTGAAACACACACAACCCGGCTGCCCGAAACCTGCCCTTCCACCTCCGTCAGGTTTCCGAAGAGGCAGGTGACCCCAGCCGTCAGGTCTGGAGCATCACTCACCAGCAGGCTGAGCTGCAGCCGGGGAGAGGAGGGGCAGAGGGGAAACAAAACACAGCCAGTCACCTGTTAGCAGGCAGAGCTGCCAGAGTTTCCTTTGTATTTTCGTTACCTGCTGTATTCCCATTCAATACTGACCCCCTTAAATTACCCGTCCACCCACCGGAGGYGGCCAGCTGCCCTTTCATGGGAAGCAGAGGAGGAAAAAGAAAGCCAAGGATGCGGGTTCTTTACCGATACAAAAACACCTTGCTGAGCCTTTGGGTACCGCAGTTCAGGAGAGGTGGCAATGGCAGCTTTTTGTCCCCCTGCTTGCTCTACAGAAGCATTACCACCCTCAATGCCCGCGTCAGGAACCTGTGACAGCAGTAGCAGCGCATTGCCTCTCATGCATGAGAGCAGCAACGACCCTCTGCACGCACAGCAGCTCGAACAATCTCCCTGAGCTGCAACCGCCCCGCTGCACGCACGGGAGAGACAGCCCTGCCCCGGGCACGCCTGGCCATCAGAAAGGAGCAAGTCCCCAYGACCCCAGCACGAATGGGGACCATCCCCATGGCAAACCGCTGCCTGAAGGGGCAAGTGCCCTCCCAACAGCCCCATGCCATTTTGACATGAGTGCCAGTGGGCAGGGGGGGCAGCCGGCCCCGGCGGGGAGCGGGAAGGGGCTGCAGCAAGGCCAGCTGCYGTGGGGTGCTGGGGGGCTCGGAGAGCAACAGCTGGGATGCTTCAGAGAGCCAGGCCTGAGCCCAGCTCACAGATGAGGTTTTTTGGGAAACAAAGCCTTTCCTTTCAACAGCTAATGAAACCGGACCAAGAGGAATGTGAGCTGAGGCCCAAGGGGAAGGGGAATTTGTTTCTGCCATCCCCACCCCCTTCTTCCCCGGCTCGGATGGCCCCTTTCCTCCCCAGTCCCTCTGCGAGCCTGACTTCATGGGAAAACATTTGTGCCGATGGGCAGGGAGAAAGGCTGGAGAATGGTCTGTTCACTGTGAACCTGAATATGCTGGAAATGCCTCTCACCAACAGGTCTACCCCTCCCTGCTGGCTGGCAGCACCTACCGGGAGGCTGTGCTCGGAGACGGAGATGCTGCTGGGCTGCACGGTGACGCTCATGCACTGGCTGATGCTGCCTGCAAATCGGTACGGCTCGTCTGCTCGTTCACAACTGTCCCTCGGGGAGCACCTGCCACACATGAGCACACATTAGAGCACAGCAAGCGCCTGGGGAAGATGTCAAACAGCACGAGGTGCTACAGCTGACCAGGGGCGAGCTAAACGGGAGGGCAGAGCCTCAGCCAGGGGAAGGGGGAGTTATCAGCAGGACCGGGGGCAATGCTCTGCACCGGGACCAGGTATCAGGCACAAACTCCAGGTTAGGACCAAAGGGCACTGAAAAATATTCTGTGATCAGAGGAAAGACAAACCACAAGTATCTCAGGAGCAATTCCCAGTCCCGCCAGCACTGGGACACAATCCAGAGCTGCTAAGTCCCGTGTGCCAGCGGCGACAGCGGGCGCTGTGGGTGTGGGGTGAGCCAGGCACTCTGCTGCTGCTCGGCCAGGGCCCCTGCAAGCCATAAATTCATAATCTGCACAGAAACTAAACCGTAAAGCAGTAACAGGCAGTAACAAGATGATGCCTCCATTCTAATTAAAACAAAAACACATAGTTCATTAATCGTCTCCTCCTCGAGCTGAGGAGTGCGACAGGGCCAGGAATGGGACTTTCCGGCAGCTGCCGGCTGCGCTTTGGCYGATTTTCACGCCTTGGGCTCCCAGCTCTCTCCCATTCCCGCCATCAGGAATGCAAGCCTCTGAGCATGCCAAAGTGACTAGGACTGCTCCTAGCATGCCATGTGCTCCAGGATGGTTCRTTATCCCTGTTTTTCTATTGCAGGTGTCCTTGGAGTGGAGTGAAATTAAGTTGCTTCCAGCAGGTAGAAGAGCACCCACCGGGAAACCAAGGAAGAATTATCAGTGTTTCAAACCAGATACCAGAGACTGCAGCACAGCACTGGCATCCCTCAGTGATTTTCTATTTTATGTCATYTGGGGAAAATCCTTTTCTTCCAGACCCCCTCCCTGGGCACAGATGACGTATTGGCCTTTTGGTATTAATKGGCTTAATAAGCTATCAGCAAACTTCATCACTTTTCACTCATTGCTGATCTTGGACCCTATTGCAAACGGTGGCGCAAAGGTCAGAGGATGGAGATGCTGTCACCAGCCCCACATGCCACCAGCAAGTTCCCTTCTGACAGTTACTTGAGCGTATATGTTACTTGAATTAACAAGGTGCTGCTGTCAAACTGCTTGTTTTCCTGGTCCCTGTGGAGCGGCTCGAGCGGTCCCAGACACACACATGCATCAGCAGAAACACCTCCTGCTCACACAGAGGCTGAATTTTGCCATGTACGTCTAGCTCTGACCAGCTGACAAGTGCCTGGCAAAACCAGGGCTTCCCGCTCTGAAACAGTGGACCATCATCCTCCCCGCGAGGCCGTTTGCTTTTGATTAAGAAAAGCGGAGTTTACACTTCCCCTTTCCAAACCACCCATGTGATCCCCAGCAAACACTCTTGCTATTCTCACCCTCTCGGGTTTTTTTCCTTTTTTTTTGGAGTATAATGGAGCTAAATATGAATGCTGCCAAAGGAAGAATTATTGAGGTTTAAGTGAATCTGTAAGATAGCTTTTAAGTGAGCTCTTGACTGGAGCCTTTATCTCATTGACTCACTGGAATGGCTCTTTTTTATCATACTATTTATGGCAACAGTCCTAACAGAGATAAATAGGTCTGYAGACAATAACACACTTGCAGAGAGCAGCATATGGAAGTCTTGCAGGTTTCAAACCCCACTGGGCTGAAGAGACTCTTTAACAATCTCCTTGAGGCCTCTGCTTGCTCCCAAAGAGCGCTGTTTGTAGAAGAGGAGCAGCAGAAGATCCTTCTCTCACATGGAGAGGACGAACTTGCACGGCGAGCAAACCCCCGGCCGGGAGGACACAGCAGAGGCGCTGGGCAGGGACGGCTGCTCAGCCATCGCACTGCTGCTCCAGGGACCGCGGGGTGAGCAGAGGAGTTTTGCAGAAGGACGAGCACCTTTCCCTTCCTGCTGGTTTTTAGCACCTTCTCAAAGGTCCTGTGTCCAGGATTCCTCAAAGCCCGGCGCAAGGCATGCGCTGCCCTCGGCCACCGCCTCATCGAGCACCTCTTTTAGGGCAGGAGTTACGGGTCTGCTTCGGTGCCTGCGCCCAGCCCGCGGCCGGCTGCCTCCTGGGTTCAGGTTCGTTGCTAGAGCTACCCCRGTCAGCCTGCGCTGCCAGCGTGACCGACTCCTGCTTCCAGAGCTCACTGATTTAATCCTCACAGATAGCTCATTCATGAGCGTCACTACTATCGCTACCCTTAAATTCTAGGTAGGCACACGTGTATGCAAGCACCCCACTGTGCAACAGAGCCTTAAGCCCTGACTCAGGCCTCTAAGAGACAATAATACATAACAAGCACACAAGGAAAGCTTTCTGTGATATTGGATAATGAAAGCTTATCCCAGGACAACTGAGATCCTTTCACTTTTCCTTTATTATTCCTCTCTGGCTGGCAGCATGGAAGGCAGGACACACTGCCTGATGCCACCTGGAATGGGGTAGTGGTCTGTCCGTCTATCTCACATCCGTACCTGGTCAGACATCCAACACACCATTTAAAATTCTGATTTTTTTTCTGGCTCCCTGATAGCTCAGTACCYGCATGTCCGTGCTCTCAGCTAAGCCTCTGGCAACTGCAGGGTGGATGCCAAGTGCTCAGAGAGGAGCTGYCTTACGCGCTGGCCTGCCCTGCTCCTCCGCAGGGCGCAGCTCTTGCACAGAGATTCCYGGAGCTGCCGGGGGGTCTCGGTACCCCCAGGATACAGACCCCGAATCCGAGGAGCAAAACCCCACAACAAGCAGTAGGGAGAAACAACTGCATTTCAATCCCCAGCAGACACAGTGCTGGTGTTTACCACACCCGCACTTGCTCAGGTGGCCAGCCTCTCTCTCGCTCTTTCAAGGACGAAAACGCCTCCTCTTCTGCCCCTCACCCTTTTTACCAGCCCTCAGAAAACACAGCGCGAGCATCTCACACCCTGACCCGCAACCCTTCCACCGAGCAAAGGAGCAGCTGGTCCATCTGGCAGGAGGGACATGTAAGAATTAGAGGAGAGAGATGACAAATTAAATACAAACACTCCAGCGCTTGGGGCCTCCAAACAAATATGACAGAGGCTTCAGGAACAGCAAGATAAACTCAATTATTTACTGCTTAAGACAAAAGCTAAAAAATGATCATTGCTCCAAGCAGGCCAGGAAAGTGCAGACGCTCGAAGGGAGGGTTGAGAAATACCATCAGGGAAGAAACTCTTGCTGGGAATAGGTTAATGCCGAAATGTCACGGCCAAAAGGGCAGAGGAAATGACACTTTTCTCTCCTCTTGACATTGAGGGTTTTCTCTCTGCAAAATGAAGATAACAACCTTTACCTGCTTCCCAGGTGGTTTATGAAGATTCAGTTCATTACCATTAGGAAAGCACTCGGTGAGCCTTGCAGAGGAGCTGCTGCAGGAGYCTGAGGAGCAACACCACACACACACACCTACAGATACCCGATGCAGCCGTCCCCTCCTGCTGCACAGCTCGGCAGCACCAGGCACTGAAAGGCCACTGTCCCCAGCTCAGCGGATGCTCTCGTACCCCTACAGCTGGTTCCTGCGAGCACCTACAGACCTGCAGCTCAGGCCAGATGCTGAGTAGAGCACATCCCCTTTCCTTGCTTCCTTGTCCCCTCACTATCAAAAGGCTGTGGTGGCTTTTGTCCCAACTGCTGGAAAGGCACATGGGGATGGCTGCCCCGAGGGAAGAGCCAAAGGCATGGGAATCACCAGGGATGGAAATCACTTCCCTCTGACAAAGCCGCTGTGACAGTAAAGACTTTCAGACACAACTGCACACATGGTGGCTTAGCTGTAGGGCTGGACAGGCTTGTCTGAAAAAAAAAAAAAAAAAAAAAAAAAAAGATGCCCAGGGCGCCTGTGCCCCACGTTGCCGTGCTGCCGGCGGGGGCTGCTCTGCCACTGCCCCCAGCCTCTGCCTGCGTGGAGCCTGCGGGATGCTCAGGGCCAGTGGCTGCAATGGTTCTCCTGCATCTCCCCAGGTGTGGCAACGACTGTTTGCAAACCAAGCAAGCCACGGCGAGCCAGTTTGCACCCCAAAGCCTACAGGTCCTGAATCCAGGCCGGATTTGCGGAGGAGCCTGCCATTCCCTGCTCCCCCTCCAGCACCTGCTCCTCAGGCAAGTGGCCAAGTGCTGCTGTGCGGGTCCCTGAACTCTGCCTCCGCCCCGATTTCCATGCATTTAATGGGACTGCTCTGCAAGCTGGCACGCGGCCGGAGGGATTTCTATTCCTCTCCTCCAGCCTCCTTGAGGCTTTCCCCTCCTCCCCCGATCTGCCTCTGCCTGGTGGTCCCCCTTCCGCCTTAGGAAGTGATCGTTATTATGGCAGGGGAGAGAAAGGAAGGACACAGACACCTCCTGAATGCAGAGAGCATTTCCTGGAGCTCCCCTGAAAAAAAAAAAACAACCTTAGCCCTTTGTGCCTGTTGATGTGCGCGAGGGGCTGCCAGCTCCGAGCCCTGCACCGCCAGCTCTGCCCCATCGGGGATGGCTGGAGCAGAGACCCTCTGACCTTTCCTTGCAGAATTTAAATATCTCTTCCCGACACATTTAATAGGGCTTGGTGCTCCTTGGTGCTCTGCTCTGTTCCAATGCTGTAACCTCTCTGAAAGCAAAGTCCCACTCATATAATCAAGTCTACTATTGCCTTTAAAAATTCCCCATTAATTGTGAGGGACTTCGGCTTGGGCAAGCAGGAGTGTGCAAAACACGAGGCCTTCGTTCCCACCAGTTCAAATCCTGCTTTCCCATTGTGTCCACGGCACCCTCTCCGTGCGGTGTGCGACCCATGGCTCCTAAAGCAGGAATTTGGTTTCCTTTACCTCTTCACAGGAGCTCAGGGATTTTCAATGGCATTCGCGCTGCAATGCAGGGAATGTCCAGGGAAGGGAAGAATGGATTTAAGGAACTTCAACCTAATCGCTTTTGCAAAGATTGCGTGGGAGGTGCTTGGTGGCTTTGAAAGCTGCTATTATCATCACCACCAGCAGCTCAAACGAAATGGCCAAGGCTGGACTTACATGTGGTGGAGCGTGCACCAGCCGCAGTGGGGGTCTCCCGAGCTCAGGCACTCCCCGCAGGTCGTGTACTGCTCGCAGGACTCCACGGGCACCCGGGACACCTGCAAAGGAAGCAAACACACAGGCTCAGTGCTCCTCTCCGCACAGCGGGCAAGTGAAACGAGAGCAGCTCCAGGTCCTGCTTCACCAGTTTGATTTGAGTAACAYAACAGCGATTCACAAATGAATTTGTTTCAACATCCATGTAGAAGTCAGCCAAGAAGAGGAAATATTGGGGACCGAGTCATGAAGTCACTCCGTCCCTTGGGCGCAGCCACGCCATGAATCACGGGCGCAGCGGAGCCGCAGCCCGGAGCCTGGCTGGCCTCCCGGCGCCAGCTCGCCAGAAACCCTCCCGACCTCCCTGCCCAGGGACGCTCCCGGGGCGAAAACTGCGTCCTCTTCTCCCTGATTTACAGTTTGCTATCTTACACTTGCCGCAGGGGAAGCTGCTTCAGGGAGGAAAGCTGGCAGGGAATAAAATTAATTGGGGTTTTGCGGGTTGGCAACTTATTTAGCCTATGTGGGTATTTCACTACTTGCTCCTCCTTGGCCACCCTGAGCCCTTCAGCACCAGCATGGACTTGGCCACCCAGGCATGACCCTCGCATGGGCCACCCGTCTCTCCCAAGCAAGGGATGCCAGAGCAGAAGAGAGAGGGAAGCGCACGAGGGAACACCCACACAGATCGCTGCTGCAAACCCCCTCTCGCACTTATTGCACACACGAAAGGTCCCTGTGCGATGCCGAGGTGTAGCACAGTCCTGACCTGTTTATCAGCACTGAAAACCCCAAAGGCTCCAAAATGACACCAAGCTTTAACCATGGGTCGTTGCTTGACTCCAATGAAGAAATTCCACTTTAACCTTTCCAACCTGTCCCTTGCCACCTCCAGCGGGCACAGTACGTTTGCATTGCCTGTCCTGACGCCGCAGCGTGGTGCTTCTGCACCGGCCCTGCCAGTGCCGGTCCCTCTTCAATGTATTTACATTTCTATTATCAAATACTGTAAATAATTATTGCCATCCCCAGCACAGCCGCCCTACAGCGATGCCTGCAACTGCCTGAAAATTAAAACAACTGTCGGCATTGCACTCACTCTGTCCTTCAAAACAGCGCCCGGCTCCCAGCAGCTGGGGCGCGCGGGGTGAAAGGAGCAGTGTCTCGCCAAACAACGGCCACTTTCACGCCAAGTGCTGTTGACACAGTGAGAACCCAGTTCCTCTCTAAACACGACACCAATAGGGCTGCTATTCTTCTTGTTTCCTCAGCCCTACTTAACAGCTTTTCCTAAAACAAAAATTGCGTGTGGATGTGCGGGGCTGGGTGTTTTTTTCAGCAAGATGAAGTCCATGGGATGAGCACAGGGCTCAGCTTGGGGTATGCTAAGAGCAAAGCAGCCCTGGAGCTGGAATAGCGGGGCAGGGACCAAGGGGGTGCGAGAGGCAGAGCCAGGTACGCCGGGCATGCATTTAGCCTGTGATGGCTGTAGAGAGCTTCAGAAATGGAGAAGAGAAACGCAGCGTGGTGGAATAGCACAGAGGTGTAAAGAAAGGGCTTGGGTTTGATTCTTGGCTACAGAAGGCACCCAGGGTGCCCTCCCGGGGTCTCATCTGCGCCTTGGGTGGCCGCACGTGACGCGCTTTTACCCGCTTTGCTTCTTCCCTCTCAGGACCTCAAAGCACTTGACAGACATCACGGTGGTGTGGGAGCAAGCGCACCAGCCTGGCAGCAGGCACAGCCTCCCTGGGGCGGCCGATCCAGGGCTTGGACGGCACATGCCCTGCTCCCATGCCCTGCCCATCCCACCCCTTCACCAGCGATGATCTGAAATTTCCCAGCGCAGACCAGAGACGCAGACATCGTGCTGCTCCTGGATGGGAGCCTAGGAGCAAATGTACGTTTTTCAAACCAAACGAGCAGCCCATGGAGCTGCGGTGGCTCTGAGCAGCCCCTGTGGGAGTCACCAGCCACCGCAGGATGCGGCGAGGGAGGTCCCTGGGTTTCCCCTAAAATCTGCCCAGCACGTTGAGCCGTGTTGGTGGGATGGCTCTCACCCACTCTGGAGGTCAGGATAGTCCCGAAATCATCAGGCATTGCTGATCCCCCGCCTCTTACCCACAACGTGAAGCTTGACAGGATCCGTCCCTGTGATTTATATGCAGCTCAGGGCTTGTTTCATGTTTGTGAAGAGCTGGATGCTCTCGTGGCGCTCTATAAATAACGGAGGATTTGAATTATATGAATAACAGTTCGTTACAGATGATTTTATGTTAGGCATTTGAGTTCTTTTTCTGCTCAGAAGCTGTGGCTTCTGCACATGGTAATTCTTTAAAAATTACACAGAAATTTTGAAGAATGCCTAGAGTCACAGGTTTCTAGCCCAAATAGGACCATTTGATCCTTTCTTTGGAATGCCTGCAAATGCAAATGGAACTTCACCCATTCTCCTCTTTGCAGCATTCAGTGTTCGGTGACCGAAGCAGACCTGGCAGAGGCGCGTGGGTGGGCTGGCACTGGCTGAGCTGGGGTACCTGCTCCGACCAAGCACAGTATTAGGGCAGCAGAGCCCCGAGGGTGCCTCTGGGTCAGCACTTCTGTAGCCYCGACTACTCAGATACACCCCGTGGCCACGGATTTCTGGTCCCTGGCTGGAAGAAGGTCTAAGACTTCAGGGAAGAATAAACCATCTGCTTTTCTCCAATACTTATGCCTGTGACTTTGAAATTCACCCTTCATAAAAATTAATGCCAGAAAACCTGCATTGCTCCAATACCCAAGTAAATGTTTAAATGAAGAAGTTAAAAAAGATTATGAACAGAAGGCATTTAAGTATTTACATGCACGAAAAAGGTTGGGGGGTTTTGCAGTACCTGCCCAGCTCTCACAGTACTAACACATAATCGACCATCCTTACCATCCACGATCCAAATATTGAAAATTTTCCAACCCTCTAAAGAATATGTTTCATTTTAATGGAAAAACAAGAGAAATACCATTAAGAATAGGATATATCGATATGTTATCCCATACCTATCATGAACACAGAAGACTGAAAGCTATATTTCCTTCAGAGACAGTACAGAAGTAAAGCTGAGATGTCCTTACTCTTCCTGACGGCAGTCTGGAAACACTCTCTTGGCTTTAGGTATTTTTAAACTGTTCTCTGCCAGCCTAATTATCATTATGAGACCAAAGCATTTGTGCGTGTGAACTGCTGCACTGGGGAGAGAAGAGAAGACAAGGAACACCAGTGCCTGCAGGTGGAAAGAAAACCAACACGGATTGGGGCGGGGGACAGCGGAGTCCCAAGTCCAAGAACTTCCCCCCATGCCCCCTTCCGCCACAGACTGCCATCAAGGAAAAGAAAAAAGAGAGGGTGGAGGCAAAGAAGCAGCTGAATAGGAAGGAAACAGTAAGAAAATGAGACAGAAAAGCACAGAAAGGAAAACCAGAAGGTAAGATAAAAGAGAAGACAGCAGAGGGATTGCTGATAGTCTCTGGTACGGCAGCGGCAGAGGCCATCGCTGTTACAAGCACAGCCACCCGCATCCCCGGCCGTCGAGCATCATGGCAGCGTGCCGACCTTCCTGACGATGGGAGAGGATCCCGCTCGGCCTCGAAGGAGGCATCCGGTGAGCCCCTCCTTGCGAGTCCCTGCCTGCACAGCCTCCCGCTGCCCGCGCCGGCAGCTCAGCTCTGCAGCCAAGGGGGAACGAGGTTTCAGAGGATCAGTCTCGGCAGATTTTACGGCCACAGGTGGCTCAAGCGAGGAATGAAATGTTTCTATCAGGAACCAGATACGGCAGAACCAATGAAGTCTGGAGCAGTTTGCTGCCCGCAGCCGCACGGCGGCTGATCGCCTGGCAGCTGCCCACGGCAAGGCAGCAGAGAGGGCAGCGAGGGAGAAAGGAGAGATCCTGCCCGCGAGCTGTGCCGTGCCGGCTCTGCGGGCCCACGGCTTTCCAAAGGCAGAGAGCAGGAAAGGAGCGGGGGCAGTCATCAGGCACCCGCTCGGTAACCCCAAATCACGGCCACTGCTGGGTCCCGCCTGCCCAGCCCTGCTCCGATGGCCACAGGCACTCGCGGCATCCCCACCCCGGCATCCCGATCCCAGCGGGCACCAGCACCTTGCAGCTATGCATAACCAATGTGACTCCCATCTGTCACAGCCTGGTTTATTTGCTCTCTCATCCTTGCCAGTCCCTGGGGCAGCTCTGTGTGCAGCAGAATGGTTTATTTGGAAA
Organism: Phoebastria nigripes; assembly: GCA_035582835.1. NCBI lineage: Eukaryota > Metazoa > Chordata > Aves > Procellariiformes > Diomedeidae > Phoebastria > Phoebastria nigripes. Next base: position 2,034,498 of record JAYKAV010003266.1, on the reverse strand, counting down.
GGGCTTTCGTTTTCAGTATTTAGTTTTTAAATGCAAATACTTCCCTTTGCTTACATTAGAGAAGATAGGTCAGCGGAATGCTCCTGGCACTCAGAGCAAACATCTGAGGTGGTCTATCACCACTTCAGGGGTGTATTCCCCACCCCAGACTAAGCCCCGAGAAAGCTGCTGCCTGAACTGATGAACTTATCGGCAGAGCAGGAGCACGAGGTCCCGCGGCACCCAGAGAGCAGAGCTCCCGACTGCAGCCCCCATCCCGGAGCGCTAGCAGACCTCACAGCGAAGCCTGAGCTTTCAAAAGCGGATGCCAATTTTGGGTGCCTTGAGATTTCTGCTCCAGCTACCAGAAACATGAGGCGAGAGATCCTGAAGCCAAGCAGAGGCATGCAGGAATYTTCCAGAGGCAGCCTCAAATCCCGCACCTCCTCGCCTGCAGGAGGGACTGCTGCTCCCCTGCCGAGCCCGCAGAGACCCGCGAGGCCATACCTCTGCTGAAGCAGGCAGCAAGTCATTTCGGGGATAAGAAAAGGTGACGGGCACTCCACATCAGTGTGGTCACAGAGAATGCAAAGCGATAAAGCAATTCAGCAGAGCTGAGGAGCATCTGCATGAAGGACAACAGCCAAGAAAACAACACTCCTGGGGAATTTCCTTACTCCTGAGGGCAGAGCCCTCCTCCCTCCAGCCCGATTGCTACCTCTCTTCCTTCTGTCCGTGCCGAAACTCTGCTGCTGAGTTTTTCAGTTCCCTATTTATGAACTTCCTTCTCAATAATTAAATGATAAAGTCTCATTACTGCTTTCCTTGACTGCCTGACCCATAACATCAGCAAAAAAACCCCCTAAACCAATACAGACTCTCCAAAACACATGAACTCAAGCTCTGCCAGCCCCCCGAGAAAATAAGTGCAAGAATCCAGTTCCAAATAAATAAATACATAAAATAAACAAACAAAGCAAAGTTTCCATAGCTTACGCCTGCTACCAGCACCGGCCTCTGACCTCCCTGGCTGGAGACAGCCCCCGGGGCGTCCCACCGCCGCGGCACGCTGCCTGCAGACCCCTCAGGGTGCTGGAGTTCGAACAGAAAATCTATTTTTAATGACTTTGGGTAGTGTAGTAGAGATGCCAACTAGTTCAATGTAATTAAAGCTATCTATCACTCAGTGAGCAGGAGCCCAAAGTTGATGAACTTTCCAATGAGATTTTATTCTTCCCTTCATTCATGAAAAAACACCACTTCGTGCTGCTGCAGGAGACATGAAAAAGTGTGGGAAGGAGCAAGGGAGGACTCATCAGTTCCAGCCATTAACGTGTCAGGGTGACAGAGCTGGGGAAAACAAAGTCAAACTTTCTCAGAGGCTTGTAAAAAGTTTGACAGACTCTTCTTCCTGCTGCTTCTCCTCCCTGTGTCTTCATGCAGCACTGTTCAAATCTGGAGTCCTCCTGTGATATCGTTTCTGCCAAGGAAAAAACCAGCGTGCAGGGCTGCGGAGCACTTGTCGCTTTGCTGAGCAAGACCTGTGGGTGCAATCCACCCCACGCTGTATGAGGAGTCCTACCTGGAAATGACTTATTCTCGACTTGAGCAGAGCTGGTGGAGATCTGGGGCATGCTAAGACTGATGCCAGCAGCAGGCATGGAAGACCCAGCAGCGAGTGGGATGCAGCCAGTGCATCGCGTGGGGCAGCGGCCAGGACAGAAGGAAGAAGGCAAAGGGGGAGCGTTTTAACTGGAAAGCCTTGAGGAGCATCCCCAAAGTGCTGCTGAGCCCCCGAAGGAATACCATTAGTCCCTGTAATAGATGAAGGTACGCACCCAGGCAAGGAGCGGATGAGGGGGAGTTCTCCTGACAGGTACAGCAGCTACTGGAGGACCCAGCTCTCCTCTCCCACGCCGCTCAGCAGAGAAAGGATTATCAGAGCTACCAAAGGGCTGTCAGAACCAAATCAACGCCTGTAACTTTTGGCAGAAAAGCAGCGAGTGGGAGAGGACACAGAGACAATGTTTCCATGACTACAAAGGGATTATTTAATTACAGCGCTGCAGATGCATGTGGAGAAAGTCCCTTAAACTCTGATCCAAGCAACCTTTTCAATGAGTTTGGCTTTACCACTACAAGAACCTCGTTAGCATCTTACGAGGACAAGCTGTGTTTGAGCACAGGAGACCGGATAGCTTTCTTAGCAAGTAATCAGACCTTCTCCAAGCATACCTGTCTCCTTGGCTCCCAGCTGCCCTCCACGTGCAGCGCTAGGCTCCTGAGAAAGGCGATGAAAGCAAGGGCAGCCTCCTCTGGGAAGCAAGAAAGAGTGGAAAAAACAGCAAATGCCCCAGAGTAAGGCTTAATCAAGCTGTAAAATTGTCCTCAAGCCAGAGTTTCCTCCATCCAACCCAGCAGCAGCCGGCAGGACTCGGGCTYGGAGCAGACTTGCGTTCTGGCACACAGGCTCCTGCAGACAAATGCTTTCCCGTGGTTTACCATGACTCGAGTTAATCGTCGCGTCAGTACGAAACATCTGAGTGAGATTTGTTGGAATAACGAAGTGTCCGGCAGAGATCCCATCCCCACTCCCAGGAGCAGCACAGTGTCATGTAAACCTGGAGAAGAAGAAATGGGTTTTCATCTCGAACACGGGCCGCCCGTGACCATTCACCGAATGCTCGGTCTGTTCAACCTGGCAGCTCCTCCTCTGCCCTCGGCAGGCGACGATGCTGCTCGCTCGCTGCAGAGCGGACTCGTGCAGGGGCAGGGTACCACCCCCCTGGCACGGGCACTGACCATGCCCCCTCCCAGACTGGGTGTCCCAGTCCCTCGCCCTCCCTCGGATCCCAGCTGTGCATGGCAGTGCGGCCCTCGGGGGTGGGCTCAGCGTTTGGGGTCCCGTGCTGCTGTTCACATGCCCACCCCATGCTCAGAGTTAGCCCCCGGCACGCCCGCGTACGTGTGACAGCCACCGCTCCAAAGTGGCTTGGCAGCATCAGCTCTCCCTCCTGCGCGGACCATCTGCATCTGGGAAGCGAGGGGCAGGGGATGCGCGGCCGCCTCTATCAGCTACGCGTGTCCACTGCTACCGGAGAGCAGGCCAGCGGTAAAACCTTGTGCGCGTACAAGATCAGGAAGCAAYTCTTTCATCTCCAGCGTAGAAATAAAAACACTGGCTGAAGTATTTACACAGGCTTCTGGAATCAGCAAATGCAGCGAAATTTATGGATTGAATAATTAGGTCAAACCTGACCACAGAGGTGCAGCCGCACGCCCGCCACGCTCGCTCCTGCCCAGCTCCCCCACGCTGCTCCTGCCCCGCACGGCGCCGGCTGGGGAGCCTGGTGCCCCCGTACGCGCCTGGTGTGCACCGCAGCTGGGATCCTCAGCAGAGTACCTCTCTCRTTTGGGACACTAAGCTGCTCTCTTCTCCCACAGAACTAACTCTACTTTCTTGACAAGAAAAGGGGGTAATGTGATAAATGTTGACACACTCTAATAACAAGGAATGAGATGCTAAAGGTCTCCACCACAAAAACGAGGTTATGCTGCAATACATCCACGCATTTCCTCCCCTGGAAAACCACCACGCCTCAGGGGAGCTGCAATTTTGTTCTTGACTGCAAGAAAAGTTCAAATGAGTTTCTGGAAATCAGGCTTTTTCCAGGCGTGCTGCACAGCGCTGCCACTGAGCAGCTCTGTCCGGGCGGGAGATCCATCGCAGCTGCTCTGCGTGCTGCTGGCACGGGCCAGGGTGACACAACCTCCCCGCTGCCCGCGGGAGGTCCCTCTGGGCTTGCTCCGGATTTCAGGACGAGGAGCTGATGTGCCCAGAGCGGCCGCGTGGCAGATCCAAGCATCCCCGCTGGGGGACATCACTGCTGCCATCAGAAGTGGCTTCTTGAAGCGTTGGCACCGTCTTCTGACGAACGGCACGCTGCTTGGCGAGACCACCCTGCCACGGCCACCCAGCCAATGAGCAGTGTCCTTTGCAGCACTGATTAGTCCAGGCCTCAGGGGAACTAATTAATAAGGATAAAAGGGGAGCAGCTTTCCAAAATTTCTGGGCTCAGATGGGGATCAATCCAACACAATAAACTTTCATCTCACATCAGTTCACGGCCTCTGCGTTCAGTGCTTTGCCTTGCTGCCATCTAAGTCACAGCACACTCCCTGCAGTCATTTAAAAGTTTTAACAGAAGCTCAGAAAATTAATTAAGGTGAATAATTATAAAGTGCGTGCTCCTTTCCCTCTCTATTTTGCAAGGAAGCGGCAAAAATAGAATTCTGAATAATTTTGGAGTTATAACCAATGTAATTAGGTGTTCAACGAACACTTACAATTGGGCTGCGCTTATTAAAATTACTGTTTTACTCAGAACATTGCCAGAGAGTCATTAACAGCACAATGGTTCGATTCCCCGGGACTCTAATTAGACTTGGACGCCTCGCAGCGCAGGGGATGCCCGGCTCCGCCGCCCGCTCGGCACTACAGGTGATGCCCGGCAGCGCCGCGGGGACCCCGCCAAGGCTTCCTAGGTGCTTTGCAGCCGAGGGTGCGGGGACCCGGCCAGGAAGAGGGCTAGGACAGGGGACAGAGCCCCCAGCATCAGGCGGTGGGAAGAGGTTGCTCTGCCACACGGAACGCCCCGGTCACAGCTCTGACTTGGTGTTTACTTTTGTCTGCAGCGATCATGCTGGATGGTGCAGGCAGGGGCATCTCAGGCTCCGCTGTTTCCTCCTCGGAGAGAGGATCTCAGTTCACTTTATAGAAATCCCTTTATTTCTTCTGTACAATGCTCTGCAGGGCTTTAGACAGAAAAAGGCCAGGTTTGTGTTAACTCTGTCCCTAGACCATGCAAGCTTGGACAGCAAACAGCCATGCCGTCTGTAGGGCTGAGCTGGTACAGCCAGAGATGCCCAGCTGGGAATATTTGCAACATGAGCTACAGCAGGACAAACCTCCCCTCCTGCTGCCTGCAGCAAACAGCCGTCCCTCCGGCCCCATCTCCTGCAGCGTGTTTGCTCCCCGGGAAGCAGTACTGGTGCAAGCGCCGTGCCGGTGGGTACCAGCCGCACCGATGCAGCTTGCTCCACCTTGAAATCCAAGACTGTGCTGCTCAGAGTTTGCCCCAGCACAGATGTTCTGGGGGTTAACATTTCCATGTACATCCCTGCAGCTCTGATCAGCACCTCCCCGGCCTTGGTGTTAAGGAGCACCCGCAATGTGATAATGACTGGAAGTGGGGATACCTTGGAGGGAATGATAATGCCTGTCTGGAAACATCCCGAGCATTTATAAACAACGGCCCTGCTCCAAGCAGCTTCCTCTACTGGTTTGGAAATGATGGAGGCTTCAAAGTAGGTGTCAATGCACTCTCTGTCTCAGAGAAGGGAGCTCCATGCTCTGAAACGCAGACATCCAGATCTGTTATGAAAGACCTAAATCTCAGTGGTGTGTATCACGGGAAAGCTCAGAGCCTGCTGCTTGCAATTGCCTTCAGCCGTCTGTTTTTCCTCTCTCCCCATAAAAACCACATGCTAGACAGCAGAGGCCCCTTCCCCCAAGCTGCTAGCCTAGAACTCATGAATTCAGTTAAGTTGTTAAAAAGGATTGTGGCAGGCTAAGATAAAACAGAGGAGTTTAAAATGACAAACAGACTCCTAAATGGGATTAGAGTCTTAATGAAAACAGTAATGAATGAATGAGGCAACCAAATATTACCCATTAATATTAGACAGATAGATTAGATCCCTAGGCACTGCATTTAAAAACGACATGAAATTACTTCAATTACTCTGCATTGATAAATAACAAGGCCATATTTACTGTTAAAACACATTTCCTCCGCCCTCCCCCATGCTTGCTTTGGCTTCTACTTCYCAAGAGGGAGAGCAGACCATTGAGAGGCTGAAAAAAGGCACCAGGCTGGAAGCTTCCTCCGCTCCCCTCCTTTCTGCAGGAGACCTGGGCTAGCCAGCATCCACCACAGACGTATTCCAGGGCACCTGCTGCAGAGGACTAGTCCCATTAGTCTCAATTACTACCATCAACGCCGCTATTTCAGCCCTTGCATTTCTGTGCAAGAGCCAAAGCAATCACTGCCGATTCACTTAAAACCTGATGCTCGCAGCATCCTTCCGTCTCAGAAATTCACTGTACCTTCACTTGCTGGTGGATACAGCTGCTCAGCATCCTCCTTTCCACACGGGGAAAGTGAGATTAACCTGATCAGAGGCCTCTTCTAATGAAGAGATCATAGATGGATAATTCCTGGGCGCTTGGTGGCATTTACATGCTAATGATGAAAGGCGACTCTGGTAAAGGTAATGTCAAGAAGAGTCCCTCATCCTTGCATCCCTGCCTCCAGCCCAACCAYCTGTTCTCTGGGTTCAGGAAAGCCCTGGAGAACAGGTTGCTGCTAGGAAAGCTGCAAAACATCCTTTCCAGCTCTGCCGCCTTGGCTTGCGAACCTTCGTGCCTGGATGAAGTCTTCTCTATGTGACTAGGGATGCTTCTCAGTAGATGCTGTGCTCAGAGCTGGATGGCCAGCCTAGCTGATAGGATAAAAAGAGCAGGACTGTAAGCACACCTATGCTGGTGTGTCAAAATCACTGACGCTTTGCTGCTATGGATCTCAAATATCTTTCCAAAAAAACCTCATTCAGCCTCCTAACATATCAGTAAACAAGAAAAACATAAAATATCTCATCTCAGAGCTACAAGAGGAGCAGCCTGCAGAAAGCGTGCAGAGCGAATCGCTAGCAGCGTAGCAAGCCAGAGAGCCTGAGCCCAAACCCCAGGTCCTTGCTGCAGTCATCAGATACGTCATCTAGTGTTTTCCTAGCGAAAGGAGCCGAATAACCCCCCTGCTTCCCCTCAGCTGGGATGCACTCCCTTGGGGAAAGGCTACACAGCGGTTGAACGGGGCTCCTGGTTACTCCAGCTGAAATATCGCTGAGCTTGGAGGATTCATTAAGTGTGGGAATGGGGGGCAGGAGAGCTGAGGGAGTTGTGTGTACCATGCAGATATAAATTAACTTTCCAGGAAGGCAACAAACCCCGGTCTTTGTGCTTTCCCACCCCGAAACAAGGGGTAAAGCAGGAAGGTGAAGAGGGAGGAATGCGCAGAGCTCTTCCCACAGCTCGGAGGACGGATGACCTTTCCAATACTATACCTGTATAAATCTTACTTAATGAAATAATAAAAAAAAGAATAAATGAAGGTTAAATCATTCCCTGCAGCAGATTTACATTGAAAACAAAGTCTGTTCAGACAGCAGTTGGTTTACACAACAGGCCTTTAACATTCCTTTCCTAACTACTAGGGTGACTCCTGACCAGCTAACCACAAGATGAGTGATAGGAGCCCTCGAAGCCAAAGGCAACTTGCCAAGACGGAGGCAAAAGAAACAGTGCTAGTCTGGGGTTTACTTTAAACACACAATTAGGGGTTTCGGTGGGTCACAAGTCACAACACGGTGGTTTTCACCCATCAAACCTTCCCCGCAACATTCCCATCCTTGGGGACATGACTTCATTTTCAGTGCCACCACCAAGTCAGCACTTTAACCACCCACTTCCCCTCCCTTTGCACACCGCAGAGCAAACACCGCTGCCTGCGGCTTGGAAGTGCCCCTGGGAAACTGGGAAAACTAACCAAGGGCCTCCCATTATCTGAAATAAAAGCTGGAATGGTTTTTGTAGCCAGAGAAGGTTGGGCAAAGAGTTTAGCTTTCATCTTTACCCGCTTTTCCTTGGGCTGCTGTTTTGTTGCATGGGAGAAGCAGAATCAAAGAGCAGCTCTGGGGCTATGGCATTGCTTTGACGAAAGGCAGAGGTGATATAAGCTCAGAGCTTATACATAAACTTCAGAATTGCTGCATTAATGCTCCCAGTGCTGCAATGCTATGTCACTTGTCCCTAGAAGCCATATCAGCTCCTGCTGTCAACAGTTACTTTGACATCAGCTTCTCACTGTCCGGATACAGCATTCAAAACGGTGGCATTTTGGGCAAATAATGCCATGAAACTATTTCTGCTCCATCAGAGCCTGAGGAACTTCTGCATATATTTCCATAAATATCCCTGGCGTCAGTACAGCAATAGACCCGACAGACTGCGAGGGGGATCCCGCAGACTGCTGCGGCATCTACCTACAGATCTGCTCTAGGAAAAGCTATGGGGTTGAACGGACTTTGACCGAAACCACAAAATAAACCGGCTTGCGTGAAAATTGGTAGCCCTCAGTTTCTAGCGAGGCTGGAAACAAGGGGCAAGGTCCTCCCAGCTATCGAAATGTGCAACTCGCTGTCTCAGGAGGCCGAAAGTAGATGGCGTTGAACAGACTCATGGAAGATCAGTTCATTAAGGGCCAACTTCGGAATGCCAGAAGTCTGTGAGGAYGCCCCAGGAGAAGGCCTGCTGGGGATGTGACCTGCTTTCTGTCTTCTGCCTCAAGACAACTGCTTCTGGCAGGACATGGGGCACCACCATGGTGGTTCTTGCTGCTGTATGAAAGAGATGAGTCTACCAACATTTCTAGGCAAAATTCAGTCCCTGCCTTCATGTTTTCCAGCTGCAAACCTCCCATGGGAGGTGAATCCCCACCTGTGTGTGGGGCAGAGGAGGTGGAAGGGGATCTTCCCTCCCCTCAGCTGCCTTCCTGCTGGAAGCCTGCACCGGAGCAGCTGCTCGAAGGGCATTTCTCTGCAGGGTAGCTGGCAAGGGACAGGGTTAATAGGCCCACTCCATGCGTGACCTCTCTTCCCTCTCTCTGAGAGCTTCTAATTACCAAGCTACAGAAAGAGGGGCAGCCAGCGGCGTCAGCCAGACCCCACCGCCTGTGCCTGCCCTTGCTGATCCGATCGATCGCAGCCTGCCGGCCAAGGGAAGGGCTTCACCCCCGGGTAGAGGCTGAGGTCTCCGGGAAAGGCAACTTCTCCCCTCCCACCTGCACACGGAGCGAGCTAATCAAGGCCAAAGCCACCCTGGAAAAAATGGGAGCATCAGCAGGTCCCTTCTTCTAAAAAGGAGAGCAGCTTGGGGGGGCCATGAATAAATAATGCTGCTAATGAAAAGATGCCTGCGCAGCCCCGGCGCGGTGGAGGAAGCAGACCGATGACTCTATTTCTGATGCACCGGCAGCCTGACAATTGGCAAATGAACCTCTGCAGTTATCTGTTTCCCCTCTTTATTCTTTTCTCATAAAACTGGCAGGAACAGGGGTAGGAAAGAGATGCTGGCGGCAGCTGTGTTCAGTATGAAAAATGAGCAGCATATGTATGGGAGGCAGCTGGAGCCCAGCACTCGCTGCAGAGCGAGGGACCCCACGGCTCCCTCCCGCTCCCCTGCCACACTGGTTATTTCCCTCTCTCCAGTGGGGCCCCGTGCTTAACCCTTGCCTTGCTGCATTGCTGCACGTACCGCGATGAAGCAAATCAGCCAAACCCACAGGGACCTGAGGCTGCACCTGACAGTCACCAACACCCCGTGCCCCCGAACGGCGGTGCGTTCCCTGCGTTTCTGGCATGCCCAGGAGCTTTAAGAGAAGTTGTAGCCCTGCTGGAACGGGCAACACGTGTACACACAAAATAAAAGACCACAGCTGCTCCCAGAAGCAGATGAAACATTATCCTCCGTTTACAGATGAGGGACTAGCGCTGGTGAGAGCAGCGTAGTGGGGCACAGCACAAGGGCTGCAGCCTGGCCTGAGCAGTGCCGTGCATCCATTCCTGGGCTGCCTCGATGAACCGCTGCTGCTCTGCCTCCAGAGCCTGCTTGGCTGAAGGTCTCTGAACGGCACTTTCTAGGGGCATGCAGACAAGGTCTGCAGCGACTTGCCCAAAAACACTTGGGGCACCCTGTGTCGGGGCCAGTGTCCCGATGCCACCCCTCTCCTGCCCACCACGGAGGCAGAGCTGGAGCTCCCTCTACCATACGGCTTCTCCCCATCCCTGCCCTTACAGCATCCCCCCTCAAGTGCCTGGCCACTTGCCACCCCTGGCACGCACGGGGACACGGAGGCCACATTTTGTTTACTCTCCTTGCTCTGGAGAAAGCCTAGGGCTACACGGGAGGACGTGTCTCACCACCCACCTTGAAAGGGACCCCACGTGGCCAACTGGCCATGGCACAGCAGGGTGGGCAACCCCGCATCTGCCCGCTCCGAACAGACTCGCAGGCTGTGCTCCGCGACAATGCGGGCTTTGTTCCCGGCTCTGGCACGTCCGAGGGTGTCAATGACACTGAAAAGCTTTGACTGGCCCTTTCTGTTTGTTTTCTTGGCACACGCAAGTATCATTTAAATAGCCCAACCTCAGCTCTGCCCTGCACCTTGCGTGTGACTGACATTATTATTCAACAGCAGCTTTGCCCAGAGAATGGGCTGAGCAGAAAACCACGGCTTCCAGCCCCTCCAGCTCCTATGATGCTTGCTTACCTCTCTGCCTGCTTTCCCAGGAGAGCATCATGCATCCCAGGCTGGACGAGCAGAAGCCTGGCCGGGAGGGCTGCGGGGCTCGTCCCTYGGACGCCCACGGCCCACGGGATGCTGCCTTTCCGAGGGGACAGTGCGGTTTGGGGATTCAGTACAGCCATCCCAGACCCTGCTCGGCTCTTCTCCATAGCCGGTCACGAAGGATGGCTGCACGCTGCAACGCAGGCACACAAGCAACCCTCGATTCCCTGTTTTGTGAACCATTTCAGGGTTCTTCAAAACGTTTACATACTGCAGAAACCTAGGAGGAAAGTCAGAGCCATGACCGGTTTGTGTAATTTTATAGAGCCTTGAAAATCCAAAGCATTTGAATGCCCTAAGTAGCTTTAAAGGTCACAGAGTCGCATCGTTATTGTTTTCACAGCCTGACTGTGGTCCTACTACTCATTTGCTCCAGGAACACTGCTGTAGTCTCCGTGGCTTTTTACTAAGTATTGCTCTCTAACTACATTACGCTGTCCTTGCCAGTCAATTTTCTGCTACTCCATCACTTTCCCACTTGTATATCATTACATACAGCTGTCAAAAATATAATTTAGGAACCTGACCACCAGTGTGAGAAATAAGCCCTCCTAAGTATATCCCAAACTCTCTAATTCTGAAAGAAAATGAGCTTTAAGCCCTTTCCCCCAAAGAAGAAAACCACTGTCCCATGGCAGTTGTAGCATGCCAGCCCTGTTATCGCACACAGGCACGCTGGCGAGGGGGGCTGATTACCAAAAATAACATCTCAGGAGACAACACGGCAAAGCTTCAGGGGCCACATCAAAACAGAGGAAAACAAAGAGCTGTCGAAACACGCCGTTTGCTCCCTCCACGCAGAAGGCATTGCGTTTGCTCCCACCACGAGCCAGGCGTGTTCCACCGCAGCCAGCACAGCAGGTACCCGTGCAGCCCCTGCACGCCCTCCGCCCAGACCACCGCGGGACCAGGATGGGCTGGAGTTTAAGATGTTGTTTGCATTGAAGCCTCAAGACAATACATGTGGATTATTCCAATTTACTACCCTGAACAAGGCATTTTACTTTTCCCGTAGGGATGCACATTAAGAAAGCACCAGCCACCCTCCGGGGCTGACCCTGCCCACGTTCAGTTGCTGGTAACCTTGGGTGTCTCGCTCTACGATAAGGCACCCGACTTGCTCTCTCAAGGCCAGAGCRGAGCCCTGAAGTAATAGTTTAGACTCGAAGAGCAAATTTAGACAAACAGGAATGTCACCGCTCCTCTGTCTTGATTCCCAGGCTGTGAAACAGAGGCCACGGGACTGCTCTGCCTCGCCGGGCGGCTGAGGAGGAGGAGGTGGGCTGCAGGCAGCGTGGGAGGGAGCCATGCAGCCAGAGAAAGGGCAGAAAACTCGGGGGACGCACCTCTGCCATGTACACACCTAGCAAAGGACAGGGGCATGATAGCAGAAGGTGGGTGAGTCCGCAGAGGAGACCCCACAAGGCAAGGAGGAGGAAATGGGATGAGGGCACAGAGCGAGGTTCAGGTCAACCCCATCTCCTGTAAATGTCAAATCATTGCCTGAGCAGGTTTGCAGTCCCACACAAGAGCCACATGCAGCACCGGGCACGGCCTCTGGCTCCTGGAAATGGTCCACTCCCGTGGCAGAGACCAAGCCTGGAGCACCAGCCCTGTGCAGGCTGCAGGGCTGCTCAGCCTCGGAGCAAGCAGTCCTGCATGGATCCTTTTCCTTCCCTCTCTGAACACACACACACACACACACACACACACTTCTGGCAGTGCGGCACACGCCATTAATTAGCTGTTTCATCACAGGCCAGCATTAACGCTAGAGCTCTCCAAGATGCAGATCAAACCGCTGTGTCCTCGCCGAGTACGAAGGACACCCATTAGGTGGGAGTAGGCGGCTCCTGCTTTTGCAACAAGTTACAAGAAAATTTGTCATTATTATAATACATTTACTGTTGTATAGCACTCATCTTTTCCTCCTGTAACAGAAGGTGTCGCCAAGGACCTTAAAGTCCATCACAAACACTAACAGACAGATACAGTCGGCATCGCTGCAGCTTCCATTCTTTGGAGGCTTTTCCACTGTCACCGAGTCTCTCCCCTTCCCTTGACTCAAAAGGCTCCCTGGTTGTTGGGGAAACCTGCCGACACGGGACGGAGACAGGCTGGCGCTTCCCACCCGTATCTAGCAAACAGAGACGAACGCTCCGCGCGTCCCCGAGATTTCCAGACTGAGCCATGTCACCTAGCAGGGAGGAGGCTCCTTCAGTTATCACAGGCAGCTATCGGCTTCCCACCCTTCCCAGCGCTGGCAGCTTTTGATGCCCAAAAAACGTGTGTGGGAGACTCACTGTGCCGTGCGCTGGGAGCTGAAGAGGTGAGACGTCTGCGCTGTCAGTGCTGCAGCACAAATCGACTCCAGACATTTCATATGAAAACCCAGAGCTGCTTACATTAGTAGCTGCAGCAAGGAGACATTGGCGGTGGTTTTCACTGACAGCTATGGTTGCTCTAATTTCTTCCAGCATCCTTGGAAGCCGTGGGACAAATTTGCTGCTGGTGTAATACTTTAATTCATTTCAATAGATTTATGCTGAGACTAAATTTGGCCCTGCATATTTTACTCCCAAGCCTAGTAATCAGTAGTGGAAATAATTTGCTGTTGGCTGCTCTGATGTTGCCATCTTTTGTGCATATCGAAATGACAAAGACATCAGGCCCTCAAAGTCCGATTGAAGAATAATTAGAAATCCAAAGTAGCACTAAATGTTATTTTCTAAATAAAATGCATTTAATTACAGAACATGAGGCTGTAAAGCATTAAAAAAGATTAGTTAGAGTAGAAAAAAGAAGTATTCAAACGTTCAGAGACTTCATTATATGCACAGGATACCCTCTATTCTTTGGGACAGGCAGGAGATAAAGTGAATACAAAACAGTGCAAATATTTCCAGCAGCCCGCGCTGTCCCAGAAGGGCCTGGATGCTTCTGCGCTACTGGATTTTCGTTTCAGCTGCTGCATATACTGAGGGCTCTATGTTTTCCCACTTCCACGACAGGCAGGCACAGCTGATGTTGCTTCCACCGGCACCTTTTGTTACACAAGCAAATTTCCCAGGTTGTTTTCAAACACAGAAAGTTTGTTTCATTAAAGCAAGCACATATTTACCAAACACTGATGGCCTGAAATACTCCACCACAGCCCCTGCGCCCGAGCACAGCACGGGACTCCTACAGCAATTCCCTTTGTGCTGCCCAAACGCCCGAGGTGCCGTGGTCTGCGCAGGGATGTCCCCATCGCTGGGCACCGTCCCCCAGCCCTGCAGGCTTGGCCGGAGCTTTGCTCTCAGCAGCAAAAGCCGACGGACACTTGGAGGACGTACAGCAAACCCCGAGCAAGGTCTAGACCAGTTAGACACGGAGGGGAAAACAGCTCCCCTGTGCCTGCATGCATTAGGCAAGGCGGGTGAGAAAAAATAGATGAAACAAGAAAAAACAGAACAGAGCAATAAGCATTTGTGCTTCAGTGTCTGCAGCAAGATGCTGCACCGGGAAGGGAAAGCACGGTACAAGGATGGGCTGGAACACGAGGGATTAGAGATCTCTGCAGGGCAGCGGGCCCTGGGGTCTCCAAATCGCCCCCGTAACCTGCAGAGGAGGAACACATCCGTGCACACGTCCTGGAGCTGAAAGCCAGAGTCTGCGTTACGAGGTGTCTGCCACGTCTTTATATTAGTAAGACCAATAATACAGCAGATGTGCTCAAAACTTCAGCAAACACCATAATGGCCATCAAGCAAAGGAGGACAAAGACAATCATATTTCACGCAGTAGGAGCTGGTAAACCCGTGCTTAGAGCAACAAAGTCGCAGCCAAACATGACCCCAAGTGGGATCTATGGCTCTGGCAGGCACATTCTCAGCCTACACAAACAGGGAAAGATGAGATGCATTTATCTCAGATACTTCGTTTCAACAGCTTTCCTTAACAGCTCTGGCCCCTTGAATTAATACATATTGCCAAGCAAGCTGCAGAGCGGGCTTGCAGGGGGGGAAGTATAATTATTTACATGTCTGATTGCTGTTTCCATAGAAGGATTAAAGACCAGGTGAGATTTCTTTGCACACTAGTTTGTTTTTTGGTTTTTTGTTGGGGTTTGTTTTTTTTTTTTTTAAGAGAAGATAATTGTCACTTGAAATCATTCAGGTGCAGATGCAACAAATTGCTGACCTGCGGCTGATCTCGAGCAACGACGACGGTATCTCGACTCCACCAATAAATACACACTCGCAATGGGGGAGAGGGGAGAACAGYCTACACATAACTGAAGATGGATTTATTCCAGCCTTTGCTATAAGGCTGAAGGCTGGGAAGCCAAATCCCTCTCTCCCAGGGTTTCATTAGCTGGGAATGGCTTTCTAACGAGATTTACACAATCTAGCCTGGAGCCTACACATTTTGCTCTGCACCCAGAGACAATAACAACAGGGAGCTAAGGAGATGCCTTCTTTTTCTCTGGTCACCCATAATTCAAGACTGTTACACTGCTGCCATCAATGTGATTACACAGAGTGCAAAAAGAAAATAAAAACCTGCCCTTCTATAGCATTAAGGCTCCAATTTCAACTGACCCAAGCCAGGAAAATTTACAGTTATGGGGACCACATTCAGTCCATTAGGATAGGATAGGAAATTGCCAGCTGGGATCTAAATGACAGTCTCACCTCTCCTTCCACCGGCCGGGAGCCCAGCTGGGGCGAGCGGCACCGCTCCTGTGCAGCGCTGCAGTCCCCCATCCCTGCTGTTTCGGGGGGCTCTCTCTGCATGCAGGGTGGTGGCAGGTTGAACTGTGTTCCCGAGCCCCACTGCACCCCTGTAAGGACATGGAGAGCCCTAAGCCCGCCATCCCCGTATGCACTTTGATGGATCAAGGTCCTTTGTCGGACGGAGGTGCAGGTTTTCTGGAACGGCGCATCCTCTGCTCCAGCAAACCCACACCCATACAAAGCCTAACGCAGACCCCCCAATACCAYGCTGCTGCCTTACAGGGATGCTTCTCCCACAGGTTCCTCCAGCATCCTGCTTGGACGAGATGACAGGGACTGAGCTGGGTCCCAGGCCACCAGCCGGGCCATGCGCACTGAAAGCAAAGACCTAAAATGGAAAAATCCAGCCTGCCTTTCACTAACAACTGGAGTTTGCACACTCCTCTCCGCAGTCACAGGAATGCTGTTTCTGGCACAGTTTCTCCAATACGCTATTCTAGTGCGGTCAGCTCTTTTTGGACGGAAGGATTTTAAGCAAATTCTTTTTGTGGGCTGGACTGTCGGCTTGCTCACACAAAGGCCCAGCCACATGAGGAGTTATTTTTTAACACCCATCCTCCCCTCTGATTCCTCCCCAAATAAAAAAAAATACTTATCATCATGTTCTTATGGAGATATTAATAGCACCCAAGACACTGACAGTTGCCTGCCTGTGAGTCACTTCTTAAAGGGATGGGAAAAAGCCTGCAACAACTGTGGCTTGTTAGGAGACAATGAAAATATCATTCATGAACTGTAGTGCTAAATACCATCCTTATTGCGGCAGATTAGGTGGGAGATGCTCACGTGTGTAGCCCATGTCCAGTGCAGCTGGGTCTACCACGGGCTGACTCCGTTACACAGCCTTTGCCTGGACAACCAGCAAGAGAAGAAGGGGGCAGCGGGGCAGGCAGCAAGCCTTTACCAAATTCTACCCTAAACGTCAGTTGACTTTGGCCATTTTGGTTTTGATTTCTATCACAGTAGTGCTCTGGAGACCACAGCACTGACCAGGATCGTTAAGCATGTCACTAACGGAGCAAAAGGCACGTCCCTGCCTCCGACAGTCTTCTGGGTCATCGTGACCCCGGGCTGAGGCAGCACGGAGCCCACCAACACTCCCATCCATCTCAGCTGCTCAGAGACCCTCAGTGCTTGGGTCTTCCTCCTGGGCCGCTGCACTACTCAAATCTTCTTATTTCTCCACTGCTGGTATGGGATTCCAAATGGGTCTTTTAATTCAATTATTTGAAAGCATCTCTGATGTCTTGACAACCTAATTTGGTCTCCTCCAGGTCTTTCAATACCACGTGCGGGAGAGCAGCAGGCACCATCCCGCCCACGTGATGTGCTCGCAATGCAAGTYGCTCCAGCTCTCTGAGCACTCAACTCAATTTCTGTTTGAAAGAAAACATGAATACTAATTAAACAGCCATAAGGGCACAGAGCAGATAAATATGTGTTGCAGGAGAAACTGGAGAGACACACTCTGAAGTGGAGCCAGGGAGGAGAGGAGGCAATGTGTCATTGTTTTTGGTGGCACAACTTCAGAATAACGCTCATCGCTTAAAATACTCCTATAACCAACCAAACCCGGTGTTGTGTGAGCATGCTGGACTTCCTTTACTGCCTTAAGACCTTCCTCCTCCTCCACTGCGACATCCATGGCTGCCCTGACTTCAGTAATACACATGCAAAACAATATTTTGCTCCATCTGAAGGCCGGGTAAAGCAGTATTTACATGCCAGCTTCCAGCATGCTCCAAAATGCCCGTGCCAACTCCTCTGCAACTGAGCATCCCTCTGGGCTACAATCAGCAGACTGGGAGGATAACAATCATCTGAAGCATAATCTTTTCCTGCCACCCCTTAGATAAAAAAAAAAAAGCCCAACACCTCCATTTTTTGTCTAACAGAGAAAGGTGAGCAGTCATGGTAGGAAGACTGGATTATACAGAGCGGCCCTGGCTCGCTCTCTGTTCAGCCCTTTGCAGACACAGCAGAAACCTACTGGCTGAGCCCCTACTCAGGCTAGCGTTAAGCACAAAATACTCTGCCCTGCTTTGTCTGCACAGACAAGGAGCAGCTGAAATCAGTGATGCTGTTCTGCACGTACTTTAGAAGGACAGAGCTACGGAGATGCTCTATATAACATCGGCACATCAAGGCAGAAACAGCAACATCCCACCTGAGCTTTGGTTTTTGCCGTCAACACCAGCACTTTGGCCCTGCCAGAGTTCAAGGAGGTTTGGAGGAAAAAGTTCCCAGTCTGAGAAGAAGAAAAAAAAAACCCAGAATCTATTAATATTCACAGGTGTAGCTTGGCAGCAACAATGCACATGAAATCTCATTTGAAACTCGAGGGCTGCCACGACGGATCAACCTATTGCTCAGTCTAGCCTGGAAACACGCCGCTGGCTACGGCCACTTCCAGCTGCTTCAYTGGGACGGGAACACGCTCCCCAAGCTCCCGAGGACCCGGCCAGCTGCACGGCACCGCGGCCTCCACCGCGCCGGCATTGCCTTCAAGGAGCATCCCCCCTCGTGACAGGAGCTTGGGGATTTATTGATGAAAGTTAAATGCTTTCAAAGTGATTTTGTGCACTGCAATCACCTGTTTATGAAGATTTATTTTTTTCAAAGATACATTTCTAAGAGTCCGAATGACTAACTGCAGCTGGGAAGATGATGAAGACTTTGTAAACTATTTGTCACTGCAAACCATGACCGGTGCCTTCTCTGCCTATATTCACCTCACTATGACTATGGAGCACTGAACTGAACAGTGATAAAATGAAGAATGGCCTTTGATACRGGACTAAGGATTTGGGAGGTTTCAGTTCAATCTCTTCCTCTGCTATAGATTTCCTGTGTGACTTAGGATAGGTCACGTAGCATCCCTATGTTTCAATTCCTCATCTAAAAAGTGATATTCCTGCTCCATCTCACAGGGCTTTGGGGAGGATAAATCTGTTAGTGGATAGCAAAATGTTCACAGGCTGGTGGTGCTTGCTGCAAAGCAGCCAGTGAAAATTAGGCAGCCGTGATAACCGAACAGGCAGGTAAGCGCAGAGGAAAAGGAAAGAGGGAAAACAACAATCTCCCCGTGCAAGGAGCACTTTCTAAGCTTGATTACCATAAAAATGATTTCTTTTACACCCGCACAGAAACCTTCAGGACCCCACTGTCGTTTCCCCTCACGCAGCCCCCTCCAGCTCTGACGAACGCTGTGCTCCTCTCGGTTTGGCTCCCAGCAAACTTGGCAGGGGAAAGTCCCGAGCACAGCCCTGGGCACGGCTGGGGCTGGCACGCAGCCCCCCAGCCCCGCGGCGCAGAGGGGAGGCCAGAGTGTTTAGTCTGCCGGGCACATTCCTGTGCGCTGCTAAAATAAATAGAAGATTATTAATGGAGCTCATTTTCCTCACTAGCATCGGCCAGAAATGCCAGAGTTATCAAGTGGCTCCCGAGGACAGCGCAGGGACGGGGCTGGAGGGACCCTTGGGGCCGGAGGGGTTTCTTGCCCAGACAGCTCTGGCCAGGAGCTGTGCCTGGTTTGGTGCTCCGGATTTTCATTTGGGATGCTGAACTTGCCTGCTCTCCAGAAAAGGTCCCAGGCTTCCCAGTGAAACCTCTGTATCTTCCTCCATACCCACGGTCTGGCACGCTCTAGAAAAATCTCAACATTTTCACTACAGCAAAGTTTTAACAGGGGAAACATTTTGCCAGGGAAGTAGGAGGGAAAGCGAAAACAAAACCCACAAACAGTTGTTTTTCTGCTTTCAACCAGCCTTAACTTTTATATTTAGTCCCAGCTTGAAACACCATTACAGCCCATTCCCCTAGGGCACATCCATCATCTTCAACCTATCTAGAATCTACAGGAACTTTTTTTCTGAATGTTTCCAAACTTTTCAAATAGTTTAGTGGGAATTTGGTTTTAAAGCTGAATACTTGTTTGCATTAAAGCTGTGCCAGTGGGACTGGCCTAAGGGTCCTACTGGCTGAGTGCATTCAGAGATATGGGCTGGGACTTCAACTGCATTTTTTAGCCCTGCTCATTTCAAAATTATTGCAGGAATCTGCATTTGTAGCTGTATTTCCCTCAACTGATCTGAAATGAAACAAAAAAAAAATACACTGAAAGCCAAAACCCAGTCCATCTGATTTTGCRGAACTTTTCAGAACCTTGAGGGGAAAAATAGAAAATGGCAAAGGATGCTCAGAGGTTAAGACTCAGGGTGGATCTGAACTCTCTTAAATCCTCCTGCCCCTCTGAGCCACAGAATTCAGTCTGATGCTGATACTGAGGTTTAAGGAAGAGCCAGGAGCCAAACCTGGAGAGAAGACTGCTGGAGGGGGCTCTCAGCTGCTCTCCATCCCACTCATGGCCACCAGAAAAGGTGCCACGTTGTCCCGAGCCTTCCAGGCTCCGAGGTGCACGTGCAAAGCCTGGGTCCAAGGGCAGCGAGTGCTGCATGAGACAACTTGCCGTCCTTCCTTGCAGAGTCCTCGGGTCTGAGCTCATAGGGAAAAGATTCAGCGGGGCAAGTGCCTGCACATCGCCTGTGCTTACTTCCTGCAAACTTCATAATAATAAAGTGATACTCTATACCGTATCCCTTTTTCCATTTCACCCTTCACTGGATCATTTTATGCATCTATTCCCATTGCTAATTCAAACCAATTAAAGTATAAAATAGAATAATTTCTGCAATTTCAGAGCTCCCCTCACCATATTGTGAGTTATGTTTCTTTTTTGTTAGTGCCCGGTGTGAACAATTCCCCTCCTCACCAGCTGAATAGCTGCCAAACTCATTTGCTGAGAAGACAAACTACTACAGCAGTGTAGGAAGGGGGGGGGGGAAGAGAAAAAGTTAAAAAAGCTCTAGTAGAGAGAAAGAGGAATCTGAGGTTTGCTTTTAAATTTCATAGCTGAGCACCGAGTGTGAAATTTCAGATTTCTCCTTCAAGTAATTTTCTCTCTTGGGAATACAGTTCTCTCCCTCCCTCATTGCTCGTATTAAGCACAGGAGACCTGCATCTGTCTGTCCGTCCAAACACGCAAATCCGGCAGCAAACCCACAGCTCTGCAGCGCTCCCGGCGTTGCTCAAACTCAGCCATGAACATTAGCATCATCCACAGAGATGCACCAGAAACCCCAGCCTGCTTTCAAGATGGAGTGGGGGGGTGGTATCAAACCCAGAGGGACGTTAGACCTTCCTGCAGCTATCAACTGCCCTTACAAACGCCCCATGCACTGGTGTGCTGAGGAGGAGGGTGYGTGTGCATGTGTGTGTGTGAGTGTGTACGTGCACGTCAGGGAAATTCTGGAAATATTTCAGGACTGTGGTTCCCTGCCTGAAAATTAAACAATAGGTCTGTGGAAGAGGAGGAATTGGAAAGGGAAGCAAATGCCGAAGCAAACACATGGGAACCCTGTCGCTGTGACTGGCAGAGGAAAAAATGGACTAATACAAAGAAAAAACAAAGCAAAACAAACAAACCCTGAAAGCAAACCTAGCAAGCGCTTGAAAGAAACAACCATATGAGCAATGTCTAAAATATATCTCATTTAGATAAAACAAACTGACCCTGATGTTGAATTTTTACATGGGGGCATCTTTTTACCACTTCTTCCAGAAAAGTTTACTGTTCAAGTATTCGTTACCTCCAAGACTTCTGCACTTAACTCCACACCCTTGAATGCTTGAAYGTTTTGTGTCTGTACATAAATCTCAGCAGGCTGCCGGGCTGTAGGAACGTACCGGAACCAGCCCGGACACCGACACATCAGCCCCGCCRCGGCCAGAGCTCTGCACGCATGACAAATGGACTGCCAGCAGGGCAGGAAAATGAGACAGCATGCTGTCCCACCTGGCCGAGCTGGGGTTTTTTTGGTCAATTGATGTTAATTAACACATCCTTCTTGTCAGGTAGATATTGTTAATGATCTCAGACAAGTTTTTAGCTGAATTTCTTAATTACTCCTAATGGACTACAGGGAGGAAAGTGGAAAAAACATGCATCAACTCATGAATTTTAGGAGAGTGTAGCATGAGCAGGTGGTGGTGGAAGAGGATGGCACGGAGCTGGTGCAAACCTCCCCGTGGAGCACAGCCCTCCCTCRAGGACAGCAGCTCCGCTGCAGCAAGGACCGCGCTGCTCCGGGGGGATTCTCTCCCCATCCTGCGCTCCCTCGTTCGTCCCCCTACTCTACTCCCTCTTTGCCCCAGCTTATGGCTATTTTCATGCCTCTCTGGCAGTGGTCGTGGAGGAACGCAAGCTGGGCAAGTCTGCCTACGCACCCCAACGTGCTGGAGCAGCAGGAGATCCCAGCCAGGCCGGTGACACCGCGGGTTGTAGCAAGCCCCCGCCAGGCAAGCCGTGCACGGGGCCGACGAGTCCCGCTGCACCCGCAATTATCTGCRCAGGCGCTGGCGCTGGATGACCGGGCGGAATAGTGCATGGGAGGAAGGATTTTGGACACCTCTGGTGGGATTCAGCTGAGCCGTTTTCCCTGTCGCAGTGGTTCAAACTTTGCTAAGATTACGTCCAGCTAACTGGCTGTTCAACTAGCAGATAATGTAGTTAAAAATTTAATCAGTTCATTTTTTCCCTCTTGATGACTCCAGACCCTTTTATCCACATCTCTTGCATTTTTTATTGTGTTTTCTCAGTTCTTTTCAGGACACCATCAGTATTTACAGCCTCGCTACTCCAGAATTGATGGACTTCCTTGTTTTTCTCAGCCCTCACTCCAATTCCAACCTCTTCTAAATCATCCGGGCAGCCGCCCCCGCCTGCCTCCCTCTCAATCAGCATCCAGAAAGTTCAGTCCAAAGCTAAGCAGTTTTCACAGGACTTAAACATCCCAGGGTTACAGGACTGGGAGCCGCGCAACAAATTACCCTCAGAGACTCCTGCAGATCTGCAGCTCCTGGCACAGGGGCATTTGCAAAGCAAATATTTCACAGCTAACAGAGCAGACTAAAAGACAGTTTCTTTACTTAAAGCCACAATGATGTATATGGAAGAGGGAGGGGGGGAACTCGGTGGAAAAGCAACAGGTYTAGCGAGCTCCGGCAGCGCTGCCTGCTCCCTCTGCCCTCCGCAGAGCGAGGGGCCAGGAGCACGCACCAGCGAGATGCTCATAGCCAGGTCAATACTGGTCATACTGGTCAATGCTCCCCGGTGCTGATGCATGCATGGTAATGATGTCTAGAGCACCGCTCCTCGCTGGTTAAGAGACAAGGCTGGGATAAAGCGGCTGTAGGTACATAAAACAGCCCCTTCCACCTCTTCCATTCAAATAACCTTCAGCCTCCCCAGCGCACCCCCGRCAGCGAGCGCTGGCCCCCTCCCAGCGCCCGGGGGCCATCACTTACAGCAGCAGGCAGCGGCTCTGCCCTCCCCGCTGCCATGCCCTTCTCGCCACGGCGTGAGGGGAATCTTTAGGGGCTGGCATTAATCTTCGCTGCCTCCCACCAAGCGACGGGTGGGAATGCAGCTCCGCTCATAACACTCTGCGTAAGGGTCTCTGAACTACATCAACCGGGTATAAAAATGTCACATCGGCCACAAGAAATCGCTCAGGTACTCTAGTAAGTGCTCGCTTAAAAACAACAAAAGGTCAGCCCGCACCCTCTAAACCCTCCTTCCCCCCTCAAAGGCAAGGTTACCCTGCAATGGGCACAGAGGGGCTCAGCATCACGCACGCAGGCAGACCGACCTCGGAGCGTTTGGTACCCACGAGAGGAGCAAAGGATTCCTCAGTACATCTCAGGCTACAGAGGCCCATGGCCCTCTGAGCTCTGCCGTGCTAATTGATGTTATCTGCATTTACTGGGTGATTATGTGTTATTATTTCTACCACGGGAATGGTGAGTTTCCCAGTCACGGAGCAGGATGCTGCTCTGTTACATACCGTACAAAAACAGAATGAAATCATCCCCCTGTGGCAGAATTAACCACCGAAGTAACTACGGATGAGCTGAGAGCAGCAGTGTTTCCGAGGCAATGAAATGTGCAGGGATTTTGGAGGATGTTTATGAAAGATGAATTTTGCATTTGCGATGTCCTGGCCAGGTATCTCATTAGGAAGGTGCTGCTTCACCCATCAGGGAGCAGACCCGCGTCGCGTGACCTCAGCACTTCCAAGTACTTTACGTGATTAGCACAAACAAGTGGTAGATCATTAGCTGAAAAAAAGTGTTGGAAAATAAAGAAGGAAAAATATGCCTYAGTACGGTGTGTCTGCACATGGGAAGAGGCAATGAGAGGAGGGGGGGGTGTCTGCCCCGAGGTCTGGCTCCTCTGCACATGCCAGCATCCTGCACCCATCTCTGCCTTCTGCACCCTCTGCGGTCAGGGCTTACAGCTCTGCATTCGGGAAGGGAAGAGACCTGTTGGGCCATGTTTCTCTTCACTAGCACAGGGATACTCCTTCCAACAAGCCCTGCAGTATTTTGATCACGCTGTTTTAAATTTCGTGTTTATAGCCCTTGATTAGGTGGTGAAATCTTCTGGAGATGGCAATCCCTGCCCTGGTGCCTGCCATGCATTTGATTGAGCCTCCGCTCACTCCCAGATTAAAAATAACAAAATTTGTTCTTCTATCAAGAGCTGCAAAAATCTTTGGCCCCAATTCCACTGATGCTTATATAATCTCCATGCTGAAGTATGCCCACCATTTCTCACAGGGTTAGCTCTCGATTGCTGAAGGTGTACGTGGGAGCAAAGTCAAACCTGCTGCATGTGAAACCAGCGCTGCAACAGTTTGAACTTGCACAGAGTGCAGATACAGCGAGTAAAAATGGGTTGCAGCCTCAGAGTCATAAAGTTGCTCTCGTCCTACAGGGTTTATTTAATTGAAATGCACTGAGCTTTCATACATTAAAAAAACCTACCGTCTCCCTGATGCACAGACAATTAATGCTTCAGGACTGAATTATAAAGCCACTTTTTCTGAACATAACCAGCACTTTTCCAGTAAGCCTCAGTCTTCCCCTCTGAAAGCAAGAAATCAGAGAAGCTTTTCTGCACATGCAGGGGTGGTTGGTGTGGGCTCCATGACAGACTCACCATTAAAATGGGAAGATTTTTAATCTGGGGGCTCTTGCTGGCCCCACGACATTTGTCACTGGTTTTGCCCTGCGCTGCCATTAACCCCTCGCCTGCTGCTTGATCGCTGGGGGCTCCCAGCCCTGGCTGCACCCTCAGGTCTCACCGGTCTCAGCGGAGGTCAGTGAAGCAGCCGACGAGTCCGTCACGATGGCAACGCTACCAATTCCACTTCAATATTTTATTTTGTGCTTTTTTCCTGAAAGAAACTGTTAATTGAATTTGTCTGGCCGTGAAAAACAAGAGGCAGCTCACGCTGGGCACTGGCTGAGAAGAGCCACGGTGCAAGTCCTCTTGCCGCAGCTGTGCCGGTGCCTCCCAATGCCGACCCACCCGCAGCACCTACTGCTATCTCGGTCGGAGGGCATGGCGTAACGCCTGGCAGCCCCGCTCCCCAGCCCCGCTGCTATTCCCGTCCTGGCACCCYACATAGCTCCGCTAATGCAACACGTCTCCATCTCAGCAGCAGCTAGTGCTATCCAAGCCTTGCTCAGCTTGTGGGCAGAAATGGTGTTCGTTTGCTAGAGCAATGCTGAGAAATGAATTTCTGCTTTAAATAGTCAGGGTCAGAATCATTTCTCTTTTGCCATAAGAGCTATTTGAAACCAGGTGCAGTGAGAAGAGAGCCTGCAAAAGCTCCTAATAAGCACTCTTAAATTATGTGGTTAAAGAACTCAGAATAAGGGGCTGGAAGCAAAGTTTCTTTATCCTTCTCTCCCCCGGACTGGGCTGTGCAACTGTTGCTTCTGTGCTTTGTGGGAGTGAAATCAAATGTCAAATATTCTGCTTTGGAAGAAGTTGGCAATGAAACATGAAAGGCTTACGGAGAGCTCAAAAGGACTGCAGATAAATTGGAGCGAGGCACAGACAGGGCTGGGACAGGAGCCAGGGGGAGCGGGGAAGGACTGTGCCTACAACCACAGCTCCAGGTTTTAGGATGAAGCAACTACTTTCCCTAATGCATTTCAGCATAAAGCTGATCCTAGCTGCCGCTAGCACAGAAGGAAGACGGGCTTCATACCGAAATGTTACATCTACTCTTTGTTGGGAAGCATCCACACGTCTCCGTTTATTCAGCATAATCAGTCCAACACAGAGCATCGTGCTTCGTCACTGGTCTGTACCTAACGCCACAGCCGCAAGAGCTCAAGACCTGCTGTCCATCAGTATTGGGAGCACAGGTTTCTCAGCTGAATTCCATAAAAAAAACCCCCATTTTTTGAAAGATGTGTTTTGACATAGGCATGTATCCTATTTCTTTCTCAGCAGATATTTAAAATCACAGGCTCTGGACAATCCTCCCGCAGTACGTTAACATGCAGCAGATCAACGTTAAGAACAGCTGCTCTCTATGTCATTTTACTGTGGCAGAATTTCATTTTGTTCCAGATTTCAAGACTTCAGAAGACATTTTTACTGTATATTCTCAGTAACTCTGAGGGCACTTCCCACCATTTACAGCCTCAGCCCTCTGAAGCTGGTGGACCTTTCTCCTCCTCTCGGTACTGACCCCTTTTCAATCATCAGGCTCCTTTATATGGCACTCAGGAAAAAATATATTCTCCCCTCCATTTTGCTGAACTATCACATTGCCAGGATTAGGGCAGTGGGGTCACAGGAGCTGACAAAATCCATATGTAACGGCACGCCGGGACTTCTGGACCCAAAGCACACATCTCTACAAGGGCAAAAGGCAAATCCCACAGTGAGTCCAGCAAGGAACGAGGGATCGCATCCCCCTGCTCCTGGAGTCTCCCCCAAGGCGAGTGCTTTGCCAGAGCCATGGCTGGAAATAGAATTAACGTTCCAGGAATATTCTATTATTTGCTAATTCTCTTCACATCTTTTTGTTTCACAATTAAGCAAATTAGCACTTTGATGAATATTAAGACGCTCTCGCCTCATAAAAGATGAGTCGGAGGCATTCCCACTGGATTTTCCTCCTAAGGAAAACAGTTCCTCAACTGTTTGAGATAGACACTGGATCGTCTCCTCCCTGGCATGAGCACGAGGGGCACATGGCTCCCGGGGAAAATGACCACAACATTAACATTTTAATAAAATAATTTGATTTCAAAGTTTGCATAGATCCTCATTATTACCATCTAATCCAAGTCCAAGCTGGAATGGGACCCGAAATTTGTGGCTGTTCATGGCAGTTTCTATCACTGAGTTGCTATATCAAGCATATAATGCCTTCTTTAACCACAGGGGTTCATTCAGTTAAGTCTTTTAGCAGGAAGAAGACTTCGCACTCTTCTGAAGTATTTATTCCCTAGCTTTAAATAACTTTATAACCAAGCTAAGTATTTGCCAATTTTTTTCTTTTGCTACAGGTTAGCAAAACAGTTTTGCTGGCTTTGGGAGGAGCTGTAAGCTACCTAGTGCAAGGCGAGCTGTTACGATGGCTGCTCACTCTCTACCTCCATCAGTAGATCTTCGAGCACTTCACACTGATACCTCTCCGTAGCATCTCACTCAGAGCAGGTGGGAGGGAGGACAGATATTTGTTTACCAGCAGACATGGAAAGCTGTTAGTAACCAGAGGGTTAACTCAACACAGAACAATTTAATAGCATCCAGACATCTTCAGATGCAACCCTTCTCCTGTCTCCACCACCCACAAGGCACCAGCTCTATTAATCTGAATTACACAGTTGTGAGTAATAGCCAATAAAATGTTCGACAGAGTCAGTGAACCCAGAAGCCTGGCTTAATGGTGGGGACTTCGTGTGTTTTCTTGTCTCAGAGAAGAACAGAAGGTCCCAGATTATTTACATTGTGCTGGCTCCCCTAAGCAACAGACTCCTGTGGACCACTGGCCATAAATTCCCATCATAATAATTTCAGTTTTGCTTTCTACAATCTGGTCCCTCTTCGCAGAGCAGGAATTTATCCTGCTCAGAAACAGGCTCAGAGGAAGGGCCGCATGGACAGTAAGCAGTGGCGAGTCCCAGAGACACCAGCACAAGCTGGGAGGCAGTGACCCGGCCCTGGGCTCTCCCTCTGGGATGCTGCGTGATGGCTCACGCGGATGCCGAGCGAGATGGGGCTCTCGCTTCCGAGACCGGCCTCATGGGTTTGCCACTCTCCAGGGAAGGGTTTGTGTGATGAAACCATCACCAAAGAAATTGCCTCCCGGGAATGAGAAGTTGTCCCTAGTCTGCAGACTTTAGCTGCTCAGGACTGACGTCTGCTAACTGGTCTGCCCTGGTCAAGGCACTGTGAACGCGTGGATGTATTCACACCACCCCTATGTTATCAGCTATACAAACACGAATGAATTTTCCTTGTAATACCATGGTATAATATAGGAAAACACCACTCCCATTTTCAAAATGAGAAATTATGGTAAAGATTACATGATTTGTTCTTGATTACACAGAGCCAAGAAGGGACATTCGCTATGCCGGGGGTGAGGCTCACCCAGCAGACCAGCAGCCCACCCAGCGCAGCGTGCCTGCAGGCAGAGCAGGTCCGGGGCGGGCAGCACCTCCCGGCCGGCCGCAGAACTGGCACGGCAATGGATGGCACAGCGCAGACTCAGTGTTAACGTTGCTTGCACAGCACCTACCCACACCACGCTCAGTCTCACCTCTGTGCACTAGTATCACTCACTCACAACCACTTAAAATATACCGGTAAATAAATAAATAAATAAAGCCATCATAAAGGATGCTCAGACAAAGCGACACAAACCCACAGCCTGCCAACCTTGCTGCAGGGAGTGAATCAGTAATGCTCATGGCTCAGTATCTCGTTATCTAGGCAGGGATGGTTCAGAGCCCCAAACCACATTTCCTCTGCAGCAGCTCAGCTCAGTTTCCAATGCCTGCAGACAAGAGTAAGTGGGCACAACTCTCTCTTCTGTGCACTGATTTCAATCTCTGGTCAGAGGCAGATAAAACTGAGCTTCTGCTGGTGCTCCATCTACCCATACCGATCTCCGCACCGTGGGGTTCAGCACACAACCTCAGCTCCGTGTGCTCCAACAACGCACTCCTTATGGAAGCCGCAACCGCGGAGGTACAGAAGCAGATGCCTTACCTGTCGCTCTGACATGACGTATAGATACTTCTGATCGATGGAGAAGGCCATGTCTCGAAGGACTGGGCTCCCGTCCTTGAAAACTGTCACCATTTCGTACTGAATTCCACCATGGGGAGGACCATCTGCTCGGATCTGGAAGAAGCACAACAGATTACAGGTGATTTCATAGCAGCCAAATTCCGATTTTATTTTGGGGGTGAGAGGGGGAGAACGAGGTAGGAAAAGGAATCTAATTCAARATCTCAGCTTGCAAGCTGGAGACAGAGCAAGAGCTGGCAAGCAACACGTACGCACAGGAGTTAAAGCAAAGGCTCCTTCTCCACTGACGTTGATGTGATTTCCCCAATCCATGAGAAGTAATGAGAAAGTTTTGCTATCGCAAGGGGAACACACAGACTGTCAGTGTGCTGTGACTGACCATGGGCATCTGAGAGTAACAAAGATTGTAAACTTTTTAGATTCTCTCCAAAACAAGCCTGAAAGAGGACCACAAGACTCCACAGGCAGCACAACAAAGCCAAGTTACAGCAGAGATGTTTTTTTTCCTCCAGATGYATAAAGAATGGTGAGGCTGCACCTCGAATACTGTGTTCAGTTTTGGGCCCCTCACTACAAGAAGGACATTGAGGTGCTGGAGCATGTCCAGAGAAGGGCAATGAAGCTGGTGAAGGGTCTGGAGAGCAAGTCTTACGAGGAGCGGCTGAGGGAACTGAGACTGTTTAGTCTGGAGAAGAGGAGGCTGAGGGGAGACCTCATCGCCCTCTACAACTACCTGARAGGAGGTTGCAGCGAGGTGGGTGTTGGTCTCTTCTGCCAAGCAACTAGTGATAGGACGAGAGGAAATGGCCTCAAGTTGCGCCAGGGGAGGTTTAGATTGGACATTAGGAAAAATTTCTTCACTGAAAGAGTGGTTAAGCATTGGACCAGGCTGCCCAGGGAAGTGGTGGAGTCCCCATCCCTGGAAGTATTTAAAAGACGTGTAGATGAGGYGCTTAGGGACATGGTTTAGTGGGCATGGTGGTGTTGGGTTGACGGTTGGACTTGATGATCTTAGAGGTCTTTTCCAACCTTAATGATTCTATGATTCTATGATTCTAAGAATGAGACTCAGACAATCTCCATCACCTCTTGCTGCCACAGAAGCCTCCTACAATACCATCTCTGCCTAAAAATTTGGAGAGGCTGCTGCCATCCCATTACTTTCAAATTTGCAGGATTCAGCAAGGCGAAACCAGCCCAGCCTGAACTGCTGAGCGAGCAGAGAACTAACACAGCAGCCATATGGCTTGTTCAGTTTGACGGGCTCCCAGTATCCATCCACCCCACCAAAAGACAACTCCTCGCTCCTGCAGGAAAACCTGCCCAAGCTGTGACAAATCCCATCCCTGCCAGGAGCGGCTGCTATTGAGGATATGCCATCTCTTCCAAAAGTTAATAATTTATAGCCTTGGGGGCTGTGCAAGGGGAAGGGAGGAGGATAAACAAACAATTTACATTGTCTTTCCTACCAGGATTTGCATATTTGAATAGCCATTTGATTGCAACATGGTGTCTACATAGCTGAAAACACTGGCAACTGTCAGACAGGGAGACAGAGCAGTCAGGCGAGCCAAGGGCTCGGTGGAGCTGTGGCTGGCCCCGTGGCTCACAGCGACAGCGATGCTGTTAGACGGGGGCCAGGAACGCGCTCTGCACGTGGGGTGTTGTGCAGCACGTGCACGCTGCCCTGCGAGGAGAGGGATGCACGGGGGACTGCCTGTCCCTGGAAAAACCTCTTATCACAAAGATGCCATCTGCTGCAGCCGCATGCCGAGCTGTCTTGCTGCATCCCATTTTGTTGCTCGATTACTCCCTGCCTGGCTGTGGTATGGAGGAAGAGGCATGAAGAACCGGCTTTGGACAAGTCTAAGCCTTCAGAAGAGGCAGGACGGAGCAGCAGAGAGGGACGTCTATTTTTTCTGGTTCACGTCCCCAGGAGGTAAGAGAGCAGGTTGTYAAGCATCTTAAGATTTATCTGAGAAATGTGCCACCCCAGCTGGAAATACAAGGATATCTTCACACTCATAGAGGAGAGATGCTCCCCTGCACCCTCCTCCAGATAAATCCTCTTCTTGGAAAGAGCCCTGATGCCTCCTGCCATGTAAAGACACGTTGGGTACACACACACATTTATTTTCTGGATTTCTCTTTCCTCCTCACCTTCTGAGTTTTTAGTGATATAAAAGAACACCAGGTGTGAATCTGAGTGGTCTGGTTTAACACCCATGGCCAGACGCAGGCAGCCTCTGGCAGGATTAAGCAGGCAGCACAAGCCTGGCTCAAAAGCCCTGAACTTTCAGAAAGGGAAATCCAAAAAAAAGGCAGAAGGTCAACTCCTGCTATAGTTACACCTGTGCAAATCAGGATACTTCATTGCCTTCGAACTAGAGGCAGGTTGAGACCAGTATGAGACCAGTGCCTTGCTGGGTGTTGCAAACCCAAGCGACCCATGCTGCTTCCGGAGCCACTGCCTGCGCGTGCATCACTGCCGTCTCCTGCACCAGCCTGCGTCACGGACATAGGGACAAGGCTGCAAAATCACCCAAGGAATAAATAGCAGGGACACTGGGCTGTCAGGGACACACAGCTGCTTCCATGCAAACACCTGATTAATGGCCAAACGGGAATGGAAACACCGGACATGAAGGATCAGCAGCCTTTGTGAAAAACAACTGTTTTTCAGAGTTCCCTTGGGGCATTGGCAGCTCGTTAAATTGAGCTTCTTTCTAGTAATGAGGTCAGACAGGGCTAATAAAGAGAGATACCACTGGACAAGCCTTGTGCAGGCCAATTCCAACCAGGAATTGCAGCTCTGGGCTGGAGAAAGCACCACATGTGTGATGGCTCCTCCAGTCTGGACAAGTGCGTGGAGCTGTGCCTGGCATGGGTGTCTTGGGACACAGCTGGAGCCCTGCACGGGGTGCTGGGTGCTGCCTGCACCCTCCTGCCTCCCCCATAGGCAGAAGGAGCAGCCTGGGGTCTCTCACTGAGCCTGTCAAGGTGAGATGGCTCCATGCTGCTCAGAGACCACAGGACAAGAGGAGAGCAGAGCCCGCTGCTCTCCTGTCCCGCACGCTGTGGTGTGTGTTACACCCACCTGGGTATCCCACAGCCCCGTGTCCAGAGCACAGTGCCCGAGATGCACCCACTAATGCCAGGATGCTCCACTGCATCTCTTCCTGAGGGTTTGGTTTCCATGACAACAAATGATGATGTCAGAGAAGAATGATGATTCCTGAACACAGAAGAAGAAAGGGATCATCTCCACAGCAGGAAGCTTCTTGTTGATGTTTGGAGAGAGAAATAATTCCTTTGCCTAACTTACGGGTGCCAAACAACTACTGACCCATCACTAGAATAGTGCCGTGGTACCAACCCTACAAGCCTGGGTTCACCCCTGAGCCCAGGCTCCAGGCACAGCGATGCAGGAGAGGGGAGGAGTGGGACGGGGCAGGGTTGCTGGTGGTCGTGTTCCTTTACATCCACCAGGTTTTCTTCTCTGACGACACAATGACGGGGCACAGGAAGGGTTTAGGAGAAAGACACAGAGGGAAGTGGTGCAGGTCGGAATGGGTGGGAGCGCAGTGAAACAGGGAGCAGGTGGGTACGGGGAGAAGCACATCAGCGCAATGGAAACCAGAGGTGTCCAGGATCAGAGATGTGTTCAGTCACATGAGAGACAGCGGAGACTGGGAGAACAGATTGCAGGCTTGCACACTCGGATGTGAATCGGAGAGGTCGTTTGGGACAGATACAGCTCTTTCCTCAATCACTCTTGATGTATGTTTACAAATATAGCTTGAAAAGCGCCTAACGACATAATCTGCAAATCCAAACATCATCCCTGGCTTGGAGGACGCTGGGCCAGCAAAACGCCCCACATGACAGAGCAGAATGCTGCTCCCTTCAGGGAACTTCAGCCCTTCAAAGGCACTGCGCAGATTTATGTGTCTAATACCCTCACAACACAGACTGCAGGCATAAGCTCTGCATTATCTTAAGCGATTAGCAAAATACCATATTGTGTCATGTATATGTTGCAGTGTAGCACCCGTGGCGATAAGTGTACGAGCCATTCAAGGATCTAATATGACGTGAAGCTCCAACATACCTATTGTACTGAAGTTTCTGTCAGGTATTTTGCCCAGCCTGTACCACAGCTAAGATACATCTGGATTCCCTTCCAGTTCCCCCCAGCAGGCTCCCACTAGAAGACATTGAATCTCTTTGTAGGAACTTTCCATGATTAAATTACCTGTCTGTTTTCATTATGAGTGTTTCAATGAGGCTGACTCATGATGAAATGCCTGGTGCCAGAAAAAACAGCTGAATAAGTCCATGCATGAAGGGACTGATTCCCCATCCCAGATCCTAGATGCAAGGCCACCCATTAACTCCTCAAGAACTGCAGCTTCTCCCCGCGTACACAGGCGCTTGATGGGAGATGGGTCCCAAAGCACCTGGCTGCTGGCTGCACCTCTCCATGTGAAATGGCCCATGGAGGCATGGGATGGGCTCCTGAAATGCTGCTCTTGGTCAGGAGGTGCAAGGCATTGGCTGAATTTGCTTATCTTTGTATGTAACAGTGACAAAGTGAAAAGCCCAGTCAACCCTGGAGCCTTAAGACTGCTCCTTTCATGCTAGGATTTCTAGCCCTTCAGGGTGAATACTATCAAATAACATTGCATTTGTGTAAAATGGACGTTTCGAGTAGAACTGTATCAGCTCTGGGAATGTGCACTGGAGCGTTACTGCATCTACTGCCTGAAATAGAAACCAAAGACAACCAGGAGCAGCCTTCACTGCCAAGGTGCATCTTTGCAGAATTGCCACTTTTTTGCCATTTACGCCTGCACATCTTGGCTCTTAGGCATTTCCCATTAAAGCTTCCTATAAAGCTCTAGGATGGATTTCTTGCTTCAGTGCTGGAAATTTAGCAGAAAGACTGTTACTGGCAGCAGGTTTCTGAATCAGGCTGGAGCGCACTATAGTTTAAATAGCCTTTCCCTACCTCTTTCTGTCTGTGGTATTGTGGGGTTTCTCCTACGTAGACCTAGTACTAAAGGAAGTTTCCGCAAGTAAGAGACTCAGCAATGCAAAAGCTCGCTAAAAACAGGACAATATAAATAAATATTAGTCCAGATTTTCTGTGTGTGCCTCCGCCAAATAGTCTTTGCAGAAAGGATTTACTTTTGCTAATCCAATTTAATTAAACTGGGCTATTCTACATTCACACCAGACTAAAAAGGAGATGAGATGCACACGATGACCTGCCACTTTTGCTGTCCCCCTCACGAACACCCTTTCTCACAGTATCATTTTACAGGGTTACCCATGCTGGCATCTGCCTCCGACAGCCAGAGAGAAAAAAGTACAGCAATCTTTAGGAGGGAAGAATCCAGAACAGAAATTGCAAATCTTTATATAAGAAGTTTCCAAGAGCCCTTCAGACCCTATATGAAATTCTTCTGGGAGTAAAGTACCCCTTAGACTCCCTCAGAGCATTGCTAACATCAGCTAACTCTTGGTGCTTGGGGAGCCAGGTCGGAGCCATTTGCAGGTCATTAATAAACCACAGGGAAGCCGAGCGGTTTGCTGAGGATCGTACAGCCAGTCYGTAGCAGGTCTGGGATCTGAATCTGTACTGCAGATGCATAGGGCCCTGCCTGAACCGCTGGATAGCATCCCTGCCCGCGTCTCCATCTGCGGGAGGAGAAACCCAGCCCTGAAGAACTGGCACATCACCCTGCACACACCTTCTGCAGGCAGGAACACCAGGAGTGTGACTTAGCTCACTGCTCTCTGCGTGGGAAGTCTCCCCCTTGAAATTAAAGTGAAATAGTAATCCTATTAAGTATCTTTCCTGTAAATCATAGATATGTCCATGAGGAAGTTAATGACAACCTTTACATGCACATTCAATTCAAATCAGCATATCCAATTAACTTCATTACCTGGAGGCTCCCTCATATCCCAGTCTCTTTCTCTCCTGTCACATTTTCTTTATGCATTTTTCCCAAATTAGGATAGAATACGTCTGTCATGGTGGGCATCACCTTTATTTTTAACCCAAAGATAGCACAGGGAAGCCTCGATAGATGGGTTCACTCCAGAAAGTCACGACGCTATCAGGCTGAATGGCTTGTAGCAAAACAGCTCCTCAAGACCAAATGATCTGGTCTCCAAGGGAGGCGAAAATCCATCCTTTCCAGAATTACACTGTCTGACTAAACATTAAATACACTCACTAATCCCCATTGGGGCTGCCCTTACAAAACTCTACAGGATCAGCTAGGGAGAAAAATCAGTTTGGTAAAGAGCTCTTTGCAGTGAGCCCTGCTAGCGCACAGGCGTTGGAGCTGCATTGCAACCGAGAGGGTTCTTCTCGAGCACTGCCTACCGGTACCACGACCATTCCTTAAATTTCCACAGACACAGATCTTTCTTTTATAAAGTGCCAGAGTGGGGCCTAGAGCAGGGCGGCTGCAGCCATCAGAGCGATGGGCAGCAGGTCCAACCCCTGCCCCACGGGAGGGAATGAACTGGTGGGACCAGCATCAAGCAGCCCAGTGGCATCACATCAGCACCTCATCTCACGCTGCCCCTGGACATTTTGAAGACTCGATTTCAAGAGGCAATAACAAGCTGTGGGTAAGTCGCTGGCACTTTGGTGCGAGCACCCAAACTCTYCCCAGAGCTCCCCCCTCCCCTCCAGCGAGGGCTGCACAGACGACGCTGCTCTGCAAAGTCCTGGCATTCACGTTTACTGTTCCTTTTGAACTTCAAAGAGATATGAAAGCCCCATCCAAGCACACCCAGCCTCGCATCCCAGCTTCTGCCTCCTGCTGCTGGGCACAATACAGACAAAGCATCAAGGCAGCGCAAAGCCAAGACCGCCTCTCTGCTCATGTTTTCCGAGTCCTAATCCCCTTTTTTGGAGATATTTTCCTCCTCCATCCCCTCCCTGAACTTAAGGGAAGCTCCAGGTGCAAGGAGACAGACCTGCTCTGTCCCTGTCTCACTCGGATCTCACCTTTCCCGACAGATCAAATTGCTGGTACCCTCCGCTCAGACAATCCTCGTTTCCAAACTCCTTGTGCAGCTGCACGCCTGAGTTTATACCTTCAAAAGGGGATGGGGGAGAGGGAAGCAGGCGCCGAGCCRCAGGTCTGGGGAGCAGGAGGCAACGCGGGTCAGCAGCTGTGCACGCACAATGCAGGGTAGGTTTGAGCCTGAGTTTATTCTGATCAGGCTTCGTGACCCATATTATTTATAGATCCGAGGTTTCTGCGAATTCAATACTCATGTCAAAAATGTCTCTATGTATGTGTCTTTCACACCCACATGTGTTTCCCATCTCTTCTGCTTGGGAAATGTTAGCTAAGTGTTCAAAGTCACAACCTGGGAATCTGCAGCTCCCCAGAGGAAGAGCGAGTCAGAGGAACCGCTGGGCTAATTGGGGAAGAGCACAGAGAAACCCCCCGGGGGTCCCAGGCGGCTCCACAGGGAGGGGGGGGGCTTGTAGTCTGCAGCACTGGCACCCACGTACGCTGCTAAGCACAAAAATGCCAACCCAGGAAACAAACCAACCCAGATTAACTCCCACTTCCCACATCTGCAGCACTAAGGGTGGAGAATTGCTCCTACGAGCAAGGCTTTCTTCCTAGCCCTGTGCGACAAGAGGGCTGCAAGCCTGCCCAGAATCAGCACACGCAACTAAAACAGAGACCTGAACGCTGTCCATCTTACTGTTTCAAAGAGTTTGAACCCATCTACAGGGAAGGCAAGATAGGTTTTAAAAAACAAAACAAAACAAAGAGAAAACCACCCTTCCTTCTGTGCTAAAGCTCAAGGCACAGTCAACAGGCTATCGTACCAAAGATCCCGGCTGTTTCAGCAACCCCACGTGTCCCCTGGCTAACGGCAACCAGTCGTGATGCCAACGTTCAAGGTGCTGCTTTGGGAGCGTATCTAGGAGGCTGGGCACTCGGATCTGCCGCAGGGAAAAGAGCTTCTGCGAACGCAGTCCTTCCCATTCACAGGTGGAAAGAGGAGCTTGGGAGAGGGATCCCTTGCTGCCTCTCTGCTGGCTTCTGGAGGTGAAAGAAGCCAATTCCTGGGTTGAAGCTGCAGCTCAGACATCCTAACAGGTACCAGTACAAAACCTTACAAGAAGATTGCCACTGAAGCTGTTCTCTCTCTCTCCTACACCTTTATTTCCTTCTTCCATCCTTCTGCTCCCTCCACCCCTCTAGAGAGCTGATCCTCCAAGATAAAACAGGGAGGATGGTACAGAGGCACCATGCAGAGACTAATCAGCAGTCCCCATGTCTTTAATTTATTACTGCATGAGAGGCTCGTTTAGAACAAAGCTGCCAGTTCGGAAGATCATTCCTTTAAGAGACTTTTTATTTGAAAAGCTGTCAGCTCACACCTTGTCACAGCCCTACTTGCAGCAGCAGAACTTTAATAACGTGCCACCTCATGCAAATGAGCTGCTAATTAATTAAGTAGTATTCTTCCGGGGATGGATTCATTAGAATCAAATTTGGGTAGGCTRGCTGGCTAGGTCGTATTCTTTGGATGGTGCTTTACATCAGTAGCATTGCCTTTTCCTTGAGTCCCAGCACTCGGGTGATTCCCATCAGGAGGAAGCTCTTTCCCATCCCTGCCCTCTTGGGAAGGCCCAGCACACCCCAGTGAATCGGTGCAAAGCCACACCACGACCCAACCACTTGCATGGCAYAGACCAGACCTAGCGTAGCTAAGAACAGTAGTGAGATGAAAAAAATGGTTAAGTGCCCGAAAGATTGCCTTCTCTCCTATTCAGGAAAGACAGCGTAGAAGAGGGCCCAATTCAAAAGCAGGAGGTAGAGACTATTAACTCGGAGGGCTCCAGGGATCAAGCTGCCAGGCAGGGAACACTGCAAAGGAGCAGTGCTCTTTTTTTGGAACACTTGTTGCAAAGAGCCAATTGCTGGGGGTTCAGGGCTATCAGCCTTGCACCTTCCACCAGCATCAAAGTACAACCCATTAAAGGCGGAAACACTCGAGAGCATCCTGTGGATTTACTCCCCGGGACGAGGACAGCTCAGGGCATGGCTGCAGCATGGTACAAAACCTATTCACTTCTAATTTGTCCCCTAATAAAGAGCCACAATGTGCAATGACTTCCCTTTTCTTTTGTTCAGCAATAAGCACCCTTCTCCCTTTACATTCCTGTATTACTTTTAAAGAGATGGCTCAGTGCTTCTCTGGGAAATGGGAATCATTAAGTTAGCAGCACTTTGCTGCTTGCAGGCTTTACATTTTGGCACTGAGCAAGGAAATCATCAAAGAGACTAAGTGTTGGCCTCCAAGAGAAAGGAACGAGGTAGGTGTTGCTGTATCATAAGGCACCGCACGCTAACCTTTCTGCAATGTGCTCCCTCAGCCTCTGCCATTCTTTCCTTGACTTACCCCTGCTTCTCCTGCTTTGTGCAGCTTTAATCCAGCTCCTTCCCTTACAGCTGGGAAGTAAATGAAAGCACAGGCAAGCAAAGAGGAGGACAGCTCCAGGAACAGGCAGAKATTTTTTTTTTTTCCAAAAGCATCCTCTTCTACATGGCGCTAGCAGTCTTTAGCAGGGATGCACAGCCGGGTTAGCTGGGTGCAACAGGAGCCCTGGTTGCGCAGAGGACAGGCTGATCCCACTCTGCCCTTYGGCCCTCTGGGTACTACAAATGCCTGGGTCATACCCTGGCTTTTTCTCCTCTTTGCCCTGAGCCCATAGCTAGGCTCAGTGCTAGCAGGCGCCCGAAGGGACTCATGAGCAAGGACAGAAGAGAGGCACGCCTCATCATTTGCTGCCTGCAGGACACAATTAGTGATGGAGGGAGTTGCGAGTAGCATTTTGGGGAGTGAGCAATAGCCATAGTGAAGGAAAATGGGACAGGGTGCTAAGCCTCTCTAAGTCTTCTGTGACTGACAGAAAATACGAGAGGAAGCACAGAGCTGGTATTATTTAGGGCGACAGAGGTACTGGGTATCTGCTCAGAATTGCTTGTCACATACCATTTGCAGCTCTTCACCAAAGTCCCCAAAATAGCACTGTATCTGTGTTATCTATCCACACCTCACCTGTGCCCTTCCAGCTGAATAATCCTCCACAGCTCAGTGTCAAGCTCTCTCCCTACCATCATCCTCCTACAGCAGTACATTTCACAGCTGAAGGGATTGGTCTTGTTTAGTTTGGTTTGTTGACCTTGAGTGGCCATGTAAAATGGAATAAAAAGCCACTTAGACAAGATTGTCTAACGTGGAGTTTGCTCTAAACGAGCAGCAGGGAGTTGTGATTCTCCCCAAGGAGGCAAAACCTAAATGACTGTCAAAAACTGTCACATGAAAACCCTGCTTCTCCCAAGTCAGGGCTTCCAGCTGATCAGGTGGGAACTAAAATGTTCCTCAGGAAATATTATTCTCTTTCCTTTTCAAAAACATCATGTAAGTAATATGTTTCAAATGACTTAGACTTCCTGCCCAACACCTCCCGGGAACGCTGCAACACAAGCCAAGCTGCAAGCCACTAAAGGCCAAAACCCAGAAGGAAATAAAAGAATCTAAATTTTGTTATCTTTTGGTTTTACAAACGTGTGGAGAAATCCTGCCTGGTAGTTTCGCAATGCTTTAGGTCGGACAGGAGTGATCAGGTGAACAAGGAGGCCGTGCATATTTTTGGTTTCACTTGTGCATGCAGAACCAGTCATGTGTTACTGATCAGATCTAACCTTGCTCGGGCAGAGGATGTGAGAAAATTACAGAGCACACAGC
Source organism: Phoebastria nigripes (assembly GCA_035582835.1). Classification (NCBI taxonomy): domain Eukaryota; kingdom Metazoa; phylum Chordata; class Aves; order Procellariiformes; family Diomedeidae; genus Phoebastria; species Phoebastria nigripes. The sequence continues at coordinate 1,995,217 of JAYKAV010003266.1, read as the reverse complement.
TTAGCTTAAATCCCAGGAAATGAGGCTCTCCCACATCGCCTGCTGCTGTGTCCCAGGCACTGGCCAGCTGCAGGGAACATCATATACCCCTGGGCTACAACCGCTGCAGATGCCCAGCGGGCAGGTAGAGGTGCAGATAGAAAACGGGTATTTTCTAGTTAAGAAATGGGCCAGAACACAAAGGAGTCAAAAGCTCTCGCCAGCCGGTGGCTGACCGTGCTGTTTGTATACAGGCTGAATTTTACTAAAGCAACAGCCTTGCAAGTGAGGTCACTTAAGGACGGGCAGAGCCACAGCCAAACTGGCACGGCCCCACGGCTCCCGGAGGGCAGCTCCGCGCTAGCACCGCGGGCGGCCGCGCTGACAGAGCTCCCGGCTCTCTCCCCTTCCCTGTGCACCGCAGCAGCTCGGCTCATCGGTGTTTAACTACCTACCGGGGGATACACGCTCTGCGTTTGGGTCCTGTTCATCACCGGACATATGGGAGCTGGACCAAGTGTGGTTTCATCAGGCAAGGCAAGACGCAGAACCAAGATGCACGACGAACTGCCAGGCTGGCGTGCTGCTCAAGGACATTTGCTTATACAGAGCCCTGTATTGGAAGTATTAAAGCCTCCTGATAGGATTCAGACAAGTATAAATCCATGGGAGCTGAATCTCTCTTTATGCTTTCCTATCTGCTCATTCATGCTAGATCTCCCAGTCTCCAGCAGACGGAGGCTTGAGGTAGCTCATTCCCAGCATGTGTGGCACACGCTGAGGAAGACCGCTTTTGCCCCTGTGAGCTGCTTCCCAAACGCTATTCTGGGGCAGATCAAGGACTAAAAAAAAAAAAAAAAAATCTCTCTTCCATCTCTGCACTGTAACTCACTAAGCCTTCAGCATATACCCTTTCCAGCATCTCAGAATTAATCAGCAGATAAGCAGATGAACTGGCTCTGAATAATCTGTATATGCAACACATGTAATGCTGCTGAACACTGCCTTGAACACAGCAGGGAGATTGCTGGGCTCAACGCACGCATCTGTCCCCGTCTCAGGAGAGTCGGTGCAGCTATCAAGCACACACCGCAGACCTGGGACAGCATAAAACACCCTGCTGTGCATCAGGCTAGAGAGGAAGGAAAGGAAGAGGCTGATGGATGGATCAACTCTCTGGTCCCCAAATGCCCAAATTCAGAGTTAAAAGTTCAAATCCAGCTGAGGAAGGAGGGGGAACCTGAAGGAGCTTGGTGCTCTGCCTGTAATCTCAGAAGCAGTCAGGATGGCGGTGCAATCAGTACTCAGGAATTGCGTTTAACACTTGAAGCGCTTTGCAGCTCCAACCGCGCTGTGAGCAGGGAGTGACACAGCCCTGCAGAGCAGCAGCGAGCTGCAGCCCCCGGAGCGAAGCCTCRCCCCAGTTCTGGCAGCACCACCCAGGGACAGGCGGGCAAGGAGCTCTGCGCTTCCCTCTTCACCTCATTCACGGTGAAAAAAAGTCGCAAAAGAGGCAAGTGGATGTGCCCAAGGCCGTGCTGCTTGCTGCACACAGCGTCCTTGGTGGCATACCATGGGGTCATTCAAGCTGATGCCACAGCTCTTCCTCTGGAGGTCACGGATGCCATTGGCATGCGAACACAAGAGCAGCCATGGTAACAACACGGGGTGACCCGTCCAAAGCACACCGGCAACATTAGACGTCTCCAAACTGGGAGGAGGGAGGGAAAGAGGGGCCACGGCTAAAGGGCTGGAACTGAAGAGTGGCGTGATGGCAAGTACRAGCAGCACGTCGCTCCGCAGAGTGACCCTGAACACCTTAGCAGGACCCAGCCAGCCCGTGTCTGGTTTCATGCTGGAAGGTTTTGCTTGTACTTTCCTCTGCACGAGGTGGAGCAGATCTGCCCTAGAGCTGTGAAACACCRCGCTAGAAGGACCGAGGCAGCTCTTCCCCCAGGCCCCTGCTTTTGTCCACACACCAGCCAGCACAGCTCATCTCCGATCATGCCCATGGCCCAAAATCAACATCGTGAGATGGGTTCAGGCTGGGGTCCACGGATGGGAGAGGCAAAGCTACACCACATTACTGCTTTCRGTTCCATAATTGACCTGTAGATAAACACATGGCTTCCGCCTTAATCCCCTGCAGCCTCATGAACATCAGCCGCGCTAAATTTTTCATGTAATTAAGAGAAAAACCCTAATCCAGTGTAATTAGCTCCCTGATTGCCAACGTCAGGCAGAAAAGCACTGTTTGAACAGCAATTCAGGTCTAGCTGGTTAGGCAAATACTGTGTGTGTGGTTCAGTAATTTAACACTGAAACAACTCYCCCTCTGCTATCCTTACAGGCTTGCTTTCCTCAACAGTACTAAGTGGTTTCATGACTGCAGTAGGCCTGATATCCCCGAAACTGCTGTTCACCAAGCTCCGGTTACGTCCCTGAAGGGCTGGTCATGAAACAGGCCAACCAGTTCCCCGAGAACCACACTGGTTGCTGATTTTGGAGTGGTCCCCCCACCCCATCTGCATCCTTAAGTGATTGCCACCAAGTTATTAAGACTATACCATCCCAACTGCCCAAACTCAGGATCTGATAGTCACAATTAAGACCCTGACAGAGAAACAGCCTCCTTGTGAGCGATGCTCAGTACAACCTGCCGGAGCTGGAGGCGATAGCAAAGCTTACAAAGAGTTTTACAGTGTCGGTGAAAATTCATCCCGGCCTACAGTGGTATTTTTCTTTTCCATTCATATACATGAAGGCAAAATTTTAAGAGTAAAATGTTAGAAATTTGGGAAGTGGAAGCAGATGGGAGAGGAATAGAGAACGTGGATGTACGTGCCAACGGGGAGACAGGGAAACCAAGAAAGCACGACTAGAAGACACCTTCGTTTAAATTAAATTAAATTTAAATTAAATTAAATCGTTTAACGATTTAATCCATCCCCCAGCAAAAAGGAAAGGATCTGAACTACTTAAGCCACTGTGAAATATTTCTGTTGTCCTTTTAAAAGTCACCTGTGATAGAAATTACAGACTACTTCAGTTCTCAACTAGTTATATCTTTCATCTTCAGACTTAATATCAGACAGTTTCCTGAAATACAGCATTTGAAAGTGATATTGTTCTAGGAAGTATTTGTTGGGGTCTCTCTAAGGAGGATTTTAATCCTCATCCTACACTATGTTACAAAGGTTTCGTGATTTTGGTTGGCTGTTTTTAGAAAAAAAGGCATTAGTCTCTGTTTTGCTAGTTTTGGTTAATGTTGCTGCAGAGGCCAAATTTCTGTGCCTGGGAGACTGCAAAACCACCAGCTCACTTTCTATAAGGAGAAAGCTGAAAACCATTTCACAGCTTCAGCTTTGCAGACGGAATTCTTACAGAATACTTGTTTATATGCTGTGGCAGGCAAGAGCCAGCCATATATGTTTTTGCAGCTATAACTCTTAATTCTGACAGAGGCCACAGGCTGATGAGAGGCGGGGGGTTGTGCCTGGCTTTGCCCATGTTTGGGCTCCAGGCTCTGGTCTCCCCAGCACTGCTCCTCTCTCCCCTCCTCATCACACGGATGGTCTGTAAACAAACCAGCAGTGAGCAGAGCAAGCTGCTCCTTTGTATCAAAGCCAGGGAGATTTCTTTATACAAAAACGAGCGAAAATTTATCAACTCAAAGCTCCTTTTAAATAGAAGCCCCTAAGGAGAGCAAGCCCAGATGCTTGCTTGCATTGCATTGGTAAGCCAATTCCCCTTTCTCCCTCCCTTCAAACACACATTATTTTCCACGGAAGGCACTGTAGATGAACTATTGACTGCGACAGAGCCTGCTGGTTGGATGGCAACGCATCAATGTGGATTTAAGTGAGCAGCAATGATATGGCACAGTTTGGTGCTTTGCCATCGTTCCCTTTACACAGGAACAGCACTTCAAGCCAAGCAAACGGCCTTCTGCTTAAATGCCTCCCAGAGGACCTCCAGCCAGCGAGCCTGTGTCTTGCAGGCTGTGCTGGTTTTGGCTGGAGTAGAGTTAATTCTCTTCATAGCGGCTAGCATGGGGCTATGTTTTGGATTTGTGCTGGAAACAGTGTTGATAACATAGGGATGTTTTGGTTACTGCTGAGCAGTGCTCACACAGAGTCAAGGCCTTTTCTGCTCCTCACCCCACCCCACCMGYGAGCAGGCTGGGGGTGCACAAGGAGCTGGGAGGGGACACGGCCGGGACAGCTGACCCCAACTGCCCAAAGGGATATTCCACACCATATGACATCATGCTCAGCATATAAAGCTGGGGGAAGAAGGAAGGAAGGGGGGATGTTCGGAGTGATGGCCTTTGTCTTCCCAAGTCACCGTCACGCGGGATGGAGCCCTGCTTTCCTGGCGATGGCTGAACACCTGCCTGCCGACGGGAAGGGGTGAATGAATTCCTTGTTTTGCTTTGCTTGCGCACGCAGCTTTTTCTTTACCTATTAAACTGTCTTTATCTCAACCCAGGAGTTTTCTCACTTTTACCCTTCCGCTTCCCTCCTCCATCCTACCGGGGGAGAGTGAGCGAGCGGCTGGGTGGGGCTCAGTTGCCRGCTGGGGTTAAACCACAACACAGGCGCCTGGTGACCACGTGTCAAAAGGCAATGATAGAAATTGCCCATCTCCCTCCTCTTCGCTGTGGCTCAGCAGGTGGGAACCTGCAGGCACGTCCCAAGTCAGGTTTACAACCACCCAAACCTGCAATGTGCTCACCCCTTCCCTTTCTGACCACACTTTCTGCACCAAGTCAAACACACGGATGGGGAYGCTTTTGCTAACGCATTCCAGATGGCATATCGTGTTTGCACACTGTGGCTGTCAGTGGTCACAGCGATCTGGGTGTATTTCATTTTTCTGTCTCATAGTAATTATTCCAGTAATTTTAGTCAGCTTTGGGGAAATTCTGCCTGCCAAAACCCCAGTATTGAATGCCAGCAACACATGAGTCTGCGTGTTGACTGGTCTGTGGTCTCTTTGCCTTAGATCCAACACAAATTCTTCTCTCCATTGCCCATGCATTCCCAAAGCAAGGCATCTTAAAGGTCTGTGGAGTGCCACTAGCTGATGAGAAGAGCTGTATGCAGCTTGTTGGGGGCTGGCTGCCTTTTTTTGCTCACTGTCCCCATTGCACATCCAGCAACGTACAACCGGGAACGCAGCCCCAGGTCGGCCTGGCAGGAAGCTGGGACTGAGACACCAACTGGGTATATGCAACAGCCACCCCAGCATCTTCTGCTACCGGCTCATAGGCGATAAAGCTACATCAAAGCTACATCCCAGTGAGCTGGATATGTTCTCAGCCACCCTTTCGCCAGAGGATGGCGGAAGTGTCTCCAGACAAACCCAGAAGTCTCGGGAGTCTTTGCATTCGTGTTAATGAGCGTTGGCAGGAGATTTGCAGCTAGGCAGTAAGAAGTATCAGGGGGTAGTGAAGGGGTCAGAAAGAGGTGTTGGAAGGAAAGGGAGCTGCTCAACTTCACCTATAGCCAGCTTTTAAGTGACACGAAGGACAACATTGGGTCGTGAGGCTACCAGCTTCCACCTTGCTACCCCCCAGAAGCTGAAGTTTCTAACAAGGTAAGTTATTTGAATTGCTCTCACTACAAAGAGACCAGGCATCAAACATTGCTAAAGCTTTCAGCGTAAGAGCTATAAACTGAGCCAAAAAACCCAAGAGACAGAACTGATATGGAAAGCTACCTTCCAGGACAGACCGTCCCAGTGACTGAGTGCTGGTAACTGCAGCAGCCTCTTGCAACCATAGCACGATGCCACTGTTTATTATCAGAGGAGCTGAGCTACTTCTTGCCTTTCTCTTCCTATTGCACCGGAACTAACACAGTCCCCCCTCCATCACCACACATCTGCATAATGTAATCTGCTAATGATTTCAGGCCTCATATTTTGTCAGTGTCACGATTTAGTAGTTACGTCATGGTTTGCACTCAGCTGCAAAGAAATCTTTCAGTGACCTAAAACCATGAGGCTCGAATTTTGCTGGTGTTGGAGTCCTATGGCCTGGCRATTTCAACACACCAGGTATTTCACTGCCTGTTCCTGCAGTTTGTGTTTCTACGGGAGCAGAGCGGGAAGCCTGGCTGGGAGCCGGGTCCTGTTCTCTATGTCTGGAGTCCTGCAATTTGCGACTTAACCAAATGGCTGAGCCAACCTCCAAAGAGTCTGCTCCCGAGAGGTTTTATGCCTTGAAAATTTATTCTAAAGCAGCTTCAAAACCTCCAGTTTTCATTATTAATATGACTTCTTTCATCAGAGTCCACTTATCTTTTTGCTTTCTATTTCTGTCTGTAGCCTTTTATTGTTTCCCTGAGTGCTTCTATGGGAATGCTACTGAAACCCAGACCAGGTGACCGCAGCATCTACCCACTCTCTCCTTACCAGCGTGAATTTATTTCCATCAAAGCTTCCTTCTTGAATCAAGTTTTTTTCCTTTTAATTCCATCTGTATTTAATCCCAGACAAACACAAACACCAATCTCAGCTCCCTAAGGCCATCACTTTCTAAATCAGCTACAGCCAACTCCAATTAGCAGGCAAGCAACATGAGCAGCTTCATACGCTCCTGTATCTTTGGGAACAAGCCAGCCCAGAAGGTCCTTTTCCCCAGACTGTCCCTTTTTTCCTTCTGAAGAACTTGCACCGTCATTAGAGTCGCAGGCTCTGCGAGATAAAACACACTCGCCTTTGCTTCTGCCACCACGGAAGAGCTGGGAAGGATGCTCCGCGGCCTCATTAACACTGTTTGTGGTTCTGCGCTCCCACACCTGGAGGCTACCTGCATGCTTTGATTTATAAGAGGATCCCAAAGCCTCTGCAAGTGCCAAAGGGATCTTTTCTTCATCACTTCAGCTTCCCTCTTAACCTGCACTTGAAACAGCTTCTTCATAGCCTCTCTAAGCCAGGCTGCCGGCGAAGCAGTGCCAGCTCCTGCCAGGGCTGCGCAGGCAGCAAGCCTCTACCTTCTCAGGCCACGAGAACATCTCTCAGATGTACCCTGGAGAAGAAACTGCCAGCCCTCAGTGGGGCTCACCACGTCTGACAGAGGAAGCGTAGCAGCTCATGGGGTTATTGGGTTTAACCTGATTGGGAATTCACTGTCTTCAAACTGCTTTTAACTTATTTTGGTGAGAAATGTCTGATCTCACAGGCCAGTCGGATTTTGCTGGACTTAGCCAGGCTCCGGCGGCGGGTAGGCACTTGCTCTTTAGAGCTCAGACTTGGTGGTGCCCCCTGCTCCGTCGCGGCTCTGCTGGGCTGCTCCCCCCTCGCTGGGTGCCCGGAGGGTGCCGGGGGCAGCGGCGGAGCTCGGCCCTCGGACCCTTGTCTGAAGGGACACCTGCACCAAGCGTGCCAGCAGGCAGGGGCAGACTCGGCACTTTAACTCAGCGGATAGCTCTCCCTCCCTTAGTGAGCTATTTCGGGCAATGATTTCAAATGAAAAATCTGTATTTTATTAATTATGTGTCTGCTTTGCTGCTGAACTCTTTAATGTGTTTCCCAGCTGTATCAATCTACAGCCGTGAAGGAAGCCATTAAATCTAGATGCCTCGAGCGTGTAACGTTTCTGCTGGGATGCATCCGTCACCGGGGTCAGCCCAGAGGTGCGAGGCCCCGGCCAAAACTGCCGTCTCCCCTCACCTGCAGGAGCATCTCCCATCTCACCTAGCGGGAGCAAAGCAAGGGACATTGTGGGACTGGAGCGGAGATGTGCCCTGACAAACCCATCAGGATGGTAGATGATTGCAAAGCAAAGTCCATCTGGTGACACTGCCGGGTTTCTCCATCTTTCACACTGGCCGGCAAGAAATGCAAGGAGCCAGCTCCGGCACTGCTGGGCTTCAGCTTCACGTGCTGCCAGCAGCTGTCAAAGAGAGAAGATGAGGATGCAGCGAGAATCATTTGCATTGCTGCAAACTCTTCCTCCAGCCTCATTTGCTAACCTCAGTGTCGGGGCTGAGAGCACTGACGAGCCCTTTGAATTTCTCCGCTCGTCTCCTGTTGCACGTACACACCTCTTCAGCAGCTGGGAAAAGGATTTCCCCAATTCATGCCTTTTCCTACCATGCAGGGATATTAGAGAGAGCAGCGTCTGCAGGCAGGCAGATTTATTCACCTGTCCTAACTGGCAAAACTGATTGGGTTTGATGGACATGCAGGGATGTGCAGATGCATTAATGACCAGTTTAGCATGGAAACCGGCAATGCAATGCACCTCACAGATGTTATTAGGAGAAGTTTATTTAAAGTAAATTTTATGGCTGCGGAGAACGTATTAGATCAGCAACCTCAAGAAAAATCACTTCAGGCTCCTTCCCTAACAAATACATAAAAAATCGTAAAATAAAACAAAACAAAACACCCCCCGAAAAAAGCGCAACACAGATAATTTTACAAACCAAATTCTTTGCCGCTGAGATGACTTCACCTCTCGGGTGAAAACTAAAGAGGTCACCAGCCCTTGGAAGTAGAAGCGGCTGAAAGGCATCAACCGTACCCAGTCCAGCCCYGCAGGCCCCGTCCGTGCGGATCCTCTGCTGGCAAATTGGCCATTCACGCGACCTGCCTTCCCCCACCAAGCAAGCCATTTAACTCACATTATTTTAGAGTGTCCTTGAGACAGAGCAGCATTAATAGGCTCTACTGTCTGAAAACTGCTCTTGCTTAGATACCCGCAAAGCTGAGCAAGAGAGGCACAAGGCTAAAAAATGTTCCCTCTCAAGCAAAACAGACTTGCACTTGGATTGCACAGAAATTAAAGCAACAAAAGGTCTCTGAAGCCAACTGCAATATAACTGAGAAACAGGCTCGTCACTTTGTACATCCATCTGGCAAGGACATACTTTCCATTTCAGCAAGTGCGAGAATGGGTGGACAGCAAAGGGAAATGTGAAAACAGCAAAGAAACAAGAAGAATGAAAACCTGCGGGACAACACTGCTACCCTGTTATGAATACTGTACATCTATTCATATGAAAATCCATACGGCTGCTACTGTTGCATGCACTCTTCTTGCACAGCATGAAATTAAAATTCTTCTTCAGTATCATATTGCCAGCACTACAGAGCAACTTTAGAGTAAGCTAGCAGACAATTTATCCTTTGGCTTCCTCAAACGGGCTTGTGCTGGGATTGGAAGCCAGTGGGGTGAGGGAGACGAGTCTATTGCCCATGGTAAAAAATTCTGCTTCCAAAACAAATCCCAGGGAAATATTGCTGGCCTGGAGTCTGACTGTTGGTGCTAATTTCACAGTGCAGTTTCACATGCATAATTCCCCCCGGGCCCCCCTGCTACTTTCCTTCTTATCTTCCCAGAACAAACTCAACATGCAGGCTAATTTCAAGGAGTGTTTCACCCAGAGTCCAGCCAAATGTCAGTGGATCTGCTGGAAATGCAAATTGAGAGAATCATGCAAAAGAGGAGGGCTTATAGATTGTGCATAAGTGCAACAGAAGGCAAATAAAAGCTGACAGAAAGAGGTAGCAAGGAACAAATCTCCCRTCTCGAGTTGTTGATCATTTGCACGTGTGCTCAGCGAGCAAAGATAGATTTCCAAAAACATACAAGTCCCATTGATTTTCACCGTTAAATTGCCCAGGTGCCTCCAAAACCCACATATCTCAAAGCTCCTAAATCAGCATCTTGCATTCACTCACACCATTCACATCTGCTTCACAGGGCTGTAAATGACAACGGAAGACACAAAGCAGCAGAGATCTGGTGCTGAACTGGGGAGACCAGGCGGTTTTTTGTGGTTTCCCAATTGCAAAGAGCCATTGAGTTGTCAAAAGCAATTGCAACTTTCACAGAAAGCATTTTGTTTTGTGCTTTTGAGAAAGTTGGGATAACTGTGGGTCCCTGAGATCATCTGGGGACAAACAGAGGAAAAGATACTGGAGACAGGAACCTGATTAGCTCAAACCCAGCCACAAAATTTTTCAGATACAAGCAAAGTCATAAGAAGGTTTGCTCATTATGTATGCAAAGAAACAGCAAGAGGAGAGAATCTATACTATGTGCCATAACATGATATAGAATTAATCCCCCTAGGTTACAAAATTCCTCATAAATCGCAAATGGGGCGATATCTACTGTATTATATTTTATCACACTGTCAAAATAGCCCCTGCAGGGAGCCTTTTCAACGATGCTATCRCAAGCAAAGCCTTATTTGGGGAGGAAGATTTGAACTAAACCGCAGCAAACTATCAATATGTTCCTTGCGAGACTGGTAGATAGAAAAACCCTTATAGCAGCATTAGCGGTGTCTAATTTAATGCAGCTCTTTCTTAAATAACACTGTCTTCTGGTTTTGCTCAGGCCCATATGGAGCATATATGCTATTTAGTTTTATTAACAGCAATACTAATATAAGCCAGCTGCTGTGCTTCAACATGCCCCTAAGTCCCCGCGGGACTGCAAAACACTTTACAAAAGCATCCAACAAGGAAAACTTTGCCACCTCTCAGGCGATACGGAGCAACGCGCACGTTACACGCTCCGACTTGCAAACCCCAATCGTCATCGCTCTGCGGCGCAGAGCAAAGCGAGCAAGGGCTGAGCTCCACAGCAGCACTCCGGGATATRGAAGTTGGGCTTCTCCATCCCTGCCGTCGCCAGCCTTCAATAACGACGGCCAGCTGAGTGCTTCTGCTTCACTAGGCTCCACACTTTTGTAAGGCACTCCAGCATTTTTGGCAGCCACTGAAGTGGAAGGAAAAGGGTCTGATTATCTCCTCCACCACCTCAGTGGTGACCCAGACCAGTGACCCCTTTCCTGTCACTCTACATTTGCTCCAGATGTTTTACACGTGGAAGGGGCAAAGCCTTCACAACTGATCCAGGCTGCATCCATAGGCTCCGTCTCCTGCACGTGGCATGGAAGGCAGATGCTCTGTTTATTGYGGGGTTTCGGCTCAGTCTCTTGCTCGGCGGCTCTTGATCCGCGTGCCCACGTTAGAGGAGCGATATGGGAGGCAATGCCGAGGCAGCAGCACTGGGGTCAGTGGAGCAGGACCTGCTGACAGCCCAGATCCAGTGCAGGCTTGGCAGTACTCATCCAGGAAACGGCTTCTTCACTTCCACTGCCTGCTTAAAAGCAAGCCAGATAATACAGCCTCCATTTTGCTTTCACTATCCAAAACACTGCTATCCTCAAAAATCTTTAAGTGCATCCTGAGTTTTTGAGCTACATAGCAACAGTGAAAACCAGCCAGCTGAGACAGACGACATCCCACAGCTGGCTGGGAAGAGGAGAGGAGCAGAGCAGCGAGAGCACCTCCTTCTTCCACAGCAAGCACCCGAAATCTTTAATTCCTACACAAGACTATCTCCAGCTTCACAGTTTCATAGTAGACAACAACATGCAGCCTTCGTCTACAGACTGACAGCAGCTTTGTCACTTTAACACGAGCATCCCTGAGTTAGGGACATCGATCAAGGCAACTGCCTATCAGTCAGCTGGCACTAACCTACTCCAACAAGACACTTGGGAGGATGCTCCCCATACACCACAACAAGCCTTAATTATTTATGTTTCTGCAACTTTTTCAATTACTTCTTTGGCAGGGAGGCAATGTGCCCTGTTCTGCAGAGGGACATTGATGACATGGGGGAGAAGCGGGGACAAGGGGGAGGTGAAAGGTGCCATTAGCCCAAAGCACAGTGCACTCCTTTAATGGAGAGATAAAAGCGGCTTGGTTGTTTGCAGGGGCAGAGCCTGTCTTCTCTCATGTGTTGCACTGCTCACCCCAGGCAGCGTCAGGAGGACCCGTAGCATGAGGGCAGCCGTGGCTGGCACCCATCCTGCACATCCCTTGCAGGGAAACATCTCCCTGCCTGCAAGTAGGGCAAAGGCATAGGGAGCGAATCAGGAGAAGCTTCCCAGGACATCTCGTCTACCTCGGTCCAGCTTTGCACCCACCCAGCCAGCGGCTCCAACCATTTTCAATAGCGCATTTAAGTTGTCTTTGCCACAGATGCTGATATTGCTTCCAGGTAAAAAAAAACTGCACTGGGTTTATGTTCCTTTAACACCGAAAACTGACCTGAAATGACTTGCTGCTGTTATCTGACATTAACCCTGACTCACAGCTTGGCCTGCGCTTTAGGGTAAAGCTCTCTGCAGCGTCCACAAGGCATCCAAATCCCCCAAAGTTTCTCGGTCCTGCCTGATGCGAGCAGAGGTTTGCCAGCCCTTCCACGCAGAGATGCACTCACCTCTGGCTGAGCCTAGCGTGACCAGATTGTGTGAAAAATAGCCATCTGGATTCCTGAGGCGAAGACAGCCCGGAAAGTTTCTGGAGAAGGCACCATTCTGTGGGAATCTGCAGAAACGTCCCTGCAGCAGCAGCTGCCGGTGCCAGAGGAACACGGGGGGTTGCGCAGCGTGGTGGATTGTGATACAAAGCCTTTGCCCATGAAGCCACTGGCTCCAGTCCAGTCCAGACTGGAAGATGCTGCTGCTCTGACAGTGGTTTGGCAGTCTGTGTGACTTTGGGATGGGTTCACATTTAAGCCCTTCCTGATGTTTCAGCCACGGGTCAAGGACAGAGGTAGATCTTGTCAGGGATGGGGAAGGGGACCTCTGGGCCATGACAGCCTTCCCCCTGCAACAGGAGAGAAGTTGGGGGCTACGACCTTTTAACCCAGCTCCAGCAATCTTCTTTGCATGCCCTTGGGCACATCACTGTGTCCTCCTTTTCCAGTTGTAAAACAGACAAAGTTTATCCTCATTTCCATCCTAGTATACRCTCTTCGGGGCTGTGTACAGGGACCAGCCAGCACACTAGTGGTGGAGGGATTTGCTCTGTATTACTGCAGTATAAATAAATAATGCACAGGTCCTTGCTGATACCTGAGCAAAAAGCTTGAGTAGAAGGCAAAAGGAGGCGTGAAAGAGGAGCGTGCACAGGTGCTCTTTATGCTCTAGTAAAACTGCAGCTCCTTGTACTGAATGCATTTTAAAACTAAAGCAGCACTGGTCAGGCCCTGATCTTTCTTCCAAGAAGTTGTAGAGCAGTTGGGAGATGCAGGGAGAARCCTGCACCTTTAAAGCCGGGAAGGCCAATAAAAGCAAACTGAACAGGAAACATAAAGGAGTCCGAGAGCAGTGCAGCTCCCAGATTATTACCCAGGTGCTGTTTCAGCAGGTCATCTGAGCGCCGCTCGCTTTTCCCAGCCTAAATAGTTGCAGTGTTATCATCTCTCTATCCTGTTGTTGATGCTGCTGGGAAACCATTGCGGGGGCTCAGGATCCATGAGCCTGGAAGCAGAGCCATGCGAGTCAGGCACACGTGCACGTGCAGGAGACCCAGGGCCAGGGCGGTCACAGCTAAAGCCTGTCCTGTCCCAGCTGTGGGGTGCCACCACGAAGGGACGCTGAGCAGTCCCTGCAGCACAGAGCAATTCCTCAGGGCTCAGCCCCCACGTTTCGCTCCAGCCCATTTCCCAGCTGCTGCCTGTCCCCGCAGCGAGCCAGAACACGGCACCCGCCTCTGCCGCCAGCCCACGCCGCACTCGGGGCCGGGAACAACAACGCCAAGTCTCAAACAGACCAGCTCGGGTGTCAGAGCTCCCAGCAAAGAGAGCTGAGCCTGAGGGGYGGACGGGGCGGCCCCCAGCGAGCTCTGGGCAGGGGGACGGGGACGGGTGGGGGGCTGGCCAGGATGCTGCTGCATGTAGGTGGTGGCACGGGCTCCCCACGGGCGCAGGGACCGGGACCCACCTGCTGTCTCACACGCTGCTGACAAAGAGAGGATCCAATAATTTCATCAAATTCCATAAATCCAAAGGATCCATAAATTCATCAAAGTATTTTTAAATTAACTCAGGCACACTTTGTATCGCCTGTGCTCCTACTCCCGGGAGCGGCTGTTACAGACCTGGGTTTTGGTATATAATTAAATATCAACACATGTATCTTGTGCTCAGCACAGTTTCTGTATTTGCTTGTGTTAATTGGGATGTGAGGTAAAGCGTCTCACAGCAGAATCCTACGTGCTTCCAGACTTATTTTCCTTAAAGATTTAGACAGTCAAATCCCATCTGTCCATGCTCCACCCTCCTCTCCAATTCCTTTCCCCCAAAAAAGATACTGCCTGGCATTTCATTTCACCACCTCCTGCTCAAATTAGCTCCCCTTTGATGGAGCACTATCTTTGCTAACATCCCCGTATCACACACGCCCTTCTCTTGGGCACATCTTTTCTGCAGAAACCCATCCCCATGTCTCTCCCTCGCACACTCGCCTGCTCCGAGCCATCTCCCCTGCCCGCCGGTGAGCAGCACAGGGAGCCACGCACGCCTATATACATGCACATACATGCATACTTGGTATGATAGGTGAAATTTTGAGCAATCTCCCTGCCAGTCTCTGCAATCTCATGTAATCTCCCCCCAAAGGGGATCAGAGATCCCACGGTGCTTTTGCTTGGCCATAAGGAATGCAAATCACATCCCCCAATGGTTTTGAATAATGCAGACAAGAGCAGCCAGCAAAATCCAGGAAGGTGGGGTGTCTGCTCGCTGCTTGTTAGCTCGTGTTTGTGGTTACTCCGGCTCCGCGTTAGATCAGAGATGCACAAAGAGCTTCAGCACCGGCTGGGCAAGGAAAATAATTTGTTTAGACCATCCAAACTGCCAGCTTCTTGCAGGTCCCATATTTAAAGCTGCTGGGGACCTGTCAAAAAGTGCCCTGTGGGGTTTCGTATTCAAACGGTCTCACCAGTGCCATGGATGACGGCTCCTTGTACTATCTGCACTAGCACAGGAAAACAACACTCAGCAGGCCAGGTCTGGGGTTTGTCCCCTGCAGGGCTGGCCACCGAGGCTCAGAGGGAGATGCACTAAGGACAGCGACACGGAGCAAGGGCTCCCTGGGCTGTAGCTCACCCGGAGGATGTCCCCCTGCTCCCACCAACATCGGCCCAGGGCACATCAGGCCAACTTGCCTCTTCCACATCCCATTTATCTGCAAATGCCGGAGCCCGCAGCGTAATGTACAGTTCTTGGGGGTGGAGGTACAGGAAGGTAAAACACGGGCTACTTTTCTCCTGGCGCTACGGAACACCAGCTAGAATTCAGCACAGCAAGTCCATGCATTAAAAACATCTCCTCCTCGAAAGACAAACTGCAGCCATTTAACAGTCCAGTTGGCAATTTCACAAAAGCATTATAGCTCAAGCGCTTCTCAGCCCTTGATTTAAGGTGGAGTTGAAATTCACGGCTATGGCAGATGCACCTGAACGCTCCTATCGCTCCGGTTCTCACCCCGGACCCTCAAACCTGCCAGGTGGGACATGGAGCTGAACAGACCACTGAACTTCTCATTTCAAACCTTGTCTCTAACGGGCAGCGCTAAGTCTCTAGTACTGAGCAATGCTGCCAGGAAAAGCAAKCAATGGAAAAGGCAAATACAGGGAGGCAAAAAAAATAAGGAGGGAGCAACCACCGATATATTTTACTTTGTTATTACAAATGGGACCTGAATTGGGAGAAAGTTCCCAGAGGGCACACAAAACTTCTGCAGAATCATTTTTCCTTTTAGAAATCACACTCAGGCTGACAGAGCACTCCAGATTAAACAGAGATTTGCTCATTCTGGGATTTTGCTGTAATCCAAACCACAATTCCCTGATAAGCTGTTACCACATTTGTGAATTGACGCGTCCCAGATGCTCAGGCTGCCAGAAGAACCTACAGACTCGTTCCTCCTGGGACTGGTGGCCAATTCCCAGCACTGTCAATCTCCCTTTCATGGACAAAACCAGTAGAAACAGCAGAGCCAGGTAAGAACATGACAGCCCTGGGGTAAGTGTCACGTACCGGAGCAAGTATGCAATATTTATCTGCCTGGGCACATGGGAAACGCGTGTGCCTGCACAGCTGTGAGCGCATGCATCCCCACACGCAGGTGGAGGTGATGGGAAGAAGGCCGATTTGAGAGCACGACCCTCGAACAAGTGCAGGAGCTGCAAATCTGAGCTATTTCTCCTAATTAAACTAGCAAGCTCTTCTTTCCTAAAAGTTACTCCTTATATTTGGAAAACTATTCCTTTAAAGTGCATGCATTCAATCGCATTTAAACTCCTCCTTCATCATAGCAGCACTCAGATAAAAAGCCCCCATCTTTTTTAAAAGACATTCCCAAGAGGCATTTCCATTTGCTCCCAGACCTCAGACTGGAGCAGTGCGGGGCAGTCCCTGCGAACACAGACCCTCAGCCTTGACCCCGCACCGTGCCAGCCAGAGCAGAGGGGAACCGGGCAGCACAGATGCGACGTTGCTCTGGGCTCAGACACATCACGCACAGCGTACGCAGGCGCATGTGAACAACACAACTGGAAGAGTATACTAGCAGCGACATGCAAATGGCACAAGAGGAGCCTTCTGGGCAGTGACGTGCAGATCTACCTGCAGGAAATAAAGTGAAGGGAGCCAAGGGGTAGACTAATATTTAATCAAAATACATCAAAATCAGCGGAAGGGCTTATTTTCCAGGACTGATGGGAAATAGACCTTGTTGCTTATAAAGGAGTAACAGTAAGCAGGTCCCTCTCCTCTCCCCAAGGCACTGCGCACGGTTCGGCTGCCCGTCAGAGCCCTGCTCGGACATGGCAGTGCGTGACCGTCCCATGCCAACAGATAAATTGTACTCAGCTCTACAGGGCTGCCAGAGGCCAAGTCAAACAATCTCCTTAACAGCAAGCACATCCCCTTATCTTCTCTTCCTGCAGCGAATACTTTCTCAGCACCTCTTTTCTTTCCCTTGAAGGAAGAAAACACAGCCTTTACTTTCTACATGAGCCTCAAGAAAACACAAAATGAACTTTAAACAAAGGCTGACATGTCTTGAAACAATTATTGCCCATCTAGGGGGAGAGGGAGGGTTGGCAAGAGATTATTTTTAGAGATTAGGTCTAGAGTGACTGACAAACTGATATGCAACAGCGTTTGTTTTTAATCTGAAACAGGTTTGGGATAGAATTAAAAAAAAAAAAAAAAATCAACAAAAAACTGCAGCCACCCACCAACAAGAGCTCCTCAGAGGCAGGAAAGCTGCAGCCAGCAATACTGATGTGTTTCTCAGTTACCAGCCACCCTCTCCTTCAAAGGAGACATACATTGCCGTTTCCAGCATCAGCGTAGGAATGTGCCCTCCCTCCCCAGGGCAGGGGACAGACCCACGCACACCCACGCAGGAGAAGCTGTGCTGCAGCAGACCTGCTCGCGGGGCATCGGCCATGGGCACCCCGGCCCCCGGGCTTGTGCTCGAGTCTTGCAGCAGGACCTGGCAGCTCAGCCCCCTCCTGCGAGGGGTGGCTGGGAGCACCGAGGAGAAGGGATGCGGGGTCCGGGGAGCCCAAACAGCAGCAATTCTGTCCAAAATCCACTGCTGAGCCACGATGTGCCATGCCTACCCTCGACACTAAGCACAGAAACAGCCAAAACGACCCCGTGCTGACGCTGTGCGCTGCACCTCGCACCCGTCACCCAAGCTGGGGACCATGGACAGACTGGCCCTTCTGCCACGCAGACGCCAGTCAGGAGGAAGCCGAGATCCAGTCCAGGCTCCCACCCCGCTCCAGCCCACCCTGCAGCTCCACCCTAGCCACCCAGCCCTCGTTTCTATTCAGGCTTCCCTATTTTTAGACGCACTCAGAAAGGCCCTGGCTGATGCCAGCAGTGATGGGCATTACAGCCCAGCAGCTCTGCAGGGCCGTTCCCAAAGGCGTTACCCTGTGCTGGGGGCTGCGTTGCACGTTGGCAGCTCTATCGCATGCCAGTAAGTCCCTTTGAATTGCACTGCAGTGATACCAGAGGAGACCAGTCTTACCCAAAGTCCATGCTGCTGGAAAAACAGAAATAAAAATATATATTGCCAGGCAGTGCGGGTGGGAGGAGGATGACTTTTGAACTGGTCCACTCCATCAAAGTAAAAATGTTTTCAACTACAATTAGGATTTGCAAATATTTTTTCCCTTCCCATCCCGGCTGCCAGGGATGGGCAGTGGCAGCAGGAGGTGCCGGGGGAGCCCAGCGTGGCTGCACCCCACGGCAGCCGGTCTGCTGGGAGAAGCACAACCCAACAATTTCACGAGCTCCAACACTAGTCAGAGACTGAATTATGCCAATAAAAACACTAACAGATGAACAGGCATACACCAGCTGCATGAGAAGCTTGGGGTGAAGGCGGGGGGAATTAAATTAATCCCTTCATTATCAACCTGACCCCTGGAAAAATCTGAAGGAATGGCTGTGAAGGTTCACAGCAGAGCACTAAAGCCAGAAGATCAGCTAACACAGCATCTGCCAGCCCAGACGGGCTCTGCTCTAATCTCCACCACTCCAGCTGGGACCGCGGTTGCTTGAGGCTGCCTGGAGCCAGGCGATCCCACCAGCAAGAGCCCGTGCCATGCCACGCTGGCAGCTGCTCGGAGGGGAGAACCGGAGGAGAACAGGGCTGCAGGGGAAAAGCACGTGGAAAGGCAGAGCTAGCAACGCAGCCCTGCAGCAGCATTTTCTACTTTGGAGGACTTTGGAAATGACTTTTGCTACCTCCTAGGTACAAAATAGCCCAAAGCCCTCCAGCAGCAGGGCATGCTGCAGAACATGTGCCTTTCCCGTGGTCCTGGGATGGCTTTTGCTTGCCCATTTCCTACCCCTTTAGGAGGAAATTCAGCGGTTTTTCTTTTGCTGCCCCTGGTACCTGCATTATTAACAAAGAACTGGATTGGTATATATCAATGCATTATGCTATACTACTAAGTAAGTTAATGCCGTAAGCCTATGTACAGATTTAAATATTAGGTGAGCTTTGGATAAGCAGAGACGGGAGGCAGATGTGGCCCATCGGGAAGGGGAAAGGAGGCGAGGATGAACCACTTGGGGATTTTAGGGAGGAAAGATCAGCCACCAAACATAACTCGAGTGGAAACCCAAAACCTTCTGTGTTATCGTATCTCTGGTCTTACAGCCACGCTTGTTGCTGTCTTCACGGCTGACTCCCATAGACAGCTCTGCAAACGCCCCCAAACGCTGACACCCCACCACTACAGCGCTGCGGACCGAAGCAGGGGAAGATCTGACCTGCACCCACGCTCTGAACCTGCCCAAACCTTCGCCCCCAACCTGCCAAGTCCTAGGTCTGACGCGCAGCTGTGCCTGCCCCATCCTGGGGCTCTTCTGAGCTGAGGATGGCTCAGTACTAAGAGCAGCTGCCTTAGTTCATCCTTCAACAGATTTTTTAATAAAGATCTCAAGAGATTTAAAAAAAAAAACAAACCAAAAACCATCCCAAAGAAACCTGAACAGCCACAGCACACACGCACAGGATCATCAGTGCTTTCTTGCACCGAGAGAACGTGGAGCAGAGGAGGCCACAGGCAGCGACGGGTGCGACAGGCATCATCTCTGCTCAGGGCAGGGAACAGGCAGTACTCGGAGGCCAGATGCCACATGGCAGAATAAAACCAAGCGCACAGTGTGGAGGGATTTCTGCTCCCAATCCCCCCCACTGACCTGCCTGCCAAGCGCCCTCCCAGCCCCGCTGCTGCAGAGCGGCTGCTGCCAACAGATACTTCGGTAAAGTGCGGGGGGGGGGGGGCAGAAAAAAGAAAAAAACCCCTCTCCTTCTGGGACTAATATCTCAAGTTAATTTTATTATGAAGAACAACAACTGGGGAGCGAAAGGCAGAGAGCACCCGTCCCCAGCTCATCTCTGCACCGCCCCCCCCCCCGAGCAGCGCGGTCACAGTGGTGCTGGACAGCACAGAAGAGGCACCACACCTGTGGGGGGGGATTAACGCAGCGGGCTGCTGCACGCCGTTCCCATTCCCAGCACAGAAAGGCAGCTGAAAGCAGATTTATCTGCTGGATGATAAAAGCAAAAGATTCTCAAAAGGGACAAGTTTCAAGCCAAATTGCTAGGCTTCTCTCTTAATCCCTCTCAAAACTGTTGGTATTATATGTGGGGGGTGAGGGGGAGGATGGTGGGATCTTCACCCAAAAGGCAAAAGAGCAGAAGCTGCTGAAATGCGGTGCCCCAGCCAAGCGCTGCAGTGGTGTCTCAGAGGCACAAAGAGGAGATTAAGGCTGAAAGGCTACAGCGTTGAGCCAGGCAAGGAGTCTGCTGGAAAGGATGGGGAAGAGCACATGGGAAGTATTTTGGATGCCTGGCAAGGAAACGCAGAGACCATCTGGGTGAGGGGAGGAAGGGCAGGGTACCAAGGAGAGCCATGGGAAGGATCAGCCCAGCCAGGGAAAGGAAGCTGCATGTGCAGGACCAGCTCCCACCCTCCTCTTCCTCTCCTAAAGAAAATGAAGCAACAGGTTGGAGCTCAGAGAGAGGGAGACAGGCACGTTGGTTTGGTATGGAGGACCTGGCTGGTTGCACAGCCATTCTTCCACCCATGGGAGGTCTCTGATGGGAAGTGCAGGTTTGCTCCCGTTTGACATGGTTTTTGTGGACCCTGGAAGATCAGGGGCGGGTTAAAGCACAGCATTCCCCGCGTGCGGGTGGAGAGCACCACGCTGGCAGCCACGGAGGGGGGAAGTCCCACAGCTSGTGAGCAGCCCACGTACCTCGCTCTTTGCTCTGTCTGCCAAGCCAGCACTGCGGTCAGGGCTGGGTCCTACTGCTCAAGAGATGAGATCTCGGCTCTTTGCGGCAGTCCATAAAACTGCCACCTGATCTGCCTTCCAGCTTGCTCTAAAGGCACCTTTCAGGATGTACCCACTACTAACGGAGGGTAACATGAGAAAAGTGGCATTATTCTAATATGGTTTTATTCTTCCCTTACTCTTTCATCCTGGAAGCACAAGCACAGTATAGAGAGCATCCGTTCTGTGCTGATACACCTCAGCCCCTGCAAGCTCAGCCTCCTCGTCCCTCACAGGGGGACAGCAAGGCTTTACCTCTTCTGAAACAACTTGGGATGTGCTGGCAGGAAAAGCTGCACAAGCCTGGAGTATGGTTAACAGGTATTGTTTGATGACAGCGTCCAGCTGGCCTTTCACTCACCTACTCAAGGCCATCAGAGATAGTGGTGACAGCAGGTTTTTGGGATATGGATGCCTGCCCACGTTGGGAACGGGACCAGGACCCAGTGACTCATTTTTCACAGGGCACTGAGCAGCCATTAGACGTTAACGACTTTTGGCAACTACTGACCTGGGTCAGATTCAAACCAATGACCCAAAAGGGAGAGGTTTTGCTTTCCCCATCAGCAGCCCCTAGGAGCCATCCTCCACTGCGCTGCCTCTGAAAAAAGGAGCTTAGAAAGGAAAGCCAAAGAGGTCCTCAGCTCTGGTGCAGGGTAACCCTATCAACATGCACTGCAGCTAGAGGCGGCTTTTTCCCCGGGAGGAATCAAAGCCTCATTGATACGTGAATTATGAATGAAACCTTAAGCTTGTAAACTTTTAACCTGTGCATTTCTAAGGAAGTCTTAATTTAGCCAGAGACATGGCAGGAAAGAACAATGGTTCAGTGGAAGGAACTGGATTTTCTGGGCTTTTAAAATACACCCTTGTTTAAGATGAATATTTCGTTTACTGAACCATTCCCAAGGGAAGAAGAAAACCCTGATCCACACTGCCCAAAGACATGGACCGAAATCTGTGTTACAGTGAGACTCATGGATGAGACTGACTTACACTGACATTGTCCCCCCGTCCAATTCCAGCTTTGATCGCTTCCTCGGCAGCACCCAGGGCTTCTGCTTCTCGCTCCTCCTCAAACCCAAGTTTCCAATTTCAAGGCACGGTGTGAAAGGCTGTAGTGATGAACAAATCACTGAACATCTTCCACTGCCCAATGCCACCCACGCACTGCTCCACGCTCTGCAACGCGCCTTCAAGCACGTTTTAGGCTGAGCCTTGCACTGTCCTGCTCAGTGCAGCAGCCGAGACAAGCTCAGGGACGGGCTTTATCCAGCTCCTGTTTATGAATTTATCCCCAGCCAAAGGCACTGAAAGCCGGGGCTGGGAGAAAGCTCGGGGGAAGGCAGCAAAGCAGTAACAGTGATTCAGTGCGACAGAGGTCAGGCCACCTCACACCAAAGAAAATCAGGGTGGGTCAGTTCGGTGGAAGTAACACTCATTAGAAGAATAAACTATATAATGAAGAGGGTGGGGGTGTGCTTTGCTTGGGTCTGGTGAGGCACTGTTAGACTTTATACCTTTTCAGCTTCCACTCCACTGGAATTCACCCAAAAAAATCGCCTTGCTGACCAGTGCCGAATGAGATTTTGTTTATTTTCTAGACAACTGCGGGCACATTGCTTCCATCAGCAGCAGAGCTGGCACAGATCCRGGATGTGAGCAAAGCCAGGAACAAAATGAGCCAGAGCCTCAAGTCTTCTGCCGCCCTACAACTGAGCCATCTCCAGGACAAGGGTGCAGCTAACTGCCTGGGTAGAAAGGCCGTGCAAAACCCAAACCCAGCCCAGAAAGGACAAGGAGGATACAGGTGTCACAGGCAACTCACGGCAGGAGAGATCGCCTCTAAAGAAAACAGCTGTATATGGCATCATGTCCCTCCATCTAAGTGCATTTGTATTTGAAGCCTTTCACACTTCAGAGCTTCATCACCAGGTTTGTCAGTGCCCACAGTTTCCCTTAAATTTTAGGTGTTCAGATCTTCAAAAACATCAGATTCCTTCTGGTTGCCCAACACCTGCCAGCTATCTGACTATTTCAGCACCCCAAACAAAAGGCAGCTTTGAAAACATAGGCCCAATTACGATATTCTGCAACCGAATTAGCTGTGAGACCTCACAAGCCTAGTGGGTCTGTGGATCAGGACTTTAACAAATGAGCAAATTCTGCTGATGTGCTTCAAGAAGTTACAATCCCCGGCTCCGAGCCCAAAGGCATTAGCAGAAGGGATATATCTCTGTTTCAGCAGTCCAGGACAAAGCCTGTTACATCAATTTAAATCACCGGTGGAGGTTTGAAGCAAAGCAGACAACTGGGTGACACTGTCTTAAATCACCACACGAGGGTCCTCCGGAGGGGCTTGGACCTGTTACAGATCCAGAGGGAGCAGCACTGAGCTCAGAAATGCAGCTAAGGCAGGACTAAGAGAAGGAGATGTGGTGGGCAAGCCTTGGGTCCATCCCTGGGACATGCGCCTTGGGCCCAAGGCTTGCCCACCGCGTCTCCTCCTGGGTGGCAGAAGATGTTGCTGCTCAGGGGGAGGAACCAGGCAGAATGGGGACAGCAAAGGCAGAAGGAAGGCAATGCCGCCCTCGGGTCTGCAGGGATTAGAGTCAGCCACATCATGAGCCAGCAAAGCTCCTCATTTTCAGAGGTGGGAAGAAGAAGGAAGGGGGAAAAAAAAAAAAAAAAAAAAAAATCAATCAGCCACAAATTATAAATAAAAGAGATGAAAGTTAAGAGTGAAACTAAACAAAGCCCCAGGTGGCCCTCTGCCTGGGGCACTTCTGCTAATTTTAGTTTCTCTGTTCTTCCCCGAGCCGTTTGGTTCGATGACTGTACAGTTTTAGAGCATTTACTTTACTGCAACTGCCTAAAATGTTGCACACTGGGATGGTCCGACCTGGGCATCAGCGCAAAAGGGGAAGGCAAGGAAGAGCCGCTGTGGGACCCCTCCCCGCCGTCCCACCAGGGCCACGACAAAGCCAAGGGGTCTGGGTCCCTGAGCCCATCTGGGGCGGCCAAAGGGCCGGTTGCTGGCCATGCCATTGTGTGCACAGGTGAACATGTCTGCAGACCGCAGGGACGGCAGGTCCACGCCACCACGGATGTGCACGAACCCACAGCCCCTTCCAGCCCCGAGCGCGCACCGGGGCGTGCAGCCGCCTGCACAGGCGCCTCCTGCTCGCCCCTCGCACGAGCCCCCTGCACCCTCTCCGGAGGCCGAGCGATGCTCCCGCAGCCCATCAGCACCTCTCCCATCGCACTCCTCCGCTCCCCGCCGAAAGCGCTGCAGCTCTGCTCGGTGCTTGAGGGGGGCAGCCGGGGAGAGCTGTTTCGCAGCCACCACATTTATTCCACTGAGAGAAAAGGCAGCAGCCTCACAGAAGCATCCTATACAGCAGAATGTATTTAAATACCTAATGAAGGAATAAATCTGCGAGAGGGAGACATTTACTGCATACTTATTCACACAGAGCCTTTGTGCAGGCGGGGGCAGCGGGGGGGGCGGCGGGGCTGCACACTGCACCTGCGCTCCTGGCCGACAGCCGCTTTGCCAGGGTAATGAATATGGCAGGATCCTATTAAATGAGACTCTACCTGTCAGGGAGGATATTGAGCGCTCCCAGCCTCCATATCCATTCCGGAGGACTCGTCTCTGCTACGACAAGATGCAGCGCCTTATCGACAGGGGCCTTCCCAGGGGTCTTGGAGAGCAAACAACACGCTGGGGGGGACAGAGACGGATTGGGCCACTTTGCAGCACCAGTTTGCCTCTGCTCAAGACAGCAGGGCTTGCTTTTTTTTTTTTTTTTTTTTTTTACCCCCCCCCCCCCCCCCCCGCAATATGTCAGAGGTTGGAAGTCATGAACTGGCAGCTCATCCCATAGCACAGGCAGGGCTGAAGGCCAAGGGCTGCACTGGAGCCCCAGACCAAAGGRTGTGGGTGAAGGTCCCAGGAGGACAATTAAGTCCTACTTGTGCACTGGCAGTATGCTTCCTTCAGCCAGGGCAATGCCTGGGTCCTCTGCCATTTTAATGCAGGTGAAAAAGCGCATTTTGCTTTTGTTGTTCTAAAGGGGTGAGAACAACCCGCTGCTGCGTCAGAGCAGGGAAGGAGCAGCCCAAGGCTGTGCAGAAGCACACTCAGATGGGATGCCTGTACCAAACATATCACATTTGTCTGGGTTTGGAAGCAAAAAACACACCATAGCCCATCAAGGCTGAGCCATACCCTGCATCCCCAGCCCTTGCTGCTTGAGAAGACACAGAGCAGGAGCTGCCACAAACCCGCACGTTAAAAGCCGAATGCCACRAGCATCACGCACAGTTCTCCCTGCCTTGTGCTATCAGAGCCATCGCCCCACACCAACAGCAGCAGTGAGTTTGCCACTTCCCTGCAGAGCAGGACCACTTGGCAGGGTGGTGGTGATGAAATACAAGAGCTCAGCCGTTTGCTTGCATTTTACATTTCAGGAAACTAAATGCACCGGCAAGTATTCAAGACGGACACTGTGATGGAGCAGCAGYACCTGCTCCCGTCCCAGCAGACCCGCAGCGCTGCCCTCGCACCCAGCATCCCACAGCATCCTTACACCTCCAGCCATCACTCAGCTTTCAGTTTTACCTCCCCCACCTCCCAAATACAGCCAAACTCATCTTGCCCTTTGCTTGCCCTTCTGCCTGCCCTCCCTCCCCCATGATACAAAAGGTCAGTTTTGAAATTCAGAGGTCAGGAGGAAGAAATGTAGCGGGGTCAGGGGTGAGAGAAGCAGAGAGGGGAGGAATTCCACCTCTCCAACCATTTGCTTCCATGAATCAGCAGCCACAGAGCTCCTGCCAGGCGCAGGGGTGCTGGGCTCRACCAGGGCAGTGCGGTGGGGGCTCGTGGGGACAGAGGAGGGTGCTCCCCTCCCGAGGAGGTGCCCCCCATCCCGCAGCCYCGGGCAGAGCGGCACAGCAGCCCCTGCTCTCCTGCGGGCTTCTCTCCTTTTTTTTTTTTTGTTATCTCAAGCTTATCAAGATGCCAGCAAAAACACACCTAAATGCCAAACCCCCGAAGCAAAGCTACAGCAGAAACAGAGCAAGAGGAAATTAAAGATGTGCTTAACACATCTGGAGTTTAYATTTTCCATGTGCAGAGCTGAGCGAGGCACCCGGAGAAAGCAAAGGTCCTGCAGGTCCCTCTCCAGGTGCCTGCTAAGGGGAGGGAGTTTGGCTCACACTGCCTCTTTGCAAGCAGGGTCTGGGGTGAATAAATATATCATCCCACATTGCTTATGTCGTCACTTATGCCCTAAGCACTAGCTTTTAGTTTTTTTCTTTAACCTACATTATCACGTATACTCACTATCTGCCAGACATCTCCATTAGCTCTCCTTCTCAAAACTGCTTCTTCTCCTGCCTAAAGCTCTACAGCCAGAGCCAGTCACTTTGGGAAACCCAGAGATGATTCCTCCCTGCTCGGGGATTTCACACTTGCCTCTTTCTGCTGGAAAGGTACAAACAACAACTATGCACAGGAGGAAACGAAGGCACTGAGCATCCCAACCAGCTTACAAGATGGCTTAAAGAAAGCGGAGAGCAAGGGATGAACATGGAGCTGTAACATCCCTCTCTGGAGCATGGGAACACAGCGGCTGCCTCACTTGAAGATGAACCAT
Organism: Phoebastria nigripes; assembly: GCA_035582835.1. NCBI lineage: Eukaryota > Metazoa > Chordata > Aves > Procellariiformes > Diomedeidae > Phoebastria > Phoebastria nigripes. The sequence continues at coordinate 1,968,874 of JAYKAV010003266.1, read as the reverse complement.
CCCCATATGCGTGTCCCTGAGCCAGTGTGGATGCAATCGCACCCAGGAGAGAGGGCAGCCCCATTTCAAGGGAAGGTAGAGATCTCCAGCTGAGGAAGTGCAGCTGCAATTGGGGAATATGCTGCGAGAGCAAAAAATGCTGTTTTCATGTAAATGTCCCTAATAATAAAAAAGAGTGAATGAAGAAAGCAACACATACAAACAAGAAATAGTACATTTGTGCTAGAGAAGCAGAAATGATTCTAAAAAGAGAGCTTTATCAACATTTTCCAGAAGGCATCGGCTGTTCTTTAATGCTCCTCAAGGAATAACACATTGATCCTGCTGAACCTGGGCTGCCTGGTGCCTCTGATCACAGGTTTCTTAACAATCACAGTCTTGATGCAGCACACTTGAAAAACATTAAGCTTGTTTGTTTTCTCAAGCAAATATTGAGCCACTGTTCTCGCACCCCATAACTGGCATTTTGTGCTGTTTGCCCTGTATCTGCACACAGTTTCTGCAGCCGTTCCTGCCGCATTTCCATGGCAATCCGGACTCTGAAGCCTAACCCCAGTCAAACCCCACCAGTGGCAATAGGGTTTCCCCTGTACACAGAGGATTTGATTGCTCTCTCAGCTACCCATATCGAACACTTTGCTTTTATGAGTTACCTTCCTCTCTGACCATGCTGTAATCATTTAAGCCCCACAGCTTTTCTAAAGGTCGGTGCTTCCCTCTTGCAGGGAGGGGTAAATCCAGTCCAAACTGCTGAAAGTAAGTCCAAAGTTAAGTCTTTGGAGTTTATAGCTGGTAAGTCCCCAGTCGTGCTCCTAAACAGCTTCCTGGAGTGAGAAAAGTTGCTCAGGGCCCTCAGTCCCTTCCCCACACCGCAGCATCCCACGTGCCGAGTTTAACAAGCAGCAGGGAAATGGGAGATGACGTCTGCTGTCCCTTAATTACATGTCCTACTAGTTCAATGGGAAAAGTGCTGGAAACACGGGGTCAGTTCTCACAGCAGCTGGGCTGAAGCACACCAAGGGAATTTCCACTTTAGCTTTTAATTAGTAAGTGCAAGCTGCAGGACACATCTCCAGCAGAAAACAAAAACGTTGCAAGAAACTCTCCAACAGCTCCTGAGAAGAATGGCATCATGAGCGAAACACCAGTGTGGTGCCTGTGCTGGGAAAACTGCGGCAGAGCGACCGTCTCACCGTTAGCCCCACGCCTGCACCCCGGCACGGCAGTGTTCCATTAAAGCTGGCAGCCTTGTAAAAATCCAGGGCAAGTATTAGCTGTGCCCTATGCAATGGGATGCGTTTTGTTCCAAAATATAGGACATTTAAACATATTTATCAGTTGATTACTAACAGTGAAGCTCAGTATTTATCTTGTTTTCTTTGCACTTTGGATTACAAAGTAATTTTCAGACAAACTCCCTGGAAAGTTAGAAAGTGATGTTATCCCCTTTCCTGATGGGAAAACCGCAGGCAGAAAGCAGCCTGCCCCTGGCTTTCAAACTCCTCAGTCTCTCTTCCACTATACCTGTCCTTCAACCTGTACCTTCCAGATTATTCTAATTATTTATTTCTCAATAACAAGATCAAGTTCCCAATGTGAAAGGCTCTGCACAAAAAAAAGCATGAAAAGAAAACCAGAGAGGGTCAGCCTGCTGTCCTTTGGCTTCAAAGCTCTGCAGAATGATTTAGTCCAAATATACTGAAGATGCGCAATTGGTCTGAGAGTCAAAAGAAAGAAGGTGGCAGGAGGGGACTCTGGTTTTATTCCAACTCTGCCATTTACCAATTTAAACATATAAGACCAGGATAGTCCCTTCACTTCTGCGTGCTTACTTGCATTTGCGGTACAAAGTGTCTCGGAGTGGGAAGCTTTAARAGCGTCAGGCAAAAAGCATCAAAGAAACTCAGAACTGAAAGCAGGCAAAAGGATGCTCTGTTCTTCCACTAATAAGCCACTGGCTGCAGGATGACTAGCAAAAGCAAACATCGCATTAGTCAGCCAAATGTTAACTCAGAGCTGCGAGGTTGCAGGCTGCGAACACTCCCAGCAGCTCGGGAAGGTAAGTGCTCCCAGCTGGAGGCACAGCGATGTTTATTTGAAAGACCTTGTTTTACCCACGTCTCTTCCTCACCCTTTTTTCTTTCCTTTGAGCAGCTCAAGGGACCGACTCGTGTTTTTTCCGACTAACGGGGATCTCCGGATTGGCATCCCGTCCAAGCAGCAAATGCAAATCACTCTAAGTTAGTGGCAATGACCAACTTAACAGGCCCCACTGCTTTTAACGAGCTGAGGAGGGGGAGGAAGAGGCCAAGGCAAGACGAACAATCACCACCTACAGTCACGCTGCCGCTTTACAGGATGCTCAGGCGGGTTTGCGAAAGGCCTGCAGGCAGGTTTGTGAGATTAAAGCCCAGCACACAATAAATAATTTAGCAGCTTACCACAAAAAAAAAACCCGCACTGTATAATAGCTAGGCTGTATGATGTGTACGTTCATTTTAAATGCACATCACTTTCATCTACATGTATCTATTTAATGCAAAGACATGTAACCAAGCGAGAAGGAACAACCGGGAAAGGTGGCAGGGTCCCGGCTGAGGTACAGGCAGGGGATGACGGGACAAATGCTGCCGAAGCCACTTAACTCATTATTCCTGTTTGCATGTGTGTGCCGGAGGCATCTTAAACCCTTGCTCAGCCAACTACTGCTCCACCGTCCTCCCCTGGTCCCAGCGAGCTGCCCAGTATGGACTGGCGGCGGCTGGTGGCAGCTGCCCTCAGCTCAGCGCTGACCGGGAGTGCGGTGCAAAGCCCCGTGCAAACCCCACGGGATTGACAGCTTTCGGTCAYGCACTGGGCAGCTTCGGACCCGCCAGCCATCGTCCCCTCTTTTGGTGGGATTGCACAGCGTTTGCGGTGCGGCAGCACCTCAAGGCTGGCAGCAGGCCTGGAGCACAGGGCTGGGAAAAGGTTTATAATTTTATAGACAGGGAACGGACGCACAGGGAAACCTGGCCATAAGGGAGAACTGCCGGACAGATGGGAATTGCTGCCATGTCTCCTCGGTCCCAGGCCAGACCTCTCTGTGACCAGACTGCAGATCCCTTTCAGTGTCCTCAGGGCTCACCGAGCCCCATGTGGGATACAGCCATGTGCAGGGGTGTAAATCACAATGTGCAAATTCAAGTTATAGAGCAGAAAATTGCAAGCTTGAGTAACATATTCAATGTCAGCTCAATAAAACTAGTGGCTAACATGAGAAGAAGAATCCAAGCATCCTTACCACCACGTTTCTCTCCCCCAGCCACTAGATATGGCTCCCTCCCTGCCTGATTAGCATCATCTGAGATTTTCTGAGACACACCTGATGAATGACCATAATGTTCCAGCCTACAGTTAAGGTGACAGCGGGGAAAAAACCCACAGCCAAAACCCAAACGCATGGAAAGACTGAATGCATCAGACCCTCGGACAGCGTGCACACAAGGGGGGGCGCTGGGAGAAGAGCCAGGAGTTGCTACCGTCGCTGGTAATAAGCAGCGGTCACATTTAGACTTAGTATTTTGTTGCTCTCTTCATCCAGGTCACAGCCAGGAAAGCCTACGGCCTCACCACAGACCCTGGGGAACTTCTCCGGTGCAAAATCCCCTGGGCTCTGCACTCCCCAGCTCCTGGGAGCTCCCCACCACGGGCGGGGGGTTTATCTCCCTCCGTTATTGCTCAGGCTGGGCTGCCTGCTAAGAGCTCCCTGAAGGCCTGAGAAATGTAGGCATCTGCCTGTCCATGCATCTCGGCAGAAATGAGAAGAGGGTAATAAAAGGCAGGGGGAGGTGGGGAGACCATGCATCATAACAGGCGCAATGGACTAATGCTAATATAGAGACTGGCCGCATCCAATCCACGCCTGTCTGGCACATCCATAAATATCAGGCAGACGTTCAAGTGATGGATTTGCCTTCGCAAACCATGCTGTATTTTACAGCCCCACTAACGCTGTCGTTGCCCTGGCCGGCAGCAAAAAGCAACCAGAACAACAATGGGCAGTAAACTTGATTGTGGGATTGAGGAAATATTAAAGGCAGCAGTCAGATGCACAAGGGAAAGCCTAACAGCCAGTCCCATCACAAGCCATGGCGGTACTGCTTTCGCATGGCATTTCACTCCCCGATTTTCCCCAAATCCCAACCTTTTTGCAGCAGCAGCAGCAGCGTGGGGGCCGTGCCAGCRCACGGGATTCTTCCTGCGGATTCCCCCCGGTCTCTCCCAGCACATTTGTATTTTCCACATTTGTTTTTTTGCCTCAAGGAGGCATTTAGAGAAGCAACATAGTATAGTCTTCTCACATTATTTCTTGCCACCCGGGGATTTAAGATCTTACAAATGGACCAAAACTCATGTTATTTTGACCTCTGAGGATTTTAAAAGCCTGCAGAAAAATATATATAGTAAAGAAAGCATGAACTTCTTGACTCATAAATAGAAAGGCAGGAGTCTAACACCACCCTCCCCCCAAAAACCAACAACATCCAGAACACAGCAACTTCTTCAGATTTACACTCAGAGGAAAGCAGGGGACAGTCAGAAAAACTAACATGAATTCACAGAATAGTTTGGTATTTCCTGATATTTTTCACCAAGATTACTTCAAGAAGAAATGTATTACTGAACTAGATGAAAATGTAGCTCTGCTTCTAGCATGAAACGGAGGAAGAATAACTTCTGCCTCACTTCACGCTCATAAAGGAGATAATACCTCTTCTTATAAAAGGTGTGGCAATGAATTATCTTCTAAATATGTTAAAGAAAAAAAAAATACCATAGGTGCACAAGGGGGGGGGGAAAACAGCCTTTTTGGTAACTATTTCCCAATAGTTACTTTGGTAACTAGTCCCAAAGCACATGGACCGATGGACCTCAAAACTCCCTTTACCCTCACATGTGCCACTCCGAGCTTCATTCCTGCCTGCGTAAGAACCCAAGAGCACTGGGGAAGGTGAGACACGAGACATTTTTCTGGTTTAAGGCTGTGTGCACCTAAGGGAGGCACCAGGAGAGGCGTCACGTCAAACCTCCCAGGACCCTGCCCGTGCTGAGGGCGGTGCAGGAGCAGGAGGCAGATGCTGCAGGGAAAGCCCAGCAGCGCGTGGAGCCACAGGGTCCTCCTGCTCCATGCCCAGGAGCAGGAAAACTCCTGGGGGCATCGCCAGCAGAATTTGTCCTACACTTGTGATGTTTAAGACAATCAATAAGAGCGTTTGACAGGGAKTGCCAGGACCAAATCCCAGCGACGAACTTACACAAAGAGCTCTTCAAGAAAAACCCCTTTTAGCATGTGGAGCCCCTTGCCTTCGGGGTGCTGGTTGCTGCTGGCAGAGCTGGTGAGATCTCCAAGGCAGGCTGTTTTTCATGCATAAAGCTGTCCAGCCACTTGCAGTCTTTACTAGCTCCACTTCGTTTGGAAACAAATAAAATGTAATTGTTGCACTCAAAAATTTCAAGCTGATTTTTCAAGGTGCCTGAACCTGAGTAGGAACCAGAGTCATCGCCATCTCATGAGCCAAAAAACAGATTAAAGCAGACTCTGAGCCCACCTGGCTCGATTTCACATAGCATTTCCTAAACACCTGCCCCTTAGCTCTCCAGCAGCTATAAAAATACATCCCAACTTCTCTTTTTCTCTTACTTTACTTGCTCTCCAGGCAACAGATAACAGAACTAGAGCAGTAATGTCAGGAGAAGGGGAGGCCAACTTCATGCCTTTAAGAAGTGATAGGGACATTCCTGAACTGCTTAAAACCAGAGTCTAGAGGGACTTGGCAGCTCTGCACCTTCTCCATCCCTGAAGCATGCACGTTAGCGCTCTCCTTTGGCTTCGATCACTTTTCATATTCCCTTGCACAAATTCCAATTAATAAGTAAGACTCCAACTTCTGGCTACTAACAATAACAAATGTAAGGGACCATCGGGCGTTTTGGTGACACATTTCTGGGGTCACAGTTTGACAGCACCCTTTTTACACAGATGGAAGCAAAGGGGAATTTCTCTCTGAGGCTGGAAAATCTTTGTTCAGGGAGAAAAAGAATCCCAGCTTCTCCGACCACACCAGAGCAAATCATCAGCAATACAGTACCAAATAAATGCCCCCTTATTTCACGTCCTAGGGCAAGAAACAGAGACTTGTTTCTCAGACCTTTCAATTAAACAACTTCAGTCAAGCAAGAGTCATCTGCCATCTTACACCTCTGCTRGGACACAGAGGTCTGCGCTCCGAGGATTGATCACTGAGTCAGCAAAGCACCCGACCTTACAACCTATAGCTAAAACTAGGCATCTCCTGTGGAAGGCATTGGCAAATGRATGATTTTCATCTGTTCAACCACAGCCTGATGTCCTCTTGGCTTCTCTACACACTGATGCAACTGACTTTTTCCTGAAGTGCTACGGAATGCGTGCGGGGGCGATAATTAAGGATAAATAAAAAGGATGAGATAACCATCCATAGAATGAAGTCAGATAAGGACAGGTTTGGACATATATTTCATTGTGAAAGACCTATTTAATTCCCACTAATGGAACAAATTAAATCAGCCAAGCTGAATAAAACTATCACGTACCAAGATGTAACAACACACTTAAAGTTYGCCTTTCCCCTGACTGTGTAATCCAATCAGGTATCACTGTCCCTTGCAAAAGCAGAGATTCGCCTTCGTTGAAAGCAAGGGCAGACATTACACACCACGCATTCAGGTAAACAGGAATGCATTTCCAATCATGAAAACTAGTTACAGCACTATGTATTTTTCTGTAGCACTTCTCCTCCAGACAGATCCCAAGCAGCTCTTCATGGGTGACTTTGCATGCCAGAATTGATTCAAGCCAGGTACAGCACAGCTGCCATTGGGACAGCGTGTTACAGCAGTTCAGAACAATGTCTGACGCCCATTTATCCAGGAGGATGGGGTGTGAATTGAGATGCACACACTATCCTTCATCTCAGGGCATCTGAAATAACCAAACCTAGGTTCTTGCCTGTAGCACCAAAGTTTACACTGAAAACAGACAACGTAGAGCACTTTCAGCTTCCTTTGTAGAAGCAGCCCCTGGATGCAGAGCCCAGCCATCAGACCTAGCCTGGACAGCTCTAATACACCGGCATGCCCCACACCTCCGAGCATCTTCAAGCAGACAGATCAAAACCTTATCGCCACTGGAGCAGCTCAGTGCCGGGTGAAAACCAGGTACAACGTCACCGTTACTGCTCTTCCCTGGGAGCCATCGCATATGCCATCCAGGACCGCACCCAGCTCATGTGAACACAGGCAAGGGATGGCGAGGCTGCAGGCTCTCACTGCACAAACTGCATTTTTCCTGCAGCAGGCATAAACAGCGTGATGGCAAAATAATACATAGACAGTGCACTGTCAGACATAGAAGAGACATTTATTTATTCTTGATCACAAACAATGTCCCCCATTGACAAGCTGAATGAAGGGCACTTCACTGATTTATTAGATCTAATAAGAAACACACCTCTTGGGATGAAATACAAGATTGATTTTTAGTGATGAGCCGTGCTGCTATCCCAGCCACTGTGCTCAGCCTGATGAGATGAAACCGGGCATGCACAGGGAGAGAGAGAGTTGAAACAGCATTGGGTGGGAGAAATAAATGGAAAGATTTGCACGAGGAAGTGGAGCCGAAATGGAAACAAGGCTTGCGATAGCAGCCCTTCAAACTGAGGGTTACTCTTTTCTTCCTGCAATCCTTCTCTCCCACTAAGTCTATATATCTTAAGMGAAGAGCAGCAAACTACTAGGAAGTTTAAGGGCAACTCCAGTGCAGTTCTTGGGAAACCTCCAAGTCAGACCCTTCCCCTGCATCTGCCTTTCAGAGGAGCCCCTCTAAATATAGCAAGTATAATTTTCACATCAGTCCCAGCATCTAACAGGCAAACCACATTAGCTGAGTTCCGTGGATGCCGTTTTCCATCAGGAAAAAGACAACTAGCACAGCAGTGCTTAGCTTGAGGCCCTATTAATAGCAGTCCTAATTATATGGCTGCAAATTTAATTCATAGCAATGATTAGTGTCAAAATCAAAGGCATCACACATCAATATTGATGGAATTGTATGAAACCCATAAACAGAACAAGCAAGCTGACACATCTCCCCCCAGCAGTTAGCTGCTGTTAACTGTTGCATTAATGTCTCTTCTAATTTTGCTCGATGAAAATTGTTTTATTGCAGGAATCCACAATTCTGAACAATTACGCCTCTGACATGATCCCCTTCCCCCTCGCTCCCCCAGCCACGAAGCTGAGACACTTTGGAAGGAGAGCTAGACCACCAAGCTGCAGGGAGAACTGCATCCCACGTACCTGTGCTTTATCTGAAAGGTCACGGCATCATCAGTGCCTTTGCTCTTCACCCACTTAGAGAAAACTGCTGAGGAGCAGTARTTCTCAAAAAGAGTGGGCTGCCAGGAGCAGGCGGGGGCATCGCGGGGGTGCAGCCATTTCGTACAGTACGTGCACTGAGCGCACCACGAGTCTGCCTGCCCGAGGCATGCCCCGCGTACAGGCGGATTGCAACGAGAGGCAGCGGGCTGGCTGAGTCAGTGCTATGTGAGAAAATTCCTCCTCCAGCACTGAGTTTTAATGGAGAATAGATCCATCGATTCATCCCTCTCCCCCTTCAATAGTAACCAGGGACAGGCGATGCACTCGCATGTGTCACCAGCTGTGCAAGGAGCAGCTGACGAGTCCAGGGCAGCCACAGCAGGTACCAGCACACCCTCAACCCTGAACTCAAACCCTGACCCCAGCAAATGCGCTGGTTCCCCTCAGGAAAGATGCCAAGTTCATTGTCAACTGACTTATCTGATATTATTGACTTATTTGTCAGCAGCTCTGGCACCAACACCCCTCCGGTGCAGCACGGCCACGCCAAACTCACAGCCAGGCTGCGCGGGCTCCACGGGCGACCTGCCCAGGCTGCCCGCACTGGCCAGACCCCGTGGGGCTCTGAAACCTGCAAAGCAAGCGGCGAGCTCAGCCTGGGAAAGCTGCCAGCCTCGCCACGGGGCTCCCGAGCAGACAGAAAACTTCTCTCCTTCCTTTACATTTCAGCCAGTGCTGGCTGCTGAAGGAGCAAAAAGGGACTTCAAATGTACCCAGGAAACGGAGAAGGGGGTAGAGCTAGCACACGCGGGGCTGTACTGAAGAGCGCAGGCAGGGGTGTCTGGGCAGGCAGGCAGGGGCGTGGGGACCCTCAGCATTCAGCTCCTTCGGAGGAGAGAGGCTGAAGCAGCAGCAGCAGCAGCCGCCGCTGCTCTCCTAGGGAACGTCGCATGAGGCGGTTAGGTGAATAGCTAATGGGAAGAAGGACATCAGTGAGATAACGCAGCGTTTTCAGCAATGAATTCTCACTGGGGAAGCACAGACAAATTTGAAAGACTTCAGAGCTGGCTCCCTGACTTCTTTCCTCCAGCTACACAAAAGTGTCTTCTTTGAAACCCCAGACTGAGCCACCAGCTTGTTTCCAAAGTAAATCAACGGCTGTGGGAGAGGGAATAGGTGTGACGTAGCTTTCAGACATTAATTGTGTAGGTAGATAAGCAAGGTGGTGAGCGGGAAGAGACAAGGCATCTATCTGTAAATCTCTGGCACTTACAGAGGTGTGTAAATTTTTTACCATCCTCATTTCACATATGGGGAAGAAGAGATATGGAAACAGTCCTGAGCATCCTGAGCACTCGCCGACTTTGAGACGTGTCTGGTCTTGGAACATGCACAAAAAACAGAGACAACCTGCTAACCTCCCACCGGGTCTGCAACGCCTGCTCTGCAGTGAGTCTCCCAAGAGCCCCACAGTTCAACGCAAAGCTGCTTCCTAGGCTTCGTGCGACCTCTCTCAGGCCATGTAAAAGATAATCCCATATGTCAAATGAGAAAAGATTTACTAAAGTTGTGGACAGGACTGCAAGATAGAGAACAACATTCCCAGCCCCACGCAGTGGAGGACGGGACAGTGATCGCTCCAGCTAATGATAACAGGAGGCATAGCTCTCATCAGCTGCAGACAACTCTGATACATGTTAAATCAGGGCGCTTGGCAGATGCCACGAAAGGCTGACTGCAGTGAATGCCTGGAATGAATCTGCTCGAGAGGTGAACCAATTTTCTCAGTGCCTAGTTACCACTGGCTCAAACACAGGTAAAACATGAAGGATTCCCGCAGCCCTCCTTCCCCATCTCCCCCAGTCCTGCCCAGCCGCCTGCCTTCTGGACAGAGTGAAGCAGATGGGCACGAACAGATCAACTTCACATCAAAAAGGTAGGTGTTCAACGTAGAATAGCACAAGGAATTAAACCGTGCTGGAGAGACTGCTTCTTCCGTAATCCTACATAATTCATGGGACGCGACAGTAAATACCTAGTGTGCAGGCACAAGCTGTTTGCTGTAACTGCCTCCAAATGAGGCATATCCCCCCAAAACACTGCGAACAGCAAGTACCAGGCTGCGTGGCTGGCTTGAAGCTTGATAGCATGTGCATTTGCAATATGCTGAGGGCACCTCTTCCATCCATTTAGCTGGAAAAATCCCGGTGCTCCCATGTGCCACGGCGGGTGGGGCGGGCAGGGAGGAGAGGGGCTCTGCTTACAAGCCCACTCTCCCCCATGTTCAAAATTGCCCCACTAGCACTCGAAAGGCACCAGGGAGGCACCTAATTTACTACTACTCAGCACTTGTAAAGTGCTGAATGAATATTAATGAACTGATGTAATTAAAATGATGCAGACATTCAAGTGTAGTATCTGCCTGTCCTTGTATCTTCCTGGATAGATGAGGAAGAAATTCCCTGCTGCTTAAGGACACAAAAAATTAACAACCTGCTGTTGATTACATTTGTTAACTCTTTCCCTGGTACGAAGAAGCAGGGTCTGCATTTAGCAGGTTCACCTAATGCTATCATTTGTATTTTAGGTTAATTTGAAGGATCTCAGCTTTCCAGGGCAGCATCTCTAAGGCTGGTTTTGCTGGAGCTGGATCAGACTTCTGCAGACACTGATGAGCTGGCTTCCAGTTGCAGCTCCAACTCTAAAGACCAACAGCGGGGGGGTTCCCCTCCGCTTACACACCCCAAGGCCATTTCCACACTCATTTTAAATACCGAACTCCTGAGACAGGACTCGTGAGGACCACGCTCAACAGACGTATGACTGGGCCTGACCAGCCGTTGCACACTGCTTACTGAAGAGCGGTTCAGAAGATACAGAGGGGGGAAATCCCAGTTCGACTTCAAAATCATAAAACCCACCGGAGCTCCCCACCCCCTGCGCGGGGGAAGGAAACCAGCGGGAGCATCTCTTTGCCCTGGGCAACTAGCCCCAGCGTTTGTGATGCAGAGGGTGAGGAATGTTATCTTCCAGGACTGATCAATCATCCAACAGTCAGAGGGAAGAGCAGTAGGACTCTGCCCTGAGGCTTGGTTTCCAAAAGCAGGCAAGTTAACCCATTCCTGTCTCTCCATGACTAAACGTCCTGCCACCATCAGCCATTTTGCCATCATCGAAAGCTTTCTAACTCGGTCTTCTACACAAGCTGCAGAAGGAGATTTCCAGTATGTCAAAAAGGAGAAAAGATCTGAGACCTTGGATACAGCTTGCTGAGGTTCACTCGAACTCAGAAATTGCAAGCCAGCTCCTCACTTGTCTCTAATCAGACCCATTATTGCTATGATAATTTCTGCATCAGCCCCACAAACACACACACCATAGTTTACTGAATGATAAAATGCAAAAAACCCCAGACAAACAGCAGGGTGATGCTGTAATATACAGGCAGGTGGTGCATGCAAGAGCTGGCACGGTGCCGAGACCTGTATTACCCTGCTGCTGAAGGAAGTCGCTGGCTGGAAGCACAGGAAGGTGCCCTCAGCCCATGCAAGGGAATGCTCCGGAGCTATAACGCCGCAGAGCAATGGGAACTGCGTGGCCTCGTTTGGTCCCTTTTCCAGCACCAGGCTGCAGCAGTTTCTGCTGCACCTTTCCCAAGGCTTGGCACTTCTCTGCTTCCAAAGAAACCCCAGCAACACCACTCTGCACTAACAGTGCTGATGGATGAACTTTGCCTCACCAATGCAAGGCTCTCTGGGACCCAAACCCTGTGATTTTTGCTCCTGACTGGCTCCTAGTTTCACGCTGGGAAATATCTCTAAGACACAGCAGCAGCTACGTGCATCAGTGACTCCCGAGAGAGATAAGAAATGGATCCTGGCTCTCTGAAGCCACAGAAATAAGCTTACCTTCTTCAGCTTGCCAGTCTTAGTCCCCACAAACACCACACTGTAGCCGTTGTAGACGTAGGAAGCAACAGAAGTCATCCGGTCCCGGCTCGAGGTGAAGAGCGTCACTCCGTCCACCGGCGTCGAGCCTCCCAGGGGCTGGTTGATGTCGAGGCCACAGAAATTGTCATCAATGGGGACTGGCTGGAGAGACGAGGTTTTGGGCAGCTGTGAGTGAAATGCAAAGCACGGGGCAGCCCCACACATGCGGGCTCACGCGGAGGGGAGCCGGCGGTGCTGACAGCAGGGTGGGAGCCACCACCACACAACCCCCTGCCCAGGGACCCTGCCAGCTTCAGCCACCTTCTGCAATGGCTTGTTCCCTTCACTGCCCCAGGCCAAGACACTCTGCAGCTGCTCCAAAACGCATTTGGACAGGGCTGAGAAGGAACCCTAAGTCCAATAGACACTTCCACTCGTTTTCTAAATCTACTAGGTTTCTCACGGGTTTAGCCCCGCTGCACGGCCACGTAGGAACTCTCTCCTCCACTCATTTCACCTCCTCTCGACCTGATTTCCAGAGGTGCCGAGTAGTATAAGCAGAAAGGTGCTCAGCATCCCCACATCAGCAAAGGCTTCCCTTGAAGACCATACAAGCCCTGCTGCTGACAGTTCGCAGCGGTGCTGACACTGCCACACATGGTGTGGGACAGGCTCGGGTCAGTCACCAGCCAGAGGACAGCCTGACACGGCTGATCCCATGCCACGAGAGAGGACACTGCTGTTCACTCCTGTCGGGAGCAGCCACCTCTGTCTGGCACAAACAGCCCAGCTCCAGGGCAGAGTTAAACCTTCCCCATGTGAACATGGGGCTGGTGGAAAGCACCAGCCTGGCTGCCCCGGAAAGGGGGTGACCACACAGGGAACAGGCTCTGGCAACATAAAACACCCAAGTGCTAAGTGGGAAGACGCACTCTTGCTCCTTCCACTGCCCAGCTGTGCGCTCTCCTACAAACCAGCCCTCTGTGCCTCAGTTTCCTTTCCACAACACAGGAAATACGGATGCTGGCTTCTCCCTGGAACGCCACTTGCCACGAGTAAAGGAAAATCATTCTGCCAACAGCTAAGTGTTATTAAGCCCTATCAGCTGAGATTGCTCAAGTGAATTCCTACATGGCATAGGTGGCAGGGTGGTGACACAGGTGGCCACTCGCCATCACACTGACTGCAATCCACTTATCTTCCACAAGGGACATTAACTACCAAATGCTCAGGCACATCTAGTTGCAACTGCGATGGGATGACTCTCCCCTGTGCAAGCCAGCGCTCGAGCTTCTCTTCGCCTTCCTTCTTTCATTTCATTTAACCGACCTTTCTCTCTTTCCAGCAGCAAAACTTAATATGCTTGGCAAAAGAAGGCCCCAGGGATTCCCAAGTCAGCCCGGGAACAATCTGCATGTGAATCAAGACTAAAGAAATCAGCTGAATAAAAATACAAAAGACGCAACTGTCATTTGTATTTATCTTGTTAGTTTGTTGATACCATCCCCCTGCCCAGGGAAGGGCAAGAGCCTTCCTCCAGCTTCCAGAGCCCCAGGTTGGGAACAGCAAACACTTCCAGCAAGTTGCACACCTTTATTCATCTGCCTTAATGCTATCCCTTCCCTTCATTGCCATCACTGCCTGGTAACAACAGGGATTAAAGAGGAAAAGGACTACTATGTCTGTTCAGTGTTCAGGGAAACTGAGGCACAAAAAGATTGATCCTATTCTGCAAGCTCACGTGCTATAGGGCCAGGCATTGATACCGGTTCTCGAGGGCTACCACGGCCAACAGCTGGAGCATCCTTACCGCTTTAGTGCACTGCACGTCTTTCCCCAGCAGCCAGTTGAGCTCCAGGTTGCCTTCCCCCTGGTAGCAGGACTGCAGGCGGTCCTTGATCTGAGCGTTGACGGTGCGAATGGGGAAGACGCAGAGCGCAGAGTCGTCTGGTGGCTGATGGTACTGCTTCTGTCCCTTGGAGAAAATGGCAAAGAGGACATCCTCCTGGGCCGTGATATTGAGGGACTTGGCCAGCACATCTCCTGGCTTGGAGAGGTACGCTGCTTGCAGGAGGCGGTACTCCGTGTCCCCCTTGATGCAGCCAAAGGGCAGAGAGACATAGGAGTGGAATTTGGGGTCGTCTTTGCAGAGACGGACGATACGAGACGTGTAAAAGAGATCGCTGGCGGAGTTGATGGAGACACCCTCTGGGGTCTCTGGCTGGACAGTCAAAAAATAGACAAAGTTGCCGCTGGCAAAACCATAGATGTAGAAAATGTCGAAGTGTGAAACAAGGGCCAAGGTATCTGAGGGGATTTTGATGAGGGATGAGACAAAGTCACTGTGGAGCTCATAATCCAACATTGCTGATGACTCTGGGTCCCGGGGAAGCTTGCGGCTGGAGAGGGTGGGGAAATAATCCTGCTTCCCATCCACTGCTGTGCCAATGAAGAGCTTCCCATCTTCACCTTCTGAGCGCACGATCACACCATACATTGTGCCCGTCTTGTTGACGCTGGAGAGGTAGTGCTCCTTTTTGTGCGACGGCTCCACCAAGATGAAGAGATCATCCAGGCGCAGCAGCTTGCAGACCCCCTGGTAGAGGCTGCCACAAGCCAGCAGCCGGTTCTCAGAGTAGTCAATGATCAGCAGCTTGTTGACATTGTTGGTGAGGGTGAGGATCTCGCTGCATGGCTGGACGATGAGGGGTGGGTAGCAGGATTTATTGTCCTCCTCAGGACCAGTTTTATGAGCCACCAAAATGGTCAGGTTACCTGAAAGCTTGTAAACTCTGTTGATAGCTCCAACGTAGACTGCTCCGGTGCCTTGATGGACAGTCAAATGGTTGAACGTCCAGTCCCGGTTCTCAGAGTGGAAAGTGCTGAACAAGACATTGCTGGACACATTTCGGGAGAGCAATGCCAGGAAGAGACAGAGCAAAGCCACCGACCAGCCATCGGAGTCCGGTACCCGAGGCCAGTTCTTCCTCTGATCCATCCTGGGAAAGGCAAACTTCCGTGTTCCCCGCACGTGTCCTGTGCCCCAGCAGTGTCCCTCACATGGTTCTGGGGAAAGAAAAGAAACACACAGAGCAAAGGATTAGATCCAGTGTGCCCTGCAGATGAAATTCAAGGGAGGTTTTCTAATTACACAGTCCTTGAGATAAGGTGAGGATGTCTCTAAGCCCAACAAGAATTAAGCAGGTTTCCTAACTTACGGGTAAACAGTTCAGGCTTGATGTTTTGCCACTTGGTTCAGCCTCTGCGTGTTAATTTGTTATGTGGGTTAGCTGTTTATAATGCACTCTGCTCAGCCATGGGAGAGGATAATCAGCTTCAGCCCAAGACAAAGCCCGCAGCTCACACACCCAACCATCAATCTGCAATCTTGGCTAAAAGGATGTCTCCTGCAGGGTATGTTGTTGGAAGCAACAGAGGAAATATAGAGGTTTTAAAGGTAGAAAACACCTCTTGATTTAATTTGGAAACCTGAGGAAGAAGTCTCACACAGGCAAGTTCATTGAGCACAGACACACCAAAGCTGCCAGCATCTCCCCTCCACCCCTCCCCAGAGCCAGAAGTACCTCTGCGGGTGCTTTTCAGGGCAAAACTTCTCACTGCCTTCACAAGGTACTTTACTGCCGAAAAGCAGCTGCCACCAGGGTGGGGGCACATGGTTAGATCAGCAACCAAACACTGCCAGCAGCACCATGGGCAGGGGAGAGACTACCAATCTGGGAACCTTGGACATATTTCCTGCTCTAACAAAACTTCCAGGTAATGACTGAAACCTACACAAAGCGACAGCTTGGACACTGGGTCCAGAAGACCCGATGCCAACCAAATTGTCCATACACCCTTCCCGACAGCTCTATGGATAACGGTCAGAAGCACAGTCTCCTTCCACTGACATGTTTTCACCCATATGGACAAGGCAAGGTAAGACTCGAGCTGGAGACCTCTGACCAAAATCTATGTGGAAACGAGGCATGAAAGACAGACAGGTTTGGTGGTTGTTTGGTTGTTGTTTGTCTTGTTTTTGTGGGTGCTCCCAAAGCACCTAGACCTCATTCGGGCCCGAGGGACAGCTGGAGCCCCGCTGATCCCCATCCCCTCCTCCCCACTCGTGGCTGTCAGGCTGAATTAGGAATCACCAGGCTGGAATTTCCTTAGGAAACGAGCGCTCGCCTCGGAGAGGCTCCGGCTGCGTGAGGCAGGTTTACATCAGACCTTTCCATCCGCCCTTCCGGACAGCGCACACACACATGCAGACACAGTAGCTGTTGAAGAGGACCCTTATAACCCTCTGCCTGCTCCACCTCATCACCTAGCACCTCTCCTAAGATGGCAGACTCCCCTAGCAAAAATATGAACATTAAAGACAATCCAAATCCACGTATTTCCATGTCTGTCTCATCTAAGGGGGGTCCAGCTTGGACCATCCCACGCAGGAGGTATCGGCTCGGTTCCCAGCTTAGCCCCAGGCTTACAGCACTACCTCAGGCTCCCACAAAGCAGCTGGAAGCGATGCCAGACGAGCACCCTGCAAGGCAGCAAGGACCCAGCTCAGCAGAGCTGCTCAGAGGAGCCGTGGGGCCAGCAGAACAACACTCTGAGGCAGGCACCATGTAAGGACCTTGAGAGCATCCCCGCACCAGGGATGCTGTACCTCCCTTGTCACCACAGACATGCCTGGAGGTCACTGGATTGTGCCTCATCCTTGTTATCTCCAGACCTGACCATGACTTGTGCTCCTGGCTTGACCTCAGCCTTGCTCATCACCACAGATGTGTCTGACCGCCTGGACTCAGAAAACCATCACAAAGTTCTCCTTTATCTCAAATTATGCATTCCCTACACACTCCAGGGTGGACGATCAAAGGAACCATTTCAGCCTGCCTCGGGGAGAGATGTTCTCCACAACCTCACAGCACCACAGGGTCACACCAGCCCTGGTAAGAGGCTGAGGACAAGCCACCTGCCCTCTGCACTGAAGTTCCGTCACCACCCTCCGCGGCTGTGCAAGCCCCAAGCACACGCGCCAGGGAGAAATTTGTACTCTTTGCAAATTTGACTCTTCTCCCCTGCCCCGTGTGCAAATGCAGGAGGCTGTTCCCTAGCGCAGCCCACGCTCAGCTGTCCTCACCCACAGGCAGCCACGGATTTGACTGATGCTGATCTCCGTTTTGGTATTTAAAATAATTCATACTGCTGAAAACCTACACTAAGCTCATAAGCAAGTGTCACTGAATGACCACTCTTTAGGCTTGTTAACGCCGGGAGCCAGAGACGAGTGTTTCTGAAAGGTGACAAAGGAGCTCTGTCCCTGGGCTGCACGTCTTGGTGGCACTGACAAGACAGGAGAAAGAGAGTGGTAATGGGTTTCTCATTTTGCTCAGGGATACATTTCCCCGGCTGCTTGCTTCTTATTTCCAGTCTCTTAATTTCCACCTTTGGCTGAAGCAGTTTCTCTCTCTCCCAGCTATGACGCAGACCCTGCTGCATTCTTTTTATGGTTTGGATGATTGTGGCAGAAAGCAGCCGCCCGCGCTGCGGACCCAAGTGTGCCACAACAGCACCAGGGTGACCTCCCCAGCTCTTCTCATTGAATTTCCAAGTGAACACCCCAAAACTGTTCTCTGAATCGAGAACCTTTCAAAAGGGCATAAATCAAACTGAGGATCTCCTCAGAGGAAGGCTCTCCATGCTGCCCACCCACCCAAGGGCTGCTGGCAACCCATGGTGGGCACCACCGACCTGATCACGGGCACTGGGATCTCAGAGCAGCTTTGCTCTTGGATAACGTGGCAGCGCAGCCCAAGACACTGAGAAGCCTGCGAGATGCCAGCTGGCGGCACAGTGCCTTCTTGTAAACACACGGGGAACCCTGCGCCGTGGAAGAGCTCAAGAGGAGCCCAGGAAAGCTAGCACGAGAGCTGCAGATGCAGGAGTCCCACAGAGCGGCCAAGTCAGTGGCAGAGCACCTCCAGATCAATGCACAAGAAACCTCAAGCACCACAGTGCCCTGAGCAAGTGCTCGGACACGGCAACCCAACTCCCCTTGCACAGAGGTGGTGGCTGCAGTGCCGATGGGCACAGAGAAAGCAGGCTCTGCCCTGGGCAGCACAAATGGGCTTCCCTCCAAGGCCAACGCACCCCTCGCTAACAGGAGCCCCAAAATAAAGCCTACCTCCGTTTCTCATTCCCTGCGAAGAAGAGATGCTTGTGGAGCAGAGGGCTCTGGTTCAAGGGAAGTCCAGAAAGTGAAAGAGATTCTGCAGAGAATGGGGAGGCTTCTCCTGTAAAGCTCAGCACACAACAGTTTTCCTGCTCGGCAGCTTTCCAATTTTTAAAAAGTTGTTCCATTGCAAAGCGAGAAAAGAACAGTGCAAGCTAGAAATTAATAAATTTAAATAATTAAATTTTATATACATATATACGTATGGGACAACAGAAGCTCTTCACTTAGACCACAGCAGTTTTATATCTTTTCTAGCAACGTTTTCATTCAGAGACAGTACAAAAGCCAGAGCCAGTCTGGAGCTGTTGCGCAGCAGAGCTGTCAGCTGAAGCCTAACTTCTATGCAGTGCCTTACAGTGAAGGTTTTGCAGATTATTTGTGAACAGTCACTGCCAAAGGCAAGAGAGATCATCCAGGAAGAAGAATCTGCGCTTTCAAACATTATTTGAAGATGACAGAGCATGGCCGCAAACTGACATCCTACCCGAAGGAGCCAGGGGACGATGATCCATCCCCGGCTCCACGTCAGCCCCCGCAGGAGCAGCTCCTGCCGCTCCCCGCTACCCCAGGGCCGGGGCAACGTGTGGGTGCAGGACACGGATTAAGCAGTGCTCAGCGATACAGATATCAAACATCAACAGAAACCCATCGCATGCCCTACGGAGGAGTTTGGGGATGGCTCAGTACAGCTGGGGAGTTAAACACCAGGGAAACAGGAGAGTGGGCAATTTTAACTCTGATCCTTAATACTATTTGACCATTAATTTTTCCTCTTTTTTTTGGAAGCGAGTTTAAAATATGGCCTTAAAAGCAATCTGAAGCTATTAGTAACGCAAGGTGAAAGAGAGAGTAAATTCAGGGACACAATATAAACCCAAGCAGCTGAAAGGCCTCAATTAGGCTGAAAGGAGTTATCTGGTATTTAAATAATTATTAGATTGAAGGAATAATCACAGGTCTGAGCCGATTTTTTTCCCCCACTGTCATCCTAATGGAGACTATAATATTATTATTCAAATGCCCATGATTCTCATTGAGGGGGGAAGAAAAAAGGGCTCATTTAATCTCCACACAACAGGGCTTCAGGAGGCCCGATTAGTCATTTCTCTTATTTCAGCTGTCACTCACTCACGGGCACCACAGTTTGTCATTAGTGGTATTTTATGCACATGAAAAAAAAAAAGAAGAGCGAAAAAGGAAAATTAAAGCAAAAACAAAAAGAGAATCTCCTGTAGAAAATGATGGATCAAAGGACCAATTTTGATGTCACCAGCACGGCAGCTGCGTTTGCTTCGTGGTGCCGGTATCTTTTCTTTTGGGGTAGGGTTGGTCTCGTGAGCAGTAATTTATACATAGCCCCCCGCCAGCACTGCTCTGCCCTCGCCCATCGCCTCTGCTCYGTCGGGTCCTGCACGCCTGGGACACTCCATCCCCTCCGGAGGCGGCAGCTCCTACGGCCCCTGCACCTCCGAGACACAGCAAACGCATCTGCCCCGAGCACAGCACCCTCACCTCCGCCCTCCCGGCCCCAGCTCTCGGCATCCGAGTGCCATGTGCTTTTCCCAGGCTGTCCCTGCATCGCTCCCGGCCCGGAGGCCACGGGGGTCCCCAAGCACCCCACAAAGGGGGAGCAGAGCAGGCAATAAAACCCACTACCCAAACTGGTCTCCTAAGGCCACAGGGGTTTGGAGAGTTGCCTCACAGAACGAAGCCTCACGAGAAATGACTGAGCTTGCGGGGAGGGGGACAGCGGGCCCGCGATTGCTTTCTAAGCTGGAGGTGGATTCTGCCCTTTTTGCTTTTTATAGTCAAATAAGATTCATTGCTGCGAGGCCAGGAGCAGGGAGACCGGCTGGTTTGCGCTGCTGACCTCCCCTGCAGGTCACCGGGCTGTCAGAAATCCCCCAGAATTATCGAAAGGGTCACCAAAAGGGCAGGCTACACTATATAAACCAAAATACAAGAACAAACCATTTGGAACAACCTCACCCTTGCACTAGCCTGACCCTTTCTCTTTGCATTGGCTCCATATCATATCTGCCAACTGGAATAAGGGAAAAAAGCTGAGAGCTTGGCCATTTCTTCGTAGCAAGTGAGAACATGCATGCCGGGTCTGCATCCCTCCTGGAGCCCATTGGGAATTTTTCTGTGAAACATTTCCAACCATTAAAGCTGCCGTAGTGATTTATCCCCTTTGAAGAAGTGATATTCAGGACACATTTGTCAGCTACAGAGGAAGACCTTACAACAATTAATAGGGTTTTGTTTTGTTTTAATTAGAAAAAAGCTCCGAGCCAAACCATCTGATCTAAGCATCTCTGAGCTCTGGGACCTTTCCAGCCCAGATTGGAGGTCCAGGTCTCAGTCCTGTCTCCTCGGCYGAGCCGCAGCAGCCAGTGAGCCTCACGCTGCTGAATCCCCCCCTTACCCAGCAGAACCCTGCACACCCGCTCGCTCGAGTCCCTTCCCTGCTCTCAGCGTCTTCGCCTCTTTCTCCAGCAAGAGAAGCCTTGGCACGTTCAAGCCCCGAGTTTCCCAGCCATCCCGGAGCAGGGCTGCTGGGAGCCTCAGCACCCATCGCACACCGCAGCACCAGCACCGAGGAAGCCCGACGTGCAGCAACAGAGCGTTTTAAACCCAGGTAGCGTGTAACAGCCAGCTCAATCATTTGCTTCAGAGTTTGCACCAACTGAAGTTACCAGCAGCTTGACGTGAAGTAATTACAGTTTTGTAATACAAAGCAATGAGGAAGGCTCCTAGCGCTATTTTTTTTTTTTTTTTTTTTAAAAGAATATTTGACTCTAGCAACAATAAGAGCAAGTTGTAAATCACCAGCAAGGTGCCTGGCAGCGGGTCCAAGGTTTCTGCAGAGGTTACTGAACGACAGGGACGACAAATACCAAGCCCTTCCTAAAGCATAACCTGCAACACTGAACCCTTTGAGTATCACAGGCTGAAAACCACCTTTATGCCTCACCCTTCTGCTTCGCTGCCCCTCGGCAGTGCCTGTCCCCGGCTCCGCAGGGCTGTGCTGGCAGCCACAGGCAGGAACCACACCGGGAGCCGCATCYGCGCTTCCCCGGAGCTGCTTATTCACGGAGATGGTATTTGACAGGCTTGTCAGCTTTCTGAGAAAGAGTTAAGAGGGCAAAATACAGCATTGTGATTATTGCTTCCTCCAGCCCTGGGACAAGGAAGAGGAGGGGAAGAACGAAACCCAGCCATGAAAAGGCATTTCCCTGATAACAAACACGATTGCATGAATTATGCACAAAATTTGTTCATATTGTCCAGACTTCAGATACTGTTTATACAACGCATACCGGATAAGCCACCTCTCCCCCCCATCTCCCTCTTGAGCACACACATCCCAACAGGTCTGGGGTRAAGAGAAACAGAAAATCCCAGGGAGAGACCCGCTGTAAGCCTCATCTTTGCAACTGCATTTTGGAGAGCACGGCGCAGCACCCTGACCTGTGGTCTGAATTTACTCCTGGCTTTGTCCCAGACTTGCTGAATAGACCTGGACAAGTCGTGTTACTCTTTGCCTCAGTTGCTCCACCTGTGAAATGGGGATAACGCTCTCATACATGAGGCACTCAGACATTCAATTGATGGAAGACTCAAAAGGGAGTTACCAGGGATAAACTGCTGCAGTAAAGTACACGTAAGGGACTGGTTTAGCGCTTCTTGGTGCACCTCTGTTCATAAACTCTTTGAGCAGAGATTGTTCAGCAGAGCAGGGCTACCCTCCCCTGACAGTGGTGACAAGCAAACATGGGCACAGCTACCTCTGACCCCCAAGGATGCTGAAACATCCCTGCAAACACAGCAAGGAGGCATGTCTTTAACACTGACAAAATCATCACCATCTCCAAGGGAGCACTGGCTCCTCTGGCAAATCTAAAGCAGGACTGCAGCTGTGGCTCTGGTGYGGCTTACACCCAGCTGTGCATTGCAGCTGGAGACATTTAACCCACCAATCCCAAAAGATGTCCAGAAAAATTCATAATCAACCTAGGACACCTAGGTGGCAGAAATTAGACACCTTTTTCTTTCCCTGTGCTGATACTTGACACCTGCTATCTGAGAAACCCCAGCTGGCAGCTATTGAGCTTCAAGTACACTGCTGTGAAATAGCTTATAAATTACCTTGCACCAAGAGAGGTGCTGGGAAAAGAGGACTTTATTCACCATGCAGTCCCTGAGGACAGACCCAAGGCTGGCGACAACACCACGCACCGAAGCAGAGAGCAGAACAGACCCTTATTTTCCTGGTTGCCTTGAAGTATGACACAAAGGGAAAATTTAACACTTCTTAAGTTTCATAGCTAGTTTATTCAAGTTTTGGGAAGTCTCAGTTTCATCCAAACCTCTGTAAACAGGTCAATGGCTTTGGATAACATTAAATCATACAAATTTGTGCCCAGAAAGTTGTGATTCTCTAATCCAGTCTCCTGCTGCAAGGACCAGCTATAATCATAATTCAAGATGTCTCTCTAAACYGTCCTTAAGGACCTCCAGAAACAGAGTCCACAACCCCTCCAGGCAATCTAGGTCAGTACGTCCCTTAGAAAGTGCTTTTTCTAGTTTCTTACCCGAGTCCTGATGGACTGAGGTTTATCCACCCCTCTTCACTGGTGCACCTGAACATCGTTTGATTATTCATGGACTTTATTCCCAACAAAATAGAATTTAATGGATGGTGACCTTAGGTGCAAGCGGATTAAACGATTAAATGATTTGCCCAAGGCTACTCAAAAGGTCTCAGTGGCAAAGCCAGGAGTTTTATCTCCTGAGTCTCAGCCCAGCACTCTCTCCCCAGGTGACATCCAGCTGCAGTTTATTACAAGAGAATATTACAGTGCAGCATGAGGGAAGATCACAGAGCGGCCACCGAACTGGAGGAAAAAATAAGCAGCAGCTTCTCCTGGCCTCACTCCAAGTGCACCACAGGCAAGTGAAGAACCCCAGCTTCAAATTAAATGGGTCCCCAGCCACTCCATTAAACAGAAATCCTGAAACAGAAATCCTTTGGCTGTGCCAGCCCTGTACAGCGAGTGGTGTTCGTTATCCCCAACACTCCCTACGGCAGCCAGATGTATTTACACAGTAGCCACAGTGCTGTTACCTAAGTAAACCAGGAAATTGTACATTTGTTAAAATTAGGTTCTGAGATGCTGAATCCCCAACTGTGCAGCTATAGATTTCACTCAGCCAGCAGCGCTGAAATTATTAAGACCACACCACTGCCTGTGTGCACATCCAGGCACGCTTYCCCATTCAAGAGGTGTTTACTGGTTATGATGCTCCATGTCGCTCCGGAACAGGATTATCTTTTCAGATTATGAGCAATAACCACCAAGTCAAACCTACATCATGCTGTCCATCACCCCCATCGCACCGGGAGGGTAGGGGTGGTACAGCACCAAACCGGGGCAGGAGCCGTCGGGATGAGAAGTGGAGAAGCACGCAAAGGGAGAAGTTCATCCCTGCTGCGTGACCAGCACCATCGGCTCACTGCTTTGCTACAGGTTTGAGCTGCCAGTCACAATGCTGGCATTCCCACTGCAGAAGTGGAAGAAATTATCATCCAGGTACCACTGTGGAATCACAAGGATTTGGAAAGGCAGAACACAACTGCAAAAGCCCTTGAATTAACAACAAAACTGAAGCAGACAGGTTGATGCAGGAGAGAGCCACACAGCACTGAAGAACCCTTCAGGGACCATTAACCAGCCCTCGTCAGGCCTGTCTTAGTGGAAGTATGTGCTATGAACTGCAATCAACACCAGCTTTATCAACCACACGAAGGAAGTGCCTTTACCTCTCGAAGCCTCTTTACGCAGGGTTACCTGCCCTTTTAAGTGCATCACTGGGGTCCTTGATGCAGTTTTTGAAAGTGTTTCGAGGTGCCCGAATCCTGGGAAATGTAAAGCATCTTCATTCCCTGCCCAGTCTGTTTCACCGAGCATGACAAGCAGCGACCATCACAGAGCTTGCAGCCACGGGGACAGCAGCTGGTTGCTGGCAGGATCCCAGCGGGTCTTGTGCACCAGTGCCCGGGGGGCTCCTGGTGCTGGCAGCCGGGTGCCCCCAGCCTTGCACTGAGCTCCAGCCAAGGACCCCGAAGCCTGGAGTCATAGAATCATAGAATCATTAAGGTTGGAAAAGACCTCTAAGATCATCAAGTCCAACCGTCAACCCAACACCTCCATGCCCACTAAACCATGTCCCTAAGCGCCTCGTCTACACGTCTTTTAAATACTTCCAGGGATGGGGACTCAACCACTTCCCTGGGCAGCCTGGTCCAATGCTTAACCACTCTTTCAGTGAAGAAATTTTTCCTAATGTCCAATCTAAACCTCCCTTGGCGCAACTTGAGGCCATTTCCTCTCGTCCTATCGCTAGTTGCTTGGCAGAAGAGACCAACACCCACCTCGCTGCAACCTCCTCTCAGGTAGTTGTAGAGGGCGATGAGGTCTCCCCTGAGCCTCCTCTTCTCCAGACTAAACAGTCCCAGTTCCCTCAGCTGTTCCTCATAAGACTTGTTCTCCAGACCCTTCACCAGCTTCGTTGCCCTCCTCTGGACACGCTCCAGCACCTCAATGTCCTTCTTGTAGCGAGGGGCCCAAAACTGAACACAGTATTTGAGGTGCGGCCTCACCAGTGCCGAGTACAGGGGCACGATCACTTCCCTACTCCTGCTGGCCACACTATTTCTGATACAGGCCAGGATGCTGTTGGCCTTCTTGGCCACCTGGGCACACTGCTGGCTCATATTCAGCCGGCTGTCAACCAGCACCCCCAGGTCCTTTTCCGACAGGCAGCTTTCCAGCCACTCTTCCCCCAGCCTGTAGCATTGCATGGGGTTGTTGTGGCCAAAGTGCAGGACCTGGCACTTGGCCTTGTTGAACCTCATGCAGTTGGCCTCAGCCCATCGATCCAGCCTGTCCAGGTCCCTCTGCAGAGCCTTCCTACCCTCGAGCAGATCGACACTGCCGGCCAGCGTCATCTCGGCTTCATCCCACCACCAGCTGAACATCACCTCCTCTCCTACAGCATTTGGACATCAGTGGCTACCCAAGAAAGTGGCTTGTTCCCACTCATCTGCTCCATGCTCCTCTTGCTCTGCTTTTCAATTTCAGAGCTCTGGCAGATCACTGATTAATTCAAGCCTGTTTAATAACCCTTCTGTTTAGATGAAACAAGCTGTCTTGTTTTCTTTATTTTTAACACTAACTCTTGTTTCTTTGCTAAGGATCTTTCTATCATTTAAAGACTTCTCTCTCTCCAACCAAGCTGATAATAGAATGGAGAAAGCATCTGCTCTTACGTCTACATCTGACATCAGCCAAAAGTTACAGCATGAGGCTAAAGAGGGACTGCACACCTTGATGGCTAAAAGGTTCTAAAATCTTGAGCTTGTCTTGCAAAATCATTAACACCTCTCCACTTGCTGTGGCAAATCCAGACCAGAGTGCAAACACCAGGGACCACAGGGCCAGCTCCAGACAACATGGGCAAGAGGAAAGGAGACATGGGAGCCGGAGCACCCAAACTCCTCGCGCGGCTCATCCGCAGGGAGGGTCACTGCGCTTCTCCACCCTGTTGTGGGTGGGAAACATGCCTCGGAAAACCTGAAAGCTGTTACACTGCTGCAAGCTCTGCCCCACGCTGTGCCCCCAGCGCAGCAATCGATTGGCAATGGTCAGGCGGGTGCGGAGCCCGGCAGCTGCTCCCACCACCACAGACTGGCCTCGCAGCAGCACCGCAGCCCTCTCCCCTCCGCCGGCCCCCAGCTTCACTTGCCATCACCTGCTCTCCCGTGGTGTCCTCATGCCGGAGGGGTTTCAAGGCATCGGCTGGTTCACAGCGTGACCGCTGCCCAGTGGAGCTTCCTCCCTCCCCACCCGCTGCCCCGTCCCGGCTGCAACCCCCAAGTGCTGTGCACAAAGAATAACAGACACACAAGGACCTGACTCCCGATGGGAATGAGTTGGAGCCTCTCAGCTGTCTCCTGCCTCTTTGAATTTCAAAGCTGCACTTGTCTGTAGAGCAACTGAGTCATTTCCTTCCTATATCCAGCCTATCGGACTGGATCCAGCAGTGCCCGGAAAACAATAAATCCTTCAAGGACTTGTAAGGCCATATTTCACAGGAATGCAGCAAGCCTGCCTGCTTGGAGAGCTCCTTGCACACCCTTTAATTCAACACTCCTCTGTGGAAGCTGTCTCGCCCTGGCCCTGGTCCCATCCGAGCACAGCAGCGGTCCCCATCCCTGCCACTCYACCTCCTGGGGCAGCACTGGTGCACTGCAGATGCCCAAGCATGGACCAGCACCCATGGTCCACATGGAGTGACACCACCGCATCACCCCTGACCAGATGCATCACCAAGGGGCTGATGGATTAAGAACTGATAATGAAGTTTCCTTGATTCCATAAAACATACAGAGGATCTAGAAAGGAGAGAAGCTACAGCTGAATTTGTTGCAGGACTTCACCAATACTTTGGCAGACCAAAGGAAGGCTGCAGCGGCAAACGAGTTTGCTCTACAAAATACAGTGGAGCAAAGCAACACGTGAGAATCAGCACAGGCTGTAGGAATACTTTCAGGTGTTCAATTTTATAAGTATCTCCTTTACAACCACAAATTGGTTTTCCAGATCCACAATACATTTATACCAAATTCATCAGGATTGTTGGGGACAAAACCAAGGCAAACCTCAATGATTTGAGATATATACGGCCCAAGAACTGCAGAACTTCCACTGAAACAACAGAGTTGAGATGTTTGGTCAAAAAGAAACTCACTCCGCACCCAAATTTGAGTTTCCATGCAGCTCTGAGGAAAATTGGTGCATTTTCCAGGATCGCATCAATGCTGCTTCCGTTGTCTTTTTAGAGGCCTGAAGCAAAGCCCAGCTGATTTACATTAAGATTCATAACACTGTTAACGAAATGATCCCACATACATCAGAAAAACTAAATGACAAGGAAATTAATATTATATCCTCTTCAGTAACAAGACGGCTAAAGCAGATAACCTGGCAAAGTGTCACRTTTATAATGGAAATTTGCAGAGAATGTAACAGGAATTGCAGGGATGAACAAATGAGTCAATATTTTGCTTTTTCTCAAGTTAAAATTTGCCCTGTTTGTAGGAAAAACTCTTCTTTTAAATCTTGGGAGGAGAAGGAAATTAAGCCAAAATTGTTTGGTTTTCAACAGGTCTTTGCAGATCACATAAAGGACAGTGTGAGAGCAGGTGCTGGCGGGGAAGGCGAGCTGCCCAAAGCCCTGTGCTGGCAGGACTCGCACCCAGGGAGACCGCACCTTTCCTTAAAGTAAATTAGATCTCATAGCAAGAATAGGATTGACATACAGCTCATTTCATACAAGTCTGCAAGGAAGTGAATGGTTAGAAAACCCATATTGCTGAATTCACACTCAGAAGTGAAAAACTCCATCTGCAAAGTCATTTCGATCCCACCCACCTTGTCACTCCTGAGGTTAAGCCTCCCAGTGACCCAGTACCCTGGGCAGAGCTTATTTTTTTAAACAAGTTATACAACATCCTTGGAAGTCCTTAAAAGGGCCTCTGCTTTTGTTTCTTTCTGAGAATTTGTTCTAGCACTTCTCAGCTCAGCCCAAGACAAGTTGTGGCCACCTCCAAGTCAGAAAATTTATTTGGTGGAACCGACAGAACAGATTTGCCCAACACGCAATTTATGCCTTGAAAAGCCAAGTTACACAAGCACTTGTACCAGCACCTTGTTATATCCCAGTGGACAAGCAAAGGGGCTCCTGCCTCTTTCTTCCAGTGATCTCCAAAGCGCTTGCCCATGCTCCTTGGTTGCTACAAGATTTTAAAGACAGTCTAAAMCTGTGACCACCAAACGGGCCTTTAATGCAGTTCCAGCTCCGTAAGGCTCCTCATCTGCCAGTCGAGCTAAACACACCACAGTCCACTGAGCAGAGAAGGGCTCATCACTGCCGCTGCAATTAACTCCGTGCGAACTGCGGAGAAAACTTTATAACAACTAGGAGATAAACAGCCTGCAGTGAACCTTTTGCTGCTGCATCGTATCTCATCCAAATAGATTACTTACTGTGGATGTTTTTCATCTGGCCCTTCCAGCTTCTGTAACACAATGGATGATGCCTCTGTAATGTTAAATTGATTTGGAAATACAGAGGGGCAGACATCAAAGGTCAGAATTTTTAGAAGGTTTAGGGCAAACAGAAGCATTTCTCATTCCAAGGTGGACTTTGAGAAGCTCTTACTCCCAGTTCACTTACTCCAGATTTTGAGAAGAGCTTATCCCCCCATATAAGTATGTAAGCAGCATCTTTGGAAAGCACTCAATATACAACAAACCAACTCAGAAAAATAACAAAGAAAAACCAGCTCTCACATCACAGTTTGGCCACAGCAAGCAGTCTTGCCTTTCTGGCAGCCCTACATCTCCCAGAGTCAATGGCTGAACCGAGAAAGGGATTTAGGCACCTTCGTTCTTACTTGTGCCTTACCCTCAGCATCAACACTCAATAAAATGAAAACAGCAGAAGAAACGCTTGGGGACCTGCAGTAGTACAGGTAAAGTCTGCATCCACGTGCATGGACAAACCAGCGCTCTCCTGTGCCCGTGTGAATTTTGATAAAGCAGGTGTCTGCTACATCCACAAAAGTCACTTCTCATCAAAACCCAGGATAACCGAGATGCTCAGAGTCTGCACAGTCACACCCAGCTGTCCCCTGAATCACACAGAATAACCAGCAATAGCTTCGCAGCAGGAGTGAAACTCCTGAGTTGGGGGTTTGATGCTGGGACCTCACTGTGCTCCTACACCGTACAGTCAGAGCTGCAACACCCCGGCCACGCTCAGGCCCTCTCGACACCCAGGAGGGCAGGAGCTCCTGTATTTTAGCTTCAGCGCAGATTTAAAACCTGYGAGATGGCAAACTTTCAGCATAAGAATAATTTACCCAGTTAGGAAAGCTACAGCCATGCTCCCTTTTCCTCCCCACCCCACCTCTTCGCACTTCCATTAAAAATGAAAAGGAAATTCACAGGCTTTTTTTTGTTGTTGTTTAAATAACGTTACAGGCTGTGACATAAACCAGCAAAGGCAGGAAATATGATCATGAGGGCAGCGCTCCATCCTCTGCTCCTGTCACTGCAACTTTTTGGGGACTTGGCAAATGAACAAGTAAAGGAGACAGCCTGTGTGTTTTATGGAGTTGAACTGTAACATCCCTGTTAAGCAGCCAACTTACCATTTCTCTGCTCTGACATCCATAAATCTACCCAGCCACAGGGAACAAAGCTCTTCACATGAACTGGCTACGTGTGAATCCCTCGCATTTGGCTACCTGGGCAAGCAACCAGCCCGCTGTGGTCTGCGGCACTCGCTGCTGCTTTTGTAATATTCTCAAAGAGGTGGGAAATCGCCTGTTTCGGTAACGTGACTTGGGAAGTTTTAATCCGGCTACCGACACACTCATGTTCATTACAGCACCTGCTTTCCAACAGCCAATTCCCAGAACCTCAGCTTCCCGCTCCTGGGGGGAAAAACGGCCACTTCGGGCTATAAAAAAAAAAATCTCAACAAGGCAAATTCTGGAAGCCCAGCAATCAGAAAGCAAATAAAAACAATTCAAAGTCACTGCTTTAAGTATTATAATTAATCTCAAAACCTTGGAGCTCAAACTCACTTTTTGAAAGCTCATTCCCAGGTTAACAAACCAAAGYGATGTTAAGCACAAACACCAAGGAAAACCCCTGCACGCCTCCAGATTTCTGCCCTTCTCTYGCTGGATGCCCAGTTTCCTCCACCACCTCCAGCGCACCACGCCGCACACGAGGGATTGCTCTGAGCTCTCTCTTACCAATGACATGAAACCGCTACAGAAGAAAAACTACACATAAATCTCTCCGGGAGGCATTTGTTCCCAGGCTCACTGAGCCTGGAAATAACACRAGGAACTTGTTCCACGCTGAGTCAGGGTCTGACGGCGGCTCCTGGACCAGCYGTGGTGGATCTGCTTCCTTCCCAGCGCGCGTCACGGGCGACAGAGCGAGCAACAGCGAGCAACAGCCCAGCGCTGCCCCAGAGGTTTCCTGTTTTCCCCAGTGCCGTGCGGCTTCCCGAGACACGGTACAGGGAAACAGGGCTCCAGAGCCTGACACCGAGTATCTGCAGGAATTAAAACTGCTGTTTTTCAAATGCTGTTAAGAGCCAGCCAGGGGCTGAAAGCAAAATAAGCTGTTTCCTTTAACTTACCTGATACACGCAGGGAATGGCCTCTCCAAGGACTATCACTCCCCCAATCCAGCCATCCCTTCACTGGCAAAATGGAGTAAGATTTCCCTGTGCATCTCGAGGGCTTCCCCCCCCACATCCCGGCACTCCCATTGCTGAGTCCCATGTCCGAGTCGAGGCCACGGCAGGCGGGAGCCACTGGTCCAGCCCTCAGGGACCCCTCCCGGCCCCTCCGAGTCACCGCAAAGAGGCAGAGGCCGGGTCCATGCTCAGCTCCTCCTGCCTGCACCCACTCCTCTGAACAGTCTCCTGCTCACACGGATTTTGCTGGTGTAACTGTTTGCACAGAGGCTCTTGCTAGAGCAGCAACACCCTAAAACAGCACCTCCCCTTGCTCCCACCAGCACCAGTGGCCATGGCTGGGCTGTGAGCGCAGCTACGGCGTTACGTGGCACCAGCACCCACTGGGAGAGCCCACACCGCTCCCCATTGAGCCAGAGCAAAGGCTGATCTAACGTCCACTTACCGCGCTCGGGAGGAGGCTCAGCCTCAGTGGCGGCCAGGAAGGAGACTGCCCTTCCCGTCCAGCTCCCGGCCGCGAGGCGCCGGGCTTGTGCTCCAGTGCCGAGCCCCTGCCGTGCTCCGAGCACAGCGCTGAGCCCCCTCCTCAGCAGCGCAGCCCCGGGTCAGCCGGCGGCTCCGTTAATGAGCCCTGAGAAAGGAGGAGCAGCGGCAGGAGGAGGCGAGGTGAGAGGTCAGTGTAATATTTACTCAGACGTCACCTTTCACTTTTATGAAGTGGGGAAGCGGTGCCAGAGCAGGAAAAGGGCTGCAAGGGACGTTCCTGCCTGGGAAGCCGCCGTCACACCAAGCACAACACGCAGCCGGCTCCGGAGAGCCAGGGCCTGGCTGAGGCGGGAGTCTTCCATCGGACCCTCAGACCCCCACCGAAACCGCACACAGCTGGGGATGGGCTCTGGGCTGTCCCCACCATCGCTGCCACCTGCTCCCCCACCACACAGAGGGGCAGAGGGCATGGCTGGGGTAGGCAGGACCCCTGAAGAGCAGAGAGCCTCTCCAGGTCCCCTGTGCCTCAGGAGATCTCCAGCCAGACAGGAGCCCATCACACAACGGGGCCGTCCCGCCGCACCGTGATTTTAAGGAACCCACAGGAGACAAGGCACATAGTGCAGGGAGCTAACATAGAAATGCAACAGCTGACAACAAAATTTCCCCAGTGGACCTGTTTCTTGGAAGAATCATCTCCTCTGCCAAGTGGCGAGATGGTACCGAGCGTGCCTCCCTGCACGGAGCTTTGTCAAGGCAGCCCCACGCAGCGGGCAGGGCTGGTCCGGGTGCGGGCAGGGAGGAGCAGCACTCACTGCTGCCCTGGCACAGCGGGGGCCCCGGCTGGCAGGGCTCTCCCAGGCTCCCTATCGCTCTGCCTTTTGAGATGATCTGGACTTTTTTTGTAACGTGACTGATACCTTTTATCTCCTGCTCTGAATGTAATTTTAGCCCAGGCAAAGCAGGATTAAATTTTCATAATATGATATGTTTATCTCGCTTTTCATTCCCCCCCTGTCACCACCTCCCAGTTCGATTTCACCCAAACAGAAGCAGCGATTACGGTGAGAAACATGAGATGGGCTCTATCCGATAACGGAGGGGAGAGCACCTCTTTCCCAGCACCCTGGCCCTGGCAGCCCCCTGCCACGCAGCAGCCAGCATCCCTGTAGCCAATGCCAGGCTGACAGCATCGCTTGCGCCCTCCGAAACGCACAGATGGATCATAATTCAGACTCAAAACCCAGCAGAGAACACGCAGCATCACTGACATATGTTGCACTCGTGTGTTTGGTAAACTTGTGCTTTCTTGGTAAAGTCCTGCTAGAGCAGCCTTGCCCCCACCTGAGCAGTTCCCAGCACTTGGGCTCGGACCATGGTGGGCAGAGGAGCCACAAGCCACACCGGGGAGCCACGCTTTCCTGGACAAGGAACAGGGAGAGGCAGCCACAGCTAGCCTGCCTCGGCTGGGAATGTCTGAAAAGCACTAAAATCCTCCTGCCCCCCCACCCACAAGTGCTGTGTTCAGCAAAGCGCCAGGTCAGACTCGCAGCCCCTCTAGCCCATGTTCCCCCTCTGAGGGACCGGGGCTCCAACACCAGCCAGAGGCTGCATCTCAGCGCGGCTTTGCCAGTCGCTGGTTTTATGTTCATTTTTCAGTTGGGCTCCGCCAGCCTGATCCGGAGGATCCCCTCTAGTGGGATGAGAAGGAATTTCAAGCCCACATCCCACTCCCATCTCCTCCCAAGCTCTCTCTGCACCAGCCGCCGGCCGGCTCTGCTGCCCAGGGTGGGYGGTGGGCTGCAGCAGGGAGCTGGCTCACAAATTATTCGCCCTGTTTTGCCAGAGCCATTTGGGGTGAAGTCAAAACCAGGCTGGAAAGGCAGATGCCAGGGAGGCGGCACAGACGGGAAGGACAGGAGGAGGGAGGAAGAAGACAGCAGACATCAAGGATAAATCCCCTTCATGGCAGCAAAGGGGGGATGACTTCCATCAGCAAAACGTCTACCTTCGACAATAACGTGCCACCTGGACCATATGCTTCACCAGCAAGCCTGGGCACTTGCTGCAGAAAGCGTGCTGGAGGCTTCGCAAGCACAGCCAGGTTGGCGCAATGGCACGTGGGGGGCCAGCCCGAGGCACCCACTGCTCGCTGGGTGCACTCGCAGCCTGCCTCCCTCGCTGGCACTAAACCACACAGTAAATACATGTATTTTAACTGCAGAGAAAGAATCTGAACACAAGCCCCGGGCGGCCGCCTCTGCTGCCCAAGGACAGCACGCTGCCCTCAATTCTGCTTTTGTTCCCGCTTTGCTTTTCATCCCAGAGGCTCCCTCTGCACCACTTTTGCAGACAAAGAGCTCGTGGCCTCCTCAGACCAAAACGCCTTCAAGCCTCGCACAGCCGRGCCCTGCCCCAGGAGGGAAGGTGGGCACCCAATTAGCAGAGCTAAGGAGGTCACGCACAGGATGCTCTTGGTGATAAAGACACATCAGATCCAGCCAGTGGCATTTGTGGCTCAGCCCCAGGAAGAACTTGGTAGCACCTTTTCCCCCTTGGTTCCCCCTTGCTCTCCCCTTTGCTGTTGTGGCGGTGGCCTCCTAGCCAAGCTGGTTAAGAGATTAACACTCTAAAAACCACATTTACTCTAATTAGCCATGAAATCTTTGTAACTAAGTGAARAAATGTTTCCCTTGAGGGATTTTTGTCCATTCATCACTGTTTGAATTGCCAGGGAGAGAGAGGGGGGAAAAAAAGAGAAAAGGGGGGGAAGAGAGAAAAAACCCTCAGATCTAACGAATTAATAGCAGAATGCCCTGGGGGAGCAGCRGGCTCCTACAAAACACAGGCACCTCAAAGGGAGCTTTTCACAGGCTCGCCGAGGGGACGCTCCTGAATTATTTCGAGTTAACAGACTGTAACACAATGCTCCGCTCCCTGTACGAGCTGGGCAGCTTGGCCAGCGTGCTGCGCTCCTCCCGTCCCTTCCGCAGGGACGGACAGACGGACGCTGTGCCTGGCTGTGTGTGCCGACAGCTGGGGGGACGGGGCTCTGCTGGCAGCACAGCCAGCACCCCCCAGTTACTACTGCACTGGGGAAAACATTTCAGAAAGAGTTGGGTGGGAGGGGGGCGCAGAGAATCTTGCCACAACTTAGGCCCATAAATATTTCATATCGCTGGAATAAGAACGATTATATTCCTGCCAGCGCTTTTCTTGTGTATTTTAAATGTGTCACCGCCTTCTACTTTCTCCCCCGTTTGTGTTTCTTGTAACAGGCCCATGAAATAAAGATTAGCTGAATAATCAAGAGTGTTTAGAAATGTGAAGGGGCCTGTCTCAGGAGCACTGCATGCTCAGGTTCATCTTTTTTTTTCTTTTTAAGGATGCCAAACACAGATGGGGGAGCGCAATTTTCACACGCTGTAAGAGACGGGCTGGAGCGGGAGTGAGCGCAGCGCCCGAGCGTGCAGGGACGAGGCGAGTGGAGAGCACACGCTTCCCCATCAAAAATGACAGCCTCAACACCATGCAGAAGAGGGGGGCACTCTCCCCCATTACATATTTATTGTTCAAACTGCAGAGGGGCCAATTAAAACAGCTTGATCACTGCCACATTCAAACAGAGGCGTATATGCTCGGAGAAGCGGGATGAGAGAAGCAGGTGTACGCTTTCCTGTTGCAATACAGTGCAGTCCGCTCCTCTGAGAGTCACTAAAACAACCTCAGCTGAACAAAGGTACTGCTGACACGCAGCCCAGCTCCCGCAGGAAAGCATCACGCTGGCACCAACAGCAAGCACAGCTTTCCACCTTAAGCCTTCTTGCCACGCGCCCCACGCAATTTCTCTGCATTAGCTTTTGCTTTCTTTCCCAGGTCAATTCTTCATATAAGCTGCCTACAGCATGAGACAGTCTGCGCCTACATCTGCCCTAGCTTTTGGGCAATTATTCCAA
Organism: Phoebastria nigripes; assembly: GCA_035582835.1. Taxonomy (NCBI): domain Eukaryota; kingdom Metazoa; phylum Chordata; class Aves; order Procellariiformes; family Diomedeidae; genus Phoebastria; species Phoebastria nigripes. The sequence goes on along the minus strand of JAYKAV010003266.1, from coordinate 1,933,511 downwards.
GACATGCTCCAGACTCCCACATTTAGCTGCAACAGGAGTTCCCAAAGTAAGTTCTGGAAAGCCTTGTAGTGGTAGTTAATTGGAGATCTCGGGAAGATACTGCAAATCACATGTTTCCCCGAGACACCACAGGGTCTGCACAGCAAACTGCTCCAAATGTCATTTCCATTTAGCTGCTTTGCAAGCCAATTTGTCACATAATAATGCAATTTGCTGAAGAGAGTTAAAGAGCACAGGGCAGCAGCAGTCACCTCTTCTCCAGGCTCCCACAGCAGCCTGGATCTGCATTTTCCCTTTTGCATCCAGCTGAAGTTCCCTTCTGCTGAGAGGCAGGGGAAGCTCAGGGTTAACACAAAGAGCAAGACCGAGCGTCACAAAAGCACCAGGAAAAGCTGTTTCTATCATATTGGTGGATTGTGTGCAGATCTTATGCAGCATCTGTTACCTGTTTCAACCACACAAACTTGTTATAAGCCGGGGGGGAAACTCCACGATTAATTACATCAAACAACACTATAAAGACAATGAAGAGTAAATTGGGTTACTTTATCTTCTTGCAACAAGCGCTGTGGAGATGGTTAGAAGAGTTGAGAAAGATGACTGGTTTGCTAGATAAGCCATTTCACAACAGCAGTTGTACATTCACATTACTCATTGCTTGCACCAAGTTTCTTAAATCAAAGCTATTTTAATCTGGTCCCCTGCACCACCCCAAAATATCACATTTAAGCTGTGAGGGTCCTCAAAGTGACAACAAATGGCAAAAGGACAGCAATAAAGACAAAAAAAATATTGCATTTTAAAGGATCTAACACCTCTGTGTTAAAGGAAAAAAGCTAAACATCTGTTCTGAAGATGGCACAGATTTCTTCTGAGGCATCTGTCTTTCAGCTGTAAAGTAGGTCATTTGATTTAACTGTTAGACACCGTATCAATGAAGCCATCCAGAGAAGGAGAGACAAGACCATCTCCCCAAGTCAGCTGAGATCTATTAAACACATTCAAGCCACCAGTGAAGCATCAAGTGCTCAGCAAATAACAGAGAAACCCYGTCAGCAGCAGGTTTTTACATCATGGTACTCTGCTAACTTCACATTGTCTCACTTCCAAGCCAGTATCTTGAACTGTAGGTCACAGATGTACAGGTTTTTTTCCTCTACCACTTACTATTCACCTCACTTAATATTAACCTATTGACTTTCTGATACCCCTTAGAACGCAGATTAATTGAACATCATTCACTTCACCTCCAGGAACGTGAAAGTATTGGCCACAGCTTGAATGGAGACAAAGCCTCTAATGCCTGACTGTGCCAGGTTAAACGCAGGTCACGACAAGAGAGGACAGCGTGGCACCTCGAGCGCTCGCACAGAGCAGCCTCTGCTGTGACCAACACACACCATCCAAACAGCTACGGGGTTGGAGGAGACTTGGACCATCACACAGAAGTTAGGATTTCCTTCAAGGGAGCACAAGTGCATTTGCCTTCCCTCCCCTCATCGCCTTTCAAAAAGGGTCTTACGAGGATTTAGGAAAGTTTCAATGGGGATTTTTTCCAAGATTCAAGGGTGCTTTCAAAAAAGTCCCTCCTTGCCAACAGTAACTTTTTATGGAAATGAGTTTATTCTGGTGCATTGACTGCTCCAGACCGTTACTGAGTGGTAACAAATGACAACGGAATTAACGAGAACATACATCTACGTATACCGTGTATATGCACCTAAAACAGAACGGGGAGGGAGGAGGGGGAGGCAGATGACCGGGAATAGGGGACTTCAGAGGGATTTCTCCATGCCCCTGTGCAAGCAGCGCCAGGCAGCACCCCTGGATGCCGCTCCCGGGCACCGCCGCTGCCCGCGGCGCCGGTTCCCCGGGCACGGTCGGGTACCGGCGCGCCGCGGCAGGGCCGGTGCCGCCGAGCACCGCCCCGCGGTCTGCAGCCCACGGTGCCACCCGCCTTCGGGGGCMACGGGGAAGGGGCCGCGGTCGGCACGGGGGGACAAGCCCAAACCTCCTCCCTGCACCTTCCCGGCCGCCCGACCGCGGCAGCGGGGATGCCCGGGGGAGCCCCAACCCCGGGGATGCCCCGCACCCCCGGGGATGCCCGGGGACAGAAGCCCCTCGCCAGCCCCGGCCACTCACCAGACCTCGCAGCTCCGGTGCCGCCCGCCTCCTCGGGGTGCCGGCTCCCCGGCTCACGGCGGGGTAATCCACACGGCCCCCGACACCATGGAGATCCAGGGCCGGGCGCCCGCTACTCCTCCGCCTTCCCGCAGCCCCTCAGCCTCCCTCGGCGCGGCGCGGCTCGGCTCAGCCCCGCCGGCCTCTCATGCCGCCGCAACCCCTGCCCGAGTACGGCGGCGAGCCCCGGCTCCCCTCCGCCCTCCCGGCATCCGCCCGCCGCCGAGCCCGGGCGCGCTCCCCGCTCCCGCCGAGCCCCGAGCCCGGGCGCGCTCCCCGCCCGCCGCCGCCCGCCCCCGCGCCGCCCCCGCTCCCCGCGCTTAACCCTTCCCCAGCCTCGGCGCCGGGGAGCGGGGCTCAGCCCGCCCGCTCGCAGCGATAGCGGTGCGGGGAAGCGCGTCCCCCCCGCCGCCGCCCCCCGCCGAGCGGAGCGGGCTGCCCGGGGAAGCCGCACCGCGCTCAAACAAAGCCCGAAAACGAAACGGGGAGCGGGCAGCATCGGGGGCTGCCTCACCTCGAAAGGCTGCGCGTCCCTGGGCACCGGCACACCTGGGCCGGGGTCAAGCGGTGATGGAGTTAAAGRCTTCCTCACCCGTGCCCTCAGCTGTCCCACATTTCTTGGGTTACAGCCTCCCATCAGCTCTGGGAGGGAGGGGAATGGAGGCTGCTGGATTCCATTCTCGGCTCCGACCCCCTGTACACCCCTCGCACACAGTTCTGGTGGGGACAGTGACACTTGAGCTCTCTGTTCCTCAGTTTCCCCATCTATGAAATGGAGTTGACAACTCCGTTTTCTGCCAAGGCCACGTCACCTCCAGCAAAGCAAAAGCTGTATGTGTGCTGTAGAGCCCCTGAAGCCACCRACCTTCACACCTCCTGGCCTGCCAAAACCACAGGGACCATGGCCAGCTGGGACAGGGAGCCCTGCGACCACCCACTGCTGGGAAGGAGGGGATCCCTCCTTGGGATCGAGTGGCTCACCACAGAGCCACTGCCTGGCCTCTCCTGCTGGCCTAGCACAAGTCTTTAAAAAATACCTGGAAGCTGTAGGGTACCCAAAGTGAGGAGCATCTTCAACCACCCCTGAGCTACACTGGTTATCTGCATTGGCCTACAAGGGCTTGTGAACGCCTGCAAACAGGGAGGCAAAGCCAGCCCCAGTGCTGTGGCAGGACAGCGCGGCCACACTGCTCCAAAAACCCAGAAGCACCATGGTCCAGCTAAGCCTGACCCAGCAAGGCGGCATGGGAGAAATTTTGAGGAGTGCAACTGGTGGAGGGAATCAATAACATGATGGATTGCTGTTTTCCATTTCTCATCATYAAGAATTTTTTAACAATGTATTTATTACACATTGGAATATTTGTGAGAGAAAATTATACCCATCATCCTGGGCCTCTTCCACAAGAAACCTAAGTGACTAAACCAACCCAATCTACTTTTGGAAAGCAGCACACAGGGCAGTTCCCCTCCAGCCCCTCTCACCTCCACTGCTGTTAGCATGGCTACAGAAGCGGCCTTGCTGCATCTTCCCCTGGTTCATCTCACGGAGGGACACCCCCAATGCAGCGCTTGGTGCGTGTTAGCAGGACCCTGCAAGAGTGGTTTTGGGGGGGACAAAGACCCAATTGCTGTTAGTTTTGCTGTTTGCCCCGTGTACAGGGTTCAGGAGCCTCCTGCACAGGGGTCCGGCAGGGAATGCCTTTCCATCCCGCTGTGCAACTCCTGATCCTGTGCTTTTTCCCCCTCCTGGGAGGGCTGTAAACCAGAGCCTGCACTGCCCGCTCTCCAGGGAGAAAATAACAGGTTAGCTTGYCTGTGTTTCTCCCCATCCTCATCACGTTTACCAGCCTTCAGAAAAGGATTTCCCTTCCGATATTGCCTGTATAACCATCAGTGGAGCATGGGCATACCTCCCTACACATCACAGTCAAGCGCCCAGCCCCACTCCCGTGAAAAGGGTCCCCTCCRCTTCACTGGAAGCTCTAGAGCAGAGGATTTTGACATCCTGGAAAGATACGTAGGTTGCAGCTGTTTAGCTCAGGAGGGGAAACAGAAGACACTCAGTGGATGGCAGCATTGGTTCCTTAGCAAGCTTTTCTCTTTCCCTATTCTGTCCCTGATACATTTACTGTGTCATGCATTCACAGCGAATGGTACTAAACCCTATTAGAAATAGCATCCTTGGTTAAATGCGCATCCCACTAATGCAATTTCTCCTTTTGCAGAAAGCCATACAAGGCAGGTCAGAGTGTCTCAACAACCATTTCTCTCCTCTTTGCAGGACTGTCTGCATCCTGTCTTCTGTTTATTATTTATTGACGGTCAATTATGTTCCTGTACGGAGAGTCCATCTCAAGCTAATTAGAGGATTGCTCAGTTGGGGAGCAGCCCCGAGACTTGCAGAGTAGCTCATGCGGAGGGCATGCAAGCAAAGGGCTGTTCCAGCATGTGGGGAGTGAAACAAAACAGGTGGAGATTCACCTGGGTTTGCTCAGGTGATGGATGTGCTGCTGGGCTAATGAGTTGTCTGTGTGCTTTAAATATTAGCAAGCTCTTTGCTGAAACAACTGCTAGAGAAATCCTTCCGTGCATATTTGCATTCACCTTTTCCTGAAAAGGGTGATAGGCATAAGTCTTGGAATCAAAGTCTGGAGCCATAATGGAAGAAAGAACCTGCCTCAAATTCAGTCCAATACACATGGTGACAAATGTATAGAGATGCACATACACGTAAGTGTACAATCCTATGTCCACAAAACTCCACACAACCTCTGCACACATGCATATTTAGGCACACACACAGTATCACCACAGAGACACAAATTAAATAGCCAGGAGTGCAAATACTAGGCCACGCCTGACACTCCCCATCGCCGTATGCATCTGGGCGCCTGATGCTGGGGGACAGAAAGGGCCCTCGGACCACACTGGGATACAGCAGCGTGGGATCCACCTGGGTGCCAGCGGCTGTGTCCTCGGCAGCAGGGTCACCGACACATGCACCCGCGGCTTTGTCGAAGAAACCGTGGGCAGCACCGGTGTGGGCGCAGAGCCCCTCAGCCCGACTCCCAGATTGCTCTGAGCTGTGACATGAAGCAAACCAGGAGCTCAACAACCACTGGCCAAGCTGGGAAGATCAGCAATAAAGCCATCTTTAAACTGTTGGCATGCAACTTCTCATCCCTGTTTCCTCTGACATAGGGAGCTACACCGAGTGCTCCTTTTCTGCGGGGCAGGATCCGGACCGCAGATGACAAAGCAGTCTTTAAGCAGCTGGTGAAACAAGGCATCAGTGAAAGATCGGTCTCTGTTTCTAGCCTGTGTATTCACAATTTCTCTCTGTCCTCATCTTTGATAAACTCCCTTGCTTCAGAGTGCGGGGGTCATGAATCTGTCTGAGCCGTGTGAAGCGACGAGCCTTTCAATCCTTTCAGCACCTGGCTCTTCATATTCACTAAAAGTCCGGATAACGTGGCTTTATACATTGCCTCTGGCGCTTCTCTTGGTGCCCGCAGATGCAGCAGGACCCAACGTCAGTATKTGCTCTTCATTTGCCATTCCCAGGGTAATAAAATAGATTCTGCTCTTCCCTAATTTCTAAAGCAGGAAAATATCCTTTTTTTTTTTTCTTCCCCTTCCCTGTGCCATTTAGGACAAGCCGCTGAATTCAGGAAAGCACAGTCCAAGCCTCTGATCCCCAGCCAGGACTGACTTGGAGCAGCTGCTGAAGCTGTGCGAGGGGAAGAGCACCATCTATAGGCACCATCTATAGGCACGGGACGCCCGGCTGCTCGCCGGCGGAGCATCAGTCGATAGTGCAGGTGCCAGCGGCTGACAGCTTCTAGTTACTCGCATCGTATCTATCCATGCAATATTCAGCAGAGCTAATAATTATTCAGCACTAATCACTACAATAGAAGAATCATAGGCAGTTATTTAGAAATGATTGTTTCCACTCAGTTATTACCTATGACAGTGAAAGGAAATATCAAATAGTCAAACCCACATGTACATGGGAAGCTGAGTGAAAGATCAATGGGAATTTAACCAGCACTTTATGCTATTCTTCCTCTTTAGAAGAACCTTGTCAAGTAATTTTTTTTCTCTCTACTGTTCATAATACCTTCGTGGAAAATRAAAAGGATCTTTCTTTTCCTAACGCACCTTATCCTTTCCCCTCCTCAGATTTTCTCATAAATCTGAGCTTCAGTTCCTGCCTCTGTATCCCCTCGTTTGAACTGAGCTGAAATTACCTCAGGAAGGTTTTTTTCTTTCTAAAACAAACTCTGTTTTCAGTAAGTGCAAGGGCAGGAGAACAGAAAGCCTCTGAATCCTGAGTTACAGTGTGTCTTGTTACTGTCAAAAACACAATTGCCGACAACGTCTGTGCTGAGGTTGTGTCAGAAATTCAAGGTGCAGACCATATGCCATTTTTAATCATCTTCCTACAGCTAAGAATTGCCTCAGCTGAAAAAAAGGGGGATCATACAGGGAAGAGCATGAAAGTAACCCTACAAAGATACTAGTAATATTTAGCAATTTTAAAAAAACACAACATGGAAACAGTGGTCGTATTGGCCCATAGCCAGAAGGTAACTGGATCGCCTTTGCCTGGCTCTTCCTTTGGCTTCCTTTGGCTCCGCAGTGTGACCACTCAAGGTCTACACACCACACAGCTCCCATCTCTTGTTTTAAATAAATATTCTGCTGCATCCTTGTGTTGCACACTCCCGGGGCTGCACATCTCCCTGTGAACGCACTGCCGGGAGAAGGGAGAGGTTTTCCATCTCAGTCATATGCTAAGCAAAACAGTCCAAAAAAAGGTCACCTGAAGAGGCTGTCAGCTCTTTGTGGCACTCTGGTCTGACTCTGAAAGAACTGTTTTCAAGAGCATCATCAAAGTGATTTGCGAGCCCATCACCATCACGCAGAGCCGGACAGAGGCATCAGGACAGACGCCGGGACTGGTGGGTGCCCAGGAACAGGGAGCAGGGTCCTTCCCCGGAGATGGGCTGTGGGGCTGGGCATCCATCCATCACTTTTGGAACCGTTACCCGTCCCAGCTGCTGACCCACGATCCAGCTGTGCCACCTTGGCCCCCAGAGCAGCCCCTCCAGCTGCCGAAGTGACGCTCGAGGCCGGGAGCTGCTTTGCTGGAGCCCCGTGGGGCTGGGCTGCACCTCCACCCCCAGACCGTGACTCTGCGGGGTGAGCGATTACAGCCCATTGAGTCAATTATCGACCCTCTAACGAAGGAGTCTCCGCACAGCCTTTGACATGAAACAGAAGACCAGCGCCACTCTGGCCTGTCACGTCAAGAATTTACAGCTTAATGATTTCCTAAGGGCCAAATCCTGTTCTGACATGAGCGCACCTGCTTCGCCATCGATCAGAGGCACGTTCTCCTGCGAGGAAGGGACGCTTCCCTGCCCGTGGGGTTATTCTGAGCTGCACACCAGCACCAACCGCGCCTGGTCGTCTTCATTGGCTGAAGCAGATGCAGCAAGAGAGACTGTGGGTTTTCCTGTCATTGGTTTGTCTACATTATTAATTATTTACTAATAACGCAGTTAGAAACAAGCCTACTGTGATTGAGGCAGCCTTCGAAGATATCCAGTCTGTGTTTGTTCTAGTAACAGGGGAAAAAGTCTTTATTGCTCTAAACTCCAGACATGCACATTATCCAYCGTTATTCCAAGATGCTGGTGACCAGCACGGTCCCATTTCCTACCACCTCCATCCCAGGCTGTTGTTGGTGAGCCCTCTGGGCAGCTTTCGATGTTCCTAGCACCCATGGCTAGGAGAAGAGTTGCAGAAATCCTCAAAAATTGCAGCAGGGCCCATTGCAACACAAATGTCCAGCGTTTAAGAGATGGGTATCCAAGGAGGGGGGCTTTTAACTGCGAGCTGTAACTGTGGTTTTCCAAAATCTCTGCTCTAAATACCTGCATCTGAGTTTCCTCAGGACCTGCTGAAGTTTGTTTGCAGGGTTCCCATTTCCCCAGTACACTGAAGGGGTGTCTTTGGGGAGAAGCATCTATACAACTTGCAACTCGCAACTCACGTTGTGAAGCCTGAAAGGTGGTCGCTGTGATTAACAAGCTGTTTTAGCAATAAATCTCCCCAGCACACTCATTGAAGCATGTTCATTGGAAATCTTTAGTTCCTTCATCATAAAGAAATGAGTATTTCAGGCTCCCTGTCCTAATGAACATAAAATACAGAACATACTGTCAAACACGCTGTGGCTCTGCCTTTTATTCTACAATAATCTTTTTAATTTTTCTGTAGGCAGTGTGTATTACTGACAATGCAAAACTAAATTAAATGCAAAACTAAATTATTTTAACCCTTAATTTCATCTCTTTTTCCCCTCTTGTCTGAGAAGACTGAGATTTTTTTCCTGCGTAATGGAGGGGAGGGGGGTGGAGCTGGAAATCCTTTGATTTGTGGGTCTGTGACTGTTAATCTGCTGCTGTGAATTCTGCAACGCATTTTGTAAGTGACTGAGGAACGCAGAGTCTGAAGTCTGCTTATCATTTCATACTCTTTTCAGTATTTCTTAGGAGTTTTTTCAGGAAAGGGAGCGGAGGGAGATGTTCATAGTCAAATGCAAACTCAGAAGTTTATAGCAACTCCTTTCTCTTCAGGGAGTTCAGCCGAAGTCAGAGAAAGGCAGAACAGGTACAGGCTCATTTTAAACGTTCTTATCATCAATCTTGATACAATCATGAAGAATACAGACTGCCAAAGGCGGGGGGGGGGGGCAGGGGGGGAAGACTTCAAGAGCACCAACCTTTTAGTTTACCTCCTAATTTAGCAGGACACCTTTCCATCTAATCTGCTTCTCCAGAATCTCCTTCTAGCTCTCTCAGTGCACACGTGCATTGGGCAGGGTTGTGTGAGGAAAACACGGTTTCATACCTCCAGGGAGATGTTCCGCTGGAGACCAGGCTGCCCAGGCGCCGAGTGTGAACCGGGGCTCCCCTCTCCTGCCTTCGCCATCGCATCTCCTCTGCAGAGAAGTCTGCCCTGAGTCAGAAAAGATGTATCATACCGAGTGATTTATTTCATGTGTGTAAGTGATCATTGCAGAAAGGTCTTYGGCTTAATTGATGTATTGGGTCATGTATGATAAGTGTATCCAGGGAGCTTTCACATCACAGGCAGATGTATAGAGAGGGACCTCCTCTGGTTCCTTTCTTTGCCTCAATACCCAGCAAGGGGCCTGGGAATATTGGGGGATTAATGTCACAACAGAGGGAAAAAGTCTGCCATTCAATCTATTTAAACATTTTATTTCACCAGTGCACCAATTAAACATTCCCTGTCTGAAGAGACCACGGATTAAAGCAATAGCAATGCTGAAAAAAGTAATAATCTCTTTGGAGATCTGTCTATGGACGGATCTTTTCTCTCAAATGATCAAGGAAAATATATGAAATTGAAAAAAAAAAAGACCTCTTGGAAGTAAACTTTAGGGCTATGTGACTAATTTCTCCCTTCCTTGTCTGTGCTCCCTTTCATGAGCTTCTTTTACTTTCACTGGCACCTTCTCCCTTGCATCCCATTTGCATTGCCTTAATTAAAGGGAGCTGGCAGCGATGGCAGCTCTGCAGACGGCCGCCCGCTGCCCTCGGTGGGGTCTGGATGAAGCGTTTCCGATGCTGAGCCCAAGCGCTCAGCTCTGGGAGAAGTGGATGAAACCACGCTCCGCTCCAGTGTGGACAGTCCTAGCTCATGCTGGGATCAAACCTACGGCCACAAACCAAGGAATTCCACTTCAGCTTACACCAAGGCCAGGAGAAAACGTTGGGTCTCCTCCAGTGAGAGCCCCAAGAGCTCTCCCAGGCAGTCTCTGCTGAGCTGGTGGTGTCTTAGCAAGCTGCTCTGGTTTGAAGCAGTTTCTTTCTCACTAGAGAAGGACCAAAAGCACCGTTTTTTTCTCCCAAAAAGCCACTCAAGGTGGTGGCGATGGCACCTCCCCAGTGCCAGCCTGGTGGGCAGCGTACCCTTGCTGATTGGGATCTGTGATGAAGTACTGGGGAATAAAAAAGAATAAAACGCCTGTCCAAACCCCCGTGTTACTCTTACTCCGTGACTGACACCCGAAACAATACCATGTGGTTTGCAAGCTGTGCACCTGCTGGTCATCTATTTAAGTAAAGCAACTCATGATTTCAAAATGATAGGAATGGACTAGATTAAAAAAAAGGAGATCAAGTGTACTATTTTTCCCAACTCAAATCCCTCCATGGCTGTGCCAAGACCTACTTCCAGCTCCTCTCTCTTTATTTGGATAAGTGGAAGGTTTAAATGAGAAAGTTTTCCTTGGCAAATATGTATTGGCAGCGGAATTGGACCAGTTAAATATACCCAGCCCAGACAAAAGGAGAAGACTGTTTCTAATTACGGATGCTCGTATTTTTCTATTCCATGATTTCTGGAATCAGATTTCTGGGCCAGAGGTTTAACTCAGGGAGAGGGGAAAAGGGGCAGATTTGCCAATATCTGATCGACGTCTCTGAATTCCTCAGCACCGCTGGTGCCGCAGCATCCTCAGGCTCCGCCTCCCATGGCATTTTCAGGGCTTGAATCATTTCAAGTTATTCACGGTGACTCCAAAAACAAGCCTTAGAGCCCATTTCTCTGTCGGCTGGGGTAATTCCCAGGCGAGCAGAGCCCTCACCTTGTGTTTGGCCATCCCGGCGCCGGTCCAGGAGCCCTTGCACCAGTGGGTTTCCCGTGAGGGTACGACCCTTCCCTCTCTCGCCTCTCAGGATGCAGAGAAGAACAGAACTCCTTTGCAGAACTCCTTAGCCTAGAAGTAATTCAAACTAAATTTAAATAAGACAACGCTTGAGCAGACTATATGTAGATCTGAATACCTTATTTTAAGATTATTTTATCATTTATTTCTTCTGTGGCATTGGACACCAAGTGTGAGAGACACCGGGTACCCATCTAGCAGTTATGGCACAAGTAAGAATTTACYTTCTGTTAAAGAGGCTTTAGAAAAATTACCCCAACATGCTGCAGTGAATGTTTCATGGAAGAATCCCAGCTGCGTCTACACTCTGCACTGATAAGCTCTGGGCTGTATTTGATTACAAGGTATTTCTTAGTGAAAAGCAGAAGAGACTACAACACCATCCTTYGCAAACAATAAAGAAACGTAAGTCATTAACAAATCTAAACAAAAATAATAAAACAGAGCCAGAAAAACTGAATGTGCTTAACACTCACGAACAAAAGAAACGGGAACCATTTGTTACCTAATAAAGGAACTGGAAAAGAAAGTCTTTGACGGTAAGGGAGGACGATTTGCTCTCATGGGCCAGTGAACATCCAAATATATACAAGCTGTTCGCAGCAGACTGATTGCAGCTAGGCCATAACGCTATTGTACATGCTCTAAAAAAAAAAAAGGGGGAAAAAATACTACCACAGAGAGGTACTTCAGAAACAGATCATGGTCTATTCATTAAAACAGATTATTTTAGTGAAATCTATTTTTCCCCTCTCTTTATTGCCATGTTTTCTTTCATGCTAATTTTGCGTCTGTTTAAAGTTGAATTCCTTGATCTGCATCTTTAGCTTTAATTTTTTTCTCTTCTCCTCTTACCAGTGAAATGAATTCAAATAATTTGCATTTATTGCAGAGAACATACAGCCTCATCTGTAGCCTTTAGTCTGACTGAATTGCTTTTCTGCTTCACAAGGCACATCGCGTAAGCTGGAGCATGCCCCCTCGCCACTCTGCTACAGCCAGAAATAATCTAGTTGGCACTTCCATGTTTCTGTAATATTTATCATATTGATCATATATAAAATAAATAAGCAAAATTATATTATTGGAAGCAATGATCTGATGAACCTATGGACCAAATCAATCATTTGGCAGAGACTTAAAAAAAAGCAGCAGCTTGCTCTCAACCATTTCCAAAGTCATTTTTCCTTACAAATAGGCTTCTCATCAACCTAAGCACCCTAGAGAGAGAACGTGTCCCTCCACTAGATCTCCTTTGAAACTAGGGGTGTTAAATATGCTATGCCAAAACTAACTTCTTTAGAAGTATATACTTCCATTTCTTTAATTGACTATAAAATCTTCTTTTAAAAATACTGTATTCGTTTAATGGATTTAGCTTAAAGAGACCCAAAATACCCAGAGGGAATCACAACACACGAAAACAGAGCTGGCTTCAGACTAGGCCTATTTGTTTAAATAGATTTGTAAAAACTATGGATATAAATACAGAGAATTCACACAGCTTGTATTACATATTATCATCTCTTGTGCTACAGGAACAATATTCTTCCTGCAATCCTGTATGGCAAAGGGATAACTGCTGGAGCCAGGGGAAGGAAATTGGAGACCCAGATTCAGCCAGTATGAAAACTGACCTCAGCAAATACATCATTAAAACACTAAGCTTTTTCCAAGCGGTTCTCTGCAGCTCTAAAGCCCCAAGTGCTCCATTTCTCCTCCAACTTCCAGCTCCACAGTCTCTTCCTTGGAGAAACCGGCTCTGGAGCAGAGAAGATGAAAATCGCTAGGAGAGATTTAAATGGGTGGCAGGGGAACCCTGACGCAGCGGTGGATCCCCAAAGAGAGAACACATTAAAGCGTGCACCTATGTTTAAGCTCAGGCATTCTGTTATCTCCAGCAGATGCTACACCACCTTGGTAAATAGAGCTGGACCTGAGCACATGCCTAAGTGCGTTGCAATTAGGGTCAAAACGGAGTGGCCAAGGCACACCGAGGCGGGTGACGATTGCTCCAGAGCGTTGCCACTAGCCGGGACCTGCCGGACRGCCGACGCCGTCGAGGGGGCAGCGCGCAGGCTGAGGCTGATCCTTCCCCAATTCTTCTAGCAGCTTTAGCAGCAGCAGCAGATGCTGCTGTAGTCAGATGGAAACAACACAGGGAACTTTCCACATGGCGTCTAGTCAAAGAGAAGAAAGAGGATCTGCTGGAGGCTGGCTGGGGATACAGGGGAATCTCACCGCAGGAAGCAGACGCAGCTATTTTCGGGTCAAGCCTTCCCTGCGGCAGTGCCACGTACGCCATGGTCCCCGAGCGCTCTGGGTACAGTACGAGGTCCTGGTCGTACCTCTCCAGCCGAGAGCTGTTGTCTCTATTTTGTTAACAGAGAAGCAAAAGATTGAGGYGGGGAAGTGACAGCAGGAGGGGATGCAGACAGAAGAAAAATCTGAACGTCTTGGCAATAATCTCATTGCATATTCTGTACTTGTAATCTGTCTAATGCCATGGGATTCATATGTCCTATAACTTCCAAGTTGACATATTTAGAAGTAGCATTCACAATACCTCAAGTGGCAATATCTTGGTCTTAATCCTTCTTTCCTATCCACCCCTGCAAACCTGGAGTATCAGCCAGTGAACTGTGCCAGAACCTTTACAGTGTCACCGAGACCCAAACCCTCTCCCCTGGTCTGCGTGCGGTCGAACTCCCACTAACGACCTCAGTCCTCTTCTCATATAGTCCACACCGAAGGAGAAGAATTCCATGAGAAATCAGCATGACTGGGGAAAGACTCGAAGCTATTGATTCCAGTATCAGATGTACACAATAGCGGTAATTAAACACCACGTAGGCTGTGTACTGGTTGTCTGCCCTTGGGTTTATTCCATGAATAAACTGCAGACGGACAGACTGCTCCCGCAGTTGTGACTGCAGTCTTGTGGAGTACGAATAAATTAATCAAGCTTACCTCTCTTTGCAAGAAAGCCAATCAAGCTGGCTTTTCAAAGTATAACTGCTATAAACCCTGCATAAAAAGGGAAAAAGTACAGCTGGGACATACACATAGGCTTTTTAACAGCTGTTTGTAAATATGTCTAATAATTCATCCTGTCAACATGCTCACTTTTCCATTACAAGGAAATATTCATAAATGGTATTCCCAGTGCTGATGGATCCATTTCCTTAATGAAATACACATAGTTTACTTTACAAAGTTTAATTGCTTGAAGAACGGGTGTCAGGTTTCTTTTTTCGACCTGCAGTACTGAAATCCTTCCAGCTCACATGTACAACAAGAAGTTAATGGAGCTTTTGCAGGAGTGGCTTAATAGCTAAGCCACCTTTAAGCAATAATCCCAGCAAATATAGATGGAGATGCTGGAATCTCCTGCCTTCGAGCAGTACAGATGTTAAGTAATATGAAATTCAGTCCTACTAATTGACTGARCAGGCGATTTCTATAGGGAACGCCTATAGCATTGAAATCAAGTCATTGATTATATTTCTTAGATATGAATGTCTGCAGTAGGACTGCGCAGCAAGAAATGCTGAGCTGGAAAAGGAACAAACTGGATGAGAAGTCGTCAGGGCCACGCAGGGATAGGGTAACAGCATCGTACGGGGTTACGTGGGCTAAATCGTCATACCAGTGACGCGCACACCCAATTTCTGATGTTTGTCAGCTTCCACCTTTTATCCATTAAATCTGCGATAAACAGAAGGCTGAAATTACTGAAATTACTGAAGTGTCTCTGTAGCCTTGACTCTGAGTTAGCAGAGGAGAACCCTGCATTTTCCCACCAGCAAGTTGCCTGAATCTCATCAGGGATCTCAGACCACGTAAAACCATCCCCGAACSGGGCACGGCGCAGAACTGGAGGTGTGTTTTAGCAAACGCATCACCACGCACAGGACCTGCACACTGCAACGCTCGTTTCTGTTCGCGTTTCTGGCTAATGTGGTTCTCGGTGTCTGCGTCTTCCCGAAGACAGAAACGGTAAGCTATATGCACACACTACTAATGATCTAATCCAACCCCAAACAAATGGAGAGACATTTAAATCAAAGCCTGAAACACATCGYTGAGCCAATCGTGGTGGTGTGATTTTTAGAGACATTCAAAAATGTTACTAAAAGCTAAACAAACTCATTTAAGCATGATCTCTCTCCTTCTGCATGCTAATATGGAAAATGGAAAATAGCCTAGAAAATACAGTATGCTTTCGACAGCAGGCAGGAAGGTTAGCTGGATGCCAATACTTAAACACGATCAATCATTTCTAAGAGTAGTCTGAGCACGTAAGCAAATCTCCCTGCATGCCACAGCAGCTTTACATTACTGAAGTTTCTCCAGTTATGTAAAATTAAGCTGAAGACTTACTACTGACTCAGTCTGTGAGGTATACGACGGGAGCATGGGTACAGCAGATTTCCCATTAAAATGAAATATTATGCATTATATCAAATCCTGACCACAGCATTTCCTGGTACTGTTCACGACCTGTTAGCTGGACTCCTGGTAAGTTTTTAGATCATGTAGAGATTTTGCTCCACAAAGTTCCAACTACTGTCAGAAGAAAATGTTTTGGTTTTTTTTTTTCTTTCTGAATTTTTGTAAAGTATTGTTGTTTCATGATATTTCACACTGGAGATGACTGTTTTGTCAGAATAGGTCCAAAAATTTGTTGGGATCTCGCAGGAGAAAGAATGATACAGACATATAAGTTGGTTCTTTCCTGCATGTTCTCCATTTCCACCTTGGGGCGGGCTCGGGAAGCGATGAAAGCCAAACGGCACATCCACCTCCTCTCGCCCTCTGCGTAGGACGGGGTCCGTCTCCTCTGCCCCAGGATCAGTGAAGCCTGTGTTGTGGCTCCCTTCCTGCAGCAAGATCCGGAGAGCTGTGCCTCGCGGTACAGTGACAACCATGCAGCGCCTAAGTAGCCATAGATTAGTTACAGTATTTAATCAATTTGTGTAACGTTCACAGAGCTGTGAAAAGCCTCAATGAAGCTCTTGGGCACGCGAGTAGTTTTAACATACTTTTCGGCTAAACAGAAGGGTTAGTGACAGAGGCTGCCYGACGAGCAAGCTTGCTGGACGCAATGGTGGAGAAGCATTTCCCCTAGCCCTGGCTGCTGGGGGAGAAGGACGGTGTCCCACAGCACATCRGCTTGTCCCGTAGGTAAGTTTAGCACTGGGATACTTATACTGTAAGTACAGGGGGGTGGCTCCTGTTCTAGCAAACAAATATCCATGTCCTGGAACCACGCTCCCGGCTGCCGCGGTCCTCCTCCTCCCAGCATGGTCCCGGGGCGCGTTCCCCGCACGCGGCGGAGCACCAGCTCCCTCCGAGCCCTGCAGAGACCCTGCCAAGGGGTGACTGTGCCCCTGATGGGGTCTGGCCACATCGTCCCCCTGCTCAGCACCGTCTGCATTGTGTGTGTCCAGCCCTTACGCAAGAGGAGGGAGATGATCGACGAGCATCCCCGAGGGGCAGCCCCATGGCACAGCCTGGGAACTCGCTGCTAAAGGGGTCGGCAACGGGAGGGGAAGGGCTCGAAGCCTCCGCAGGAAAAAAGGCCAGAGGACTGTGTATTAACCAGCATGGCAGTTGTATCAGGGAATAGAGGTCTGTGTGTTTTTACTTCTGTCTGACTCCAGCAAAGCAGAAGCTGATCATATGTGAAAGAGCCAGGATTTGAACAAGATCTCAGACAATAAAAAGGGCAAGGAGGAAGACTGATGCAGTTTTATTCCCAGATGCCCAAATGGAGGCATTCTCTGCTGCTTCAGATGTTAAGGTCAGAGGAGAACAGATAACTGAATCCCCTTTTAAACCTCATAAGGTAAGTGACCCTCACGTACCCCCTCTCTGAAGGGGACAGACTATTTTTCTACAAGCCCTCATGAAGCAAGGCTTCATCCTCTTGAAAAATCAAGCTGCAAAGGCTTGCTCTGCTCAGGTTTCCAAAAAAGGGGTGTGGGATCTTCCCAGGACCTGGCTTCCAGCCCACCACAGCAAAGCCGGCTGCGAAGCAAGGTGCCGCTCGCAGCACTCCCGTCCTGCAGCCCAGACGCTCCGGCTACAGCCTGAAATAAAGGATCCAGCTCACATATTTTTGAAAAAGAAGTGCTGTTTAACACAACCAGCACCGGAGGCAACCTTGGCTGAAAGAACCGAGCAATCCTCCGCCACTGACTGCAGCGACAGATGCCGGTTGCTCTGCCTCCTTGCAATGGTTTGTACAAACCAGCACGGGAGCTCCTGCCTGCCAGCGCCTGCATCCACACAATCCGGGAGGCAGCTGGGGAGGAAGGAGCTGGCCATGGGGATTTTTGGAGTGGCCATCTACGAGAGGCACCTGCATCTGGCTGAGCGTGGGCACGGGGCACTGCGGAGCTGGACGGGCTGCTCTGCTTTGGTGTCGGGCTGCTGAGCTGCCTGGGAACTGCCCAGTGTGGCTCCACTCGCCTCTTGGCACGAGAGGGCTCCGCACCGCTCCCCGGCTGCGTCACCAGTGCTCAGGCCCGTGCTAGGGCGGGAGGTTTTGTATGTTTGTTTGATAAGAAAAACAACCTATTTCCCCCTTCCCCTGCTCTTACCCCTTCATCCCATTCCTCTATGCTAAAGTGACACCAACCTGCAGAAATAAAGCATATCTGTGATTTACAGAGCAGTAGGGAAAAAAAAAAAACCTAATGCAAGTACTCTCCAGTTTGGGCTCCCAGATCATCATACAATGCAGCCACAAAGATAAACACGTGCTAATGCTTGACTGGGTGAGAGCATCTGACAAGATGGATTTTTAAGCCAAAAAGTGTATCTGTTAACATAAATCCTGCCGGCTCTGCGTGATCCTCAGAGCCCCTCCTCAGACAGGCTCCCCCCACCAAGCAGGGCAGTAGTTGGTCACCCAGCCCCACAGCATCCGCGTCCCCGAGCCAGGCTCCAGAAGCCCAAGGACTCTCCATCTGCCGCTGGAACACAGAGTCACAATTCGGTTCCATGTGAAAACGGGCTTTCAGGCTCCAATCTGCTCTTCAGGCTCATTCTGAGGCAAAAGACCAAGGGCTGGAGTCACAGAGAYGGATCATTTTTGCCTTCGTTAGGTGGGCACCTGAAGTTTTTTTAGGTTTACAGGGAGTTAGTAAAGCCCTCCAAGTGACTGAATACTTTTGTCGATCTGTCCTCAAATATCAGACTCTGCTATAGGCAAACGCTGCAATTTCCCAAGGAACCTTTTCATCCATTTTTTATATGGCTCACTTTCTTCAAAGGCAGACTGGGGCTGGATGCGAGAAGGGAAACTAGTATTTCACTTTCATTCTGTTGCATTTTAACACTGAAGTTTGGCACCTGGCTGAACGCTGCCCCAGTTTGCCAGGGAAGACATCAGGAGTCAGAGGGTAACTGAGATCAGAGTAATTAGTGCAGAAGAGGACAGAATCTGGTTAACTATACTAAAGGCTATTCAATTTTTTCCCTTTTTATTTTAAAATCAAGCTTGCTGTTTGAGCCTTCCCATACCATCAAGTCACTGTCCCATTTGAACAGTCACTGTCCCATTTGAACAAGGCAGGTGGTTAATTAAGAGCTATTTTGTTTTCCCAAATAACACTCTTCGGGAAAGAAAGAATGAACTGAGCACCAAAATGTTTAGAATGGTGATCCCTAACCTAACCCTATAATTTAGCTTAATTTCCTCAGGACTTTAGACAGATGACTAGTCTCCACCAGGAAAGGGTTCATCTATGGTAAAGCAAGGATAATGCTGGTGGTAGGTTTTATCTTTTGGGCTCTGGTTCCTTATAAATTATCGTTCAGTCTGAGCAAATCTCGCCTTGGTGGCATGATATCATACCAAAAGACAAGACGTGGCGAGCACACTACCCAAACAGCGGATTACTACAGTGGTGACTGGCAATGCAGCTTGGCAAGCTGCAGACTCACGGTCCTGCTCGGCGCCTGCACATCAGCTGCGCTGTGGGTCCTGGTTACAACATACCCATGCCTCTGCAAGTGCCTCTGGCACCCGATATCGCATGCACATTGGCCTCACAGCAAAACTAACCATGAGATCCTCGCTGGCTGTGGGTAATCCAGCTCTGCTGACTTCCGCAGTATTTATGCCAACTGAGGATCTGCCCCTGTAGGAGCAAACCTGGGAGCAGCCAAACATCCTCACTCCAGAGATGCTCGGGCCAGGCTGCAGCGTGCACTGCTGCTGCTGGCAGGGAAAAGGTGGATTTGATGTAAGGGGTTAAAAAGTTTACAGCGTGCTTCTATGAGTCCTGCAGCTTTGTTACAGGTTTTCCACTTTCTGTCTTGCAAAGCTGGGTGTCTCCATCAAGGCAGTGTTTAATCGAAACAAAACCTCACCAGTAAGGTTCATCCCAAGAGGATACAGAAGCTAATTACAGTTTTGGTCAATCTGCAATTTCCCCCCCCCCCCCCAATATAATTTTATTAATTTCATGCAGACTTTCAGTTGTGGGTAGCGTGTCAATCTGGGAGGATATCTTCTAGCAGATAAGCTATTTCATCATTAAAAAAAATTGACTTTGTTTCTAGCTTGTGTAACAGTTTAGATTAATGTCCTATCTCTTCAATTCAGGAACCTCAATTTAAACCCTTTCCTGTTAAACTTGATCAAGAAAGAATCCAGTCTGGTCCCAGAACAGAAATTAGTCTGTACAGTCTACGTTGTTAAAAATTAATTTTACCTGATGGCTCCTCAAAGCTAAGTGAAACACAGCCAGGAGTTGTGCAGAGTCCTCCTCCCTGTCTCTACCTTCCTCCGCTCTCACGTTTCTTTTCTCATCTTCATCAGTTCTCATTTCTGTTCATTTATTTTAAAATGTTTTGGTTTTAATTAAACCCATAAACAGGTACAAATAAACATGAAGAAAGGAAAGATTAGAGTCTGTTATCTACTAAGTATAGTCCGTATGAGATATTTTAGATAAATGAACAGAGCATGGCGTATCTACAGAGCTCGTCATACTGTAATTAATTCAGCAACAGGGTTAGACCCCATGTGGGTTTTCACATTGGGCTTTTCTTCGTGGCACAAATTTGTTACCTCCTTCCACCCTCAAAGAGCCTCATTGACTTCAACTCTGAGCAAAATAAATCTTACTTGACCCAAGTATTGTTTTCACCTTTGTGCACAATTTATTTCTCCTGCCTTTCTGATCAGCATCACCACCGGCTTCAAGCACGCAGCTGGGAACCCGCGTTCTTGTTTTTTATTGCTGCCTCCATCCCTGACATCTGACTTATGATGGGCCGAGAGTGACTTCTCCATTCTCATCCTCAGCTTGTTCTCTTGTAAAATGAATTCTAATTAATAAATGTCGGTATGTCAGCTTGAGTTCCTCAGATGGAAGGCAGTAAAGATCTACAAGGTGTCATTAATTTAGAATTAGTTTCAGAGACATCATTTCTTTAACTTTATAACTGTCTATCCCTTCACCAATCCATCTCTACGCAATTTTACATCATGATCATTTACCAAAATATCCTGGAGGCTGTTATATTTTAAGCCTTTTCCATTTTTCTTTGTGGTTACTCTGATTTAGGATGTGGATTCTCGGGAAAGACAGATTTGCCAGACAGTAAATGGACTCACTGTCAGGCAAGAGGTTGTCTTCTTTAACCCTGCAAGGGCCACAGCAAGATACAGTCCTGTGTAACCAGACAGCATACGGTGATTGCTGTTTGTATCAAAATCTTCATCTATAATTCATCTTAAAATGCATCCCTCCAAGAACACTACGGTATGTATATTTAATTGGGGAACTGGAGAAGTGCTCAGGTTCAAGGTGAGTAACTTTAAAGAACAGAGGACAAGAAAATTGAATCACACAGAAGTTCTCGCACTTTCTTCCCAGACTTGCCTAAACCAAAGCAATAGGATGGGAAATCATCACACTCTGCCAATGAACAAAATCACAACGAAAGTGGCTAATGCCAGGTAGGTAAAATAGTGGCAGTAAGAGCCTGTTGTAGCTATTCCCTTTTATAGAAAGTCACAGCAACTGTCTCGGAGCCTATGTTGCTACTATTTTCCCTGCTTTTGAATATGACCTTCTGTTTTGTTTTTAATTGTTTTTAATAAAAGGGGTTTAGGAAAATAAAGAAAAATATTTCATAGAAAGTTTAGCATCTGGAGAAGCTGCTCATGCATGCCCATGTATTAAAAAAAGGCCGATTTATTGATTGCAAATTGGCAGACGTTTTTGCAGAAAACCACCCAACTCTCCCCACCATTCTCCCTCTGCCCCCAGCTAACTGGAAATCCCTTTTGTTGAGTTAATGCTGAGATTCAGAATACTTTTCTTTTTGTAAAGTGACACCCCCTCCCTTTAGTTCCTAGACAAACTGTTTGTTGGAATTGGCAAATTTCTGCAAAACGTTTAAATTAAGTCTCCTCACCCCCCAAACCACTGACCCCCCCGCAAGGCGCCGCTCAAGCCAGCTCCAGGGGGGTTGTTTTCAAAACTCTGCGCAAGCAAACAAGTCTGCCAGCAGGACCAGGGGAGAAGCCCGGGGACCTGGAGGAGACGGAAAGCTGTCCTGCCCCGGGGTTTCGTCATCTGGAAGGGTAAAATTACAACGCAAAACCCTTCACAGAGCACCCCGACGTACAGGCGGGAAACCAGGAGTTCCCGAAGCCGGCTCACGCTCTGTGCTCGGTCCCAGCCCCGCCGGCGGGGACACATCAGCCTTCCCGTCGCCTCCCCCTCAGCCACCCTTCCCGCCCAGGGTTATCGAGCGGATCCCGCGGCTGGCCCGCGGCCAGCAGTGCCGCTCCCGGCCAGAGCGGGTCTGCAGCCGAGTGAGGGACATGAGCAGGACCCGGGGCACTGCAGCTTTGCTGGCAGCCGATCTCATAGGAGAGCTCAGCAAAACCCAGCAGTCTCGGGATGTTTTGTTCGTTTTTGTTGTTCTTTTTGCATGGTTTATTTCTCTTTGGCAAAGCAGTTTTGGAGACAGCTGCAGACCGTGGAACATCTCGCAGGCGGCCGTGCTCCATCCTGCCACGGGGAGGACGACCTTCAGGGAACCGCGCGGCACAAGCCTCCGAGCGGGTCTGTTTAATGAGAGAAAAATTGATGCGCTCATGTCTCTTCAGTTGCGAGCTCTCCTCAGGGGGTTTCATCTCCGCTTCTCCAGGAAGAAAATCAGAAGAGTGGGAGGGGTGGTGGGGATACACGCGCTGCTGTCGATATTCAGAGGTTACAAAAATCTTTGCAAGAGGAAATGCCCAAAGCACTTGTGCTCGCTCCGCGTAGCAGGGACAGCAACRCCCCCTTCACCCTACCGCTCCTTTTTATCTTTTTTCCTATTCTTTTGCCATCTCCCATTCCCCTCTATCCTTTCTCCCTACCACCATCTCCCTCCCTCCTACAGTCCGAGCGCTCAAACACAATTTTTTTTCCTTGCCAATTTTCGAGATTAAGTTTCCCAGCCAACTCCCAGGGAGAGARGGAAATGGGAAACGCACCCAACAGGGATGTGACAATGTTAATAGGAAGACAAGTCACTCACACGGTCTGCCACCRGTGCTCTGCCGCGTTGCCCTTTCGTGCTTGACCCTATCTCATCTTCGGAATTTAAAACAACTTAAGACCATGTAGCATAAACGTATGCCTAATCTCATTACACTAATAATTCACAGGTCTTGATCTGCAGGAGTTTTGCAGATAAACGGGGGAGAGTTTTATAGAAGTGCCCATCATCTTTAAGAAGTCGCATTTGGAACGTGTCTGCCAGATCATCCTTCCAGCAACGACAGCTCTTAACCCATGCCACGGAGCTTCATCCTTTTAAATGTCACATTTTAAAAAGCCCTTGAAGTAAAGCAGCAATCAGATAGCACCTGGGTTCGTGTGTTGRCAAGAGCTGCACACAGCTGTGCAGGGTGCGACCCAGAGCTTCCTTGGGATGCTCCRAGGAGTTTTGCTCACACGTTGTAGTACATTTTATTCCCCAGTTCTCTATTCTCTAACTCTTTTTTTTAAGGAAACAGATTATTACCACATCAAAAACTACCTACATAGGGAAAACAGTGATCTTTATTGTATGTTTCTCATGATTTCTGTGCAGAAAACCAGGCAAAAATTCTCCAGGGTGCAGTGAAACCCTAGGTTTGGGATGAGGCACTTGGGGCTCCTGGTTTGGTACCTGGCTAATTGCTGCTGGTCAGAGGTTTTTCTGTTACTGCAGTTATACAAAACCACCTTAAGCCATTCAGGAAATGTGAGCGTATAAATTTAAAAGGTTGAAACAAAACTGAAGGACACTCAGCGTATACCAGAAATACCTAGAGAGACTTTTTTTGAAAGCTAATGTGTCCACTGGGGCTTTTCCTCTATTGCAGTCCCCAGCTCAGACCCATTTACACTAGTGGGGGTGCATTTGCTTTGGTTGCACACCAAACACCTTCACGAGACACAAGCGCTCTGTTTAGTTGAGCAATTTGAAGCTTTCCTTGCTGCTCATGCATGTTCGTGCTGCAATTACCACCCAGTCAGAGAGGACAGTTACGGGGGGCTGTTCCCTGCGTGGGCTGTAGCACGCTCCGGATTTGCCTCTGCAGACCAGCCTGACCCAGGAGGGCTGCTGCATGGTTTGCTCAACACATCAGCCAGTTATTTGTTGGCTTTACAAAAGCAGGAGCTAAATCCTATTCTAACATTAGGACCCACGTAGTACAACTAGTGTCACATAACTGCTACACAGATACGGCGAAATCTCAGTGATTATCCTGGCCTCAGCTGAGACCAGTCACCAACTGCAAAGTTGCAGGATCCATGGTAATTCATGTTGCTTGGAGATCTGGGACTTTTGTCTGACTCAGAACCAGATAAATATTGAACAAACAGCTCAGGAATTGTCCCAGTAGGTGGGAATTATATTACAACCAAGCTCATAAAAATGTAGATATTAGTAATGGGAAAGCTGCTAGATTTTTTCCATTTTAGCCTCCCAGTCCTAGCCCTGGACCGTTTTCAAACGCCTTTGGCTAGCACGATGTGTATGTCTGTACRTCTATGGACACTTCCCACACAAGCCATACAAATCCCAACTTGTGGAGACACACAAATACAAAAGCAGTCAATCTACCCAAAGAAACAATTAAAAACTAATGTTATTAGCCTACATTAAAACCGGGTAAGGCTCAGAAATGAAGGAGAAATTGCTTTGCATTAGTTTCTCTGCATGTCATCCTGTTCCTAGCAGGGTTTTAATAATAAGCATACTTATTTGAATAGTTTGCTGATCACACTCATCAATCCTAAAATGCAGGCTCCTGCCAGAAGAATTTATAACCCTTTTAATACAATCTGACATGGGAACACATTCAGACTTGCATGAGGAGAAACAGGCGGCAGCGCCCTGGGCAGAGGTGCTGGCTGCCACCGCCACCAGCAGCCTCTGGGACATGCAATCCTCTTCCAACGGGAGAGAGAACGGGAGCCAGAGATGCTCATGAGGAACAGTGATGCTCACACCGATGGTCACCTTCCAGGGGGCACCAGCAGAGAAACAGAATAAATTGTTTGTTAAAAACCAAACCAAACCCAGATTTTTTTGTTGTTTTTGAGAGTTTGCCTGTTTTCTTGGTGAAGACTTCAGAGGCAGCAGAACATTTTCAGGCTCTTTATTACACACAAAATACTTCTGGGAAATAGATAAAAAAAAAATCTTTGCTCTTAAACTTTAGTTCCTTCTTAAATGATGCCAGTATAGCATAAAAATATAGGAGAATGGCTGCAGATTTAAAAAGAAAAAAAAGTGGTTGTGTATAGACCTGGAAGCAGTCCCTGGCTCCAGTGATGGCATAAGCATTATATCACCCCATCACATATAGCCCGAATTATTTGTCCCCTTTGGCTTTTYYCCCCCCCCTCTTAATCCTTTCCTGCAGCTTTACTGTGTTCTTTACTTTCTTTTTATTATTTCCGGGGGCTTAAGTGAAGTTTTCAGTCAGGCTTTAAAGGGCCTTATACTTTTTGTGCCTGTAATTTCTGGAAACCAACAAATGCCAGAATAAAGTTACTCGGACTCTGGAGGAGCCATTTGCAGGGTAATTAGACGTTTCACAGCTGCAACTGATCCCAATCATGTTTCCAAATAGTTGCAAAGAAAAATATTAATCCCCAGATGATTTGTATGTGCTGAGGTTCTACACCAAATAGGGATATTCACACCTAAAGATATTGCCGTTGGTGAAGGATCTCACCTCAAACCTGATGAAGTCAGTAGGATCGTTTCAACGAGCTTTCAGTCACACAGACTACGCCGTGGGAGCACCTGCTCACGGCTCAGAAAGATGCCTGGTTGCATGGCTGGGCCAGATGCTATTAAATAACCCTGGTTTTAAATCATTTAAGAAGGTGCAGTAGGGTCTTTCTTAATTCAGCACTTGAGCAAATGCTTATTTTTAAATCCATGAGGTCCAGTGGCTCGTGAAGGAGTGGGCACAACCGGCAGCCCCTTTCTCAGCAGCTGGCTGAGGTTAAACAACAACAATGCCAACAAGCAGCAACACAGAGCAAGGCACTCGTGTCAATAAACATACTTAGTTATTCCTTAGGTGTTGCTGATTTTTTTAATTATTAATGAAGACACTCCATACAATGCCAGTAGGTACCCAAGAGCCTGTTTTGCAGCATGGCTGGCGGCCAGGTCTCTCAAGGACAGCGCTGTCTCCTCTTAGATTTCTGCTCAGGAGTGGGAATAGACTATTGTTCTCCCTCTGATAACTTATGAGCTCAGTGAAATTTGTTTTTCATGTGTAATAAAGTTGCTGGTGGTGTGCAATTTGCATTTAATTTGGCTGTATGCACACTGACTGGGACTTTTAAGCGTTGTTCACAGAGCTAAAATAACACAACAGTTACCTGTCATTTCAACCCCTTCTAAAGGAAAGAATCCATAAGAAAATAATTTTAAATATAATATCACCAACAGATCTTCTGTCTCGTATTAGGTCCCCTTGATAGGGTTTAGAGCAACTCAGAAATTGTTAATAATGGGCAATCCCTATTTTGGGGCTTGTGGAGAAGCACAAAAACTGCAGCGGTGGGAGAATGAAGGAGTTGCTGCCTTTTTTGTGCTGCTGGATAATCTGGGACTGAGCTGAACCAAACCTGTAACACACAGCCTGTGCCTGAGACAGAGCGCAGCCGCCCAAGAGCATCTTGGACAAGGTCTGTTTGCAGAATCGGGAAGCATAACGCCACGCGGAGCCCCACAACAAACAGAAGAAAAGGGACCAACAGGTCCGAGAGCACCATTTTGCTCAGAATAATTATGCGCTCGTATCACAGAAGGACCCCGTGGTGCAGGTCTGGAGAAGAAGGTCAGGACACCAACAACTGTTCAAGTTAGTGTTCCTGGGAAAAACCATAACCCCTGCTGCTGCTGGAGAGCATCACCTTGTCCTTCAGCCCAAACCACGGCCAGCTGCCCTCATCTGAAAGCAAATGAAACAGGGGAGAGGGGCTCCCATCAACCAGGCCAACAACCGAGAGGCTTCCTTTAACAAGAACCGGACCCTGACCCGCACACGGTGCTGCTCGCCGGAGCTCTCTGCCCACCCCTGGCTCCCCAAGCCCTGCCCTCCAAAACCATCTCCATTTCATTTGCAAGCTGATTTCATGATGGAGCAGAAATGCCAATCAACTGTACAGCCATCAGCACGAGAGCATCCCCAATCTGCATTAGCCAGCTGGGCAGCTTTCCAGAGCATCGTCTACAACACATGAATTATTACCCAAACATTACTGCTGTCAGCACATTCCTCTCTATACAACTTCCTATTATTATTTTTTTGGCGGACAACCCTGAAATTTTAAACAGCTCAATCTTGCTAAAGTAATGCAACTGCCTACTGCCTCCAGGATGAACTTTTCATAAAAATCAACAATAATCCTTCTACCGAGAATAGCAACAAAACCCCCCAAACAATCCTTTTATTTTTTTCTTTGTTTGTTTTGGTGTCTTTAGCAGCTCTGACTTTCATTCTAATTTGCAATAACAGCCTTTTATTTGTCTTGCAGAGGAAAAAGAGACTTGAGGGATCCTTAAGCTTCAGTGACAGAGTATGAAGCAGCTTATAAATCAGGCCACAGACGGCAAGGTCAGCGGCACTGCCACTTGCATCTCAGCTCATTAAGAAAAATGCGCGTTGAGTACCATTTGCTTTGAAACTGTTTGCGCTGCTGTGATTCATTCAGCGAATGCAAGAGTCCAAGAAGCACTAGAAATAGTCTTAAAAACCCTGAAAATGGGGTTGGTAAGTTATTTACCTAGTCATTACTACTCCTTTCTGTGACAACTGCAAAAAAACTAATGATTGGAGTGAAAAGTGAACCTTTGTGCAATGCTGCGAGTGCTGCGCGGCAGCTTGGCGAGCCCTTCCTCGTGCAGTG
The DNA here is from genome assembly GCA_035582835.1 of Phoebastria nigripes. NCBI lineage: Eukaryota > Metazoa > Chordata > Aves > Procellariiformes > Diomedeidae > Phoebastria > Phoebastria nigripes. The sequence continues at coordinate 1,906,106 of JAYKAV010003266.1, read as the reverse complement.
TTTGGACAGATGTAAACACCTGCAGCGTCCCAGCCTTGGACTTGAAAGTTAAGTCCAACATTTCAGTTGATATAACATACATAAACAAAACAGAGCTTTTCAATACTACACCCAGATCTCCCAGGCATTCCCAATCCCCTGTGAAGGATCATTCCCTACTTCCCATGTCTTATTTATTTGAAAGGAAGAATTATGGGGGGAAAAAAAATCTCAACGTTGTATTTACATAGAGATGAAGGTAGAGATCTTGCCATAATTACATGAATCAAAGCTTTCATTTAGTTTCAATAAGCAAATTACCTTGCTAAGTCTTCTGGCTATGGAAACAGAGAGATATATGTATTTCTTCCAGGTCCTGAGCAGCATATGTGCTATTACATAATTAATAGATTGCACATTTCTTCTTTTAATCAGTCATGGTTGAATTTACAACGCAAACTTTCAGCATAACAAAAAAATGTGACTGATTACCCAAAAATATTTATTCAAGATTAAAAAACACATAGCATATGAATATTTCAATAAATATTAAATATTTATGTCTCCTTTCCAAAGCTTCCATAACTGGGCTTTTAATTAATTTGTCATTAAAAAATTTGTAAAGCCAGGTAGATTTTTAAGTATAATTATTAAATTATATCTTTAAGCTTCAGGTATTCACTTCTTTCTTATGCCAGCACGGAGCAGGATGAGCTCCAGCAATGCCAGGGAGGCTGCACCAGCACGAACAGATTCTGCAGCAGGCCAGGAACGGACAAAAATGTGTTCCCAGCCTCTTTCACAGCAGTTTGCAAATCAGAGGGATACACCGGATTAATTAGTATTTGCACTTCCCTACAGGATGGAAACGCTCCCTGAAAGCGGGAGGCCCTGCTTACTGGGAGGTGCCCACGCTTGGGAAGAGGCGGAGGCTGAACGGCCGCAGCGAACACCACGGTGGGCACGGGTCGGAGCAGCAGCCCAAGGCAGGGACACGTTTCCCCCCCACACCTTTTCCATCTCTCCCATACAGGGAGTGCCTTAGTGCCTCCTTCCCTCCTGCATAACCTTCTCCCACCTCATGGAAAACGTGAGCTCAAGGGACAGATGCAGGATCTGGGATGCATTCCCAAATTAATTTTTCAAGGAGCGAGGCGCTCGCACTGGCTGCGCTATCCAGGTCTCCGGTCTATAATATTGCTGCCAGCAGCGACTTTGCAGCACTGCCCGGGCTCTCAGCCTGCCGCACAGCGAGGAACCAGAGCACCCAGTGCTAGGGCCATGCGGGTGCCCAACACAGAAAGGGAGAAACTCTGGTGAGGCGCAGCCCTCCCGGGCACAGCCGAGCCGGCCATTCCCAGGACAGGTCGGAGCAATCTATTATTCCCTGCACGTCCACAACAGCATCGTAGAGATGTCTCTCCACTGTTACAATCACAGATTGCGTTTGCTGGGACAGCGATGCCCCGACTTGGGCAGATGACAAGAAGCCCAAGCTGTCTATGTCTGCTTGATTGCACCGCGAGCTGGCACAGACAAACCCTTCCTGCTGCCGAGCTCCAGCACCGCGCTGGCTGCCYAGGTTAAGTAGGGCACGTCCACCCTGCCTGCTGTGGCACGCCGGTCCCTGTGCCAGCACGCACAGCACCCGCGCCAACCCACTCCCCACACCTCCCCGGCACCGCAAGCTCGGACACCGGGCTTTGCAAGGATGCATTTTCCTTTTTGTAGCCCCCACAACAGCTCCCGGCAGGAGCAGCTCTGTGCCAAAGGAAGGTCAGCCAGAGCCCAGCTCCGTGCCCAGGGATCCGAGGAGACAACGCCACATCTGAGCTCGGCTTGGCAGCGCCGTGTGTCAATACAGCCTTTTGCTCCCTGCCACAAACCTGCCTAAATTTCTCCAGCAAGCTGCTGCAAGGAAAACAGAAGTCACCTTTCCTCAAATCACAGCAAAGGGGCACGCTCTGCTCACTCTGTACTTATTTGACCTGCTGGCAGCTGCGGAGTTGAAGGAGAATGAGATGGAGTCAAGAACTGAAATGCTGAAGCCCATTATTTTCAGGAAATTGTGCTACTGGAAGCCCTCAGCTTTTGTAATCACCTCCCTGTGCCACCGAGCAAACTCAATTCAGCAGCAAAAGGTGGTCACAGCCACGGGAGCAGACCCTGCGCTTTTTCGGGGGGATGCGTAAGAGAGAGCAGCAGTGGGCCATCATAAAAAAGGGAGGGACTGCGTTTTTTAGTAAATTATTAGGAGGAGACCTGCAGTCAGGTTTTCAGCATCTTCTATTAACTTTAGCTGGTGTTCATGTGACATTTTGGACATAGACAGCATTCCTCATTTCCTTGCATTTTAAAATTCCTGTCATCTGTTACAGAAACAATGTCACATAGCATCCGAGTGCCAGTGATGGATCTCCAGAAAATCCCAGAGACTCCAAACGAATAGGTTGGCCCCAGTAAGAGACTTCGGGTCAACCCACAGGGCTAACTACCACATAACTGAGATCTTTTTGCCACATGAGCACCGAGATAAATTCCTAATTGTACTGCCCAGCACATAGCTTGGCCACCTGGCAATACCACTGCCCTCAGAGGAGAGAAACAGATGTGCAGAGCCCAGATCCAGCTACATGACTTCCCAGGAGCTCCACTGTTTTCCTCCCATGGGACTGCAGCTAAACATTACATCAGCCTTCCACAAACTGGAGAAAACAGGACTTGGGATTTTTGGCTAATTGCAGAGGCACCGGGAAGTTTTTGCACAAGCAATCCAAGTCTGTGTCCATCTCTACTGATTTGCCTGCATGGAAGCATTCCTCTTCTTACACCGGTATTCCTTGCGCTATAGGGGAGTTAGGATATTAAATTCTGTATGTACAGACAAYGTACATACGGACCAGGAGGTGCATACCAGGAGGCAGCACCACGGGGCAGGGACCACCACGCACTGCGTGGTCCAGCCGCCGCAGCTGGATGGGTTGCCCTCACCTCTCCAGCTCTGCTCCGCGCTCACAGCCAGGGCACGCAGCCAGGCTGCGAGGAGGCAGCACAGAAATAATTCTAATGAAGGAAGTCAAAGCTGAAGCCCTCTGAGTTACAAGGAAGGGCTGGGAATGGTTGAAGGAATCACTGTTCATAGTGCTGCTCTTTTCCCCCTGCTCCTGCTTGCCCAGCAGCAGATAACCCTCAGTTAATTGTTCCTGGCTTAATTACTTCTTCCCAGAATAAAAGAAAGTTCACTTTACACAGCAACTATTGGAAGCTTCAGGGAAGGAAATGTTCTTGCCTTATGGACTGCGTACACCCTGCTTTACATAAGGCACCTTGCCTCATGTACACCCTGCTTTAACTCCGCGGAGGATCTGCATTCAGGGGGTGCTGGCTGAGGTTCCCAGCGCGTTTTGTGAGGACTATCAGAGCAAGCCCTTCCCCCAGCACGCTGAGCATGTCCGTACACCCGGGGTGCTGTGGGCCAGCCCTCGGGGATCAAGCCCGTCAGCGCCCTCCCTCACCCCTGCCGATGGCTGTGGTCCCCTGGCTGCTGTCAGCAGGCTCGGTACAGGCAGTCGAAACAGTTTGAATGTGTCTTCTTGAATGTGGCCAACACTGATTTTATGATATACTTAACACCCCATCCAATAGCTATTAGTTTTACTGTCAGGCACACAATGTATGCGATCCATCTTTATTCTCAGGCGCACCACATGTCCCCTCTCAAATGACATTACACTACAGCAGTCTTTATTTGTTACCGCGGGGTTTTTAAGCACTAACATTAAAGCTCTTATCTTTTTGGTTTGTTTGTTATTAACGGCAGATTTTATTTAATTGGGATCGGCCCGTGGTTCCTGTTCAGACACTGCAGAGAATGGCTTTGATTTCCTCTTTGGCAAGCAAGGCTCCGCAGCACAGAGCTCCTGCCCTGCGAGAATAGAGCCTTCTCACTGTCTGCTTAGAGGGAACGATGCAGGGAACAGCCAAACCCTCCAAAGTCCCATGCACAGGCTGGAAAAACCTTATTTTTGTCCCTGTCAACCCTCTTTCTCTGTGCATCACTGCAACAGAGGGGCACGTCACCATCTATGCTTTCCCCTGCAGTAGGCTTTGGGCTGCAGGAGTCCTGCACACCACTCGCTTCTGGGCTGTCCGGAGGGCAGGTGACAAACTGCTCCAGTGCAGATGAGAGCTACGGCCTTCCGTCATCCCGCATGGTGGTATTAGTAAAAACCACCTGTAGTGACAGGTAGTATGCCCCAATTTCAGGATTAGCCTGCATCGCTTTGTGCCACAATTCCCAGAGAGACAGAGGCGCGGGGAAGGCAGGGTCTAGCAAACTGGCACCTAAAGCTTTTCCTACCCCAGGCCTAAATGAAGTCGTTTGCAGCAGGAATCACGCTGATTCTGTTTACATACAAAAGCATTCAAAGTTGTACAAATGTCCATCAAAGCTCAGTCTCAGACTCCATTAAACACTAGAGCTGTCAGCCAGAACATGACCACATCAAAAGCCTCCATGAGTTATTTCAGAAGCATTAACAGAATAGTTCTCTTGCAAAAGTGTTCAGACTCTCTAAAAACAGTCTTAAGAGGCATGAAATCTTCCCCTTGCAAAAATAACAGCGCTTGAGCTATCAGTCTCTCAATCCTATCTTCACTTACTATAAGTCAACCAACAACGTGAACAGAGTTAAGACAATTTAATCACAGGAGGAAGTGTTTATTATCCTCATTTATTTTGTTGTCCCATCTGAGGTTGTCTCCACTGAAGAGCCGCTCTACCATTGCCTGCATCAGAACATCCCAAGTAGCAACGAACCTGACGTGCTATAAACACCGCCATACCTGTGCATGCTATTGCATAGTCTCTCATTTGTGGGTACACACTTCTGTACCACAGGCAAACCGTGCTGCTTCAAAATCTTTTTACACGGAGGGTGGTAGAGCAAGCTTTGTATGGACAAAGTACTCTGATAGAATATTGAACTAAATAATAGCAATTAATTAGGCTTGTGTAAAGCTATTAACCTTCAAATCCCTATAGAAATAATAAGTAATGCTTAAATCCTCTGGGATGCACATGATATTACCCCATTCTATAGAAGAAGCAGCAGAGATCCAGAGCAGTGAAACCATTTTTGCCCAGGGCAATGCTGTAGCGGGGCGGGGGGAGGCTGTAATCATTTCCAGTCCACAGACCAGGCTGCTGCTTTTAGACCACACTTGGGTGGGTGGATACAAGCCATACCTACAGATACACATGTATTGAGCACCCCATTTTTAACTGTATATTACAACCTGACAGACTGTGTTTGCAGACTAGCATTTGCATCACCTGAAAGTGAGATTTTCTGGAACAGGTGAACCCTGCAATATTTTTCTTCTCTAATCCCCCCTGCAATCCTGTGCAGCTGATCACAACAGTCTTTCTCCCCACCTCCTCCTCAGTGTTAGCATTGCACCCATATGGAAAATGAGAGATCTTAATCTTCTCCTAAGCACTCTTCCCAAATGCCTTCCTCAACTTCTATAGTTAACATATAATACAAAAAGCTGAGCATCAGCTTAAACTCGGAAGTCTCTCCAGGGCGTTACATCCACAGCACCAATAAATCTTGTAGGTTTTTTTGCATAGTATCTCTACAATTCAGCCTTCCCTGGGGCACACAGCTAACCTTCTCCAGGTTTTTATCATCTTGTGGCCTAATTATTGCAACAACCACATAATTTTCATCTTTGTTCRGAACACCAGTAGGTTTTGCTTGCATCACCCCTTTCCGTGCATCTCTCCACTGGCTCATCCCTCCTAATTGCATCAAACACTGGTTGCCTCAGTTTTCAGAGCCCTTCACAGCTTGTCCTCCCTTTCCCACCTTTTGTTCAGCTTGGCCCAGGGTGCCAGGCTCTATTGCACATTGATTATGGTAAAAGCTGCCTATAAATATCCACAAAGCCACTTCAGCACTCTGCTTCAAATCTTGTCTAAAACCTCACTTCCTGCAACATCTGAAAAAGCCTTGAAAACAGTTAGATCGCCCATGTCCTGAAACCATTAGTTTTTATGTTGGCTCATAGTGCCATTATTTTCTAGACCAGTTCTGTACTTATCTTCTCACAGATTACAAGCATACCTGTAATTAAATTATGCCATTGCCCATTCTGGAATACAGAGAAATTGTCCGAGCAGCCAGGGATCAGGTTAGGAAAGCTAAAGCCCTGATAGAATTAAATCTGGCCAGCGACATCAAGGGCAACAAGAAAAGCTTCTACAGGTATGTCGGGGATAAAAGGAAGACAAGGGAAAATGTGGGCCCTCTCCGGAACGAAACAGGAGACCTGGTCACCCAGGATATGGAGAAGGTGGAGGTACTCAATGACTTTTTTGCCTCGGTCTTCACCRGCAAGTGCTCGAGCCTCACCGCCCAAGCCGCAGAAGGCAAAGGCRGGGACTGGGAGAATGAAGAGCTGCCCACTGTAGGAGAACATCAGGTTCGAGACCGTCTAAGGAGCCTGAAGGTGCACAAGTCCATGGGACCCAATGAGATCCATCCGCAGGTCCTGAAGGAACTGGCGGATGAAGTTGCTAAGCCACTATCCATCGTATTTGAGAAGTCATGGCAGTCCAGTGAAGTTCCCACTGACTGGAAAAGGGGAAATATAACCCCATTTTTAAAAAGGGGAAAAAGGAAGACCCAGGGAACTACAGGCCAGTCAGTCTCACCTCTGTGCCTGGGAAGATCATGGAACAGATCCTCCTGGAAGCTATGCTAAGGCACATGGAGGACAGGGAAGTGATTCGAGACAGCCAGCATGGCTTCACCAAGGGCAAGTCCTGCCTGACCAACCTAGTGGCCTTCTATGATGGAGTGACTACATCAGTGGACATGGGAAGGGCTACAGATGTCGTCTATCTGGACCTCTGTAAGGCCTTTGACACAATCCCCCACAACATCCTTCTCTCTAAACCGGAGAGGTATGGATTTGATGGGTGGACTGTCCGGTGGGTGAGGAATTGGTTAGACAGTCACATCCAGAGGGTAGTGGTCAACGGCTCAATGTCCAGATGGAGATGGGTGAGGAGTGGCATCCTGCAGGGGTCCGTGTTGGGAGCGGTACTGTTTAATATCTTCATCAATGACACGGACAGTGGGATTGGGTGCACCCTCAGCAAGTTTGCAGCCGACACCAAGCTGAGCGGTGCAGCCGACACGCCTGAGGGACGGGATGCCATCCAGAGGGACAGGATGCCATCCAGAGGGACCTGGACAAGCTCGAGAAGTGGGCCCGTGTGAACCTCATGAGGTTCAACAAGGCCAACTGCRGGGTCCTGCACCTGGCTCGGGGCAACCCCCAGTATCAAAACAGGCTGGGCGATGAAGGGATTGAGAGCAGCCCTGCCAAGAAGGACTTGGGGGTACCRGTGGATGAAAAGCTGGACATGACCCAGCAGTGTCCGCTCGCAGCCCAGAAGGCCAACTGTATCCTGGGCTGCATCCAAAGCAGCGTGGCCAGCAGGTCGAGGGAGGTGATTCTGCCCCTCTGCTCTGCTCTGGTGAGACCCCACCTGCAGTCCTGCGTCCGGCTCTGGAGCTCTCAGCACAAGAAAGACACGGACCTGTTGGAGTGGGTCCAGAGGAGGGCCACAAAAATGATCAGGGGGATGGAACACCTCTGCTATGAAGAAAGGCTGAGAGAGTTGGGGTTGTTCAGCCTGGAGAAGAGAAGGCTCCGGGGAGACCTTATTGCAGCCTTCCAGTACTTAAAGGGGGCTTATAAGAAAGATGGCAGCAAACTTTTTAGCAGGGCCTGTTGCGACAGGACAAGGGGGAATGGCTTTAAACTAGAAGAGGGTAGATTTAGACTAGATATAAGAAATTTTTTACGCTGAGGGTGGTGAAAGACTGGCACAGGTTGCCCAGAGAGGTGGTAGATGCCCCATCCCTGGAAACCTTCAAGGCCAGGTTGGACGGGGCTCTGAGCAACCTGATCTGGTTGAAGATTGTCCCTGCCCACGGCAGGGGGGTTGGACTAGATGGCCTTTAAAGGTCCCTTCCAACCCAAACTATTCTGTGATTCTACGATACTCTAGTTTGGATTTTGTGTGGCACTCACTAACACAATGGTACTCCAGCCTGCGACTGGGTTCCCCACACGCTACTACATTAAATGGGAAATTAATAACAACACTCCCAAAAGCCCACCATTTCCTGGGGTGGGATTGTCCCTCCAATGACACTAATGAACTCTGGGGTGGACCCTCATGCTGCTATTTACATGGAAATTACAGCTCCCTGCTGCCTCCCTCCCATTATGGGGCAGGAGGAGCGCTTTGCTGGGGTACCTTATTTGCCTTTTGTGGTAGCTCAATTCCCACCAGGAACAATGGTTCTTTCATCAAAAGGTCTGTTCACACCTACCCCAAAGACCCTATAATTAGCTGGCATGATGGCTTCCAGAAGAAAGGAGAGATACAAAATGCAGCTCAGGGCATCTTAACAAGGGGAAGACTCAGCTCTGAAAATCCTTGCTCTTCAGGGGTGCAAGATATCCTGCTTTACTGTAATGAAAGTCCTCTTGTCCAACATCCTCCAACAATCTGCCTTTAATGGGGTTACTATTGCAGAGGTAAAGCATTTTATATGGAACCAGGTTTACATTATCCTGCTATTCGGAGATCTAGCTTGCAATGCTGTTCAAATCCTTTAATCCATAAATAGGATTCCAGCCAGAGCTGGGCTGCCTTCCAAAACTGTAATCTCCAGTATATGAATTATTACAAAAAGATTAGGGTGTTTCGAGTAATAACATTTCAAATAAATCAGCTTTCATGGAGGAACAACAAACTAATATCGGAAATAACAATATAAAGACATTTATATAGCCACTTGCTGGAATAACTTCACTAACCAGAGGGATTCTTTTCTCATTTGCATCGTTTTCTTTGAGAAATGTACCTTTGCCTTTGTCCCTTCACTACTGGGCTCTGCTGCAGAGCACACAACGTGCTCCTGTCTCAAACATCAGCCCCTTCGAATCGCCAGCTTTCTGTTATTCGGAGACAGAGAGGTATGTTGGTGTTACTGCAGATGATGCTGTTCTCTCCAAGCCTTCAGCTTTACATAATGCTGCGATGAGGATGGGCAGACAATCCTGAAGGCCAGAAACATTCCCCTAACTCCATTTTAATAATGATGAGCTGTGAGTTTAATTATTATTCCTGGCGCATTTGCAAAAGCCCTCCCTTCCACATACACAACATGTACATGCATGCAGGGAGAGCGAAATAACTATCCCTTCTCAATTATTTCCTGCTTCTTTTGGCAATACTGTTACATTACACATTTATTGTGCTTTTCTTCCCTGCAAACTGTATTGGCACAGTAAGGAACCACGTCTATAGAGTTCAAAACAGTAAGATGGAGAGAAATTAAGAGGCACAGGGTTTGGGCAGGTGAGATGGCGGAAAATGAGAGGTGAAAATGAGCAGAGCTAACAGCCCACTGTCCCTTGAGCTACCTGGGGACCGGGCAGGGGCACGGGCTCGGTGGTGGACAGCAAATGGCAAGTCTCCTTGGGTCTGAAGGCAGAGGCTTGGGCTGGGAAAGCGAGGGGATGTGTGCTCAGCACCACCGCCAGCCGTGATGCTCCAGGTTGCTTAGTGACAGATCTGAAGTCCGAGGTGGCCATGGATTTATGGCGTTCCTCCCCGCCTTCCAAGTGCTATGAATAAATGACACATCTCAGTTCCTTATTTATCCATTTGTGAAGCTTAATGGGCAGTTGCAGAGAAGAGTATTGAGCCTTTTATGGGGTAGGGCAGGCTAGTTTCCTGATTTACACTTGCATCAATAAAGAGTGGAATATGGACTCTACAAATCTTATTTAGCTTTTTAAAGAAAACAAAGAAATCTGAAGAACACAGCAAAACTGTGCATCCTAAAAAATGAACTAAACCTGGTGCCAACTAGGAGCCCCTGGTTTGAATTTAGACCTGATACACTATCAAAAAGGCAAGAAAGCTCCTGCCAGATGCAGTCCCAGGCTGGTGCCTGGGCTTGTTCCCTGCACAGACCCCGCTGCAGCACCCAGCTCCGAGGCGTGGGGTGCAGCGCCCGAGGACGCCGGGCAGAGAGACCCTGGTAAAGACCAGCAGCTCAGACCGCACAGATACATCCAAGCACATGCTCAGCTTTAACACGCTCGTCTGCCTATTGCAGTCAATGGGCCTGTTTTAAGAGGTGGAGTTAAATAATTTACATAAATGTTTTCAAGATCTGGGACTAAAAGTTACAGGCGGTCCTTGCACAGTATATGGACCATGTTATTGCTGCTCGGCATAATGGCCAGTGGTCTGTGCAGGGCTGCGGGGATCGCTGCAGTCTGTCCTTGGGACAGCCAAACATACAGATTTGCAGCTGTGGAAAGTTATCTTGGCAGCCCATTTTCGTCAATTGTTCTTATTCTCATAAACTAACCCCCTGAGACCTTCAAAATTCAATCACACCTAAAGCTCCTGAAATTAGATCTTTAATAAAAGATACCCAGTGTACTATCAGAAACAGCGCTCAGACATTTTATCATAAAAAAAATTTTGATGGTCCCCATCATTTTTGGCAAGCTTCTTCAGATACTCAGCTGTGATTTACACAGGACATTTTGCTCTCATATGATAAATTACACCAGGACATGAAGGATAGTGTATAGCAAGTGAATGAGTGCATCTGATTTTCAAAGGTCCTATGACAAGGAAAATTAGAGCCAGAATTAATTAATTTTTTTAAAATGCTGGGGATTTAGGGAAAACATTAAATCATGCACATGATTTTCAAAGCAGCGCTACTACAGAGTGCTAAATCCTTCCAGTGCAGACCTTTTTGCGTCACACCATCATGAAAACTACTATTTTTGCAAATATCTCAGTTATTCCAGACTGAAACGCTTTCAGTGCAAGCCTAAAAAAACTAACAAAAAACCACAATGCCTTTTCTCCTTTTTACTTGCTAATGGACAGTAACACAAACAATCCATAATCACATGAAATACAGCTCTTTTTGCCAGCCTATAATTTTTTCTGCAGTGCATTAAGGTGGAGAGCAACACCTTGGTTAGAGACTGTCAGCACGTCCACTACACAACCAGCATTATTCTTCCCCTGGAATTCATCTTTCAGCCATTTCAAATTGAGCTGAAACTTTGACATGCAGACTGTCAGTTCAGGGAAGAATTATTATTATTCCCAGAAAATTAAATAAATCAGGTCAAACTTTATGACCAGCTTTCCCACCCACCGTGCATAAAACTCCCAGTTCCTTCCCTCCCCCGTTCTGCCGCTTCTGAACACCTTCAATTTTAAACAAAGCACGAATGCTGTTTAGTACCGATTGAGGTAGGGTCCTCGATGCAAAGGACCGCAGTGCTCAGGCGCTTGCTGGAAGGCTCAGGGCAGTGTTTGCAGGGCACGGGCTGTACAGGTCCCTGCACAGGGCAGGCTTTATCCAGAGTCTGTACAGTCACTTTTCCGAATGCAAACTGCAACAGGAGCATTTCACAGAGAACAGGGTAACTCAAGCTAAGGAACTCAATGAAAAAAAACCAAACCCCACCAAAACCCAGAAAAAAGGAAGCACAAGTATTTGTTGTTGCAATAGCTACAGCAGACCAGCGCCAGCACAAGAGGTAAAGCTATCGCCATGGACTACGTACTAGTAACCCAGCTACCTCAACCCTATCTCCTCCCAGGCCTCCAGCAACAGCCAGGGCAATTAACTCATGCAAGTCACCTTGCAACTTTCCAGGTTAAACAAAAGACCAAATGTTTGATTTAATCAACCCTAGGCTACACATCACAATGATTTCTTGCACTTTTGTATCTCATGCAATGCACTCCTGTGCCCATGCAGTGATTCACAGCATATTTTTTTTTTCCATACTATTATTTCTCATACCTTTTTTGGCTGAAGGAGACATGCTGCTACCACCTGCTCTTGAACACACCCCAAGCGAATCTCCATTTCTTCTTTCAAAAACATCATCTCACCAAGAAATTCAGCGTGACCCTCTAAACAGAGCTGCAGGACGTCGCCTGGCCTTAAAGCAAGGCCCATTGCCAACGCCTGGGCACCTGCTGGACCTCCCCAAAGGATTCCCGATTCTTTCCAGCTGGGCTCAGCCCTGCTGAGGACACACAGCTGGGGAGCTCTCCTTAACTCTAGTTTGTTAACCCTTTCCTTGCAAAGCTTAGGGTGCTGCCTCCTCTGTGGGGTGCTCAGGCTGTTAGTGCCATGGCAATGGTATTTATTATTTCATGGACAATGTGCATTGTGGCATTCAGAGCCCCTGTCCTGTCCCGAGCATCCCGCCGTTGCACTGGCGCCCAGCCCCTGCTCCCCACTCTGTAGAGAAAATGGCCAGAGTTGTCCTTGGTGAATGCAAATAACGTTGTTTTACTGGATTCGCCAGCATTTTTAATGCCTATCATAATGTACTGATTGAACTAGATTAAATAAAAGCCACCTTGCTCAGTTTCTCCTTACGACTGCAGCCTGTTTCCACCTGACTTAGACTGCTCAAGGAGTCAATGAGACTTTTATGCATATATTACACTCAGATATGGCATTCAGCAAAAATAATAACAACATCTGACAAAGTTTATTGTATTAAATAGAAGGTTGAGAATTCTTTTAACCTACAGTACATGCAGGAGGTAGCTGCACAGAAACAACAGAAAATAGCACAGATTGCTGTGAAATAATTTGCTATTCATTTAGCTGTCAGGTGTACTTTTGAACAGAAGTTCTAGCACAATTCAGCTTTAATAAATAGATGCTTAAAATACGCTTTGTACTATGTAACCGTCTCCTTGCATTAAACTGAAAAACTCAATCAATAATCCAGAAAAATTCAACCCAACAGCAGGCTGTTTTCCTATTATTGAACCTTTTTGTCCAATAACCTAGACAACTAGATTAACTGTAAAGTATGTGCAATGTAATAATTCTCTACTATGAATATTGCATTGCTGGGATCCATTAGCATTTAGACAGGCTGTAATTAGGCATGATGGAACCATGTGGATTTTGGAGCTTAGGCTCATATCCAAAAATCCCCGGGTGAAATTTTTACCTAGTTCCAGAATTTTGGTGTTAAATGACAAAAGGACCCGCACAAAGCCTGCTTCCCCAAAGGTGAGCCCTGCCCTGCTCCAAGCTCTGGGACAGACCACGTCATCCTTGCTAGGAGGACCAGCTCAAAAGCCTCAGCAGATGGTGCGTCCTGGGGAGGAGAGCTGGAGGTGAAAGACGTGTCTGTGGGTGAACCTGCAAAATTATTAAGGGACAGGCTACAACCTAAAAATCACCCATGGAATTGCTGCCAGATAGTTATTAAATCCCTGCCAGGGATCAATGCCCAATCTGGTTCTCAGTCCAAGATGGGCAAGGAAAAGGTTTTTTTCTTTATTAAACTTTCGGTCACACTTCTAGGAAAATTAGGGGTTTTTGAAACATTTTCTTTCCAAACACTACGACTTTGGTTTGAGCTGAGTGTCGTAAGCTGGGAAGGTTTGGAGGAGCAGCCGGTGTCTGTTCGGACTGCGGAGCCCTTACTCCGTCATTAACGCCCGGGCTCTGGCAGTCGGCTGCTGGCTTTGGTGCGTTAGCTCATCCGACCGCAAGTAAAATCAGAAACATGCCCGCTACCCCTAACACTATGTAGCTATGTGGTTCTTTTGAAACCTCTTCCAGCTTTTCGCTGCTGGGATTAAGATCTTGATTGCTTTTGAATCTTTTTTCCTCCTCTCCCTCTCCCGCTCTGTCTCTGATCTAATCTCTCACTAGGTGTTGGTGCTGCAGCTGAGCACCTAACCACGGGGCACCTAGATTTATGTAGCTGTACCCACAGAAGACATCAAGGTGAGATCAGCTGTTCTGTGAATTTTTCATGCCAAACTTTAGCTTTGCTTGATCTGGCAGGGCTCTTTCTTCTCCTAACAAGTGGGGATGCAGCACAGAGTCTAGAGAGAGATAAATGTACTTCATGATGATTTGGTTTTCCACTTTTTTGAAGGGGACAATATTCCAAGGACACAGCTTTCAAAATATTGTCCTGCTTGCCACTGAGGTTTCTGACTGATGTGTCGTATATTATCCAGTGCTGCAAACCCTAAGTGAAGTGGATGAGTTAAAGTTATGATTATAGAATTTCTTGTGACCCTAAGTTGGTATTGAAAATGTCTATCTTTCTATTATCTAAACTCTCTTTTTATATTCTTTCACTTTTGTTGTGCACATCAATCAATAAGACACATCATAACTCTGCTGTCCCCCTCTTGGGCAGATTCTTCCCATTTTCAGTTAACACCAGTGCAAGGCAACGCGCCAGCGAGAGCATGATATACGGCTCTGCTCTCAATTCCATCCCCAGGAGCTATTTGACACGGCGTGGCTCGGGTCTGAGGACTGAAAGCACAAGCCCAAACTTCATATTTTAATATTACACAATAACTTCATAGAAGGATACGGTGTACTTAAGAAATGCACCCTGAATGCCATTGAGGAAATCAATGTCCAGTCCCCAAAATGAGCTCAAAAGGTCCAAACAGATGATAAAGCACATGAACTATTTTCTGTAACAATAAACACAGCCCAGGGAGCCCTCTTGCTTAACATCACTTCTGGCTGGAGTGGTGGAAAAAAAAATCACCCACTAACTTTGATGTCAAGTTTGCAAAAAGCCGCGTCCATGTTTATCCTTTCACTGACTCAATGACACACTGTTAACACAGTATTTTCTGTGCATACGTTTTGTGCATGTATGGGGCCGGGTGTATTTGTATTGTTAAGATATATGTATAAACAGTGCGAGCGCAGTCCAGGCCTGCGTGCAGCAGAGATGTATTGCGCGGGGCAGGAAGATACACGACAGATCCCCGTTCATGCAGCTTTTCAGGAGTGGGAAGCAGAGGCTGATGGATGACGAGTCAGACAGTAATGCACTCACAGGGTCGGGTTTGCTCTGCCTTACCCTGGCGTAAATCTGGAAGAAACACTCTTGTCTTCAGTGGAATTGATCTCTCTCTGAAATCTCCTCTTCCAAATGTTAATACTGGTAACGTATTGTTTACCGCCCAAAATCATTGAATTCCCTTCTCTGAATACTTCTTCCTGCAGTCACTGTGAGTTACTTACCTTTCTCTCTCAAAAACTCTCATCAGGAGATGCTCCGGTACCTCCGCTGCCCCATGCGCGGGCACAGGGAGAGGCGACGCYGGCAGCGCTGTGGCTGTGGGCAGGGGCAGCAGGCAGGCGAGCAGTTTGCTGCGGTCCAGCCTCCTCCTAACAGTGCCCAGAGACACCCCAAGCCCTTGCTCGGGACTGGAGGTTTTTGCTCGCCGGGCTCTGGCACGATGCTCCAGCGGAGCTCACGTCGTGGATGCCGTCAGCCTTTTAATTTGTCGTTAAACGGAGACGACGTGTCCCGCACCGGCAGACACGGGGCCGCTGTTTGCACCTTCCTTTGGGTGAGCTGTGTTTCCCCAAGCCGAGGAGATTCGGTGCATCTGATCCAGCTTTATGGCTTGCGTTGGCCCAGCATGGGGGTAAAGGCCAGCGATCCCTTTTATTTTAATAGATGACTCTGAGCTTTTCCGATGTGCTTGCAACCTTCAAACTGACTGCAGCAACCTGCTGTCATCTTCCAACCTGCTAATTGAATACTCACCAGTTTTTTTCAGATGGTACCTTATGAACATCCAAAGTTCTTTTTGCCACTTTCATGTGTTTTTTCAGTAACTTTTTTCATTACTTAGTCTTTTTTAATACAGTTCATTCTCTCTGATCCTCACAAATTTTTCTCCCAGTTTCTCTGATAATTTTTAAAAAGAAATCACGGTAACTTTGAAAGCCTTTCCGCATGTCCATGCCACACAGCATGGCTAATTCTTTCCAAACCTTCAAGAATTGTAAATGTGACCCTGCTAAGAAAATGCAGAAAGTGTCATCTCTTATAACATACAAGACAGTAAAAGACTGTAATTTATAAGGCTAAGTACAAAGGGCTGTTTTTCTTTGAGCTAATTAACTAGAAGAAGAGCATAACTAATTAACTGGAGAGACGCAGAAGGAAATATGAGGTTGTAGCAAAGCCTTGTGACTTTGGTTGCTCCTTTTCATCTTGCAGATGGATTGCTGGGGATCGGGCTCTGCCGGGCGCCGGTGCGTGGCCCTTCCCTCCCTTTTGCTCTTCCCTGCAAACTGCTGGCCTGTTAGCTTGGTTCCAGAAACCCGCAGACTGGGGTGCTGTCCTCAGCCTGCCGAGGGGATCGGGTTTGAAACCCACTGCATTTTATTGAGTCAGGCAAGCCCCATCGCAAGGGAGATTTGTTCCTCCTAAGACGAAGTTGTAGTTATTCCTATTCAAGCGTCCAAATAGTTCCAGTGATTTCTTGGTACCTCCAAAATTCAAGCTGCTGTTATTTTAATAGTTCAGTACAGCACACGGCTAGGCACCAGGCTGTAGACTTTGGGGCATCATCTATAGTGACAACACTAATTTGTGGAGTCGTTACAAGGGAAACTGAGGAATCTCAAGTGGTCAATCTCTTCCCCTTCCTCTCTCCCCTGGAAATCCATTAAAAGACATGTTTAGGGGAATAGGCTTCAAAAATAAGTAACCAGTGTGCACGCACCTGATAAGACCTACAAAATTCATCACAATAAATGACACTGTTTAATGGAGAAAATGGTACCTGCTATGGCTGTTACCTAGAAAGGAAGCCATTCAATTAAAAGCTAGAGAGGTATTTAGGAATTTTCCAGGCAGATATAGTTTCTTGCTGGATTCCTCAATCTGGCTAAGCTGTTAAAAGGGCAGCAGGAAAATCCCTGCAGGAAAAAACTCTTGTCCTAAAGAAAGAATCATTTTCTGCATTGCTGACAGTGTGTATTTGCTTGGCATTATTACAGCGTGCACCATGGTGCAGATGCAGCCTAGCCTCAGCACTCACATGTTTTTTTAATGCTGTTTTTGGATGATTCGGAATGACTCTGAGCCTCCAAGTAACGTGTTCCCAGTGCACTGCTGGGCCTCCAGCCACTGCCTTTCCTAGGAAAAATTCCAAATCTCATCAAACCCTCTGAAATTCTGGGCTTCTGTTTGTTTTCAGCGCCCGCTTGGCCGGGCAGCCCGTTAGTTAAATCCCCTCTCCCTCAGAATTGCTCCGTCAGTGCGACGTGCCGGTGTGGCACCACGGTACAACCGAGAGGATTACACTTTCCAGTTTCAAGCTGAGCTCAACTCTGATCGGAATTTCTCACATATGGTATATAACGAATGACTCTTTCAATAATGTTGTGCTGTCCAGCACGCGTACTGGATGTCAGGTGCCATAAAAGTAAGAGAAAACAATATGCAGCACAAACATATCTCACTAGTTTATGCTAGCTGCTGCAATTATTTTTTCTGTAACACAGGCAAAGAGTTCCATAAATTACACAGTTATCACGCATCTGATCTGCTTCTGAGTCTGCTCTGGACCAGCTTCCAGTACCAAACTGTCAGACAGCAGAGTGCTGAAATTTAATGTCTGCAGACATAGCCTGAGATGCCTGGGAGCAAAGCTGAGGCAGACAGGTTGCTTGTTTAGAGACTGCTCTTTAGTTCTTCCAAGGATGCAGCTACATTAATATCTTTACCATGACTAGGAATGTGCTTAATTTCGTTAAATTCATTAAATTGCATAATTGAATTGCTACTGAAGTAATCTTTCAAGGGAGTCACAGCCCAAGCCACCTCTGGGGCATCAAGGACTCAAACCATATCCCAGGACAGGTATTTTTTGTGATGTCTTTGTGAGATGTCTGAGAGAAATCTCTGGGAAGGGATAGGATACACAAACCTGGACTGAGAGATGGCTGGAAATTTGATTTTCCCATTTTTTGGCGAGAAGGCAAAACAGCCCAGGATCTCCCTGGGGAGGAGGAGAGGGAGATTTTCTCCTCTGCCGAGTGTATCTCAGTTTGTTGAGAGTGATGCCGCTCCTGGCCTCTCCCATCAGCCGGGGTCTTCTCTCGTTGCTAATGAGAGGCCAGGCAGAGTTGACGGCTGTGCTCTGATCTCATCAGCTGCCCTCCTTCAGCAAGAACGACCTCATTTTCATCTACTCTGACATTTTTCTTTCCATTAGTATCCAGGGCCAGAAACAATTTGTCCAGATGCTTTGCCTTTTCCTTTTTATTCCCACAGCAGAGCAAAGTGAATCGTAAAAATCACCGAAATTAGAGCAGGGAAAGGACCTTTTAGGCCGTTCCAGTCTTCCCTCAGGGGTAAATGCAGACAGGATTCCCACAGTACGTTTTCTAGTGCTTTAATCAGTTCAATTTTCATATTGTGGGTCACAGAGGATTAGACAAGAGGAAGGTCTAGGGAATCAGCTAATCCTTTGTTTTTATCAGCAAAATTCTGTTCTGGGCTAAACCAGAAGGAAACTTAAAAGTATTTTGCTGAATGCTTGATAATTCAGAGTTCATATGCCAGGGAGATAGCAAAGAGGTGTCCTGAATCTGAAACACTTGTTTTAGTCTGATATTATGGCTACTAGTAACAAGGACTGATCATTACCCGTGTTTCCTGCAAGGTTCAATGTGACTGTCATCACGTGGTCCCCCTGCTATGCTGGCAGCTGTCCCTGTCCCAGAAAAGTCATTAAAATCACTACAAGATGGACTACGGGTAACTTTGCAAAAGGTAACTAAAGGGTTTAGAACCTAATTCCCTCTGTCTGTCAAAACCACGTAGATCCGTCACTCGTGAGCAAGGGATCCATCCCCTGGATGTGCTCTGTGTTGACATTCTTACCAGTACCGGGTTAACAATCCCACTGGCATCAGTGGGAGCAGATTTGGGTCCAGGCTGGACTACATCCCCAGCAGCTCCTGTAGCGCCTGGGGTTTTCAAAGCTACACAGGACAATCAGCGCTGGAGTCATATGAGTTGTATCAGAGCAGGTTATCAAAACACTCTTTCCAAAGCCCAGCCTAAACTGTGTGTTAAAGAAAACGTATTATTGGAAATGCCTAAATAAGAAAAAGGAAAGCAACACGGACACACTAATGTACCAAAGGGCTGGATGCAAAGTTCGCTGAAGATGATGCAACTTTGTCTCCTGATTTGAATGAGCATTTGTTTGACTCCTAAACTTCAGGACTGTATGTGTACTGGTAGCGGGAACTGTGCAGCTGCATAAGCCAAAGGAAGACRATGCTGAAAGAGGTGAAGGTGGCAGTGGGGTGAAGCTGTGCTTTGTGCCTGCTCAGTAGCAGTGTGAAGGCGGCAACGTGAGCCGGATCAGCAAGGCATAAAGCAAGGCTGAGTTTGGATTTGACAAGTATCAACACACACTAACAAGGGTTTATGAGTCCAGATGATAAACAATAATGAGAACAGCTGCATCCCAAATGAATCCTTCTTCTGAGAGAGAATATAGGAGATTTCAGCTTATTCAAGTAACATTAGCTTGGGGCAGGGTTAGATTGTTCTGCGTTTTGACCTGATTTTGTAATTATCACTCCTTCATAGAAAGATGTGTTGTTTAAATATCCTCTAATTTGCTTTACAGAGATCATAAACCCCTCTTTATTATCTGCTGCGATGTATTACAGACAGATAATGACTGACTTTTGCCATCTTTACTTGGAAAAGTGCATTTAATTTTGTGAAATAATGGAGGCGTTTGTTCATCTTCAATACTATTTTCTGTGCTTCATTCCCTTTTACCTAATAAAACAGCCTCCTTTGGAGGTCCACTCTGTGTGATTACTCCTAATGCAGAGTACTGTATACAGCTGAGGGCACTGATGTGTTAGATATTCATCAAATACATCGTACAAAACTCCTGCCAGAGCATCACAGAAATGCCTAGTCTCAGGTTTAATCTGTTCCATTTAATGCACGCATAGCCATCAAGACTTTTTCCAAATTACTTGTAATTAAGGCATTTGTCGTTACAGAATGAGGGTGTCTTAGGCCAGCACCGAGTCCATATTTAGCAGAATGGGTGACGGCCAGGTGCTCTCTGGAGAGCACCTCTCCCCAGCCCAGTAAAAAAAGCTCAAGTACTTAAACCCAGGGACCATTCCAGGTTCTGCATAGTTACAACAGAAACCCTCCATCTACTGGTTCGTTACATGCAGTCACAGTTATTCCCATAAGAGAGGACTTCATTGCATCACTCTGAGCAGATTTTAGCTTTAGTATTATGCATGCACAGCACTTTTTCCTGGTAGTTGCAAAGCTTTTAAAAATATGAAATAGTTACTGCTTGTTCTTTCTCAAATGTATCAATTATTTCTCATTTCTCACAGCAGCATACAAATAGAGTAGAAATGAGAAGGGCTTTTTTTCTCAAGAGTAGGGTTTAAGCATCCCCAGACATATTCAGATGGGGAGGAAAGCTGTAACAATAGCTTGTTCCCTACATATTTTCATCTGTTTTTAATGCAGTTTCTGTTTATATATTCTATTATATGGCTAATTATTCATTCTCTCTCAGGCACTTTGAGATGCATTGTATATTTTATTATTATTTGTATTGTAGCATGATTGTTTAATCATTCTGCAGACACACCGCAATAGCCAGATTTGCAGCCTTAGCAAGCACTGGGCAGCAGTGGCTTTGGACTTAGAGCTGCTCCAAAGTGAATGTTCACAGGCAAACTTTTACTTTTGGTAAAGGCAAGTTAATGGGAGGGAGCTCACCCCCAGGGGAAAGAGGAGTAAGGTCCCTTAAATTTAATGGGCTAATAACACGCATGTATACAGTTACCGTGGAGCAGCTGAGGCACCTGCAGTCACGTCGTGCCTTGCCTCGCTCGTGTGGCTGCATGCAGAGGTTATTCCCCAGGACCCAGCACCTGCCCAAAATCCCTGGCTGGGGCAGGAGCCCGGGGAGCCCCCCCTGCCCCGAGGCCGGTGGGTGGCGGGGCAGGAGGAGAGTGGGAAACCCATACCCAGCCCTCCTGCAGCACATTGCCAACTGGATCACGCCACCCGCTTCATATGCCTCTGCTTCTAATTTTTTATTTAGTTTGATGGCATCACACTTCAACAAGGCAGGAGATAGTATCAGTCAAAAGACTACCACGCTATTGCCCATTATCTCCGTGTTATTCGCTGACTGTCCCTTCCAGTAATTTATTCACTAGCAATGACATACAGCACAGTTGTCTAAACGGCAAATGAAACAGAATCTCTGCATATGGGACCTAATTCCTCTGCATATGGGAGACAGGTCTCTACCTGTCTGCAATCTCCATTATGGGTGACAAAGACCTACAAACACAAATGCTGAGCCGCACATGCGGGCAGAGGGAAGAGGAAGCTCTCTGGGGTGCTTTTAAGAAAGATAACTCCTTACATGCATATAACAGAAACAATTCCCAACACTTCTGGCTAAATGACCTAGCCATACAGCTAAGAACAGAGATAATATCCGATGTTCAAACACAAGGATGGCATTTCCCATAACTGCACAGAAATATGGGACGCTTTCTCTCATTTTACTGTATGTAATTGATATGAGGCCAGGAGCTGCTGGCAGATTAAATTTTACAACCCATGACACATCAAGGCCTTGACTCAAAAATTACTTGCACTCGACTCTAATTATTCACATTCTACCAGTTCAGATGTTAGGGATATATGCCATTTATTCTGAAGGAAAATGATTTGCAAGCCCACAGCAGAAAGAAACAGAAAAGCAGGGGCTTAAGCACTGCGGAGCTACACAGCCAGCAACGCAGGAAGGTGCGAGGGAGCAAGGAAAGAGCAAACTAGCAAGTACTTGACGTGGGGAAAATAATTAGGGCAATACAGTCTGCTAATGCGCGTACCAKTGGGTCTGCATCATGAGTTGTCACCTCTGCTCTTGGAGGGGAAGCACGGGAAAAGTTTTAGCACACAAAAGCAATTACTGATGGACAGAGAATAAAATATATTAACAATGAAGAAGCTTCTTGGTGCTTGCAGAGTCTTGCTCAGGAGTGAACAGAGAGGTCTGAGCAAAGATCAATCATCCCAGAACACCCATACGCTCAAAGATTTCCCAAACAAGCACCCACTGAAATTTTGAACAAATGCATGCAAAAGCTGACTCAGCAGAATACAGCTTTCTACACAAAATTGTTCAGAAAGCAAACAAGCTCCTGTATGAACAGTTTTGCCGTCTTTTCCCTGAGCATGGGGAAGGTTGCCTCCCCGAGAGCCCTGTCAGACTCATGTTTTAAACCATGCTACAGGCCATATTGCAAATAATTCACAGCATGGCTCAGCTGGCTGGCTTCCTTGTTGTGTAAAAACACAGGATGGCTAAGGCTGGCTTTTTTYGAAATGAAATTCAAAAAAAGAAACTATAATTATGCTAGGAGAACATTCATTTGCTCGTTAAGTGAAATTTGAAGGGGAAACTTTAATGATGTTAGGAAGAAAATCAGATTCTCTTGTTAAACTAAATTCCAAGAGAACTCTGTGCATATGCTGGACAGCACATTAAGCATCAAAGAAAGACTCATCAGTGATTCATAGAAGACTTTTTTCTCAGCGACATGAATTATTTTCATGGGAGAAGATATGAAAATATCTTAGATGAAGACGAGGAGTGAATATTTTTTCATTTCTGTCCTTGGGAAACAGATAGTGTATAAATAAACCTTAAGTTTAAAGGCCATTTGAAAAAAAACCCACAACTTTATTTTTCATCATGTTAACACAGAAAAATAGGTTCTAATCCCTCAAATTCAACTTGGAATTGCAAATAGGTTGATCTGTTTTCAACTAAGCTAAAGGAAAAGGAATATATAGTGCAAGTTTGTTTAGATGTTTTCTCACTAACTCCTCTGCCCATTTGCCTACGGGGCCGAGCACGTGCCTCCTTGGTTGGGTGGAATCTGCTGTCAGCGCCCGGACGCTGGTCAGGCTGCCCTCGGGCGCTGCTAATGGCTTCTTGACTTACAGGTACTGATCACCTATTCATATGAGTTCAGCTAAAATCAACACCTGTGGAATAATAATATCACTGTTACTAATAATCCTCTTTCTGAGGAAGGATCTTGAAGTGTTAATTAGGCATGACATTAATAAATTAAGTGACTTCACACCAGCATTAAAGTATTTACTTAACATTATATCACAAATAGGTACACTGAGGCAAGGAGAGCTAATCTACTTTTGTTTACGCACTCCTAATTCCAGAATAATTCCTTTGCAGTTACTAATATGCGTTGGAAGAGTACTCAGCAAGCACACATCAGATTTTGAAACCATTAACCTGATTTTGAAGTTAAGTGAACGCAAGCGAAATGCATTTTCATGGGATTTGGCACATAAGGAAGGACAGAGCAGCGTGCGGATACCAGGATTCAAGTCTTGCCTTTTCCTTTCACCCACCGGCTATTCCCAGGCGATTCTTCCTACCTCCCAGTACCTCGTTTTCACCTCCCACCCTTGTCTCTCAGTTGCTCATGAGCTGCTCTGCTCTCTGTTTGCCCATTCCTCAGCAAAGCAGAGCTTTGATCTCAGAGGTGGATACTAACGATTACTATAATACAAATAATAACTCTGGGATGCTAATGAAGGATACAATTAAAGGCAGTCAAGCATTTATTCCTGGAAACATACTCGTAAATCCCGTCACCCAGCTCAGATGAGTGGAGGACCATCCAGGCTGTACCCCGCRTCCGGCTCTGCACCAGCGGGTGCTCAGGAACGGCGGGGAGGGCTCCTCCTGCCCAGCCACAGCCAAGCTCGGCAAACTAACACCAAATATCCACATTTAAATCATTAACTGACATTTAGAGGACAGTACAGTAGAAACATGACAAGCGAGCGTCAAATACAAAGGTATTTAGCGTTATCATATATCAGAGGTGCCTCGTACCATTAATTGTGGATACTGCGGTTGTGCTGCTATCAGTCAATCACCAAATGTCCTCTCCCTTCCTCCGTCATCCATCACCGGAGGTTTCCAACTATATATCCATCACCTTGCATTCCTCAGGAATGTCCATCATGCTGCTATCTGAGGACTGAACCATATGGGAGGAGGCGCAGCGTGAACTCCTGAGTGGGCAGATAAACCCCCTGGTATCTCGCCTCCCCTCCTCCTTTTTTTAGGAAGTGCAGGGTAATCTTTAGAGGGCAATTTCTCTCTRACAGTCTTATTCTTCCCTTCCCCAGCCACCATCCCTCCTCCCACCCATGAGTTATTAGATGACATAACATTCATGTTGGCAAAATATATTATTCAAACTGAGTGGCTTAAAATTGAAATGCTTACATGGTCATGAACCTGGGCTGCAGTTAAAAATAAATCCCTTTATCTGTGCTGCATTCTCAGGCCTGCATTTTCCAGGAAAAGTCCTTTAAAATACTCCGGACTCTGAGCCTGAACAAGATCAAATGTGACTTTTTAAAAATAGGATGCCTGGTCCTCTCCGCTTTCCTCCTTGGGTCGACAATGGGAGATAAATTTGCTCCGCAGGAACCTTTTGTGGGCCGTGCTGCTGAGGCAATTTGCAGTTTGCTGTGGAAAAGGCATCTTACGCTACATTTATCACCCCCTGCCGCTGGCTACAATTCAACCCACTTGGAGCCACTGAGCAGAGGTGCCGAGCAGAGCTCCTGCATTATTATTCCACATAATAAYGGGTGTTCAGGGAAGCAGGAGACAAATATAGAGTATATTCCAGAAAGGCTCAGCTGGGGAATGGAGGTAAAAGGGCGGGAGGGTGGGCCACAGGGAGGGAAGGCAGAAGGGAAGAAGGTTAGCAAAAAACTGAATAAACTTGTTCATCAAACGAGGCCTTTCTCTTGCAGCGTTAGATGAATGCTTCTGCCTCACCTTGCGACGCTGGATGTCATTGTCTTACAGCGGGCACCGGAGCTGCCCGCTCGGACACGAGCATCCTCAGTCGCRGCGTCGGGGTCTGTCAGCAAAGGTTTTCCCTGTGTTCTTCCCAGGGGACCCAGGTACCCCCTCGGCCAATTCCGACCTCATGCAGGGGAGGAGAGGAGATAGAGCTCAGCCAAATGCCACGGTGACAGGCTTAAAATAAGGACTTGAACAGGAGATAACAGAACAGACTTGTCACATAGGAGGTCAAGGCACTGAGAAGTTAATTAAGCAGCCTACAGGCATACTGTAAGTCAGTCAGGAATCCAAAGCTTCTGTGTTTTAACCCTTGAAATTCAGCCTTCTACCATATACATATGGATCTAYTTCCTCTGTCATAAAACTAAAAGCCACCTAGTGTATCCCATCAAGACAGCAGAAAAAGCTACATAACATGTTGTAACCAGATATAGATGATCAGAGGATAGTTCTGTACTTTTCTGTAGTTATTTTTTAAGGTTCAAAATCAAAAGAGGGATAACAATTCACTAAATAGAGCTTACAGGCAGATATGCCTTTATCTTGCCATCCTATACACTTGCAACCCAGAGCTTTGTTGAAAATCTTTGGGAGTATTTTGGGTAGCAAATGTCTGGTGAGGAGACATTCTGAGCATGTCAACTGTAGGAATTTTTCTCATATGCCTAAAAAAATTACATTCCTCTCATGTTTCAGAATTTCACATCTGTGAGGATTTTTTTTTTTTGAAGGCGAGACTGAAATACAACCTCCTGTCTGAAGATGTAGGGTTTGATCCTTCGATTGCTTCATCTTTGGTCCTTGTCAGTGTCCCAGTCTGACACTTGTCATTACCCTTCCTGCACAGGTACCCCCTTCCCCCACTGTTGGCTTTTACAGTTATGCCGATACTAATTTTTCTTTTCCAGAGTAAGCTGGTTAATCAGATCTTTGAAAGAAAACTCTCAGCTGGATATTTGTATGCAGCCCCTAGACAGAAATGCAGATTTAAGGAGACAGCCATATGCAAGCATGAAGGGAGCAGATGTTGTACAATCAAGGGTAATTTAAAAGAGAGGGGGAAGGTGATAGAAGGACAAAATGAATCCAAAGTCAAGAATTTTTTTGTTGTCGCTACAAACACAAAGATGATGTTCTACTTTGCACCTTCAAGTCCCATGCTGAAAACACTGGTTGTCTTCTGGGTCACTGCCACCAAATGCCACCTCTCTCTTTACAGATGTTGTAATTTCAGAGCTGTGCTATTGCTTCTCGCCCTGAACAGTGAATTCATCTTATGCATCTTTCCTTTCATCTTCCAGCCTCTTTGGAAGATGGAGAATTCCCTGCTTTTGAGACATGACTTCGCCTCAGACTCCTGGCAAACAGAATGCAAAGGGATTGCATCACCACATCTAGCAGTAGAGGCAAATAGGAGTCAGCCACGCTCTAATTTATCATCCAGTCAATTTAACCCCCATATTTGTTTTCTCCTCCCTCTAAAAAGTATGARCACCATCAGTCACATGCTATGAAAGACGATCTTACAGCGGAGCCCGCGGGGATGCTGGCGTGCTCCATGGTTCGCTGCAGGGACCAGCCTTCTGCCAATGGCACCCGTTAACGCTGCTCTCCTGCAGATGCAATGTTCAATGTGGTTAAGCCACGAACATCCCTGCAGCCACACCGGGGCACAGGAAAAGGCAGAACTCACTGAGAATTGCTGTGCCTTGCCTGCCTTGGACGCAAAAAACCAGAGATAGGACTAGCTCCTGTGAAATCCAGAAAGGATGAACTCAGCAGGTCAGGATGAGGTGAGGGGCAGAGTTCTGTGTTGGCTGCAGACCCAAAAAGTCAAAGCAGCAGCTAGGGCTTTGTCTCTCCACTCTACTTTTAGTGCTGTCAGCCTTTCGCATCCATGGAGATCAGATTTTGCCTTCCTTCCATGAAAAGAGATTGAGAAAGGAAAATAAAAGTAATTTTTTCGTAATTCAATGCAATACTAATCAATTGTGACAGGATCTAGAGAATATTTTCATGGTGCCAATTACTTAAAGGGCAAAGATGCCATAGTACCATTAAAGTAATAGCGCAGACAGCTCTCTAGGACATTGTGGAACAATGTACTAAATGTTGTTCAACTTGTTCAATGAAATAAAGTATTGGATCATTAACCTTACCAATGTCAATGTGTTGTCACTATCAAATTCAACTAAATGAGCGTCCAAGGTAATAGTTAGGAGCACACTTCCCACCGAGGAATGCATTAATACATTACTGGCTGCTAATAAAGAGAAACTGTAATGCAGTGTGAGGAACTTGGAGAAGAGCTGTAAATGTGCATTAAAGAGAGAGGGTCGGTCTGGGTGAGATAGACAGAAACCTATAGATACGGGTGGGTGTGCGCAAACAGATTTATGCACTCACACATGCACGTTTACAACCCATGAAGTGACTAAATAGAAAATTTATGAAAGCAAACTCCAAAGCTGTAAACATGCATTACAGGAGCAAATGTTTGCAAACTTCCTTTGGAACAGGATTTCATATCTGTATATAAATATCTCCGACAAGTTGCTTGTGAAACTTCTCAGTAAGAGTCACTTTTTTTTAATCTCTCTGTTGGCAGGGCTGGTGGGGGGAGCTCTGTTTTGTCGTGTTTCTCCAGAGAAGGAGAATGGCTCCGACGTTCCTGGGTGCGCCGTTGAGGTGTACGCCCTGGGAGCTGGTACATCGCAGTGCAAGGAAATCAATTCAGGTATCGCTGCAGCTCAATAACCTCTTGCAGCGACATGTGCGAAGAGGAAAAAACATTACTGAGTAAAATGAATATTGTTCCAAAGGAAAATGTTGGCACTAAGAAAAAAAATGATCAAAGTACTTGGCCACTGTAACATTTCAGCATGAACTGAATTTTCAGATAAAGGGAGCAGAAAAGGAAATTTTCCTTCCTGATCATTCATGGGAGCAGGGTTAACAGTGTGAGTAGCCAATGGTTACCAGAGCAGATGTCCTTTGATACCTGCAATCCTATTTCAATTTTATAATGAAATGGAAGACAGAAAATACATAGATTTAAGATATGCAGAGGTGGAAAAACCACCAGGATACTGGGCACCACTGCCATTATTTCTGGGCCCATTTGTACTTCATAATTAATAACTTAAATAGGGTAATTTAAAATTGTTAATTCTTTTCACAGAGTCTGCACGAGCTCAGGTGATGTCAGACACGCTGTCACCAGGAAGGTTAAATACTCTTGGTAGTTGCTAATTACCTAATCACCATTACTATCTCATATTAATTCTACCCTAAGAACAGATTTCATTATGACTAACCCGAGTTATTAAAGAATGAGCTGTAAAGAAAACCCCTGTTGTTTGCATTCATTTAAAGGAGAAAAAAAAAGCCCCTAATAAGAGCATTTCTCCCTAGCATTAGGCAATCCTGAAAAGCAGCAAGCAGACTCCCCTCCTGGTGGTGTGCGGGCACAGAAGCTCTGCTCCAACATCTGCTCTGCACTCCTGCAGGAGCGGGCCCTTYGCAGGCTTCGATGCCCGGTACGCTCGAGCACAGCACACAAACAGCTTCTTGTCATTCTGCGCACTCCAAGCATAAACATGGAGGGGCTTTAGCCTTGATCGGGTGTCGCTTCTCTCTTCTAAATGCATATTTTATTGATTAGTTTGTGAATACCCTTGAAGATAAACCCTTGAATCCCTGGCTAGCATGGAAGTGGGACCGAGTGGATCTTGTTTGCCACGTTAGCCTCTTGTTCTCCTCCGCACATGGAGAATTCCCATTGTTCAGATTGCCTCTTAAGTATCCCCTTGACAACGTCAGAGATGGTTGATAAAATCCGTGGCACTGACTTAGCTCTGTTTTCAACATGGCCAAACCAGACATCGTCCCTGACTTTGGTGGGCCCAGAAATGATGGGTTTTGCTGAAAACCCTGTCGATCAGCTCCCTCCTGGGCTAATTCAGCATGTGCCTGCAACACGTGCACGGCAGGGAGACTGTCRCTCTCCAAGATAGAGCTGCTATTTTACCATCTATACCTACAAGTACCCAAAGAAGTCTTGTGATGGGAAGCTTCTTGATGCTTTTCTCGTGCAAGTAAGTCTATGTCTCATAGCACTCCATCTGGGGTGGAAAGCAGTTCCAGGCAGTGAGGTCTGGTCTGTGCAGGGAGGTGAATGTCCCCTTCCTCTCACCCCGTGCTGAGGATGGCCGATGGCAGATATGTCACGGATACACGACTCGAGATTTTAATCTATTAGAGAGTYAGCAGGAACACTTCCAAGGCAGGTAGATTTTATGGCTGTTTTTAGTGCTGTGCTATTAATCTTTACATTTGATTCAAACTGTGCATTAGGCGATGGCAGCTACATAGTTGCAACCTTTTGAAATGCTAATTGTCAAACCAAAGTTTAGAAAGAGTATTTCAAAGCAAAGTTGCCATTATTTGTAGGCTGTGCTCTAAATGCAAGAGCTCAATTATCTGGAGTGTCAAACTTCTGACACCTTTGCTGATCCATAGAAACAAGGGAGATTAAAGAGTTTTCTGGAGTAGAATCTCATTTTTAGGCTCACATTATTTACTGAATTATACATTGTGGCCAATCCCAAAGCCAGTTTAGTGATCAGGTCAAGATACTTATGGCTACCTACAGCACCCTAATGGGGGGATAGCACGCGGTTTGTAGAAACACCCTCATCGCTTTCATGGATTTTTCTGAGCAAGAAGTCTATGTTTTTAAGACCTAGAGAAGACCAGCACTGGTGACTCTTTCAGGCTTTCGACTGTCTTTTTAGAGACAACAAACGATTTCCTTTATTGTTCCCATCACTTTCTCTGCTATTAGTGTTTGGTAGAGAGCATTAGTTTCTTAGAGGGATAGACACTGAGAGTTATGCAAAAGATGAAAGATACAGCATAAAAATGCAGTTTTGGTAGGAATTTGCATTTGCAATTCAACATTCTTCTGGGAAGCCATGTCTGCCCTATCTCCTAAGAGCAGAGGAAGATACCCTCATTCCAGCATGCAAAGAGTTTTCCTGGTCCTGCACTAGAAATTGATGCTCCCTGCTTGCTGACACGCTGCACGAACAGGGACATAGCTCTGCCCTCCAGCCACAACTCTCCTTACCTTCCAGTACTTAGTCTGGAAAAGTAATGGCATGACAGTTTAAAAAAAATACTTATCAGAAAATGTGAAGTGGAAAAGGTATATCTAAAAAAATATTGCACAGGGCCTAAGCGCTGCTTAAATCCCACTTCTATCAAGTGTACAATATCAAATATTAAGTGACAGCATCCTCCTCTGTTGCATAAAAACTTGCTCATGAGTAACCTCACTGCTTTTGGTGCTGTCAGCTCTGAGATACTAATGAGAGATTCAGCCTAGTGCTGAGCTGGACTTCAGTGCTGTGCCGACTCCTTGCAAGGTGCTTCCAGCCTTCCTGTGTATTTCTATGCTTCAGTCAAAACTACAATATTCTTATTCTACTTTTGACTCTCACCCTAAAATTCAGCTGAGTAGTAGCCAGCTGAATTATAAGCTTTGGCTCAACTTAATTTTACTTATTTCAAAGAAGAACATAGTAAGATGTCCTAATGCAAAAGAATGTGGCAGGCTATATTCTGGATCATTTGCGAGATGAAACACTACATTTTTGTCACATCCAGGGCATCGCGTTAAACTCTACAGCATCTAAAAATTCAAAAGCAATTAAAGGTCATGAGCCACATCAGTGATCACATTGCTCACGCTTCAGTTCATCTAGAATTTGTATATTGTATTTTTGCTGGACGGTGCATAGGACATCATTTTTCAGAATGGGCTGTTTCATTTCTTGGTGTCCCTCTAGTGACAAGAGGGTTCCACTTATCACAGTGACCCCTCCTGAACATATGGCCTTCTGCTGTTCCCCTTCCAGAGATTTTATCTGGATGGCAGAGCATCTTCTCTTTTCACCCTCAGAGAATCACAGATCACTGATAAAATGGAGATTCCTTCGGCGTGACATGCCACCGATCTGGGGACTGAGGCAGACTTTGCTGCTATCTGCAAGGGCATGGAGAAGCCAGTGTAGGTATAACCACTGTTTGACAGCTTATATCTGTGGGAGTCAGGCAACAGACCCCGAAAGAGAACCACAGAATAAAACTGACTTTCAGGGAAATTGCTAAAGGAGGCGAACACCCCAGAAAGCACATCTGCCAGGTACCAGCGCTACCCAGGCACCATTCACCGGTTCTACTGAACATACCACATACAACGCGTCCTGGTACTCCATCAATGTCAGCAGAAGCTTAATGGGTAACAGCAGAGTAGTTAAGTGTCAGGATTATTAATTAAGGGGTTAATATGCCTGGCTGAACTTTTGTCTCCATTGTTAAAAGGGTTGTAGATGCCAGGATTTGATTATCTGATTAAACAGACATGCTGGGATACAGTTAGAGTACTTTCTCATCAGCTGGGTTACCCCATGTTACAACAAATTTTATCCCTTTCCCAAAGCAGTAACGCGGGACCCAGCTCTCCAGCCAAACCCAACACAAATCCAGCCCTTTCAGATGAAACAGAGAAGTTCAAATACAAACCCAGCTTTGTTGGTTCTCTTGGCTCAGTAGTTCCCCAGCTGAATAAAGATTCAGCTACATCTTTATTGGCCTTTATCATCAATAGCTCTTTTCTTAATGGTGCCTTTAAGATGGTTTCATCCTACTTGAAAAAAGACTGAAGGTGTCTTTCTCCATCTCTTTTCAGAATCCCTCCTCTGAAGCTCCTAAACAAGGCCAAATGTCAACATCAGCTTTCCGCTCTAACCGACTCTGTGCTGCAGCCTGTTTCCTTTGCTTCCCCCGTTCCTGACACCCTGACATCCACGCTGGAGAGCTCTACGAGGGAGCTAGCCGTTCCAGAGAGCAAGTGGTGATTTCATCCCGCTGCGAGGAAAACCTGCGTTTCTACATCCCAGCGAGCCTCGCTCAAAGTCACCTCTGCTGCAGTCACGTGCCGAAGCGAGGAGGAAGGAAAGCCAGGCGTAAGGTACGCTTGGAATTTAAAGCTCCTCAGGTTTCAAAAGAAATCATAATAATTTCAGGGGAAGCTTGGGAGCTCCAAGTGTAACAGAAAGCTGCCATTTCCAAGGAAAGCTTCAAGTTTTCACCAAGCTACACACAGGATTAGCAAATTGTCTCCCTTTCTGTTTTAAAATGCATAAACAGAGCTGGTAGGTAACACTGAACAGCTTCAAGATTGCCAAGTAATGCTATAAATCAGTTCCGTACAAGTTAAGGACTTGAGCCTTTGGCATACATAAATTTATAAAAAAAAAATACGCTAATGCTCTTCTGGAGCCAAGGCAGCAGAAGGACATGAAATGGGGATGTACAATAGGGTTTGGACTGCCAAGTTTAACGCATCTAAAATGAATAACCTGCTTCAAAGATCCAGTCAAGGCTCTGAATGCCCCTTTGAAACCCCACGGAGATGCTCCTTGTTCAGACAAAGGTGGTCCAAACCGAGCAGGACTTGGCAGTGTCAGAGCACAGGAAGGCTGAGACCGCTTTGTGGTTTGGAGTCGTTCCACATTGGATACCTCTAGCAAAGAGCATCAGTTTCAAATTAAAGTGTAGCCCTTCGCCTGGATTAAACCACCCTCACCCTCTGGGCACGACCCACAGAAAGGAGCTAGAGTCTCTGGTTTTAGCACCTATTGCCTTAACGAGCTCAGGCTGGGATACAGCTGCAGTCTATAGTTATTGCTGTGTTCCAGTACGTTTAACACCTCCTAAATGTGGATAAATGGAAAACCACATATACTACTGCATTTTGCAAGTGAAAAGTTTTTATGATTTTTTTTTTTTTTTTAAACTGCAGTAGATAAACTGCGCGGTCCAAAAGAAAACTGATCTGTGCAAAACCGCTCTCAACATTCACGTGTTCATTTGCCCCATTTAGTACATGCCCTGGCATCTAACCTGCCTAGGAGCCGGGATGAATTGCAGCCGCACCTCTTGGATGCGATTATTATTTGGGATGCCATGATAACGTGACCTTTGGCTGGTGAAAGAATATCTAAAAAACCCCCAATTTTGGGGGGAAAATAGACCATGTGATCACAGTCTGAGATTTTTGTTCCAAACCATTGCCTCTCTGCTGGCGATCCTTCAYGTGAAATACAACTGGACAGCTGAGCGACTGCTTCTGTACATAGCTACAAAAACTCAGCGTTACTTTTTCCATTTCTAAAGGACCCACTAGGCTATTCTACCACTGTTGTTTTAAARGGATATTTGTTTTCATTTGTAACTTAACAAAGCTTATTGTCTGGGGATGCACAGTAAATCTGAAGGTGCTATGGGGAAACTCAAAGAGTGCAGCTTTCTTTTCCAGCTGCGGGCTCTGCCGGTTAGGAAAACCCAAGGCAGGACTGCAGCATGCAGCTCCTGACTTCTGGTCCAGCACCAGGGCTGCGAGAGGTCACTGGCAAACTTCAATTAGCAAAACTAAGCAAGACCGTGGAGGGCTGGCTCAGAAATCCCACGTGCATCCCTCCACCGGCCCTGGGGAGTTCCCCAATTCCTCACCACCTCCTCTGCAAAGTGCACTTCAAGAGCCTCGCACTTAATATAGCATTAGATGAATGCTGTAACAAAAGTGATAATAAAACAGACCATGGAAAATCTGGGGACAAAGGAACAAAACGTTCTGAAATGAAGCTAGTGGCAGAAAGGAGTCTAAGGAGCTGTTCTGATGCTTTAAGATCTAATCCATCACCTTTTTTTCTTGCTGGCCTTTTAGTTTTGTTTTTTGGGTTTGTTTGTTTGTTTGTTTGTGGTTTGTTTGTTTTGTTTTTTTCCAGGGCAATTTAATAAAAATAGATTCGGCGCTTTGACGTTACAGTAAGTGCCCTCGGGAAAAGCAGATAAAAGGCAATAATACAACTAATGGAAATAAACTTCACAGCATTAACTGGTCAGGAGCACAGAAGAAGCCACCAACTGGTGGGTAAAAGATGTAATCTTTTTATTTTTACTTAATTTTTTTTCTGGCATACTGCATCAGTGCATAAAACTCAGATGTAAGGACACAGGTTTCCAGGGTACAGATAAGAAAGTCAAAATGACTCATTTCAGAACAGCGATATGATAGCAGAGATGTATGCTGCAACCCTACTGATTTACTTCTCATGCTGAATAAAATGTCAGATGTTGCTCTAGTTTAGATCAGTATCTGTTACTTTTGCTAGATTATGCCTACTTACAACATGGAAGCGCAAAGACGCTCAGACCTGAAGAACAAAAGCAACTTATTCAATAAGGGGGGGGGGGGGAATCTCACTTTGGATTTATTGGGTCACATTTACAGATTTATATGGGGCATCTTTATTGACTTCAGCGCATTTTCACCTACTACCTCAAGAGAGGATTTTCTCTCTTTGCCTTCCAGCAGCAGCAATAACCTGTTAGTAGAAGTAGAGCCAAGAGGTTAATCTGAGGAAGCCCAACAGGAAGAGAAAAGAGAAAGCCTGGGGGCTCTGGACACCTGAGGTCACTTCATGAGACAGGAATTTGTGTGCCCTGTCCCTTTTCCCATAAGGCAGCCATCCTTCTCTTGCCCGTGTTGTCAAACACACACTGGGAAATAAAATATGCATTAATTTTCAATGGTCTAAACACAGTTACTGTTAATTAGCAGGTATGTAGTGCTTTGGCTATCAAAGTGCTGTACTAATATTAAATGATTAATCTTTGCAGTGCTTTTCTTGTGATGAATTAGTAGGTCGTTATCCTACAGAGGGTCAGAGGCAGACGAAATGGGACACGGAGGAGTGCAATTTCCAAGACTGCCAACACTTCTGACTTTCATTAGGAAACAGAAAACCATAAGGCTGTATTGCAACAGAGAGCTGGGATCCGTGATGACCTTGTCAGTCTGTCGGTCATCTGTGTGTCTGTCCACCTGCCTAGCCTTCTTTCTGTCCTCCCCCCAAGTGGTGCTTATGACATTCAACCAGGAAAGGAATTCAGAGGGTGGGAGGAAAAGAAAAACATCCGCTCTGTCAAAATGATAGATTTGATATAAAACTCTATGACTTAACATTCAACTTGCTCTGGTTTAATAGGGCTGTCAGCAGTGGACGGTTAGCTTAACTTACGAAAATCAAGAGAATGCCTTCTTGTTGCTTCATACATCATGATGAACAATAACCTGACAGGAGAAACAAGCCCTGATTAAGAAAGGATTGCTTTTTGGGGCATGCAGTAATGAAGTATGAAGGAAATCGAAGACTTGCTGCCCACAGATATTAGCACAAATCCAGATGTCTTGGAATTATTTTTTTAACCACAATAGATAATTCTTGAATGATGTGCCTAACAGCGACAAATCCTGCAACCAAAGGAAGCCATCTATTAAATTAACAAGTATATTTTCAATTCCTTCTAAACAGAACATAGTTTAATCGGATCTTCAAAGCCAGAACAGAAATGTTAAATGTCTTTCAGAAGTGATTTCTGCCAAGGTGATCCTGGCGAAGGTGATCTGACAAAAGGATGTGCTATAGCTCAGAACCTCTGCTACAAACCGAAGAGCAAATTCTGACATTCACGTTCACTTGTGTTCTCACCTACTCCAGCAAGCTGCAAAGATTAAATTCACCCCTGAGCGGAGGTACAAGCACGAGGCTGATGCAGCACACACATCCCAAAGTTCAGCCCGGAGTGCGTGCCTTCCCCGTGGATGCTCAGGTCTAGGCATAGTCACCTACACCTGCGGTTTTCCTGCAAGCTCTATCCTGAAGTTCCTAATCGGTATTTTCTTAGTCAAGCAGAACTGCCTTTGAGTTTAAGTCAGACTCCAGTGACACCGTAAGTCTTTTATCACATTAAATTGCGGACACCAGGCGGGGAGCGACACRGACGCAGCGGCTGAGCCACGGGCAGAGCACTCATGTCTTCGCACGGTGCCACCACRTGCCCACACAGCCGGGGGAGATGCTTAGCGGGTGCCTCTGCCTGTCCAGTCCGGCAGCGTGGGCAGCCCCGCCGGCAGCACTCGTGGCCAGGAGCGTCATGGATCTCAAATGACGAGCGAGGTTCCCACTGCAACCCCCCCACCCAGGGACATAAACAGGAACCAGAGACCCAGCTGGTTTGCTGGCACGAGGACTAACCTGTACAGGAGGGTGTTTCTCTGGCCTGTTGAACCTAAACCTTAATTTTCCCTATAATAAGGGAATAATTCTTCTATAATAAGAAATTTGTTCTTATTTGACCTCTTGCAGAGCTGTTCCCCCTCCCAGGTAAATGATGCTGCTGGAGTGGAAACTAGCTTAATCAGCACCAAGCCCTTTACAGAGGAGTGATGAAAACTGTTGGGTTTTTTCCCCTGTGTATGATGGTTTGCAGCAAAGCAAAGGGCCTGGGGCTGTCTGAGGGACCATCTGACTGCTTCAGGCCTTGAGCTGGGCTGCCAGTGTGAAGAGCAGCCTGTCTGCTAAAGGACAGCCTGGGACATGCACATGTGTAAAACACGCACACGGGGAGAAGAGACACGGCACGGCACAGGGAGACGCTCACACAGGCAGCCAAGGAGCAGGGGGCTCAGGGGTCTGTCCTGCGGAAGTCCATCAGCGGTGGTCCCTCCTCCCCAGGTAGGACACAGCTCCACAGGGCCAGCTCAGACCCTCACCGGCGTTACTGAACTCGGAGAGCCATCGTATGCCTTGTGTAGCATCACCTAGACCCGAACGGAGCACGTCATAGCCAGTCATCAAAAGTAATTATTCAAGGACACCCTTGGCTATAACAATGGATTTAAATACAGAACAGCAAGCCGGGTTAGAGTCTGTGTAACTTAGTTTGTAATTTCCTTCAGCTCTTCTCCTTAAAAATGGATTTTTGTGCTCATGAGAGTTCCCAGGCTGCCTGCTCAGGAACCTGACCCTTGGCTACACTCAGATTAAGGTCAGCARAGGCTCCAGCACAGCCTTCCCTTCCCGAGACCCTTTGGAAATCCACATGGGCAATCCCACCATGCTGGGATGGATGGGAAATCCCTTCCTACATTGCTGTTACCAGGACCACATCTAGAGGCATCCCCAGTCCGTAGCACAGCATGCACAAAAAGGCAACGTGACACTGTCGGAGCCCAAAGGCAGCCAGGGACCCCTGCTCCGCTCTCTGCCAGACCCCACCAGACTCGAGCTCAGCAGAGGCAAACCCCAGTTCTTTGCTTCTCACCATTTCCGTGCTCTCTCCTTCCCTCCCAAAGGCTGCCTGCGGGACAGAGAGGATGAGAAAGTCTTGGAGGTACTAAAAGCTCCAAAGTAATTAATTGCTTTTCTTCCATGGTGGATAGCTACCCCCTGATGAGACTATCCTCAGGTAGAGGGAGGGTAGGCTGGAGAGATCTGTGCTGGAGGATTGCATAAAACTATTTGGAACTGAGAAAAAATTAGTAAGAAATCACTTCCTGATTAAAAGGACAATCATGTCATGCTGCAGATAATTCCTTGGCTTTGCAAGAGGATGGCCTGGAATCCCCTTCCAGGAAGAACAGCAACACCACCACAAAATCCTCCCCAGYCATGAAGCTTGTCCCTCCTCCCTCTTCCCCCTCTCCTCTGTAGTCCCCTGACTACAACTTCAGTCATTAGCTAGCGAATTAGTCCTGGATGCAATCTGCAGCAATACTTATTTAGGCCTGCAGGCAATTCCCTCACCTTTTAAATGTTACTGGGGAGTGCTAAGAATTTTTTTTTTTTTTTGAAAAACAATTTCAGTTAATTTAATTATAGCTGGGATTTAATGTTTAAAAGCCATCAGCTTAATAAGTACCAGGGATCTGTATCATTGTTATCAGCATCTTTGAAAACTGCTGAACAATGCCTGTGCCATTTAGAGGATGCAGAGATGGAGTTGAGATAGCTCCATGCAGCTCCCTTCCCTCCCAGCCTCTCCAACCCACGTTCCTCCATCTCTCAGGCTGGTTCCTACACCCCTGGAGGTGGCTCTGCCCTGTGGCACAGGTACACTTGCGCCCACCAGCTCCTACGTGCCTGTTCAATGCTCAGACTGACATCACGTCTCTAAAAGTCAGCCAAACCCAGTGACATTTTAATTTATTTTGAGTCAAAGGTGTCTTGAACTACCATGCTTGACTGTGGCTGAACGTAAACTTGCAATCAGGAGCAAAGGCTGCGTGTGCCCAGTAAGTACACTGCGTGTGCCCACAGCAGCTGTGCAAAAATCCCTCCAAATCCTTTCCCTGACTTCAAGACCGTCACTGGTGTGGGATGTATCGTCCTTCATATTTCTGTGGATCAGTATTACCTCTCCTACCAGGTACTATGGGGCGTTTGGTTCTCACATCTCCACTTGCCCTCCCGAGCCATTTTTCCAAGGGAAAAGTGGGTCTGATTCTCATTTACACTGAAGTCATGAATGCACAACTCCTTACTGACCAAAGCAGTTTGGAAACAACCTTCAAGCCTTTCAGGGATAAGTTTAAGCTCTGCCAGAACTAGATTGCCTCCCTCCAAAGCACGCACACATATAAGTACACACACAAATACTCTTACTTGCTGGTTGGAGGGTTTTCCTCCTGCTTTGTCAAGGTGTAAATCACTGGACGAGGTGCAAGGCAGAACTGAGCTTAGCTTTTGAGTCTAGAAAGAGCCTCAGTGCAGAAATGACTCTGCTAAGAATAACAAATTATCATCTTATCTCTACTGATGCTGCATTTTATTGCTTCTTAATATTTTTTCTGGGCTGTCCATGGCCTTTTATCATCTCTCCTGCACTTGATCACAGCTTTATGGGCTGCTGTTCCCTCCCCATTTCTTTTTTCCCCCTGTCTTACTGGTCTCTATTTCTCTCTTCCAAACAATGGCTTTTTGCAGCCACCTCATGTAGTCTAGCTGCTGATATTCCTCAAGGTTCAGTTGCTTTCTGCATTGTTATTTGCAATTTATCTGATTCCAAAACCTGACATTATTCTTTGCTGTGATATACAGTTGCCTGGCTATTGCTAACCATGTGCAAGCATATTATTCTGCATTGACAAATTTTATTTATTTATTTAGCCGCCCTCCCAAGTTTAGAGCAGCATTCACTGAATTACGGATTTTGATGTCTGCAAATCATAACCCCATCACACAGATAAGACAGAATTCATTACTGCAAGCCCTGCCATTACATGGAAGAATTTAGGTCAAACTGCTTTGTCCTTGGACAGCATCCCTGGATATCAAATTCAGTGTATCCTCCTTTTATACAAGTTCTCTTTGGACCCCAAAGAACCAGTGACACCACTAACTTTATACTGGAAACCTTTAGACCCACCAGCTTGGTTTATGAGGAGCAAAACTTTGGCCTGCACAGAACACGAAAGCAGAGGATTACTCTGCAGCCGGGCAGCTGCACAGGACGTCACTGCCTGCCACCGCGGTGGGCGAACGGCAGCGAGGACAGAGGAGCACGCAGCCAGAAAGGGACTCACACTACCAGCCAAGCCTTTGGGCACCTTCTTCGCACAGTTAACAACGAAGAAAAAGCTCAGCAGCAAACCCAGGGATTTCGAGCAAGAATTGGTCTGATAACCAAATGGGATAAAATTCCTTCCTGTCCTCTGCATTGGGGAAACATCCGCTTACTCCTTACAACCTTGTCAGGTGGAGCTTTTTGCAACAGCCTCTACAAATTACAAGCTAACAAAAGTATTTTCTCTCTGTATTTTTCACCCATTTTTTTCTTTAAAGTGTCTATTAAGTTAAACAACAAGCATATACACCAGAGATACTATCAGAGCTTTCATCTCTTGATTTGCAGATAGGTAAGCTGCAGCACAGAGGCAGTTAGTGAACRCAGGTCACAGATACAGTCCCTGGGGACACCGTGGCACGCTTATCAGTGAACAGAAATGCTGTAGCTTCGCTTCCCTGGGCCTTCATGCCCTGCCAGCAAGATCCTGGATTCATAAAAGGATTAAAGAGTAAAAATG
This sequence comes from Phoebastria nigripes, assembly GCA_035582835.1. NCBI lineage: Eukaryota > Metazoa > Chordata > Aves > Procellariiformes > Diomedeidae > Phoebastria > Phoebastria nigripes. Next base: position 1,866,210 of record JAYKAV010003266.1, on the reverse strand, counting down.
GAAACATAAGGGTTTGGAGTTGTCCTACCCCACTTCAAGCACTTAACTGAGGTTTCCAAGTTAGAAATCCAATGGCTAATAGCTGCGGAGTCATCAGAAAGACATCTCTGGAAGCTCTTTRTCTACAGATGGGCTGGATTACCTTCTGGAAGTGTCTCACTATTTCTCTTACGGCAACTCTGCTTCAGGTAAGCGCCTCTGACGAAGCTGGAAAATCCCATGGCAGGATGCTTATAGGGGGGTCCCATCCCACAGCTTCATATCCTTCCTCATATGAATTCACAGGAATGCTGCAGTCTCCCAGTAAGGCACGCTCAGCGAGTGCCCAGCGCAGCTCCCAGGGATTTGGGATCTCAGCCTCCARCTTCCCTACCACGACACACAGACAACGATCTTCTCCTTCCTGCTGTCCGTGCCCCGGCTGCAGCTCCRGGGGGGAGCGGCTGTCGCTTGCTCTGTGTGATGGGACACAGTCCTGTCCAGAGCTCCTGTGCACCAATGCCCTAATCATATAATGACTTGATGGATAGCAGGAGCCGACTCGGGGGATTTCTTTTTATGCAGAGCTCCTAGATACCRATCAGCAACAATAGGTTTTATACTGACAAAAGAGACAGAGGGGAATATCTGTAAGGGTAATGTCTCCTGATAAGTGGCAAAGCAATATCCCTCCCCTTGGCATTCTTCAGACACACAGCTAAGGCAAGTTTGGACAAAACCAGCTCCCATTGATCAACCGTATGATGGGTTTGCTGGATTATTGACAAAGTGCTCTGTAATCATTCTGCTGTAACAAGAAAGGCAACAAGACAGGCCTGAGGAATGGGGAACAGATCAGATGTTTGTCACATATTAAAGACCCAATCACTAGAGTTGCACGCCCGATTAGAAGCAATAAAGGGAAACAGGCAGGCTCCGTGCTTGCCCGCTGTCAGCTTGCATTTGCACGAGGGCCACGGCCATTCTCATCACCAAGATGTGGTGGTGGTGSYGGTTTTGCTCTGCTGCYGGTTCCAGGAACTTAGGGGGAAGAGAGATTTGGTTTCCTTAGGAGCCTTCCCTTGGTGGGCCTGGTTTGAGTGAGCACTGGTGTCCTGTTAGAGGGAATTTTATTCCCACTRTGATGGGACTACCAGTTAGGCAGGCAAAAGCCATCTGCATTTCAAGATGATCAAAAGCTGTGTATCAGCATGTCACTGAGCCCTAAATCTCGGTAGAATTATTAGTTTAGGTGAACTGTGACAATACAGCCTCCAGATCAAAAGGCTCAGAGAGAAAGCAGAGTAAGCTTGCGTTTCCCTATGAAATATTGCGTCAATATATCCACGATAACCTGCTCGTATGCAGAAGCTATGTAAGCTACAGAGAAGACAGCAGAACAGAGATCAGTATTATGCCTCTGAAAACAGCAAACAATTGACATCAGTTCTGCAACACCAGCAGAGAGTGAAGTGTTTGCTCACCGCTAAAGGACCATCATGCTGCATGTCTGATAGTTCTTCCAAGCATACAACATTAAGACATGTCCTGGAGAAAGCCCATTGATGCGCAAGATGTGCAAYCTTAATTTTACACAGACTAACAAAAAGCCATCAAATGGTAATAACTTCAACTTCCAGCTTGTGTTATATTTGAACTGGTGACCTTGAGGAGAAAGACATTATCGAACCCTTGGGCTACTTAGTCATATATTAATAAGAGATTTGTTGCTTCATGTCCAGAGCTGTTGTGTGTAGGTACTGTTAAACAGCCAGGGAATTCCRTCCCAGAGAACCCTGCATTGCAGTGATGAAGCAACACCCTTAATGTAGATGTAAAAGTCCTCTTTAGTTAGAATTCAAAGAACGACACAAATTAAGATTATCATCAAGTACTATCGAGCATGAGGCAAGGAAAATAAAGTGTAATGCGGCTGCTTAGTAAAGAGAGTGGCAAGAGAATTTGGTGGTAGTGGCACAGTTTCCTTGAGCTATATCACAGCTTTTACTCGTTATGACCTTCCAAAGGGAAATCTGAAGACTAAAGGCTCTATTTGCAAGAACAGCTTCAAGCAGTGAGGTCATGCTCTTTCTGTACACTTTTCAAGTGAAAGCTGAAGTGAAAATCCCATTCTGGATTCACTAAGATGAGTCCATGTTACGCCAGAAGAGTCGTTAGCAGGTTACAGTAAGTTCGGAAGGAAATGGAAGAAAAGYGAGTGTGGAAAGCAGATCATAATTTATACTAGCTAAAGATCTGGCTTAAAAATTAAGTAGTAAGATTAGCAATTAGAAATCCTCTCTATCTTTCTATAGTCATTATAATAGAACATGCTTTTCATTTTTTACAAAGATAAGTTGAGCTAGCTCTGAAACCGCTAGGTAAGAGCATTTTGCAACCCACATACAACCCACATATGGATTTTTTAGTGCGAGATGTAAACATAAGAGCAAGCAGATATATGAACTTGAGCAACTCCTTATATAACCACTTACAAGACATACTTTTTTTTTTTTTTAATGCACAGAACCTGGGGAAGAATTGGAATATCTTTCCTACAGGACAGTATGTATTTTTTTATATAGTGTCCTGCATCCAAGTCTTCAGAGGCAATCCACTGAGACACCTTCGCTGTTGGAAACCGGCAAGCTTCTGGGTGAGACAGAGATGGTCAGGTAGCCCTGACAACTCAGGTTGGGTGCGTATGCTCAGACCGGGATGGGAATAGGGCACGTAAGGCGGCACGAGGGAAAGGGAATCAGCCTGTGAACAGGACAAAGTGACACAGGGACAGCCGGGAGGGCTGCAAAACACTGATGACTCCCAAGAACTGCGCAACCATTTTACATACTCCGGTTTACGGAAGCAAGTGCCTTGTCACTAATTTGCATTTCTTATGACAGCCGTCTTGCAGAAAATGTACTTAAAGCAAAGCCAAGCCAACAGATACAGTTACTTCCCTTGGTTATGAACAATTTCATTTTACTGCTTCATGTGTATAAATTCAGAGCAGAGCGAGAGCTGCTCGGGAAGGGGAAGAACAGTCTTTCAAGAGTCTCRGAAGCAAGCTAATTGGTCTCTAACCTAAATCATAAAAAGACCTGTAATTATACTGCTCAGAACTAACACAGAGGGCTTCTAAAAAAGTCCATTTTTTTAAGTGAATTTATACTATTATAAGACCTGTCGCTTCTGAGTAATAAAACCAGAGATGTTACGTTAAGCTTCGTGTTATCCTGTTTGCTCAGATGGTGCTTATGCCAGCTGTATCCAGCAGAAAAGCAGTTTTCAATTTATTTTTATTGCTCCTTTCTAAAAGCATTCCATTACAGGAATATTACACTGTATGAAGTTTCAAACCACCATTGGCAGTTTATTTGCTTGTTTTGCTGGAATGGAATAAACAGTTATTCGCAGTAACTGTTATTACAACTTCACGCATGCAACGTTGCATTTAAGGGTCAATGGCTGTTTGCTCAGTGCACCCCACTTTTTCTCCCCCAAGGGGTTTAGCCTCCGCTTCAAGAAACAAAGTGGGTTGAAACTTTACTTTTGGTTTTAGCAGGTCGCATACAGGGGCGCTTTCGGCAAGCTGTTTTATGAAATGAGATTCCTCAGTCAGCTCAGAAAATTGAGAGAAGGTCTAGCACGGAGCTGTATTAGTTGACCCGCAAAATATTCTGACCAAAATGAATTTTTGTTGTGCTTTTTAAAAAAACTATTTTCATAAGAGTATTGGAAAAAAGTTTCGCTTTAACTGAACCTCTGAATTTGTCGAAATTAGGTCAGAACCGGCATGGGTTCCTCATGCAAGAAGCATCCTGTCATCTCTTGCACTAGACTCATCTCACCTACCATGAGCTGTCAAAATAGTCGGCACGGAGCAGTGCTCCACGACTGCAGCCCCCACGCCGGCTCACTCCCTGGGGCGTCACGGGGAGGAGGGACGCCAGCGCTGCTGCTTCCACTGCCACCAGCCCTCGGGAGGTTTTAAAATAGACTAGCACTGAGTGAAGCCTCACTGATTTCAGTGGTTGGATCTTTAATTCTTCAGCTTGTGAAGTGCTGAACAAAGTCGTTAGATGATGAGATAATTGTCTTTCTGTTACTATTCAACAAWGCAGCATCTTTGTGACCTAACTGTGTCTCATGGTCTTACTTCCAAGGTAAGGGAGGTGTGGTGCAGCTTGCAAATAAAACCACATATTTTAACTGATTATTTTATAACACCTGAGCCTTAAATAAAGCTGCAAACTTGGATAGAAGGTATTACAAAACTGTATTTTTAACCCAATTTACAAGATGTCATTGGAATACCTAACCTGGTCAAGTACGATATACCCAACTATTAAACTTGGAGCCAAAGAAAATATACAAAAGAATGCTTTTTTAATGCTCATACTGGGATTATTTTCCAAGTTATTACGTGAAGCACAGAATCAGAGCTAGCATACTGTCCTGACCAAATTGGAAAGTTATACTAAGAGTAATTGCTACCCAATAAAAAAAAACAGAAAAATATACAGCCAGGTCCTCCTTTCCAAGCCTTTAAATTCCTCCATGAACTAATCTTTCCCCTGTGGTGTTGGACTCAACAATTTGATATTTTGTTGCTTTTAGGGTCAGAAATTCACTCACTATATTATCAACTCAAGGGAAAAAATTGGAAGAAAAGATTTGTGTCTTCTTTGGACAGTAAAGCCAACAAATCTCTTCCACTGCATGGTTGGAAAATACAATTAAGTGGACTGTAGTGGACTCTCTTGAAAGAAAATTGTCTGGATTGAGATGTGAATAGCCTAAAAGCCGAACGTGTGAAAATCAATCCTTCCCAGTCCTTTGGGATATGACTGTTTGGGAAAAAGTTTGCTCTGATTTTCCTGTACTCTCTCTSTGTGTGTATATATGTGTGTGTGTGTGTGTGTAATTCTTAAAGCAATCAATATAAGTCCCTGAAATGAAAAATTGAAGCTATCAAAGCCTGGAACATCTCATAGATGAGGAGGGTTTGCACAGGTTTTCTGGGCTGGCTGTCAGATCTAATCCTCAGAGTCCTTAGCCTGACAAATAGTGGCTGCGATACAGATTACTTAAGGTGGGCTTAGCTTGCCTCTCTGCCCTGAGCCAGCCTGCCCCRCGAGCTACGTGCCCTCCTAGGGTGAGGGACCTTCACGGCGAAGCTGACGGACCGGTGCCTCCGCACCACTACCGCTTGCAGCAGCGCCCCGGGAGCGGAGCTCTGCGGGGTGCAGGGGGGCTGTGGGTGCCCCTCGCTCGGAGCCACAGCCACCCCTGAGGGTGGTTTGGGTGGGGGGAGCCTGGGAACACTCCCAGTTTTGGCTGCTGGCAGGTTAGATACCAGGAAGCCAGAGTCATCGAAATTATCTAAAGATGGTGGGGTTGGCAAGCCTCTTTATAGATGAAGGATATAAAGTTAGAAAAAAAAAAAATGATCTAATGGATTCTGGACAGCATGTACCAGCACACAGTGAGGACGAGGCTCCACGGGTGACATCCCAACCCCACCAGGCATCCTGATGTCAATGATGCCAAGACCACACTCTTGCATTTCATTTCTCTGTTCTACTTGCAAGCACCTAGCACAATCAGCATCAGGATCTAGCCTCTAGACATCGCTATAACGCAAATAATAAATAAGGATAATGATGATGAATGTCAAGAATCCTGTCCTCAGGCTCTCACCTTCAGAAGTGGCAGACCCAGTAATCTCTCTATTATGAGCTTGGACCTTTCATATTCAGACTGCACTTAAGGCTGTGCTGCTTCAGCCATATCACATTTTATGAATCATCAGTTAAATATACGTAAAAATCAATTACATTATATCAGTGTGCCCTGCATCTTAACYGATTCCATCTTTCATCTTCCTAATGATCCAGAAGATCTGGAAATAATTAAAAATCGCTCTTGAGGGTCCAACCTTGTCTTTCTTTTTCCTTTTATGAAAGAGGAATCTCATCCTCCACTAAGATATGACATTCTGAACCAGGGCAGCAGTGGTTTAATGATGGGATTATTGCCAGGGGAAACAGAGTCAGCACCTCAGCAGGACAGTCTGCCTTGATTCATCTACTCACTTCATTGCATTTTGAGGACCAGGGGCTTCACTGGGAGCAGGCAGGGCATTTCAGAAAATGCGAACCAACATGCATTAATGGGAATAGTTGGACTGGTTTGAAGGAAGTTATAGCATGTAGAAAGCATAACGTAGAATGAACGTGAGGGACAATCACATTTCAGAGGATTGCTTGTTCCCAGGTTGTTCTCTGGTCTCACAGCAAGACGACAAAAATCATAACAGCTCATCTGGGTCTTGCCCTGGTTGTCCAAGCAGCAATGCAGCAGCACACCCAGGCATAGCCACGTAGCGAGGACTAGCACATGAAGTACAGAAGACACCTACATAGACAGAGCTGGTGGTAGAAACACAAGAACCCTCTTGGAGACTGCAAGCCATATTTAAAACCTGTATAGTATAAAGAACAAACTGTGTAAAGGAGACAAGGGTGGACCAGCCTGTTATGTGTACAGATGGATGTCCCTCCCTTTACACTTCCCTGCTTGGCTGAAGCTTAAATCAGACTTTTTTCACATTATTTCCTTTCACTATCAATAATACCACCTTTCTAATAAAAGYAGTGACTGAAGACAGTGATTTTACACTGCTGTGTGACCCAAGAGCTGCTCTCACGAGYAGATAGGCCTGTGCAGAAGAGAACACGTTCCCCCAAGGATCTGTCTAGAGCCTCATTTGAGCATCTTCCTAAATATCAGTGGGCTTAAGTCACCCAGATCCCAGCAACACGTCTTTCCCGCTCAGGTACAGAGAGACCAACCCAGCATCACCTTCCCCATAATCTCCAGGGGAAAACTCCAGCTCCTGTTGATATCAAATGAGGCCAAGCACTACCTTCACGTTAGTGCTGCGGAAGATTCAACCCTTGTTTTGCATAATACAGATTAAATCTGACTGGAAACTGGCCTCTGAGTCTACACAAGAACAGCAACACATTGAAGTTAACTAGCACGCAGGTAAGAGGGTCTGCAAATCTAGTGCCAAATTTCCTTTTATGCCTGATACACTTCCCTCTTCTCCCGTGGTTTCAGTGAGATTACACTGATCCAAGAGCAAAATGCGCGTTATATTCGGGCTGTGCAAGCATTTATTGAGTTTTTGGGTAACATCATGGTGCTGCTACCAGCTAGACAGAACTGAAGACCAAAAGACTGAACAGAATGGCTTCCCCAAGCCTATTTTCCTATTGCTTGGATAATAAATATAGTCATGAAGAAGAAAGGACACATACAAATGGTTGGTATCAAAGAGCTGCTCTTTAATGCCAGCCAATAATGTCATGGTCCTCAGTCTTCCTAAATTTAAATGATTAGCAATGACCAAGCTCTGTTCTCTCTTGATGCATCACTTAACCTCGTAATCAGAAAATCTATCCCATTCTTGGTCTTAGATTGATGATGTCACATTAAACTTGTTTTTTTCCACCAGACAGAGCAATCATATTGGAATGAGCCAGTCCTGAGCGTAGCTGCCACGTGCCCATCACGAGCGTGATTAATATCATCGATTCTATTGGTAAGCAAGCAGCGCATCTCAGAGCCTAGTATATTTAGGACACATTAAGATGTCACAAATGGATTTTTTGCAAAGAATAATTTCATTCATCTCTTTAATGTTATAACTTACTGCAGATCTTTTTTTTTTTTTTTTTTAATTTAAATAAAAGCAGTAAAAAAATTCATTGATTTTCTCTCCTGGAAGAAACTTTTTTATTATGGCAGCTGTAGCTCTGGTATGGCTGCATAGAGTCCTCCTCCYTCCCACGCAGTCAGATGCCACTTGGCCCATGGACATGGCTGTGCCATCCCAGTGTGTCCTGGACTGTACTTTGTGCAGCCTCCTTTAGTTTAGTACCTGGGGCTATTAGCTGTACCTGATATTTTCAACAAGATTATTTTGATTTTTCGGTTGGTAAATGCAGCTGCTGCTGTGCCGGTTTCCCTTCCTTACTACCTACTAAGAGTGTATTTACCATATGCCTTTCTTTCCTTCTAGTGATTTACACTTTCCTGCCAAAAGATGTAAATTGACTCAATTCTTTTACTTCTTTGTCTTTCTAAAGTGATGTTTGAATTGGGAGCTGCTGGAGTCCTCACTAAATTTGCTTTTCATTTCGTAGCAGGTTATTAAGGGACTGTTTGTGGAGCCTATGAAATATCCATCCCCGGAGTTCTTTTAAGTGTTGCTTAGACAAAGATTTGTCAGAAACGTTTACTGGGATTTGGTCCTGCTTGGGACAAGCGGGCAGACCTCTCGGGGCTCCCTCCAGCCCTCTTTCTGCAACTGGAGCAGTATCCCACTGGAGCCCAGCCCATCGTTTTTACTGTATGATTGACTGTCACTCAGAAGGGACTGATTACCAGCCARTCTAGGTCTTCTGCCATATTGCCACCAAAGGATGTGTTGCCCTTAAAAATCCTAAGGTTGTACTGTGGCCTTTTTGGAGTCCGTGAAAAGCGACCATTTTTTTCCAGCATTGCCAGAACTTCACCTGCGTCACAAACTCCTCTCTGCTTCTGCCCAGGCACTTCTTTGCTTTTACAAAAGATGCATTTGCTAAATTACAAGTGGTCTGAACACTCATTTATTTTTCCTGCTGCCAGGCAGCAGAGCATCTCTGTTCCGGATGCTGGGGAATGCCAACAGAGGGGCCCCTTCTGCCCACACCCAGCCCGGCGGCACCCCCTCCTGCCGCGAGGCACCCACGCCGGGACGGCTGCAGGAGCCTCCCCCAGCAGCGAGTCTCAAAGCAAAACCCAACAGCTGGATGAACCGAAGCGAAGCAGAGCAACACCCTCCTCAAAACAGAGCACAAAGTCTTCCTGTTCAGATGAAAGGAAAACGTCCTGCTGGAAGGTCTTCCTGTTTGTTTGACCATCAAACATTATTTTGGAAACGCAACGTAGCTTTGCTTCGGAAGATAAATATTTAAAATTGTCGCCRGGTATAAAAGCCTGGGAACTGCTGGAAGTGACAAGAGGAGAAACAGTAATTTGCACAAATTACTCCCTCTGGTGTAACTGCTTCCAGAGGGGTTTTCAGCTCGTAGTGCAACGCCTCTGCTTATAACCAGGATCAATTGCTTACCCCGTAGTAACCTGGGAGGTTTTGTTCACAAATGCAAAACTCTGTTTGAGGCAATTCTAACAGCAGACATTTGTTAGGTGGTAGGATCAGTTTAACTGCACTAAGTTTTGCTTCCTCCTTCAGCATAAGCCTGATTCTCTTTAATTTTGGCTTAAATCGGGAGAGCATTTCTAGCAGACTGGTTTTGACAGAATACATTTCCAAAGAATAGCTCACGATAGAAATGCACTGCTACAATGTGAACTAAGAGGTGAATATTAGAAGGGAGAAAGGTTATTGTTCTTACAATATTTGTCCATAAATCTCCGTGATTTATAGTCTGATGCCACTCTGACTTATCAGGAAGGTTGTGCTGCCAAACGCGATACAAGTTCATTGGTGCGGTTGTACCCCGAGTTTGTCAACAGCTTGACTTTTTCTACAGAGCTGTTGCAATGACGTAGCATAGCGATATGTACATTTATATGTTTGTTTCTTTTATCTTTTAATCACCCTCTGATAAAAGAAAAGCCAAAGAAATGGCTTTTTTTTTTTTTTTTGAAAGCCATCTGGGTTATAAAGCCTGACTTCAAATCAGTAGTGACCTTTTGTTCAACAGCTAGCAATGTAAAAACACATAAAAATGTCTATTTAGATATTGGTGGGGAAAAAGAAGTTCATTGATTTTCTTAGTTTGCTAAGCTCCCAGGGTTTTTAAGAGGCATTTGTTTCTGCAGAAGGAGACAGCACTGAGGGTGTGGAAGGGCATTCTTTATTTACAGAAAAAAATTAAAATTCAGTTTCAAAATGGATGAGATGCCTGCTTGATACAGCACATGGGGTCCTCACAAACCTTCGCTGGCTCAGACATCTTTAGGATATAGAAGATTTGTTAAATTAAGTGTTCCTTGTCCCATCTACCCAGAAAAAGGCTTCTTTTTGGTGGATATTTGTGTTTTTAACCCTTTGTTGTAGGAGAGAAAGTGTCCTAGGAACAGATTTGTTGATGATTCACAGGGACGTTGCTGCCAGGAAGAACCAGTCTCTTCAACATTTGCCAAGAGACTGCACAGAAGAGGATGAGAAAATTTGTATTTATTTCCAAAACTTTTGGTGAAATTTGGACATTATTGCTCTATTGCTACCCAGTTCTCACACTTGCTGTTCTAGAGGTAACTCTTAACATTAGTGTCATAGCAGCTCTTGGGCAGACACCCTACTGGCCCAGGTCCTRTGTCCGTAAGAGAAAGGGAGGTAAGATACAACATGCCTTAAAGTCAAGACCACAAGATGGACTGAGTCAGAGGACAGAAGAAATACCCTCCTTTTCAAGGGGAATTGAAGCACGGAGAGGTAAGGCAGCATGCAGCTTCGCTGCCTCTTTGTAGTTGGCTTTCACTAAGTCTCCACCCCAGGCAGAAACTTTCTGTTCACCCTGGCAAAATCTACAAGCTGATCTTCAGGTACAAACCTGCTTTAGGGGCTCTGCTGCCCAACCATCAGCATGAGGAAAGCCTAACAGAAGCTAACAATTAACAACCATATTTAGACAGACATAAATCATCCAGGGATTTGACAGTTTATGTAGAGGCATAAATTTCTCATTGCATATTTGTTTATTTCCCCAAGTGTCCTCAGTTCAGCTGGTTTGCCAACGCCAGGATAATTTATTGAGAGCTCAGCAAATAAATCTAGATTTGAATCTGTCAAAGGCAACCTCTGAAGCGGAGGAGCTCTATGGAGCAAGCTGTGGGATGCCAAGTGCTGCTCCAGTCGCAACAGCACTGGCACTGCCAGGCTGGACCGACTGCAGCACCCGCAGAGGGGGGAGCTTGCAAAATGCACCCCTGCTGCCTTCTAGAAGTCCTGGATAAACAAGATAAATACTAAAGACTTGTACACATTGGTCAARGGGCCCCTTACCGGAGAAGGAAATGGATATCTCCAGCTTCTGCAGGAGGAGAGTTTGGAAAAGCCAAGCTGTACGCTAACCTAGAAATACTGCTTCAGGCTAAGGAGGAATCAGCCCAGTGTTTCTTTGTTTGCATTGGGTGTTTGGTGGCTACTGAACAGCTATGCTGCCTGGAACACACACTAGCAAAGTACTGAATTTATACCTTCTTTCAACAACTGGAAAACTCAGGACAGAAAGCGACTCGGTTTCAGCAGGCAACTCAAGTTTCAAGGAGATGCATCTGTAGTGCTGCAAGTTCTCATTGCTATACAGATGAAAGCAGCCACCGCAGCAGAATTTTTTCCTTGTTAAATGCATTAACTAAAAGCTCAGATAAGAACAGCCTCAGTTTAGTGTGGATTCAGAATTTGAATCAAATCCAAACTTTGCATTTGATCCCCATCACTCTAATGCACTTCAGATTTAGGCTAGGCAGAGTATATTAGGATGCAGGTATTTAATGGACAATAGCTCAAAAAGGGATACATCACTGGGGTGAGCACACACTCCATTGGAAACATCTGTCTGTACTGCATATGTGACATTTGCAGGGGTAAGATGAGGGAATCTTAAAGGAATGAAAATACAGAGCACTGAAAAAATAGGAAAAGAAATTAAAAAGACCAAGAAAATACTTCATCATTTGTTCTGCTTTTGTACTTTGTATTGCRTTTGGAAGAAATATATCATATCCAAGACATCGCAAACAAATGCCCTGCAGGGGAGCAGAGAGAGCGTTAGCAAGGTTAGTGTGATGAAGGGATGTCTTTTTTAGGATGAGTAGACTGGGGCTCCTGCATGACTTTGAATCAGGAGGTAGTATCTATATTCAGCAAAAGACCGCCTGCATTTCCAAATTGTATAACCCCAGCTCACCTCCAGTTTGAACTCCTCCATCTTCTCATCTGAACTGATGCATTGAATTGGCATTAATGCCAGACATGTGGGGAAAATCCCAGTGGAGTGACCTGAACTGCATTACAAAGGTGGGAGGATAAGAACCTCTTTGAGGAAGAAGATTAATTAAATATGATAGCTACACCATTGCCCATCTGAGGAAATTTTACATTCCATGGGAACATGCTGCAAAATATTCTCAAAGGTTTTATCTTTCTATGCAAAAATCCAATTTGTTAGCAGCATTCTTCTTTATGAAAATATCTCTGGGCAAGATTTCTGTGTGGGTTTGGTAAGCAGTCAGATAGCTAATGCTCTGGATCAAATCTTACCTGGTGTGACTCAACACATCTTTGTGCATTTTAATACACTGCAGGGATTTCTATGAACCCTAGGCCAGTTCTTTGTCTTTTCTCTAGTTGGGCTGGAGCTCAGGTTTGTGCCTACATGCAGAATGCAGTATTCACTGCTTTTTACATGTTTTCGGAGCTAATGTCATTTAGCTCTATCTTTTTTGGAGCTATTAGATCTAGCTGTTGTGAAGGCTGGCTATGACAACTGCAAACATTTTATCTCAAATAAGCACAAGACAAAAATCACACAACCCTTGTTGGAAGTGTTTCCCGATGGCAGGAATTCTTTCCCTGGTATTTGACTTGTGTTAAGCCTGTGCCCACGCAGGAATTCCCTTACTGGGGCTCGGGGTTGTAGAAAGGTGATATATTAGAAGTCTCATGCTTAACTCGCCAAAAACACTTGAGGTAAATAGGACCTCTCTCAGCTTCACTCACGAAGGGTTAATTTCTCACAGCTGTACCTTAGGAGCCCAAATTTCACTCTGATTTTCAATAAGTAGCTTCCAGAAAACTTTACCCATAGACTTGAACACCCTCAGCTACTGATTAGGCATCAGTGGTAATATAACCCAACTTGTCCCTTCTTGGAAGAGTAAAACAACTGATTTCTTTTCAGGTGAACAAACAAATGCTGGTGATTTCAGTTACCCACATACGTTTTCTTCAGTGAGATAAGAAAAGACAAGCAGCTCTGAGAAAGCAGTTGCTTGAAATGATCCAGTGGTACTTCTAACTTGGGTTTAAAACACTTGCTTTCTCTAAACTTATAGAAAGAATATGGCACTGAAATTACAGCAGATCTATCACTCATGTTTTCTAACAAACAAAAGACTAAGTGAATCTTGCCCCAGACATTTCTTGAAAACCTGCATTTCCTAGACAAGCTCAGTTTAAAAAAGATAAAAATCAATACATATTAGATTAGCTGTATTCCAATTTTGACTCAGTATTTCAGACTTGGCCAGTTTTAGGCAGATTAAACTCACAGTATTGGATCCCTCCTGAGTTTAAGGGTCATGCAGTTGACCCACTGAAAGACCATGGATTATGAAATCAAAACGGCTGGAACACATCGCAGTTTCAAGGAGGAACTGCAATTGCAATGCCAGTTCATAGCACAGTCTGCTCATTTTCTGCTTCTGAAAGCCTCAATTTATTTTTCCTAGTGCAGAAGGAAGGCACGCCTTTAAGCAGTGAATACTTTGGTGAATCAGAACACCTTTCAGGCTTATAAAGACAGCTAGAAGGAGTTATCTGGAGTGATTTTAGAAACAATAGGAATTTGAAGTGTTCCACATCATAGCAAGAAAAATGAATTTCCAGGTTAGTAGGTAAACCTTAAAATTCTCCACAAAGGCTGAGTGCTGCGTTCAGGATATTTCAAGGTACATAGGTTTCTATCACCAGGCAAAACCAGTGGGAGCTGAGACTTGTCCTGCTGGCATCCAAGGTGTTAGAAAAGAACTTGCTTCCTCCTCCGCGCTCACAAAACTGCTTGGGCTGGGGTCCTGCTGATCGGGGGCTTCACTGATCAGCATGTTCGGAACCTGGTCCATACTCCTGACTCACAAGAACCACAGACAAAATGCCGTTGTCCATGAACAGCCACTGTCTTTTTCATCTTTAGAAAAGTGGAGCAAACATGAGGCTTTATAGGAAGTGGCAGGTTCTTAATTATCGTTATAATTTATTTAGTGTTTACTGACAAGAGCTCAAACCTCCTTTGCAGAAGGTGCTGAACACACAAGCCATTTTAAAAGACAGCCACTGCCTCTAAGTGCTTCTCTGAGGAACATGGACACTAGAAAGCTCAGCAAACTATTTGCTAAAAGTAACCGATCGAATTGCTTTTCCTTCCAAGTTTCTTCTCTCAGACTGTCCAAGATCAAGTCTTGATTTTCTCAGATGCATCTACTCTATCACGCACTTTAGCAGTATTTTTTTAAAACCAGCAGTTCGGTCATTCAGGGTTCTCCACAAATATAAACTGTTCTGATTATATTGCTAATTTATGATGTTATTCTTGCCCTATGGTTGGGTGTAACTACTGCTGGTATGAATAATTTCTCTGACAACATCTAAAATTAATGTTCCTTGAAAGTATCTAAATGCAACTTTGGAAATGAAATGCCAGTCTCACAAGTTTGATTTCACGATGGCCTGATCAAGAACCTCTGAACTTCATCTCAGCCCAGATGATATTTCATTATTTGTAGATTTTTGAGGCCAAAGTAGTCTGAAATTATTCCATCTAACCTCCTATGCAACATTACCTGTAGACTTTCATCCTCTCTAACCATTTCTTTGAAGTTACAATCTATAACCAGAAAATTAGATGAACATGAGAAGCAAAACTCTAGCAGATACCCTGGGGATCACAGACAGTGACTCACTTCTTGTATAACCTTCACCAAGTCATTTCTGTTCCCCATATCTTGATTTTCCAAACCATAAAATGGTCCTTTCTCTCCTCTGTAAGGCCCATTGAAATCTTTAAATGAAAACTAACAAATACTGCTCCTCCAAACCTCCTTTGTCCTGTTACAGCCTGGTCTTTACACCCTCTGCTCCCAGCTACTAAGCAAGCTCTCATCCCRTGACGCTCAAAACAAAATTAGGCCAAGGTTTTGTTCTGCAGTGGACATGCTGTAATTAATAAATTACTCAGTGGAAGAGAATCTGGGGAGGAAAGTGGCATTATGGCGTTTCTTTCTGCCAGGCTGACCCAGGGAAGGAGCTCTGACCAGGCTCACCGGCTGTCACTGCCAGCAGGGCAATTCCCACTGCAATGCTAGTCATGCAACATGGCTTGAAATGAACAAATAACAAACAAAAAAAACCCCCACGACACTCAAACAGTTTACTTAAATTACTTTTAAAAAAAAAAAAAAARGGGGGGCAARAAARAAAGAGGCAGAAACATTATAATTGCATTCCACAGCACTCACCATTATGCAAAAGTGTATTTAACCTGGATGCTACAGGGGTCACTCCCTTCTGTAAGTATTTGCATGGAAAGGAGTTTGGTTCACCCTAAGTCRAAGGCTAACTTGGCCTTACCATGCAAATGTATTTAAATGAAATGTATCCAAAGCTGCTAAATTATATTCACGGGAAATAAAGTCCATCAGCTGCAAGTGGGTGCTTTGTACTCTTGATTGAAAATTGTTTTCATATGACAGAGAAGGTGCTTAAGAGAGTAAAAAAAGATCATTCAGTGAGTTAGAAAATTACTCCAGCATCTAGACCATGTCAAACTAAATATAAAMCAAACAAACTATGGCAAACGAATGAATAATTTAAAGCAGCAGCTTACACATCACATCAGAAACAGTTGTGGAGCCTGGCTGCTTTGTACTCACCGGCTCTCTCYGTGCACACAGACGTGCGCTCCTGTGCCGGAGCCGCTCTCCTCTCACTCGGAGCCTGCTGCAGGCACAACAGCACCGCAAAGTTGTTTTCTCCTGGTGGTTTTAGCAGTGGTGAAAGGCAGCAGCTGCAGGATGAGCACAGCACTGCCAGGAGCCATGCTTGGCTATGTGCTTGACTCTGTTACTGACAACAGACCTAACCGTTTCACCTGCATTTTGTCCTTTCCTCACACCTCGTGGTCTATTTTCATCTTTCTTACTGCAAGAGCACAGTCAGCCTCCAGAGCCATTACAGAGAGCCTGGTGCTTCCCCAAAACAAGTCAGCCCTGCTAGGACTGCATCTCCTGCTGCACCTCCCGGAAAGCCCCAGCCAGGGGAGGCTGCTCCTGCCCAACGCCTCTCTGCTCGGAGCTTGCAACCCTGAACTGACCTGGTAAAAGAGAAGCTGTGCCTATGGGGTGGGGGTATTTCAGGGCAGAGCCAGCTGAGGGTCATCTGAGCTCAGGGGCAGCGAGGTGCTGGGGCTCCAGCTGGGAGCAATGATGTCCTGCTGGGAGGACCCCATCCTTGCCCCCAGCTCCSTGCACACCCTCTGCCATAGGAGCACTCTCGCTTCCAAACGGGCGATGCAAGCCCTAATTACATGATAGTATTGGCTCTGTCTCCTGAGCAAAAAAGCACATGGTGAAYGAGACAACTGCCTTACTCCTGGCCTTTTGGGTCGCACGGAGTGACTGAAGCATCCACGATTCGTTAAGTTACCCTGACTGCCACCGTGCTCTGCGGAGTGGGACTGTGCTCCGGTTACTCCTATCACAGCTGTTGAGGGTGCCAAAAAATATCATGCCGCTGCTCCTGCACTTCACAAGATCTGCTGGGGTTCAGCGAGGTGGATGCAGGAGCCGGCGCTGAGGGGAGGAGGAGAGGACCTGCCCCGGGCTCTGTGCTCGGGGGCAGCGACGTTTGCGGAGCCCAAATCCCACCACGCTCCTCTCTGCATTACAACCCAAATCATCTCCTCCATGGCTAAATGGAGTCCCTAGCCCTGGTCCATGGCAACCCGAAAGCTTAGATTTTTATAACTTTTACTCACTACTGAACTAGGTTAACTGAACTGCTGACCTAGCTGTGAAATGCTCCACATCTCACATCCACATCTCACCAGCCCTCACAAGCCATCTCATAATATGAAATGCTGAGGATAAGGAATATCTAAGATAAACAGCTACAAATAAATAATCAGTAAAAACAACATATAGAATAGATGGAGTAAAGATACAGAGTAAACATAGAGAGAAGGTTAATTTTTGTTCCCTTACGCGAAGGAACATCAAAAATAAACAGAAAGAGGACATATCTAAGGAAAGAAAAGCATAATCCAAAGCTTGTTGAATACAACAGAAAGATCCCTCTCTGCTTCAGCAGCTTTGAGCCAGACACGAAGATAAAGGAAAGACACCAGAACCTGGGCTGGGATAAAAACATGCGCCAGATGCCAGGTTTCTTCTGGTAGCTGCCGGGGTGATGGGTCACTGATGATGGATTGCAGAGGAGGAGCCAAGAGCGATGACAGAGGTCTTCTGGCTCAGGGCCAGGGGCTCTCAAGAATTTGGCTGAGTTTAAGGGCAAACATTCGTGCAGTGACTGGGGTAACTTGTCTATGCCAGTCTGTTTATCAGGACAAAAATCCCTGAATGAAAAAACACCATCTCTATTACATGCTTGTGTGTAGCATTAATAATCTGTCAAAGAAGATGACAACATTCCTGATTAGAAAAATGGAAAGAAGGGAGGTCTTTTGGTAGATTTATTCAGCTCTGTTAATCCAGACTTCCTATGGTTTGCTGAACATTTACCTAATATTAAGTAAATGTTCCCTAACAGGTGATGCCTGTGAATTAAAATGCCACCCAAAAGGGAGAGTGTAGGGGAACTGGCTGAAGATTCATGCCCTTATTGTTCAGATGCTGGAAACAGTATTAATGCACATAAATATTCATCAGAGCAGACATAGAAATCAATTTGTAGATTCCTCGTTAACTAGAATGGGGACAATGGGCTGCAGTACCAGGGAGCGAGCACCTGCRTACGCAGCAGAGAGCGCAGGGCAACACGATCCAACCGGGCTCCGCAAAATGAACAGACCTGGGAGGAAGATGGCAGTCGACGCTGAACAAAGCGTGAAGAAAGGGTGGTAGGAATTGCCCAAACCTGGCACCTAGAGCTGAGATATGTTGCTGTAAATGATGTGTGCAGTGGAGATAAACATAAAACCCCCCAAAACCAGTCAGCTAAAACTAAATGTACACCTCTAATACTCTTCATTAGCACAAAGCCATTAGACCATCAGTTTCCGTCAACAAAACATTAAGACAAACAGATCTCTGGTCTTATATTTATGTTCTGAAGGAAAAGAAAGTTGTCTAAAAAGCTTTTAACTTCTCAAATAAAACAGCTACCAATTTCTGACCAGCTAATGTAAATAATTCTAGGTCTAAATTTCCCCACAGAAAACCCCTCATATTTTGTTTTAAGCATTTCATTTTGCAACTAGATTGTTTACTTAAATAAAAACTAGAGAGGAAGTAAAGAGTAAAGATTAGAATGGACATTTAAATTAAGCTATAACTATTTGGCGTCCAATCTGTCCATAATAACAAGATGAGAATCTGCAGCTTCAGAACTGTAGCATATACAGTTGCTGAGATTATGAGTCCTCATGCTTCAGGTTATGAAATGATGGAGGTCAGGAAGCAATTTTCTTGCATATATTGCTGACAGGCTAGAGACATTGCAGGAATTTTTGCATATTTTTTGAAACATCAGTTATAAGTCACTGTCAAGAAGAAGATCCCAGACAAGGTAGATATTACTTTTTATATAAATGAATTTCAAAAGAAGAGCCTGCTTCTCCAGCTCTCACTGTGACAAAAGTCCTACCACAGGACAAAAACCTACAAACTACAAAAAAACAGATCACTGAACTAACTAGACGCTTATAGAGTAGTAGCAGCAGCTGACCTGTTTTCCACCAAGCAGAGCTCAGAAACGGGAGGTACACGAACAACTTCAGCTTTATAAGTTCAAGGCTACGTACGCTCCCATCTGCTCCAGGGAATTACATCACTCAGATAGCTTCACGATATGAAGCTTTAAAAAACGGCCGAGCTCACGGCTCTCTACAGGCTGCGGTAAAGCCAAACCGTAAAAGCAACTGAACATGGTGTAAATGAGGAGCAGGCTCCTGCAGCCCGGCGTGCCCGGCAGCAAACACGGCCCCGTGGAGGCCCTGCACAGCCTCTCCGGTGGCTCCAGCAAGCTCCAGCCTCGGGAAACGGCAGCCCCGCATCCCCGTGTCCCTGCATCCCCATCCCCGTCTAGGTCCGCAGCAGTCGGTGGCACTCACCCCTCCAAACAACAGCTTTCCTTGCCGTGGTACGAGGTTGTCCACACGCGGCTGTGACCCTTCAGCGGTTCTGCCGAAAGCATCTGCTGGGCTTCGGTGGTACCTGCCGTGGGCAGCCCCCGGGTGAAGGCTGAAGACGACCTACGACCAGCTGGGAAGGAAAATGCTGGGGTTTATACCTGTGAGTGCGGCTGTTTCTTTTTGAACAAAATAAACTGTATCGCTAGAGTGGAAAAAAGATTATACTCTTACTTTAAACCTGTATTGCCTACTCCTTTTGTCATTTGGGAATAATTTACACCAGCACTTCCAGCGATGTACTGGGACAGCGTGTGCCTGTGTGCACGCTGCCAAAAGTCCTGCCAGCATTTACCCAGCGGAGAAACCCCGACCCAGCCAGCGCTGAAGGCAGTCGGGACTGCGGTGAGGAGGGACAGGCACCCCGGGGTCGCACCCTTCGCAGTCTTCACGGAAACATGAAATTAAATTATACCACCAAGACGGGGGCAGGGAATATGTTTTTGCAAGAAAAGGAATAATGGTTTATAAAAATAAATCTCTCTTCAAAGTGAAGCGAGTCATTCACAGCAGCCTCTTCAACATGACAAACAGCTCATATAGCAAAACAAAGAGTAGATCATTCACTCTCATTACCAAGACTGAATGTACTCTCCGAGCACTAAGAGGCACTTACGATTTATGCCTGTAAAAATCAATTGCATTTTATTGATTACCAAGATTAAGAAAAGAAAAAAAAAGTTTGGTTAAACTTGGGGAACGGTTATATCTCCAGGTCTGAAGTTAAACCTACGTGGAATACTGACAGCTTCCAGGCTGCCAGGCAAATTGATCAGGAGAAGTGTGGGCAAGTGTTTTATATGCAGAGCTGAATATTTCATATGGCAATATCAAAGGAGTTAACTTTATTTTTGCACCCACTAAATTTATGTCAAATAAATCACAAAGTCAAAACCAAGGTCATTTATGATAACAAGATGGCAGAAATTCACCCAGCTGCRTAGAGAGAAAAAAAAGA
Source organism: Phoebastria nigripes (assembly GCA_035582835.1). Taxonomy (NCBI): domain Eukaryota; kingdom Metazoa; phylum Chordata; class Aves; order Procellariiformes; family Diomedeidae; genus Phoebastria; species Phoebastria nigripes. The sequence continues at coordinate 1,846,047 of JAYKAV010003266.1, read as the reverse complement.
GATTTTGGCAGTTTTGGTTCTCATTTATAGTATTTAAGCACTTAGAAGCCTGATTCATAATTGGTGCCAGATGCTCTCAATACACATAGGAAAAGACAGTCTTTGTTCCGATAAATTCATATTCTAAAAAAAGCTAGACAGTCACAGGCTGCGGAAGTGAGAAGGATGGTTTCCCCATTTGATAAAGGTGACTCGCTGGAAATCGCACGAAGACGGCGCGGCGGCAGAGAGGCTCCCAAGACCACGGGAACCGGGGCCCGTCCCCTCGGGCTGAGGAACRCGCGTGGCTCCGGTGGGAAGAGCGAGCCAGGTGCCGCCGCATCTGCCGGAGCAGCTTTCTGTTGTGCCGTGCATTCATTTTGCTTCAAGGCTGCTGCTTGCTTGTTAGTTGTTAATGTGGAAAGTTTAGTATTGTACAAAAGACATCTCAATGATCAGCCCCTGCTATCTAAATTAAATCTCGCTGCTATAAAATTCCGGGTTTCTCACACAATTTCTGCTCCTGAAAATGGCTTCTAATGTGGAGCAGAGTCCCAGTATGAACTACAAGGTCACAGCATTCAGCAAGTGAAAAAAAGCAGCAAAACAGGAGATTAAGTATTAATTTCAGGGCAAAGTTCCATTTATTTGAGATTACTCTATGCTGTATGTATGTAATACCACGTTTCAGTAATTAAAGGCAGAATGATTTATACAGCTGCAAAATGTAGAGGAGATGATGTTACTGGGCTGGGTACAGTTGGCTACAGCAGACCAAACTAAATTGGAACCGTTTGTCCCAGGGAGATGCTTTTTTGGCTCGTCCCAGTGTCCTGGCCAAATTCCAGCGCAGGCAATCTCCCTGCCCAACTAACCTCCAGCTGACACATCCAYGGGGCTGGGGACGGCTCACCCTCCGTCCTGACTGGAGCGTGGCATTGCTGTGTGCTGCCAAAGAGTGCTGTCCCATTCGCAGGGGCAGCTACAGTTTTAGGCGGCTGCGACCCCAGCAGCAGAGAGGCTGTTCAGTGGGTTAGGGAACGGTAAACTTCACACTAAATACACACCGGCCTCTGCAAGGCAAGCGAAGGAAATCAGAACTGTCTGCCTCTGGCCGCCTCTGTAATATTTTCCCGTTTTGATCATTACACTTCTGCCTTTGGGGGCTCCTCTGTACCTACCGAACGCCTGGACCTCGGGGATGAAGGGCTGTGGGCGCAGTCCAGCAACCACCACGTCTTTCAGACTTGCGATACGCCACGAGCAGTCGGGATCAGGAGTCGGGGCATCCAAGGCATGGCTGCAGAAAGAGGAGTTATGTCTGGGGATCAAACGGAAGGGGCCAATGGAACACCACAGCACAAATCTCTGCTTGATTCACTCCCTATTGATCTTCATGGCCGTGATTGTGCGTAACACTTTCTTTCACTTTTTTTTACGGAGCTGTTCATCGTGTCACGATGAAGAACGTTGCTTGTGAAAGGCAGTGTGGCAGTAACAGCGTTTCTGGGCTGGGTGAGGGATCCTTGTAGAACAGCTGTCAAATCCCACCCCAGCAGAGGCTGCAGGATCCGTGCGTGTACGAACAGCTGCTGCCTCACACCCTGCTGCGTTTCACTGATGGGTGAAGCAACTCCCTGGTGTACACTGTGCGAGGTACAGAGGGTACTTCATGACAAGGCATTTTATAGAAACTACTAAATATTGCATGTATACAAGGACTGTTAAAATTGAAATAAATTGGAAATAATATTTTCATGTTTGTGCGTTTTGCAAGTTCAGAAACAGTCAATTCTATTTGCATAACATATTGGACATTTTTCACATTACATTTTGCATATAAAGTACTTCTCAGTGCAGGATTAGATAATATCGCAGACATATTAGCCATTCAAGTAGGTATAGTTAGTGCTGATACTTACATAAGGCTCACTGAAAAACTAATAGACAAACTGCCTGATGAACTGAGCGCAGGCTACTCAGCAGTGGGTAAATTATCCAATGGAAAAGTGAATCATTCATTTAGAACCAAAATACATCACTTATTTAATCAAATGTGCCATCTACTGAACCAGGTACATCAACTAATGAACCCAGTGGATCCCCCAATGAGAGAGATGAATCACCTGCTGGAAATGTTTGCTGTACTAGCCCAACGTGTTTAGCTCTTCATCTTGATATAGGAATCACAACCTCTTTTATTATCAACGCTAAAAGTTTAGCAAGACTTTAAATGCTGATTGCATATTTATATGGCTAGGAGGAATACGCAAAGGTATGATAATGGAATTAAGGAAGACTGCCAGGACATAAGGCAACCTCAAAATATTAAATCATATTTCCTGTGAGTGCATGTTATTCCAAGGCTGTGGGGTAACTTGCCTTTTCTTTTAAAGCACTTTTGATGGTGGTTATAAAGTTAAGACACTGGCTGCTGAGGACGTCAGCCTGATTCCGCTTTTCCCATTAGCTGTTGACCTCAGAAACACTAGATTTTGGTACGTGAGGCTTACATATGAGTTTACTCACTGCCTCATGAAGACACAAGCCTGCACTGAATTCCCTGCAGTTTGACACTTTCTTAGAAACATCGTTGTTTTAAATAGTACTTCTTTTCAATGTTTCTTGCAACTTGGTAACACTACTGTACTTTCTGACCATCTCTTTTAACTTAAACTGAAGCAACCTGATATCAAATGTCCCATGTAGAGATTTCAGTTCAAAAAACTAGCTTCTAAGTGTGTCTGGCTTGGGAGTAGGAGTTATACACACGGGTAGATAATGTACAGAAATATTTTTCTATCTCCCTTTCATTTACTTAGCTGCTCCACATCTCAGCATTCGAGTTGATTAACATCACCTGCTGAAGTTAATTAAAGTATATAGGATGTAATAAGACTAACATGTTTGAGTTCTACCAATCACAGAATCTGCTGAGCCAATATTTGAAATTAATATATCACAGAGGAAAATCCTCACCACAGATCTGAAATTAAAGGAGGAGAGAGGGATTGCATAGTACAGGGTACTCTGATAAGCACTAACACGAGTGCATCGCTGCACATGTCCTGTTCCAACACACTGACAAACGTGGCCCATGCTGAGACTCATTTGAAGGCCTCATGGTGTATTTTTAGGATATCAAGGACTAGTCACAAAGCTGCAGCTAAGCCTGTAACTCTGAGAGCCAAGGACATCTAGGGGATTTAAGCCTTTGAAATTTCTTGCCAGGTGATATTTCCCAAGAAATATCCACTTACTTCACCCCTCTCAGCAGCTGGCATCTCCCCGCACGCCAAAGCTCGCACCGAAAGCTGTCTGGTGGTTCGCAATGCAGAGAAAAGCTCGGCAAACAGTGGCCTGTGCTTCCCACGGTGGTACTCAGTTATCCTGAATTAAACCCAGCGTTTCTCCTCCGCTGCTCAGGTTCATTGCAAATTGATTGACCATGAAAACCTGTAAGAAAGAAGAGCAGCGAGACTGTACAGAAAGGACCAATCCTGGCTTGATTTGTACTCCACACACATCTTCTATGTTTAGCATCTTTTCAAATAGTATCAGAAGGTGGCAGCTGAGCTGCGACCCTGCTCTGGGCCAGGTAGGCTGCATTAAAGCATCCCCAGTTCGGGCTAGGCATCCCCCAGCTAAGGGCCCTGTTTAACCTGGCGGTGACAGCACAGCTGGCCTGCACCGCCTTGGTTCTCATCTGCAAAACCTAAAATAATTGGGAAGGAAACCAATTCAGAAAAAAGGAGTCAGCATCCCCCCAGCTTTGCCCAGGGAATAGCCCCCACCGCACGTGCGGTAGCTCTGCAAGGTGCTCTTGCCACTGACTGCAGAGCTGTCGGAGCGTGATTTAAACCAGCCGCCCAGCGCACCCTGTCAAACTGCTGCTTTCCAGACATCACAGAAGAGAAGGTAAAAAGGGCAAAGTCACAGGGAGCCTCCACCACGTTAATGCCAATCCTCCGAAAGGAAAATACTAACCCCACACACTAAGTGGCCTGCTGTTCGTCGTGGTGCACGACTCCAGGACCCCCCGACGAGCTGCGAGGAGAGGCTGGGGCAGGGAAAGGGGAAAGGGAGCCCTAAGAAAGCTGTGGCCATCTCGGCGTCTGGCTCCACCGCGGATTTCTTTGCCGACAGGGCAGATGCATTTTGCTCTTTGAAGGCACGGTGACCCTGCTGCTGGCACAGCAGCGTGATGCTCCGTGGCTGGCACAAGCAGCGTTAACAACTGACAGGAGGGGAAGGAGGGAGGGAGGGCGAGCCTYGGGAGGGCTGGGGACCTGAGAGAGGACTTTGCAAGCGCAGTGCCCGCGTGTGACCGGCTGGAGCATACCTGCACCCACCATCTTGGGTACATGCTGTCGTAGTTACAGAGCTCTTTCTGCATAAAATATTGAAATATGATTTTATCAGCCATTCAAATCATTAGCTACAAAGATCCAGACTTAATGTACAGCGAGGACACCGTGCATTAATATTTATTACGCTTGATTTGTTTAAGGAAACACATTGAGCTTTTTGGTGCCAGCAGTTTCTATGGAATCAAACTGTGAAAGACATTAATCACTGTCAATGATGTGTGTAGGGTACACGCAGCCTATGGAAATGAAAGGATAAATACATACACGTTGTATGATGCTTTAAAGACTGGAGAGCACTGCTGTAGGAATTGGGAAGTGTCAGGTCAGAAACCTGCTCTGCCAGACAACGCTGCGGGCGATGCCCGTCGGCTTCGTCTTTTGGTGCTGCAGGCATCCGAGGCTGCCTCGCACCCCAGACAGATGGTGGGACACGCAGGGACGGTTCGTTAGTGACACTGACACGGAGGCGGTTGCCACCCACCGGCAAACACCGATGGAGTCGGGGTCTCCCCGGCAAAGGGGGCCGAATCCGGGCGGATTCCCTGAGGCCAGCGGGAGAACAGCTGTATTCACCCCGCAGAGTGCGGGGCGCGTGCACGGAGGAGGACAGATGAAGTTATAATGTCCATTTGCAAACAGAGATGAATTGGACATCATACGATTAGGTTTGCTTCCGCTTCGGTACCCAGAACAGAGGGCGATTTGAGTGGCTTTGTGCTGTAATAACTATAATCTGCTCAGGTGCCTGCCCGGCCTGCAAAGCAGAAAATGTCACCATAATCCAAATAACCCATCAGCACCATGTAAATACCTTAAGGTAATTCCAGTGACTTGCCAGGAAGAAAAGAAGTGGGGGCTCATTTGCGCTGGTTAAAGGCTTGGGGCTTAAATCGGTCCAGAGGCAATCGGCTCCTCTGTACCTATGAATGAATTTGTGTCCGTTATTTTTCTTTCACAGGAAATTATCCAAAGATGCAAGGACAGCCTGTCACACCTGTGACAGTCACTGCTGCTGGGGGTTTTTGCAAAAAAGAGTCTGCCACTGTGCTACTGGTGGGTGTGAACCAGACTCTCAGCATCAGGTACCCCAGAGCGGCCCAAGCTGCTGTCTCTGCAAAGAAGTTTTGCTTAAGCGGGCTGTCTGCAATGCAGTAATTTTAGTACATTTGCAATTGCAAATAAAGCTCTGTCCATACGAATGCAGAATGACCACTGAAATATTATGTTTGTTGTTTCCATAGCAATTTTGTAAGGGGTTAAGGGGGAATTAGAGACACTTTCATTCTTCCCTCAACATTTATCTTTTTATTGTGGTTTAAATGAGAGAGTGCTATTAAGAAATAGAAAGGTTTCAAGATGTGTATGTTCACAGGGGAACTAAGGTTTAAAAAGAAAAAAGTGTTAATAAAGCGATTTTAAAATTTAATCTGAGAGTTTATTTTCTCCTTTGCTGCCTTTTCTCCCCTGGGGATAGATTTCCTTCTTGCCCTGCAAAGGATTTAGTATGAAACCTTTTATTTTTCTGGAGCCAGCAAGAGACAGAAGTGAGAAGAGTTTAGCAGTTCAGAGGTCAAAGAAATGATGGCTGCTGTCCTCTTTTGTTCTGAGCCAGTGGCTTAGGAGAGAACATAAACAGATGAGGGACCTCCATACTCCGAACCCAGCATTGCTGTAAGGTTCAGATTCATTTGGATAAAAATAATTTTCACTCTCTGTTCAGCTTCTAACACTTCCTGAGCTCATGGAATRAAAGGGAAATGAAAACCCCAAGGAAGGTGAGAAAGGCACTTTCTGCACACGCTGGGGCTGACCCCAGAAGGACGTTCTGGAAATCTTACCAAAACGCCGGTGAAGGTGAGATTTCTGCCTTGATGGTCAGGCTCAGATGAGGTCCTGATAAACAACTGAGTGTTTGGTTCAGTATCTGAGCCTTTTGAGACCCAGCCYGCAAGCTCCGAGTCCATTGCAATATCACCATCAGTAAACACTGGAAAGTTTCTCCTGTTCTTAAGATTTAAAATGCTGATTTTTCCTCACGCTTGCCCAGCTGAGGTCAGGCATGCAAGTCACAATAATAAACACACAGCGAGATAATTCCAGTGGCTAAGCTAATGCAATCTGTCGGTGCAGGGGACTGAAAGCTCTCCCCTCAGAGCGGTCGTTTCATGTTGCTCCTTCGACGTGTGCCCCTGGGACAGCCTCTGCCTCCTCTGCACTGCAGAGATGCTGTGGCAGTTTTGGACCAGTTTTTTGGTGGCTGCAGCTCCCTCTGACACTGATTTCTGTGTTTTAAGTGAACTGCTGTCAGACTGAAGCATGGTCCTGCCGATGAGCAACCTTATTTCATGGCTTTAGGGCACTTGCTTCTACTACCCTACACCCTGTCTGTAATTCATATTCTGAGAAAAATTGCTACTGGTTTTATGCCATAACTCATAAATTACTAGATCCTGTATTTTAGATATATTCCTCCATTTCTCTTCAAACTTTTATAGTGATGTACTAATTAATTAAATTAAATAAAGCTTGCACTGACTTTTGTGATAGTTGTGAGTACTCTGCAACTTTGGAAGTGAGACTTGGTGTGAAAGTAAATGAAAAACTACTGTAACACTTCATGTTTTTTTTCTACTGACATGTTTACGCAGTTTTTGGATAACGTTGACATAAAGAAAGGAACTGGACAACACCATGGGAGCAGCCACTTCGGCAGCCCTTAGCCCAGCTGCTCCTCGCCTGCAGCCAAGCATGGAACGGGGTGCAACATCTGGAAGCCTGCGGCAAAATGGGAGAGAGTTATGAAACATGAAACAGGCTTAACCTGGAATCAACACTATTGGTACGGGGTGTCAGAGCTTTTAAGAAAACAAAGCGGACTTGGTCTTTGTAGGAGAAAACACAAGCCAGCAGATAGACACAAGGTTATGCAAAATTAAACTAAATCGTTGTATATTGACCTTGACTTTAAGGTGACCAGATCTAATTAGCAATCGTTAATGTGGCTGAAGGCAGTCTGGAGTGACCTTCTCAAGGACCACGTGAACTTTGAGATCATATTTCACACAGAGGCAAAGTAAAATGCAGGAATGCCAGGATATGGAGTGCAGTCATTTAGCAAAACAGCATGGTAAACTGCTGCCTAAAACTGTTACAGAGCAAAGCTGTTTGGGAGACCTTGGAAACATGTTTCTGAATAGCAGGTAAACCATGAGTATGTTTCAAGAGTTTAAAATGACTCTCATTAACTCCTTAAATGGGGAAGAATGTCTGGAGTTTCAATAATGTGCCCAGAGGAGCAGTAAGAAGTAAGATTTAAGAAAACTTGAATCAAATCTGACTTTCATTTCAACTTGCATATGATCAGGGAGGAAGGAATGCCTTGAGGTTAAGGTATGAGATGGGTGGTAAAAAAAATCTAAAGTGCCCTAGAAATCCCATTTTAAAAGTGATGCTGTCTTAGGGAGGATAAAATCCATTCGGCTCCCGCTGAGATTTGGACTTTGTAAGGACCTGATGCTCTTTCGAAACGTAGGATGAAGGATAAGGTTTGGCCTGCTGAACACTCAACCCACAACGATCAGGGCTGGATTAGCCTGGATGCAAAGTGATGTCAATGGAGTCTAATGGGAGCTTTGCTTGGATGGGTCTGCAGCGTGCCTCACAGTACTTCCCGATGCAGGTCAGTGGATGAAGAGCAGTGCAGAACAGGGATGCCTGAAAGGAATTTACTTAGTCTTTAAATCAAGCCAGGCCAGGATTGCCTCCTCTTAAAATATCTGCTTTAGTTCAAGCCGTCAGATGTAAGCTTGATTCAAAAACAACCAGCTGAAACCCTATAGCCCGTGCTAGTCATGGGAAGGCTAATTGATCATAATGATCCCTTAAGAGGCGGAAATCTAAGAGTGGGTAACTATCAATCTGTTTCCTAATGGAAAGGTGTTCATGCCATTAAACACCCTTTGTGCTAGCCACTTTTCTCTCTGTCTGAGTGGCTATGCTATACTAATCACTGCAGTAAATAAAAACCCTGGGTGATAATTTCCAGAACTGTGTAAAGGTGTTTAGGGAAAACGAGCACTCTGCTACCCACACCAGACTTTTTATTTTTTTGTCTTGTTGAAGACTGGAGGTTTTTACAGAACTAGCTTCACTTTCTAAAATTTAAAGAAAAAGCCATATCCCTCCAGCTGTTGAGTTAAACAGAGTGTTATTCAAATTATGTAGGGGAAAAAAATGTCATAACATAATGAAAATCAAATGCTGGCTTCAGGCGCCTTCATATTCAAGGACTTTAAAAAACAACAATAGCAACAAAACAGTTCAATCTTTCATCTGCCAGTAGAAAATGGTCATTTAAATAAACATTAACCAAGCTGGGGAACATTGATGTTGCAGTATCAATTTGTTTCTGGCAGACAAGATTGTTAAAGTCTTATTCTTTTTAATAGGTGGCATTTTTAGAGAAAGACTAGCTTTGTTAAACCCATAACCGCTCCTTTCCCTTTGCTGCTTCCCTCCAGCCGCCTGCTCACGGCTGTGCTGGGGCTCTCTGGAGCCGGGACCCCCAGCGCCGGGGAAGGGCAGGGGAACGGGGCGCCTCGTCGGCTGCCGGAGATCGAGACAGCCAGCCAAAGCATTCGATTATCTCATTTGGCTGGTGTTTATATGTAGGGAATCAATCTCGCAAACCTGTCGTCGTTTGCTTTTGCTAACTGCAATGTGGAAAAACGGTGGATTGTCTGTTTTCTGTTACATACTTCCCAGCCCTCTCCCATGCAGGTGCACGGCCGTGGGAGCCCCTCCTGATGGATGGCACTGCAGAAGTCACCACCGAGCCAGCGACAAGGAAACACCACGCGCAGGCTCAGCCTCTCGCCGTCAGCAGGAGGGTGCCTGTGCCCCCACATCAGCATTTCTTAGCAGTGCTGGAGCCCCCGGCGCACACAGAGGACCGGCGCCTGAAACCCAACCACGGAGCATCCCACTTCCAATGGAGCATCCCTCAAAGCAGGTCCAAAGGCAGGACTCGGTGYGTGATGGCAGTGTGGAAGGAGGAGCACACACACGTCTGCACACACACCGCGTGACTCCTGCTTTCAGGCCGAGTACGTTTTCTGTCTCTGAAATCAAGAACAGCAAGCGAAGGTGGACACCAAATGCATGGAGAAGACAGCTGACAGTGGGACTGGAAGGAACCGAATTCTTGAAAACAAAGAACAGTCAAAATCTGTAAGCAGCCAGACAAGGAAGAAAAGAAATTATTAATATCATTAATTTGATTTGCAGCAGCTACTTGAAGTCTAACCACAGGCAGGGAAGCCACTGAGTCAGCTCTGCACAGCATAGAATCAAAAGGGAACCTCAATGCAAACATCTTACTCAAATATCACAGGGAAAGGCTTTCCACGGTACTTTGCGTGTTTAAGCGAACTGCTCGGAGGCTACCGAGGGTTGAGTCTTACTAACAAGCCCCAGTACAGAACCTCCAGCCATGACACATGCAGCTATCTCCGAAATCAAGTCCTGAATTTGAGGGAATATGCAATAGGGAAAGAACAAAAGGATCCTTTGAAGTGTTCAACCACATGATGTTTAGCAAAAAATGCAAATGTTCTCTCATGCTAGAGAACACTTATCAATATTAAGGCATCCATGGAGGAGAAGAAAGAAGGAAGAACAAAATACAACACTTAACAAGAGGGTAATTTAGCCTGTTGGCAAGCGCTTTAAGTCTGGTTCATGAAAAATTACTTGCACAATTGTTTTGCAGGGTTTCTGGGCTTTTATGCATAAATCATAGTATTGATTCAATGTGAGTATCAGACTTACTCAGGTGTACAACTGCATGTGGGCACAGTTAAAGCAAGAAAGGATTTAACTGTGGAAATTGGAGAGGAAAAAACCATCCCCCCTGTTGCTCCTACAAGCTCAGCTACAATTGTCAAACAGCTGGAACGCGTGCAGATTGTTAATTAAAACATGGTGGTGACCACCTTCTGCAGCAGTCTCAGGAGAACATCCAGGCAGGAAATAACTGCCAAGCTGAATTTTTTTTATCCACCCATTTTTTTTCCCCTTTGAGATTGCACTTTATTTTCTGATAGAGAAAAGGAAAAAATAGAGGGCACTGGAAGCCCAAGGATGGCCAAGTGAAAGAGAAATAAAATCAATTACATGTTACAAACTACAACAAATACTGCAGTCAGGGTGAGGAAGGGGAGGGAGGGAAGTGTCAGGAATAACCTACGAGGGCTTGTTTCACGGTATTGGTATTTGCTAGCCACATTTCTGTATCTTAAAATAGAGGGCAGGGCTTCTGCAGCATTACCATATGCACGAGAGGTAGTCACAGAGGAGGGTCAGCAAGGATGCTGTGCCAGTCAGGAAAACTGAAAAAAAGGCAAAGCCCTGGAAATGAAAATAGACACAAAGAATCCGTATCACTTGCACAGACATGCAGTAATTGAATCGCTTTCTATCCTGATTCATCCCTCAATATTTTCTGCATAAGCACATTATATTCGGCATTCAAAGACGTTCAGCTGGTCAGAGCCCACAGCCTGGCAAACTCTCCTCCTTGCCCCTTTCTCCAGTAACACGGAGAGGTAAAACAAAGGCCTAAAGAAGTTCAGGGCAAACAACCTATATGCAGTTAAAACTTAAAGTTTCACAAAGGCTTTGCTTGTACAATGAAGAAATGTGGATAATACAGCACTAATCGCCCTCTCTAATGAAGACTCTTGTTTCTAACTTGCATTCCACTCATTTTGCTGTTATTACTATTATTATTTACTCATTACTATTATTATTTACTCATGACAACAATAATATCAAAGATGATAACGTGGTCACACCAAGGAGCCACTCCGTGACCACGACACATCTCTCCCCAGCATGGTAACAGGTCTGCATCCTGTCTGAGCAGCTATCGTACTATCGTTAAAAATCCCACACAACTTTCCTGTTTGGCAGACACAGGAGGTTATTCCTGTGTCCAGTTATTCCCACTCCAGCCTATTTTTTTCCATCCTCTTCCCCTTCACCAGCCATAAAACTTGAGGAATTTTCTACAAGTCAACTAAAGCTGCAGCAGCAAATGTGTTCAAATCGTTGTGTTAAATCCCAGCCCGCCCAGCCTGGATTCCTTCTCTCCAAACTCAACTTCTGCTGCTCGCAGCTGTAGATCACTATCAGCTGCTCAGAGGCTGCTGGAGAGCAGCCCAATGGGAAAAGGTCAGGTTTTATGCAAGTAGGTTTAAACCCATAATCAAGCTTTTGTTCTAAGTATGTCTCTTGCACTAAAATCTTAATAAATATTAATTAAGTGTTCAGGCTATCCTAATTTAATTTGATCAATTTGCTTCTTTCCAATCTAAATAAAAAAAGTGGGGTAGAATAAGGGAATTATTTGTATTATTATTATAATAAAAAATAGCTATCTGTGCCAGTGTCTTAAATCAAATTAATGCTTTTCTTCTTGTTCCAAGGTTACAATGAAATTAAGTTTTATTCAAATACCTAGCCACATTTACTCTACTTTTCCAGTGACTGAGAATTCAAGCTGTAGCAGTGCTGCTAAGCAGGCTTAATGGGGCAGGATGGGATGGGAGGTTGAAACAGCACGTGATGCAGTGCTGACACCAAACTTCCATCCTCCCCGTAATAAAACTACGCATTTATTTAGCACTTTTGATGAAAGGCTCGCTAGTGATCCAGTAACATTAATTCATTACCATCACCCCTGGCGTAGGTGAGTATTATTGTCCTTATTTGACAAATGGTTCAGTTCAGGTGCAGGGCACTTGACCAAGAAGATGCACAAGAGCAGGGTGCACAGCGCGTGGTGCAGCCCCATCCCTTCCTCTTGGCCGTTGGTCCCTCAGTCCCTTGGCCACAGTGCCTGATCCAGGATGTCCCCAGCCATGTCCGAGGCCAGGCGAGCCATCCGGAGGACAGACAGCCTAGTGGTAAGGGTCGCCATGAGGCTCCCCTTGGAGCCGTAGTGTCTGACCAAAGCTTCAACACATGCTTGAACTTAAAACTCACCTCATGGCCCTTTCCTGAATCTGAGTATTCAGATCTCCAATCAGCAAAACACAAACCACGTGTCTTGCAGTAGGCACATGCTAACCACCTTCATSCCATTAAAACCAGGCATACGCTTTAAGTAAGGTATGCGTTTAGTCTTGCTGTTTCAAGGACTACGCAGAGAAATGTATGTTCCTGTATGCTGATCCTAAATTAAGAAGATGGGAAATACCTACAGGTCACCAGTTCTTTCCTAGCAAATGCAGTATTGTTCACTCTGTTCAGTATCTGCTGCTTTGGTCGGTCCCATATTAAATTACTCAAGACTGACAGAAATCTCACTGTTTCCCCTGGGAGGCTCTTTCACATTGGGCTTCAGTGTGAGAATTTTCCCCTTTATTCACCCTTTTTTTCCATTCCTATTGTATTATCCAATTACACATGGTTATATCTCCTGGCAAAGTGCTCCTTCCCTCCTCATCTTTGCACTGGTTGGGTGCCTGAAGATGGATGGCGCAGAGCAGGACATCTTCACCCGCTGGCATCTCAGGATCAGCCTTAATCTGAACTAATCAAATGACGACAGCCCCTCTGAAAAGAGAAGTAATTACACAGTATAGATTGTATGTATCTCTTAGGAGATGAGGACTTGGATTTGATTATCTAAATTCTCCTTAATGCTTTATGATGAAGTTAAGGATGAATATTGCTTTGAAAGCAATTCAGCCAGAACTTCCCCTTAGAAAGGCAGGCCTGAAACATGACACAAACGACTGAAGTCAGCAAGAAGGAATTGTCAGGCTAAGGTTTCTGTTCAGTTGTCCAAGATACAATCAGAGAAACCGATTTAAGGTAGCTGGAAGTGAAGTAATATCCCACCAAGGTAAAAACAGGTTGAACTGGCCAAAATCTGTCCTCTCAGGTGGCAGAAAAATGAATAAATAAAAATAAATCCCACATTTTCTGAAAGTATTTCGTTTTGTTTTCATTCTTGACCTTAGCCAACAAAAGGGAGAAATAAAAAAATTTAGTAAGTGACATCTTCAGTGGCCATCTTGGTTGGCACCCCCAGGGAGAATAAAATAACCCACAGTTGGGTCCGACGGCCATTGACTCTGGTCAAGCACAAACACACCCCTAGGATCTTCTGGGGAAATTGAAGTTTTCGCTGAGCATTTTCTGGCCTCAGGTGGACTGAAGGTCTCCTCCGGAGACCCCTTCCACCAGCCCTTCCTTTGAAGCAGATCACTGCCAGCAGCTGAGCACTGCCTGAGACACCGAGTAGCATCGCCCGCCACCCCGAGTAGCATCGTGGTTCCCATGCTCCCGCTACAGAGGGATTTTTCGTGCATTTATTTGATCCTAGTCCCAGCCTCCCACAGAACAGGCTTGCGGTGCCAAGGTCCTGCTGCTGCGCAGCCCCTGGCATGGAAGGGCTCGTTCGGGCTGGAGGTCACCGCTAATAACACTCGGAGGAGCGCTGCCCTCCCCCCCTCCCCGTTACAGCTTTGGCAAGCAGCTGGAAAGAAAGAGGTGTATTTGGATCCTGTTTAAATATTGATCACAGCATGTTTTTGCTAAAACCAAAGTCTATCGATTCGCCTCCGAGTCTGCAGCCTCAATACTTTGCTGAATGTTTTCCTGGAGATGGGAGAAGGCTCCTTGAGTTATGATGTTAATAAGAGCGGCACAGGAGGAGTCCCTGATGTTCAAACCACAACTTCAGAGAGAACATTTTTCATTGGCAGGGGCCTCTGGACACTCTGTGCTTCTTAATGTTTCTCTATCAGCTGTGCTGATGAGCCTTTAATATAAAGGCTTTGGAAACGAGTTAACTGCAGCTCCTGCAGCTCTCTCCAGAGCCTGTTTCTGTCGTGATTTCAGGCTCAGGGCAGACAGCCATTTTAGAGGCGTGCAGAAAGAGCCAGCATCGATGCTGGCGTCGGGGGCCTCCCAGTCCCTGTGTCTTGCACGCAGTCCCCGCTCCAGCACTCTACTTAAGCATGTAATTAACTCAAAGTGTGTGAATTTTGCCTTTGGCATCATTAGGGAGATATTTGCTGCCCTGAAGCTGAGCAAGCGCTGAAGGCTTGGGGCTGTGCACGGGCACGCTGCAGCGGGGCTGAGATGCCCCAAGCCCGGTGGAGAGCCCGTTCTGCGCGCGGGTGGGAGAGCAGCTGTGGTGCCAGCGGGCACGCCGTCTAGATCGCTGTGGAAATCACGAGGGAGGGCGGATGATAGAAGCAAACCCCACAGGGTTTATATATACATATCTACACACGCTTTTGCATTAACCGCTGGCAATAAAGAAAAAATCAGTTATCCTAAATCGCTACTCGGCCAAACCTGAAAACACAACAGGTATCTGATATCCAGACTAAATCAGGCAGCAGCCTGATGGGACTGGCCACCTCCCTTTCAGATGGAGTGCGCTATCTTGCTACCAAGAGTGTCGAATACACAGCGTTTCAGAGAAAAACAAGCCACCCCCCGTACGTCACTCTATTGTATTTGACAACTTGCACCGCACTCTGCAAGGGGGAGAATAAATCCTCCCTGTCCCATGCAGCGTTCGGGCTACCATGAAGCATGAGACTTGTTTAATCTGGTTATTTAAGGGACAAATCTCTCCTGCACATCTGTGGCTGCAGAGGTTCTCAAGGGAAAAGCCAAATTAAATTATGCCCTCGACAGTACTATACGTGGGAGTGCAACCCGCAGTTACGGCACAAGAGTGCAAGTCTGAGGCTTCGGTCGTATCTGACGCTGATTCACTGTTCTTAGAGCAAAGCACTTAAATTCTCCATTTCTCATTTCCCAATCTGCAAAACAGGAATGAAATCACCTACTTCTCTGGGAAATCCTGGGGATGTACCCTGTAAAGGGCCGCATGCCCTTGGGTGAATGATACTGTTACAGACAAAAGTATTTTTTTGGGTATTTTAAGAGTTCACTCTCAGAAATATCAGT
Organism: Phoebastria nigripes; assembly: GCA_035582835.1. Lineage (NCBI taxonomy): Eukaryota > Metazoa > Chordata > Aves > Procellariiformes > Diomedeidae > Phoebastria > Phoebastria nigripes. Next base: position 1,830,700 of record JAYKAV010003266.1, on the reverse strand, counting down.
GATTTGCGAGTTTCTGTATTTGTGATGCAGCATTCCCTTGCCCCATTTGCAGGAGAGACTAAATTGCAAGGACAATCATATCCATTTCTGTTACCAATCCTAGGACAGGATATTAGTTTTTGAAAAGAGAAATAGAGCCAAGGCTTCTCCTTTTTCATCAAATCCTATTTGTTTTGGTTTTCTTCCTAAAATAACTCAGGGCTATTTAATAAAAGTGAAATCTGTGATAATTTTTTAGCAATTGTTACCAGTCTGCAAAGAGTATCTTTTTATGCAGAATTTTGTGTTTCACCAGCTACTGCCTTTTGAGGACAGGAAAAGTTTTTCCTTTATTTTGTTTTATTTCTAAGAGTTCACTAAAGTTGACAAACCCAAAATCATTGCCAACAAACAGTCATTCTCTTTAAAAAAAAAAAGAAAAAAAAGAATGACATCATCGGCCATAATCACATCCATCTTTCATCCTTTTTTCATTTGTCTCAAATAAGTAAGTTTGCCAGCAAGAACTTTTTTTGGAAACAGGCTGTCTTAAATGAATTTTGAAGACTATTCTCAAAAGCGGATTTTAAATTAATTGCAACACATCATTTTAAGGCATGTTTTCAGCAATCGGCTTGCAGAGCTAGACCATGCAGTCTCTGTATCTAGTTAAAATACCGCGTACTCTGTATATCAAGTATTTTCCACCGCCTGCTCTCAGGCAGGCCATCCATTAGCCTGGCAGCCGTCGCCCTGGTTCTGCACACCTGCATTCGGCACGTCAGGAAAACACATCGCCAGGCAGCCCCTGCCAGACCTCCTCGCTGCTGCCTGTCTTGCAAAGATAAAGGAATAGCTCAAAACTCGAATATCCCCTCATTCCTGCTTTGGAGTCTGACAAGGGCCTTATTTTCTAAAGGGAAATGTTATAAAGAGCTGCTGTGCTGGGTCAGACTATTGCGATATAGTCTCTCATCCAGGCTCCCCCTCCCAGGAAAGGCTAGACCAGGTGATGGTCCAAGGTCCCTTCCAACCTGGGCTGCTCTACAGTTCTGCACCAGGTACCAGCTTGTCCTGCTACGTCTCCGACAGTACCCAAACGAACATGGAAGAACAGAGCTCACTATTATCTTCCTATCATGCACATCCAGCTTCTGATTTAGTGACTTGTTCACCCAGAAATAGCAGCCAAACCGCTATTGACTTTTGCTTCACGAATTTGCCCTATTCCCTTCCGAACTCCTTTCTACCCAGCATCCTCTATAAGATGGCAGTGGCAGCCAGTTCTACCCTGCACATGTAATTATGGATCGTGTGACAAATGACCTCTTCTTGCTTGTTTTATATCTGCTGTCTGAGAATTTCCCTGGCTGCTCTCTTGTTCTTACAATGAAAGAAATATAAAAACGAGTACAGTTCCTGTTGCTCTTCCAGAGACAGGCTGTTGCTATTATAAGGAGTGGCACTGACGACATATTTACTGCTCTGTCTTACAAAGTTTGCTAGGTTTCATGCTTTTATGAAATATATTCAGCCACACTTGTGATTATACTCCAATATGTTTCTAACATATCGCAAAACTGTAGATGGGTGTCAGAACAGGCTGATTTTTAACATATCTTAAACAATTTTTTCCCTTCATTAAAATAGAATAATTGTCACAGCATAATGTAACTTAATGTCAAAATGTAACACGCAAGCCTATCTCCCCTATCGAGGTAATTACATTTTAAATCTACGGTCTGTGTTAAGTTTGTTTTTTCAACACATGCAAGGCGGCTTCAGGAGTTATTTAAAATGTGTTTTTTTCCAGAAGCGTTCTGGGAAGCGGGTACTTTGCCAGAGAGAGCTGGGCACAAGGCGGCAGCCCGGTCCAGCCGAGCGCTGGTGGGATGGTGGGACACAGCCTTTCCCTGCCCACCTCCAGCGGGGCTCCAGGAGCTGCCGAGCTTCTGGCACCAGCAGTCTGAATGCCTGGGATTAAACGACACCAAAGGGAATATCTGTTACAGGGTGATTTTAGCTTTCTGTAAATGATGCCTTGCAAGAAGCCTCATTTGAGAGCTGAGAACAGGGAAGCAGCGTAAAAGCAGCCTAGACAGCCCACTCAGAAATGAATTTTTCCATAATTAGGCCACAAAGTGGAAAGTCCTCTTAACACTACATTAGTGAGCACCTGAAAGGAGAGGATAAAACGTTTCTCAAGGGTCCACCAAACCTGGAAAAGCAAATCACTGAGGCCAAAGAAAATGAGATTAAATTGAACTTCTAAGATGCAATGTGTCTATTGACCTCCCTCATACCAAGTGCTTTCTTCATGTTCCTGTTCTTAAAAAAGGGAAAAAAAAATACCCAGGAGAATGCATGCTGTTCAGAAGATAGCTAGAGGCTGAGTTGGATTTGAATTTTGATCAAAGTTTTTCTCATTTGACATGCTTTTCTGCGTCTGCATTCCCAATCTGCCTTTTTTGCTTAAAATAATGCTTCCCATATAAGAAATCTTAGCCGCCATACACAATAAGAAACCCTGGGCTCATGAAAGCGTAGCTTCCGCTGTCTGGTGGTCCTTCTCCAGAATCCAGCTTACTGGAAAAGGAGCATCAAGAGGTCTCCACCTCCTCCCCGTACACCAGCGCCGTTCAGAGCGTGCGACCTGGCACAGGCACCCTGCACCTCAACGTCTGCCTTTCTGCACACCTAACTTCTCCACGAGTAAGAAAAAAGCCAATTTACAGCCAATTGCACAATTTCCTCATTTGTTTCCCTCCCTTGAGTTGGAATAACACAGCCCCCGGTCCTCCTCCTCCTCTTTTTGTGACACAAAGAGAAGATGTATGAACACCAGCAAATGAGTACGGTGGCAGAGAAGCCATCTGGGAAGGGCCCTCTCCAGTTCCCGTCTACAGGGATTAGCATTCCTGCCGTGTCAAATCTGCAAATTGTTTGTTTGCTTTGAGGAAATGTACAATATGGTCCAGATTGTTGATGCAATTGTTTTATAAGGCGCTTTCCTTGTGGCCTGTGCTTTCATACATCCTTCTCATTACACCACAGACAGTAGCACAGTAACTTAACAGTTGCGTTAGCCAAGGCCAGGGGCAATATCAAACAAAGAAAAACATCCAGCGGTCKAGAGAACGAGATGGAGGACGCACCGGGCTGACTTGCTTTTTGCTGTTGTTGCTCCTGCCGTGGTGCGGCAGCCGCGTGCCCTGCCGTGGCACGGGGTGCGCCCGTTGCCCTTCGGCGCACGTTTGACTCGGTCTAAGAGGCTGTGGGGGAGGAAGGAGGCACACGCGGTTCCCATCCCCGGGAGTGACGAGCGTGGGGGCGAGGATGCTGCTGCCCCCACCCCCCATCTCTGTGGGTGCCACAGTTCTCACCTTCCAGCTCGGCTGCAGGGGATCGGGGTGAAGCTGCCCCAGTGCAGACCGTTGTGTGTTACGTCCCCTCCCTGGATATCACTTGCAGCGTGGCGATGGGCGAGAGGTGCCGGAGAGTCTTGGTATTGACTGAAGAGCGATTCCAGGGGGACCAGGATTAGTCCGGATCAGCGCATCTACAGCCGCTTAGTTCAATCTGATAGAAGACTTGTACACTCAGGTACGTCTAGTGCACGAGATACTGGCTTTCCCACTCARGTTGTTCACGTCTCATTGCAGAGGAGAGCTGTGAGGCCCAAAGCCTTCTGCRTGAAAAACACGTAATATAAATATCCCTCCAAACACTGCAAAGCCACTGCAATATTTTAAAATATGGATTATCTCCAGCTTCTGCTCCTCTTGATGGTTCCACCTCATTTGTCTCGCTACTCTAATTTCCTTAAATGTGTGTTTTCTTTACAGGCTACTAACTACAGAAAACTTGAAGCAATCAACTGAAGTTTATGCATTGACACATCGCTTCGTTAGCTGTGAATTAATTTCCAAGGGGGCGGTGAACTTTAATGAAGTTGGAAATTGAATCATGTTGTTGCATTTAGGGACATGCAGGAATCTGAGAGAGGGCTGTCCATCGGAAAGGCTCCTTGACCAATTTAAAAATTAAAACACAGCTTGATCAAGCATCCTTATTTCTTTATGGTATCCTTCCTCTTTCTGAAATCTTTGCTCTCTGTGGATCTATTAAAAAACAAATTTTTCAAAATTTTCTGAATTTCAACCAGTTTTTGATTCCTTGCAATGACCATCTCAGTGCCATGAGCGGCATTGGAGACTTGGAGAGAGAGAGAGAGAGAAGCAGCAGCAAAAGCAAGCTCTGCAGGCATTCCTCCCAGCTGCGGTCTCTCCCAACCTGTCTCCCCTCTCCCATGTTGCATTCTGCTGTGGCCATTTCTTGGCCACGTTCTCCTTTTCAAAAGCAGCACCAGACCGACCCTGCTGTGCCACCTAATTGGAAACCTCCACAGAGCACTGGGTGCGTGTCCTGGGCACGTGAGCATTTTTTTCTTTTTTTCTTTCTTTTTTTTTTTTTTTTTTTTTTTTTGAGATGCGACTGACATTGCAAATGCAACTTTCATCTTGGAAACTCAGAGTGTTGCCATAGAAATTGCAGTGGGGGAGTCACCAGGTTGTTAGCTCGTGCCCTCCAGGATTACAAGTGCTCAGCAGGGGCTGCTCCCCAGGACGGGCTCCAGCCGGGCTGAGCTCCTGCACCCAGACAAAGAAGAAACCGCCTTGGTCCACGGGATTAATTTACGAGCAAACGTGCATGTGTGTGTCCACATTCACTGACAGAAATTACACTAGCTGTTGGAACAAGAAAACCATGTGCCTGCTCAGGAAAAGCAAATCTAAATAGCTAAATGAGTGTTTATAATAATAATAATCATCGTTATTATTGCAGCCTCTCCTTGGGACACCATGCAGCTGCATACTTATTAGTAATCGGCAGCTCAGCAGGCCAGGTAAATGGTGTTACTCCCATTTCACAGATGAGCAGTGAAATGTGTGAGAGTAACCAGAAGCACTTTGGGGAAGCAGGGAGCGGAGGCCGGGGCTGCGGCACCCCGCAGCCCTGCTCGGTCCCTTGTGCCGGAGCTCTTCCCAAAGCCGAGGCCAGATTTCAACAGCCCCAGTAGCTTTTTCCTACTGCATATGCTGGAAACTATGTCATCTCAAAATGCACTGCTAAAAATGCAAAATAAATGCCCGAGGCCACCGGGTCAGGGACGGCCGGGGTGCTGGCCCTCCACCACACCCCTCGAACCAAGGAGCCAGTTAAGAGGCACCAGAAAAATTGTGTTTGTTGAAGGAATTTGGCTCACAGGCGGCACCCTCCTCTCCCTTTGACTCATCTGACAGATTTTTCCTTTTGAACAACTTTGTTTCTTCATGGATTTGTTTATTTGGAAAGGTCAGGGTATTACATTGTACTCCGCATTATCTCTTCCTCGTGCCCCCCATCCCCACAGTAATCATGCCTTCAGCACCTTTCCTGCAAGGCTTTGACACTCCCAAATCCAGCTGAGACTTCTCGGGACTTTAATTAATGAGATAACAAAAGGGAAAACACCCAAAGAGCGAACCCCCGAGTTGAAGACTTTATCTGCTCTTTGCAGCTGCATCTTTTTTTCTCCCCCTTTTTTTTCTTTTGAGCTGCATTCCAGGTCCGTCAATACTGTTTCCCATTAAATTAAATAGCTTATTGACTGGTGTGAGAYGTAGCCACAAGGCCGATAGGATCCGAGCGCAGTACTTTCTCAGTGCAAACAATCACAGGTCACTGCACAGTAAATCAGTTGGTAATGGAGTTTGAACTCTGAGAATCAGTTCTGTGTACCCTTTTTATTTGTTTTTAATTTGTATCAATGGTAATTCTGTCGGTTTCAATTTATGTGACGGTAGCAGGTTGTGGAGCAGCGGAAACACCATTTTTCTTCTCGTTAACCATTGAGTTCACGGCACCGTGGCAGCCAAGCGCTTCTGAGCTCACAAGCGTTAAGGTTTCTCAGCACCAGCAGAATCCTACGCTGTTTTATTTTCCTCTGGCTTTCTTCTCCATCAGCGATACCATCAGAATTGGTTCCTCCCTGGAAGCGCGCGCTGGCCCACGCCGGCTTTCCACCRAGACGCTGCATTACAGAGCTGTCGGGGGCTGCGGCGCCGGGGCCAGCTCTGGCTCTGTCTGCAGATGCTCCTTCCCTGGCATATTCCCCCAGCTTCCAACTGTTTAGGGACTTCCACCTGGATTTGAGAACCAAGTATTCATGAATGACGCTATGACTTCATCTCATCCCTTTTTGAGCCCATTTATACTGTTAGCATCTGTGATACCTGGCAGCACAGAGTACCACAACTTAATTATGAATTATATAAAAAAATTACTTCCTTCTGTTGCTTTAAACTTACTGCTGGATAATTTTGGCAGGTGCCTCCTAATATTTGCTATGCGAGAATTAATGAATAATCATTCCTGACACACTTTTTTAAAATCCTCATCCATCACYTCTGCTCCAAGGTAAGGGTTCTGGTCCAGCAGTCTTCTCCAAAGCAACCTGGCTGGTCCATACGACCTCCCTATTGCCGCCCTTTGTATCTTTTCCACTTCTGTGGTGCCCTTTTGCTGCTGGAAGACCTGAACGGCGGCCGGTACTGTCAGCGTGAGCACGCCAAGGATTTATAAAGCTGCGTAAGGTTTCTTTTGTTCGCTTCGTTTTCTATTTCCTCGTCAATAGTTCATACAGTTCTGCTCGCCTTTTGGCCTTTGCTGAGGCTTCAGCTTATGATTTCAGAGAACTATCCACGAACACTTCACAGGCAATTTTTTGAGCAATAATGCTTAAATCAGTGTCCATGCTGCTCATTGCTTGTACACAATTAGGGCTCCGTTTCCCATGTGCRTTATTTTGCACTTAAAATCACTGAATTTGACTTGCTATTTTTGTCTCAGATGCCAAGGTGCTCCAGGAATCGGTCCGGTCGTGCCTCTCGGCTTAACCGGTGCTGCTCTGCTTCAGCTGTATAAGCACCGCGGCTCTTTGCCCGGATCCAGCTTTACCAGTCCAAAGTCCTGGCGCAGGGGAGCTGCCACGGCATCAGAGTCCCCTTGCTCCCGCGCAGCCTCCTCCCCTTTCACTGCAGGGTGCTTTGCCTCGCCAGCGGCCAGGAGGGAGCAGGCGTCGATGGTGGTGTTCCTCCCCGACACCTGCCTTTTCCTGCTGCCTTTCTAGGTGCTTCGGTCCCTACGTTCATGTCCAATAATGTTTTTTTCAGGCACAGCGTTGTTTGTACCTACGGAATATCCACACTGGTTTGCTTCTTGGTGTTCAGACTGAAGGTTTTAAACAAAACCAAATATAATCCCTCCTCAGTCAGCAGTGATGTAAGTTTGCCCCCTCATTGCTGATGCATCCAGCTCTCGAAAGCCTTTAGTGCTTAATGGATTCATTGAAGTGATAATATGAGGTGACTCGCATGTCAGGTTGTTAAAACAGTGATAAGACATTGCACTAAGACAACATTATCGCTACTAACTGCATTATAATGGTCAGGGAATGTCTTGTGATATTCCCATATACACCAAATGAGTTCGCGGTGTCTGGGACGTTTGTTAAAGCCACTGCCAGGATGAGAGGCACCGTTTTGCCCAGGCGTGTGTTTGCCTGGCTTTACAAAGGGGATGTGCAGAACACGTCTGTTTGTAAAGCCACATACACACACGTTTCTCCTCTACAATATTTTGCGAATCTACACAGACGTGTTAGGAAAACTGTCACTTGCATAAACTTCTTTGCAACCAGAGTGTGATTTTTTTTTTTTGAGAGCTATTAATCAAAGGCTAGAGTGGAACCAGCTTGACAAAAAGAAAAAAAAAACCACCCATGGACTTATAAAATATACCGAGGGAATACCTGAATGAGGCAGAGAGGTGCACTGAGGAACTTACAGCTATATATAGGTGCTCACACTCCCCACATCAGCTGCAGGCTTCAGAAGCTGTCCTAGAGGTTTGGGAAGGGGAGGCTCCCGAGCAGCCGCCGACGCTCCCAGCCCGTCCTGCTCCCTGCGCCCCAGACCCCGCTCGGCCGCTGTGGGTTTCTCCAATATTTGATTTTTCACCTCCTTCTTTCCTCCCTGCGCCCCAGACCCCGCTCGGCCGCTGTGGGTTTCTCCAATATTTGATTTTTCACCTCCTTCTTTCCTCCCTGCCACTTTGTAAGTGATTCTGGGTGATGCCTCCACGTTACATGAAATCTCATCACCGTGACTCTGTTTTGCGATACAGCTGATGGCGTGGTGAAAGCGCTCCCAGGGGCTGGCACCCCGACACCAGGCTGGCACCCCAGCCTGCCCCGGCTGTTTGCTCCCTGTGCTGGAGCCCCTGCAAACAACGTGCACCTTGTATTTGTGCCTCATTCACGAACAGCGTCCCTCACTGCATTTTGTACAAGAGCGATGACATGCCCTCACTGAGAAAAACAGGTATCGTTAGCACATTAGTCAAACAGAACTAAAATCCAATATTGGTAAGGCCAACTGTAATTTTAACAAATTAGTCAGCCAAGGTAAACCAACAAATGAGGTAGGTAAACAGCCCAGCTAGAGCTTACAAACRCATTACACACCTTTCCTCCCAGGGAAGACAAAGCCAAGCACCCAGAGTCTCTTTGCAGGGGCCCCCAGGCACACACCGACTCGCCCTGTCCCTCGCACCCGGGCACAGGCAGCCCCCTCGGGGTCCCACCACCAAGAGCACCGTTCACCAGCCGTCCCAAACCTGCCCCGTCCAGCGCAGCTCACGGCGCAGGGAGAGGGGTTTGCAGGCCAGCGGGTAGCATAAACCAGAATAAATCATTCTCGTAACTCAATATTGCCTTCCCTTCCCTGCTCCTGCACAGCAAATCAATCACAGGGAGAATAACTCCACCGCCACGGCAAAGGGAGCCTTTCGGGCTCAGGCAGGAGGTGTCGAGGGGCAGGAGGAGCAGGGATGGCGCTGGGCGTTTTTCTTGGGCTTGTGTTCATCCGTACTGACCTGGCAAGGAACGCAACAGGAGGAGATTTAAGCAGGTAATGAGTGTCCGGAGTTTGCAAGGAACTTGCTGTTAGCATTACTGTCTAAAACTCGGTGTCTATAAAGATTTCGTACAAGGACAKGCTTGAGGCTGGGCTGAAGCATCCAGAAGTGGAGACACTTCTCACTCCTTACTTTTCTTTCCTTCTGCTTTGCCACCCATTGTGGGCTCAAGGATCCAAGCGACCCCCCCAGTGCCAGCCTTCCCTCCGCTGCTGGACAACAGTAAGAAACACTCTTTAATTACACGTGAGCTATAGGCCACGTGGGATTTATTCAACTTAATCTAAATGAGAGATTTTCTGTGGTTGTACGACCCTCTCCAAGCAGACCAAGGAAGCGAATAGATTTTGTGATCACTTCTATCACATCACAAACAATCATGGGTCACAAAACTATAAATCAGAGGCTAATGGATTTTCAACAACGCGCTTTGGCCCTTTGTACATTTTTTAATTTGCTTTTAATTTGTATTGATCTTCCCCCCTTTTGCTCCAATCCCTGCCGTGTCAGCAGGTCAGAAAGCGTGCCGAGAGGAGAATAATCTCACAGAAATAGAGAAAGGTAAAACAGGCGTGCAAATACATATGCATGTGCTTTTTAAAAACGGCTGAGCCTAGGTGGCGGGGCTCGCCTGGCAGACCCCGCTGCCGGGGGCTCCGAACGCCGGAGGCTTGGGGCAGCGCCAGCTGCGGAGCGGCACCATCTGGGGACTTGTCACTCGGCGGAGGGTGATTTTCCTGGGCCGGGAGCCACGCGGCCCTCGGCGCAGGTGGGGGCTTCACCTGCCAGGGAAGGACCTTGAAGAAGCAGGAGAAGAAAATGTTGCTATTTAAATCCTCTAACCGCTCTCAACCCGGAACTCCCCCAGAAGCGATAAACGTTTGCTTATTTACTGGTTTTGCTCTGGCTTGTCTGCACCAATTTATTGCTAGTTCATTGTGATCGCATCAGTATTTTGAATTTCTTAACGCTAATCAGCAGCAAGTTTCCAGCTTTCTATTAATTGCAGAAAGAAAAGATGCTTGATGGATAGACACAGGTTGCCTTGTGCAGCCCAAGCAGAAAGGCTGCAGGGAGCGGACTCGGCTCTCTCTCACAGCTCAGTGCTACCCATGGGATGGTCTTTCTTCTCTCCTCACCTTCGCTCCCAGAGAATAAATCCTAGATAGGAAGTGACTGATTGAATATCCATGATAAGCCATTTACAGCTCAGTCCTAGCCACGCAAAGTGCTGTCAAACAGTCCTGAATAAGAAGTGTATTAATAAAAATCATGATCCACACACAAACAGAAAAGGGCTAAATTCTTCAAATAAATGACTCGCAACAAATAATTTGACCAGCTCTCATGATCGGCTTACGCCCTGAAGCATGAAGATTATCAGCCCCATGTAATTTTCTCCTAGCTGATGTAGCTGCAAAGACTATTCATATTCATACAAATGTCTAACGTCTAATCCTCTAATCTAATCCTTTTTTTTTTCTGCTTGYGCTAAAGCTCCACAGCCTATACTCAAAAGCCCTCTGAGCAATGGAATTATTGATAAATTACTGCAGAGAGGAGGAGCACCGCACATAGACCAACCCCACCAAACTCTGCCTCTTCTTGAAGAGTTTTTACTTTCCTGTTAAGAAGTCGGGGCATGAATTTGCAGGACAATTGCAGGTATTTTTCCCACCCGACATTTTTCACATCCTTGCCTAGCGTCAGAGTGAGGGGATTATCCTCCGCTATGGCTTTCAGAGAGCTTCAGGAGCGGCATCATTTATCACCATGTCAATTAAGCTTCATCACTGCAAATAATATAGGAGTCTGTCGGCCATATTATTTATTCTTCCTGAGAGAGTGAAAATCTCTGGACCCTGAACCCGGCACAAATGTGATATTATAAGTATCAGAAATGAAGTTTGTCCTTTGTCACTGCGTTGCTCACAGAAGCGCTCTGGGCCAGCCACGGTGACGTCCTTTCGAGCCAGCCACAGCGCGAGAGCACAGTAAGGCACTCTGTGTCTTGCGTACGTCACAAGCTAAAAGGAGAAGAGAGGCGTCCAGCATTTAGATCGTATGCGTTTGCCGAACTTAAATAACATAGCAGAAACATGGCTAAGCATCCCAGAGCAACGCCCGCTGCTGCCCGCAGGATGGGGCCTTGGGAGGAAGAGTCTTGGGTCAGAAACAATGAAATACCTACTTTAATTGCCCACTTTATATAGCAACTGGTAAGATGTATACCTATTTTATACCAGCGTAGAGTAGAGGGTGGCTTATAAGAACTCTTAATTCCATTTCCTTCTCTTTCTGTCATAGTTTACGTGTGACAATTTGTACTTTTTATTTCCAACGTTATCAGATTACTGGGATGACAACTGCCTGCTTCATTGCTATTGTTTTTACTATATCATGACAATCTAAAATTAAYGTACTCTACGCTGCCTGGAAACTCTCCTTCGCGCAGCACAATCTGCCTTTTGGAGACGGAGCATGCAAAAAATTCTTACAGATATATTCACGCAGGAACCCGTGCGGACCGCACCTCCGGCGCTGTCTGGGCTGGGAGGTCCAGGCAGGGTTTGGAAATGAGCCCGTTCGACACTGCAAAGTTTCAGGCAAAAGGRATGAAGACGGCAGGACGACGGACCAGATCATCCAGTAAGCGGTAGAAGTGCGGCTCCCATGCCCGGGCTTCCTTATGCCACGGCCTCTCTGCCGCTGTGCGTGCAGCACCGCATTTATTTATGGATATTTAGTTTGCGCACACGCTGGGGTAAAGATTTGTATCATGTACAGGAATTATAAATCCAGGCACAGTTTGTGGCCTCTGAGCATTTCTATAATAAAAATTATAATTCTGGAACTGGTTTTCACTCAGAATCAGGCTGAAACTCGTCAATCCATTATCTCACTTAGACCAACAAATAAGCATCAAACGGGAACTTCTTTCAAATCACTGTGGACTTGGACCGATTCTGAAACACTGCCCTAAAGCAGAAAGACTTAGTATCCTATTTATTAGACCCCCGAGGCCAGCCAGCTTCTCCATTAACTTTTAGCTCAAACTAATAGCACAGTTATAAGCAATTTTGTGGGTGACTGTATCTGAGACTTTAAGCTGCCATATTTTTTTTCCCTTAGAAATTATCTTTTTGCTTGATGATATGGAATTATTTAGATGACAACTCACATTAAAAGAACCTGTGCTCTTATAGGCAAAGACGTTTTTTCCCAGACAACACTGCTATAAAATTGTTCTAAATCTACCGACTTCAAGGGACAGAGTTTTGCCGTGATTAAAAAGGAAGACGTTTTCATTTGAATATTGCCCTTTTCAATAGCTTAAACACGCATTTCCACGTCAATAGGTTTTTAGCTATGTTGTCAGACAAAGCTGTTCTGTATTATAATTCTTCCACGTGCTTTTCACAGATACTGAATGTTTTGCAAATACAAATAATTTTTAAAATGTTTCTTTCTGTCCCTGTTGTATGTACATTGACTGATGTTTAAGCTTGGCTACGGACAGAAAGACAACAGCTCCACTTGCTTCTAGAGCTCTTTTTCCTCAGTTACATCTGTTGCACTCAGTAATGCAAGAGAGTTTTTGTGTGTATTCGTGCGAGAGTGTTAACATAYGCACGTGTCCTTCAAAAATACATATAATGCTCGAGTCAGCATTGCTGACTCAATCTAGTGCTTTGGGAAATTCATTAGGAGAAATTTCACCATTAATCCAGAGAAGAAATGCAGCTAAGGACATAGACATCCTGCAGTATTCTCACAATTTCAGACAACAGATTCATTTATTTTCCTATCTGCTGTTTCTGCTCCACAAACATAGCTAACATGGTCATTTGTATTCATTGTTCATTTTTGGGGAAGTTTTGTTTGAGAGACTGCATGGTTCAGAGACATTGGTAAAGCAGAGACAGAGCCTGTCCCCGGAGGTCACCAGCTCGCAGCCTCGCATCTCTGCAGTGCGAAGGACAGTTTTCACAGGCAGCGACTGTTCAGTGCCTTGCAGAAACTCATTTGGCATTTCTGATTTTGGGTGCAATTGTCTTTTAGTGGACCCTCATTATCAATATCAGCAACAAGTCTAAAGGTTAAGTCCCAACCCAGGCAAGCCGTTAGCCACAAGCTGAAATTCTGCATGTGCTTATATGCTAAGCTCACCATAAGTTAATCATATTTTCAGCTGATCTCCTGACCCAGGATACTTTTAGTGAATTACATCTGAATAAAGTACTGATGCTGAACCTCTGTCCTCTCCAAAGCAATGCGCATCCTTGCTCAGAACGAAATGGGCAGATAACACAGTACAGAGGGGAAACGCTGATAATACATCACCAAGACTGCTATGGGGGCTTGGTAGCTGCAGGTAGAAGAGGCCATCTCCCCCAGAAATATGAGTGTTTTACCATTCCCCAGAACCAAGTGATATAAATCCCTGACTATGAGCAAAGAAGCTTTTCCTAGCTGAACTAAGACCCTTGCGGTGTCTTAGCTGGGGGTTAATACGGCTTCTGTAGCTTAGGCAGTAGAAAAGGACCAGGGAGATTGGGTTATGATGTTGTTTCCCTTTTGAGCGAAGCTTTCATTCCACAGAGGTCACCTATAAAATTAAGTTCAGGTCTGAAAGTGCTCTTTCCCTGCACGTCCAAGCCATGCAGTTCTTTCTGCCTCCCAGCCGCAGGCTCACGGCGATGGAACTGCTGCTGCCGAGCGGCCGAGGAGGCAGCTCTGCCATCCCGCGCAGAGCACCCGCCACGGGGGAGCTCCCTGTTCTGCCTCCCAGCTCGGCCCTCAAAGCACTTGCATATTTAAAGGTTACAGACCAGCTACATGCACTCTGTCTAGTTAAGATGAAAATGTGTGCTGCCCTGATAACCTCTCCAGAATGGCTTTATTGGCCACTCCGTCCCCTGCTGATAGACTTACTAGCCCGAACCAACAAGGGGGAGCCTCCTCTCACGTAACCGTCCTAAGCACCTTATCAAACTTGAGCCAAGAAGAGGATAACAATCTGAGACCCGATTAGTTACTTACTCGCTCTAAAGCTATAATAATAAATAATCGTGAAAACACTGAAGCAGTTCCGGTGGTGCTAAAACAGGACTCCTTGCAAACACAGCCTGTCAAGAACAGCTCTGAAATCTGCTTGTTTAAAGCTACCCTCCCTTCTCATTCGAACGTATCGCAGGCTGGGCAACTCCTGGCATTTACCTGCTGCGCCCCAAGCACACCAACCCGTGGCACGGCCTCATCCCTGCAGCAGCAACTGATGAGGAGCACTTGTCATTACGGAGGTGATGGAGAAAAAGCCTAGCTATGACAAACAGAAACCCAACGCAATGCGTCCCAGGAGGAACAGACAATTCAAGCAGTGGAGAGGAAACATCTAAGAATAACTGCTGGCAAAAGAGTAACGCTGGGCAGCGACACTTTATGGGATTGACTGCTGAAGATGAGTTAGAAGGAAAAGCTGCTCGCACTGCAGTCTGCCGATACTGGGAGAAATGCCTGGTGCACTGTCTAGCGTGAACGGATGGCGAGAAATTGTGTCCTTCACTCGGTGCTACAATGGCAACCCTTACAAAGAGGGACAGCAAGGCAGTTGTATAGGCAGAACCAGTAAATGACTTCTAATGAGCTCCAGGTGGGGTCTAGAGCTCTTGTGCGAGTTCAAAGGAAATAACTACTAGAGAAGATAAAGCTGCCAGACTCAGGTCCACTAATGGTGCCTTCAAAACAGGTCCTTTTTGCACAGACACTGAGGGTTCATTGTCCTGCAAAGCCAGCAAAGCCTGCAGGTACTTGGCACTTCTTGTATCAACTCCTTAACCTCTGTCCCCGGGTCTGCAAACGGGAGAAGAGCATATTTATAGGCTGGAGATCTCAAAAGCACTTCAAACAACTTAGAAGGCCAAAGCTCACTGATGGTTTCTTGGCAACTTTTAAACATCCTTCCGACTGTTTTTCAAACACTGACCTTTGACTGTGTAAGGAAATAAATAGACATGTATATAATAACAGCCTATATAAAAAATAAAAATGTTGACATTAATAAATCATTAAAGGATTTTTATGCCCAACAGCAAGCACAGACCTTTTATCCCTTATTTCTAGCTTTGCATCTGGCAACTAATCCTGTGAAAACAAGAACAAATTATTTACATTCTTTTAGTATTCCATAAATCAAATATTGCTGTAAGGACTGAACTAATATTTTGCGACTTGAATATGGGATTTGGTCTGGCTTGCTACATGCACTGAATCTTAGTCTGCTGTGATATGAAAAGGCAGAGAGATATGAAATCCAGAAATATAAAGAGTCTGAAATGTAGGCAGCAGGAGGAAATAATTTACCATAGCATTGCCCAGTTTGGTTTTGTATAGTGAGAGAGTTATGAAATGTAGTTATTGTGCTTTCTGTGTGGTACTTCGCTTTTAAATGCAGATAGTGGGAATCTATCAAAATGTTATTTGTTTGCTTGTTTTGTTTTCCCTACATATGAGAAGACATCGATATGGTTTAACTGGAAAAATACATCCATCCACCCTCTGCACCTCCTTTATTAAGCTACAGTCTAGCAAGAAAAAAAAAAAAGCCATATACAGCCACTTGTGTTTTAAAGAAACAGCAAAACCAGAAGCTACAAAACTTAAACGCGCCAATCTGATTTACATCCCGACCGACAGTCTGTAAACCACACTACGGCAGATGGGTACTCCACGCAGCCAAGTTACAGCCACCTGAAAAGCAGGATTTATAAAAACACCGGCAGACCTTTCACTGGAGCTGCGTGAGCCCCGAGTGCTTCTATAAACAACATTTTATTGATTAGAATAGGCAGAAACTCCGGTTATTTACAGCAGACTTTTTCACAGCATTTATCGATGTTCCTAAGGCTCAAAGGGGAAGGAGAAAGACCTGGCAAATATAACAAATGGACTTGATGTAACACTGAACTGCTCCTGTAAAACAGCCCTATAGAAATTAGTTAGCGGGCAAGGCACGAAGTGCACCTTCCTGCTCGCCGGGCAGCACCGCGGGGACCCGCACGCCTTGCCCTGAACGGGGCTCTCCCGGCCGGTACCTGGCCGGCACTTCCCTGGGTAACTCCTGCCTGTGGCCAGAAATGGCAAAGCCTTTTTTCCCCCACCCTCTAAAATAAATCAATGAGCAGTACAAAAGGGGGAGCGTGTTGCGTTGCACTGTGATCTCCAAGCACCACTGTAAAGCAAATGGAAAATTCAGAGGCGGTGGGAGGAAATGGGCTCCACGGCACCGTGGGAGCCGCCGCCACGGACCACCACCAGCAGCCGCCTGTGGAAGAGCCGGGGCTTTTCCATAGGAAACAAACGTTATTAAAACTAGAAAAATATTTTGAGAGGATAGTGTATTTCTATCCTGTAGAGAGCAGGACGAGCCATTAGCTGGTGGAAATTGATCACCTATCTCACACACTCCTCTGGAGCACCTCCTCGGAACGTAGCTGGTACCAGCAGGCTGGGACGAGATGTCCCACGTGGGGATCTCCTGCTCTCCTCGTGCACCTCATCTTGTGTTCACATGGACAAGCGGTGGGGGAAGGCCCGTATTTTTGCAAGGTATGTGCTACGCCCCCCACCACGGGGTCTGAGCATTTATTGCAAATAACTCTGGGAGGGTGACGATGGCCTGTGCGTTCGCACCCAGCTAGCTTTGTAATTAAAGGCTCTCCCGGGTACCTTAATGCCAATCTGCGAATACGTCGTCGTCCTCGGAGCTGGAGGCAGTCAATGCAGCGAGATGAAATGCAAACCCACCCGTTGGAGAGTCCTCATCAATGATTTTAACCTCCCGACCTAGAACGAAAGAGGTAATTTGATCACCATGGAAACCGGGTAAAGGCCTCTCCCCAGCCAAAACTGTCACTCCCGATGCTGGGCTGGATCATCTGCCTCGGCTCTGCGAGACGGACAGGACAGGGATAACGCAACCTGTGGAGGAACAAGCTATCCTTAAGCATGATAATGACGCGTGACAGCTTAAACTTTGGGTCGCTCCTGGTGCACGAATTGTCAAATATTGTGACAGCAGAAGCAGCTCTGCGCGCGCCAGCAGAGAAGTGACAACGTTTCTGCGGATTGTTATTATTTCTTCTCAGCAAGGACCTCAGAAATGCAAATGTTTTTGCAGCTTCCGTAGGGCTCCAGGGGAGGTAATTTGCTGGAGGCTCTTGCAGGAAACAAACCCTGGTCGTTCACAATGTTGCTGTGAAGATTTTAACCAACCCTGTTCGCAGTGGGTCACTTTGAAGGTCTGGGATGTACCGGTCCTCTTTGTAAAATGGAACGAGACAGAATTTTTCAGGCAATTACAAAATCCCACCTCTAAATGAACAACCCTATAGGTTAGTATTAACCTTAGTAACGTAAGTATTAGCACTAGTAATACTGAAGTGCCTGGAGGTCCCTGGTGAGAGCAAGGCTTCCGCACGTTAGGGACCGTACGCGCACATAACATTGAGAGAAAATGACAAATTGCCTTTTTGCAGCTACAAATTCAAGTTCACAAAGACTAAATCACTGTCCTGTGGTCAGCTAGGGAAACCATGCCAGCATCAGGCATAAAAGCTTCGTCCACGTAACAGGACCACACAAACACAACCAACCCCACCACCACGTAAATCTACTCTTTGGCCAAAACGTCTCTGCACGGTGGTGTAACAGCCCCTGATAAAGCCACCTGCACCCAGCAAAGACGTGATCTGCTCATCCCATCGCACTGTAATGAAACCACCATGCCACAGCCTGGAACGGTGGCACAGTCTGCAGTCAAGTCAGCAGCACGTGAAACGGCAAGCATGAAGGTTTGTTTAATGATTTTTAATTAATTTTAATTACCATTTTTTTGAGCAGTAGCTTAACCTCGCTGAATCTCAACCCCTCTGATCACTCTGGGACTTCTGCCAGCTTCCTCATTACAGATCAGTTCCCCTAACGCCATTTGATAATGAAATGGGTTTTAAAAGAAAGGGACAGAGAAAAAATCAAATACCTTCAGCAGAACCCCAGGGAGCTGGAAGAGGATTATGATTTGGCACGGAGATAAAATGATAGTCTGGGGGCTTGCTTTATGAATAACGTGTACCTGTGTTGAAAGTGTCCTACTTTTAAAAGACAAAAGTTATGGGCCTGTAAGGACTTTCTACCTTCATGGCTTCTTGCAGGCGCCTTTCCATAGGGGCAAGCAATCAAGACAGGCAGGAAAGCAAAGGCGAAGGCTTACACCTCGGGCAGCCGAGGAGGAGCAGGTATGTAAACCTGCCACGGGGACGTGCACCCAGCCAGGGCGGCAGAGACAGCRTTTCCTATTGCACCCAACCCGCCACGTCTCGGAGCATTGCCTGCTGATTTCACCCCGTGAATCGGGGGTCCTGCCTCCAGACAACCCTGCCCAGCAGAGCTCTCACGTCCTCTGGGCATTTTTCCAAGTATGTCACGTACTTCATTCTCCCATGACCAGTACATCCTCTCCCCCGTCTCTCTCCCAGCTGACCATTKACCAGTCTCCCCAACGCCTCAGGGTTATTTGTTAGTTTACAGAGTTTACTCCTCTTGCTTTCTCTGATCTCCTCTTTACATCTTTACGTCTTCCTTCCAGCTTTTTAAAAAATTATTTACTTATTCGCTGCTGCTGGGATCCTTTTCCACCTGTATCTTTATCAGCATCCAAAAGATCCTTCTACACCAAAAGGCATTTGCAAGCTGCATCTCGTTCCCTATGAAACTCTGCATGTGTTTTATCACATCGAGGGTGCAGATAGTGGAAGGTGCCGGTAGCACTGGAGTGTGCCTTTTTTCCTGTTTGTTTTTATTAACACACACTGCTCTGGTTCACGATTCAAAACTTTCTCCCTGTGGTTCTGATCTCAGCCCAGCTGATCTCCTGCCCAGCAGCCCTGGGCAAGCTTCAAAGGATCTGATGTTCGGGCAGGGTACAGAAAGGAATCTGTAATTTTTGGATGCTCTGCTAAGGCTTATCTGAACCTCAGTGCAGTCTCTAAATCTGGGCTCCAAGTCCCCTAAGAGCATATTTTCATTAAAGATGGTTGGATGTCCACAGTCAGAGCTGGAAATTCCTTTAAAAATATAAGTCCTTTTGTGGCCTTGCACCTCAGTTTGTGGGCAACAAGGAAGCGTAAAGGAAGAGAAGGGTGGTTTTTTTAGAGCACATAAAATGTAGAAAATGAGCAAAACGTTGCATATATTTATTACAATTACTGCCTGCATCAGGCTTTACCAGCAGAAATATTGCTGTTACCACGGTCACCRCTGGCCTAAAGGGCTCACGTTTTCAACAGGCTCCTGTTGGTATATATCAAACACGTCTTCATGAACACAGATTGAGCACGCAGGGGCGGCTGGGAAGCCTCCAGCACTGATGTGACCCTCTCCAGCTGAGGATCTGCCCTGAACCGAAGCCGAGACGGGCACGAGTCCCTGCAAACAGCCCAGCCGGCCACGAGGGCAGCGTCCCCTGCCCAGAGAGGTGACGGGCAGAGGCACCACAGCCATCACCAGCAGGAGCTGGAACAAGCATCAGAGAGAAACAGGGACTGTGAGCGAAGGTGAATTGGACAGGGGGACTGGGACCATTTCCTTCCTCCCAGCCATTGGAGGGACGTGCATAATTCATAGGCCATAGATTGTATATATCTTATTCATGAAAGTTTAAACAGACTGGTTATTACTATTGACCATTAAAAGGCAATTTTTCCCCCATGTGCGACAAGGACTATTGACATTCCCGTATCCTTGAAAAAAAGGTTGTTGATGTCCTGACATCTTCAGAGTCTCACATCACTTGTGCACACATGTGTTGAGGCATCCGGGTCTCTGAGCCAGCAATGAGTTAACAAACAAGCTGCATTAAAAAAAAATTCTGTCTACTATTATAACTACCAACAAAATGTGTCATTAATGCACTATTAAAAATGGACAATCTGATTTTATGTGTTTAGACCTAATGTTTTATTACCAAAGAAGGGAGGCAGGATTTTCTGTCTGCCATAGGCAGCATGGTGGTGTTCGGCATGGTCTAAATCACTTTGCTATTGTAACCCCACCAAAATACTGCTGTCAGCATCCACCCTGACCTGCTGTGTGCGTGCGCGCGCATGTTTCTCCTACTGAAGCTTTTCCTGGGGGCTCCCATTGCGGGGAGGACCGCAGGGCTGATGTGCAACACGGTGAGCAAGGGTGCAAGACGGCCCTGGGCAGAGACTTCAGGGTGTCTGTGTGCTCAGGACTTCAACTCCACATCTTAGAGCCATTTGGAGCCTGGAGCCCCAGAAAGGAGATGCTTTGAGTTGTCACAGGGAGAAGCAGCTAATGCTAAGATAGGGAGGCTGATTTTGCTTCTCTCTGCAGCCTGTAAGAAAATTAAATTCATGCCCAATGGGCCCAAACACTCTTGGTAGCATTGAAGTGCAAAATTGAGCTAATACCTTTCTGATGTTTAAACAAGTACTCGTGATATTTTTATGCTGATCTAGAAGAAGCTCTAAAGCTTTTGGAACTGCCATCACAAACTGAAAGTGATGTAAGAAATCAAAGAAAGGGAAAATATATTTATCGGTCATAGGGAGTTCTCGGGATAACACAAAGACACAATGTTATGCCAGAATGATTCTTAAAGCTTCTACCCCAGCTGCAGAATTCACTTTTGGGACACATACGGGTAGGACAGGGTCAGAGGCTGCTGGCCACAGGTGTGCTGGGTCTGTTGGGGTTTCTCTTCTTTTCCCTACTGAAGCAAATAAACAATCTCCTTCTGCAAATGCAACAGTCTGTTGCAGTTCTGACCTGATCTTTATCTAGATTAGAGTAACTGAAAGCATACTTTGTATTTACATGATGGAAAAAAAAAATCAGAACTAATTAATAAGTAAACAGTGGCCATCGAAAAGGTAGACACAATCTAGAGAGAAAGGAAAGAGCTTTGAAAGGTTATTAGCTTCATTCTACCTATTGCCTGTTCAAGCACACGTGGGAAAAATGATTGTTTCCCTCTCTGACGTTTACACTGAGTGAATCGGGAACAGATGTAAGCTGGGCACTGCCGACTCCAGCAGATAACAGACAATTACAAGCAGAAAATGGAGCTGCTGTTAGCATGCAGCTTTCACTTGGGATGTTCAGTTTAGCTACTGAGAAAAAAAAAAAAAAGAAGAGGGTTGAAAACTAAACTCCTGACAGCAGCCGTCTCTTGCTGCAGACCTGCTGATTCAAGCATCGCACAGCTCCTTGCAGACGTATGTAGAAATGTTTAAAGGCTCAATTTGAGCCATTTGTTTCTCATTTTTGAGCTCTCATTAAAATAATCTGTTCTGATTGTCTGTGGGAGCTATTTTTTGCTCCTCTAAACGGTTGCAAAAGACAGCACAGATTAAAAAAGGAGAATCGACCCTGTTAAGCCTGTGACTCATCAAATCCAGGCTCCTGTTCTGTGCTGGCTTCCAAAGCAGGCAGGAGGCCCTGTAATGTGGCAGAGAGAGGGGCAAAAGCCCTGTCTTGCCCTCTATGAACAAGAGGCTTGAAAAATTTTACCTTCGCTGATCCATACACAGGGGATATGGGCAACTCTGTAATACCTGCTTGCAAGCTACAGGCAGAGGACGCTTTGTGGAAGGCCAGGCTTTCTCCCCACTCCTGCTACAAACGCTAACCCGGGATGAAAAGGTCTTGCCTTCCCATACAATTATTTTGTTCTTGCATACGGAGTCCCAAGCTGGAGAGGCAGAGCACCGACAGCATACGGATGTGTAACCAACCCAGAGAAAAGGTGGTTCGCAGGAATTTAAGACCTAAACAGTGTTGTTTGCTATTCAAACCATATGTAACCCAGAAAAGTGCCAGGAGTTGTAACACGAAGTGCAACTTACTTCTTCCATTCCTCCCTCTGTGACTGCCCCATACTCCACTATCACTGGGTATCACGGTGTGCCTACAAGACCACTTTAAATTCCTTTAGATTATCATCACCTCTGGCCTAGACACTCTGAGCTACTAATTAAAAGACCAGTCTGTGAGGCCTGAACTTGCACTTCAGTGCTCAACTTTTTTGCAGCCAGTTGAGCATCCCTCCAGGCACAGGTAGGCAGCATTTTCAAGGGATGCCAGAATCTGTCGTTGCGGTCAGGCTTGAAAATGAGCTCAGGAATTCCAGTGCACAAGGGGCAAAAGTCTGACCCTGCCCGTGGGTACTGAACTCGGAGCCCTCCCAAAACAATTCCTGCCATTTCACTCCTGCAGGCACACCCCACGGGAGATTCGGACACACCGGCTCTATCTCCTAGGTTCCCAAGTGATCACCCAAAACTCTGGGCAATTTGAGTGACAAGATGCAAGATGCCCAACAACCTCTCCCATTAATTAATATACAGGGATCAGCACCTTTTCACTTCTTCAGCACAAAGGATTTAAAAACCTT
Source organism: Phoebastria nigripes (assembly GCA_035582835.1). Taxonomy (NCBI): domain Eukaryota; kingdom Metazoa; phylum Chordata; class Aves; order Procellariiformes; family Diomedeidae; genus Phoebastria; species Phoebastria nigripes. The sequence continues at coordinate 1,808,226 of JAYKAV010003266.1, read as the reverse complement.
ACTCTATTTCTTCTCATCCTTTCTCTATAAACTTGCAGAAAATGCCTTTTGTTTTATTGCCATGCTACAGTGAATCTGTTTGTTCTTTGGGCATTTAAGTGTTCCTATCATCGACATTTTTAAAGCTATGAAAAAGGATTTTAATTGGCTGAAACGCTGATTGCCATAACAACTGGCTAATGAACCATCTGTTAGCATATGTAATATTTATTTATACATTTAAAAAATGCTGCTAAAGATCAGGATGGGCTCTTTTTCAAGGACAGGGGCAGCTCACTCCCTGTGCGGATGGGCAGGAAAGCACGGGGGTGAGTTTTATGGACTGCAAGGCCCACAGGGACCACCGCGAGCCTCTGGTCCACCCCTTGCACAGACACAGCGAGCTGTGAACTTGTCCCCCAGCCATCCCTGCTGCAAGTTTAGCAGCTCGTGACGGACGACCAGGAAGGGAAGAGCCTGCTCAGCAGCACAGGGCTGCCTTGCTCCGGGATACCCTTCCCTCCTCTGATGCATAGAGCAGCATCAGACAAACCAGTGCTAAAAGATCTGGGAAAAGGCACATTCGGGACCAGCCTCTTTGGGAGCAGCACTTATTGCTATCCTCGTCCTACCCCAGGGCAGGGAGACCCAAGCCAAAGTGCTCAACGGTGACGTGAAAGTTCACGTTACAGATGAAAAATAGATGGGAGTTCCCCTAGAGCGTTTCACCAAGCCGCTTTCCTTACGAGGAATTTGCATTTTTAGAAAAAGCCTCTCCCTGGCAGCTCTCAGCTCCCATCTGCCAGCAAGCGCCCAGCCCATGTGAAACGCCCTCGCTTCAGGTCCTAGGGTCTGATCCTGACCCGACTTAAGGCAGCCTGTGCTCCCCTCAGCGGTAACGGCTGTTGGAGGCAATAAACCCCGATCATTTCTTAAGCGAGCCCAGGCCCACAATCCCCCTTCACGAATTCACCAGGATGATGCTGGAGGTTTAATGGGGGGAGATGTATTTTTAGACTGTTGATAAAGAGGGAGAGAAGAAGGGAGCAGAGAAAGCCCCGTTCCACAGAAGTCACATGCATATGCAAAAGGAGCCTAATTGCCCCTTTTTAGAAACTAATCATTCGGGATTTTACAAGCCACATTATGGAACCTGACATGCTTATTTTTCCTTTTATTATGTTTGTAAGCAGTGATCCTATTGAAAAGAAAATCAAACCCTATTTTTACAAGTCACAACCATCTCCCTTTTTCTTTCTGCCTGCTTTATTTTATTTTATTTTCCTTTCTTTCCATCAGTTGAATAGAGCAGCATTTTCATGTGTATTAATTGCCCTGTAAAATGCCCTCGAAGTCATTAGAATTCCCCATTCAAAACTATTATCTGTGCCATTATGTCTTTGCATTATATTTATTTAAATGTGCCTCTTCTGAATTAGCTTATTTTTAACAGCTAGCCATGCCTGAAATATTGTTCCAGGCCAAGCTGTTCTCAAATCTTTACTTTTTTTTTTTAATGATAACTTCATAGAAGCTCTTGATGGTTGATCCTGAGTGGAATCACAGTTTTAGGCTTTTAACTCTCTCTCCTTTTCCTTCTTCTGTTTCAGAAAGATAGGCAATAGCCTTGTAGAAATTTTTATGTGAACCCACAAGACTTTCTTACACCAGAACTGCAAGAATTACAGCTGCAGTTCATGGCTGTCACACCGATTTAAGTCTGTTGATTGCAAAGATGATTAAAAGGAAAACACACCATAATTTCCTAAATGTAATGCAAAGTTGCTCTCCCCCCTCAAAATATCCATGCATGATTTTCCACCCATTCTGATAGGTAATTTTGTCAATACTTAGAGCCCACCATGGCTTCAGTGGCTGGACTTCTGGAAGCACTTGAAGGTGAAGAATTTGAGACGGCACTCCCTACCCCCAAGAGTTGCTTTGCGGAAATATTTCTTGCTTGGAAGGGAAGGTCCTGGAGCTGGAAGCTGGTTTCCTGACCGACCTTCCCTTGCTCTTTGGCCAGTGCCACCCCGACACGGTCTGTGCTTTTCCATGACAAGAACCTCCCGTGAGGCTCGGACACCTCCGGGCTGAGGTCTGGACGCAAGCACAGGAAAGAGCCCGTATAAAAATTAGAGCCCAGAGACTGAAATCAGTGCCTCACCCCAGAATTTCCCTTTCCCCGCCGTCCGCTCATCAGGGTTATCCCTGAAGGAAGGAGCCAGACCGGCACCACACCAGCATCCTCCCCCTGGCTCCAGGCAAAGCTCTCTTCCCGCTTCGCACCATTTTCATATTTTAATTAGACCAGCCGTTCTGCGTCTGCCTTCATTAACTGACACCCGCAATTATTGAATGTGTGGATGTCGAACTAGCACATCCCCCATCCCTACCCCCCCGAGACCCGGCTGCCGCACTGGGTCCCCCCTTTGTGCTCCTTGTTTAAACATTCATGACGGATCCTCTCCTACGGCAGACACATTCACGCCTCTGACCACGCGAGCCGTCGTCCCTTTGGTCACACAGAAGGTCCTCCCCGTCTGCCAAACCGTGCCGCTGCCTCTCGTTATTTCACCCCCCCGAGACCATTCCCCCTTTCTTCTTGTGTCACGCACCGGGATAACCGGCAGCTCCTGCTGAATTACTGAAGCAGGCAGCATTAACCTGTGGTCTTACCACGGTAACTTCCCTGCCTGCCTCTTCTTGCCGACACTTTGTGCTTTGAGGTCAAGTTTTTAAAGGCCGTAACGCCCCCCTTGGTACCCTCCTTTCTCGGTGCACTGCGAGGAGACAGCCAGGGACGTTTGAAACCTTTCCTTCCCTCTGGGCTGCAGAAAAACCCTTCGTCTGTGCACGGGGAAGGAAACGCGCTTGCTGTAGCATCTAAATTTATCTCGTGTTAACAGCGAGGCTCGGCCAAATCCACGCAAGTCCTCAGCTGGGATCTGGGGTAGGTTATCAGCCCCAGTCCAGTGCAAAAATCAAACAAAACACAGGTCCCTTTGCCACACTGCCCGTCTGAAGGGATGGAGCTCAGCCTGAGACTGCGGCCAGGCTGCAGCGGGGGCAGAGAGCTCACACCAGGCTCAGCCAAAAGAACTCACGAGATCCTGTTTGAAAGGAACCCAGCAGTTTTCCACCCAGCCCATTTCCCTGCCTCCCAGCGGCAGCATCTCGGTGTAGATGGGCTCTACATGCAGGCTGGAGCTCCAGGGAGCTTGCGGGGCGCAGACCGCAATGCCCGAGCAGGACTGCGCGTTCCTCTGCGGCCACGCTGTGAAGCCGCATCTCTGACAACCACCAAAGCGGGGGAGAATGGTGCATTGTTATTTTTTATAAACATCTTTTCCACAGAGCATCAGCAAAATCTCTCAATTTTAATCCCATCCCTCATAAAATTTCTTTTGAATATTTAAGAGCGAAACCAGTGCTCAGATCCTATCTGGTGTTATATCCTCCTTCATTTCCTTTTACAGCATTCAGATAGCGCGGTGACCCACACGGGCCAATATAAGTCTATAAAAAGATGGACAGATACTTCTGACACCAACAGAAAGCTTCTGCTCTACCATCTAGCAAGTATTCCCCCAAGGCAGCTAAAGCACGATTGCTTTATTACACCACCCGCCTTCGTTATCTGGCAGAACAGCGGCACCACGGGTTTAACCCTTCCGACGATGACTGCTTTCTGGCTTGCCGTCTGGATGCACTCGGGAGCAATTCAGGTCAAGTTTCCAGCTGACATCAGAGCAGCTTAGCCCGTCTCTGGGGGAGATCAGCTCGGGTCCAGGCCCACCAGTTTTCCCAGCATCAAGAAACAACAAGTTTTTTGCCACTAGATGGAGTTTAAAAAGCCTGAAGACGACTTGCCCTTTCCTAGCCCATGCCCGAACCTCCCTGGGTTTCGGCAGGACCCACAGCACGAGCTGTTGGTGTTTGGGGTCTGGTTTGTGGGAGATGAGGCGGGGAAGGGTGGCAGCTATCTGGAAACTCAAGGTTTGGCCTCTACTTGCACACGCACGAAAAGCAACAAAACAAAATGCAACACACAGCTGAGTGCTCGGCCCCGTCTCTGCCTTTCTCCAAGGGCCAGGCATGGCATGCTCGGCTCCGGGGCAGAAAGGGACACAAACACCCTGCAGACACTGACTGCCCGCTGCCGCTGGGCTCGGCAGCCGCGGGGGCCTCGCGTGCCCGGGAGAACAGATTTGCCACCGGCACAGCAAACGTGGCTGGTCCAGGGAGCAGGGATGGGAACAAAGACGCTTCCCCCAGCCTGACCTCAGAGCCGGCCCTGCCCCACGCTGCTCTGCTGAGCCACCCCGACCCGGCAGCTGCCACAGGATTTATATAAAATAATAAATATCATCCACATTGGGAAGGATATTGATCTGCAGATTTCACTGACATTTACAAATAAATGATGTATTGCAGTTTTCATTTTGCTTGCTGGGCTGACCCTAATGGCCTTTACATAATTTACTTTTGATTAAAGAAGTGCTTTGACGCAGAGAACTAAAAAAAAAAAAAAATCGATACAATTATGACATCAGCTTTAAAACAATGTGTTATGGCAGGAAGAAAAAAGTCAAATCCTTTGAAGATGCTTGTATTAAAGTGTGATGTCTAAAGACATTTCAGAGATCAACAGATTCTCTACTTGCTGAGAGTTGGAAATTAGCTAAGTACACATTACAAGTTTCAGACTGATTGAATTTAGGGCCAAACTCTGGCAGCAGGTTCCGAAATGGTCGCCTCTTCAGCCAGGTCCGTGGCAGCATTTTATATTCATAGATAGACATAACTCACTTGGATAAGAATGCAAAGGAGGAGCAAGCTCCACTGTTCACTTCCATACATTTAAATATTTAGCAGTCTGGTATGCAATGTAAATAATATCTACTGTAGCTAGTGGAAAAAAAACTTATCTAGTTTAAGAAAATAAGGTTTTGCATTAGCTCATGTAGTGCCATATGTTCATTAAAACACCACAATGTGCAAAACAATGGTGACAGTAAGTTAAAGTGATATTCTGGTTTACAATATCCAAAAATTTTTTTTTTTGCAACCGAACTGTGCACATCATACATAATTAATGAGTGTTCTTGAAATTAGTATGCCCTTGCATAAAGGAAATAACCACAACCTGTTTGCATTTGTGAAGCATGACAAAAAAAAACCTTTTTTTTTTTTTTTTTTTTTTACTCCTCCTTCTGATCAGCTGTGCCACACAACTCCAACATATTCTGTCGTCTAAGAAAAGTGGGGAGGAAACTGTGTTCTTTGGAAACATAACTCACCAGGCGCCAGGCTAATCATCGATATTCCAGAATAATGGTGTGTGCGCTGCCTGCCCTATTTTCTCTCTCATGTACTCTGAAAGCTAATAACATTGGGGAGGGGGGAGAAAAAGATGTAACTCCGAGCGACACCGTGGCTGTACCACACTTATTCAGAGCGGCAGGCTGACYGCAAGCTGCAGGCATTTTGTTTTGCTCTTTTTGCATTGTTTAGCAAATTCAAGGCCTGACAGGAAAAAAACATCCGAGTCTGGATCTACGGATGGGGAACCAAGGATCCTGCAGTGCTAAAGTTGACAGAAAACTTGCTTTTGCCGTCAGTGGGCACAAGATGGAGTCTTAGAAAGAACTGAACTGTACAGAGACTGTGCGACTCCTCCAATCCTCATTGCCACCCCCCACGGCAGTCCCGAGCAGCCTGTCCCTCCGGGCAGGGGCGAGGAGGTGCCCAGCTCCCCAGCACCGGCCGAGCTGCCGCAGCCCAGCCCTGCCGCCCGGCCGGGAGCCGCTCTGCATCCACGCGCCTCTCCTGCTTCCCATGCGGTGATGGAACTTGGCGTTAGGAGACGAGAGAATTAGGCTCAGTGTTATTTATAATGAATGACTTCGCATTCCCGAGTAATAATGCTCATTCATCCTGTTATTTTTGTTATCCCAAGAACCAGTATTCTGTAAACTCTGCATTGATGTTTAGGAAAGGTAGAGCTGTTTGTAATCCTATCTCCCTCACCAGAAGTCATGATTGCAAAAAATCCCAGACAAAACAAAAGCCCCAGAAGTACATACATAAAATCAAATAAATAAAAATGCAATGGCACTGACTGATCTGAAGAAAAACAATCAACTGTGAGCCAGTTTATTCAATCTGCCTAATGTAAGAAGGTTGCAAACATCCCACTGTTTATTCTATGACTTTTTTTCCCTTTTGGCAGCAGTAAGAACAAATAATGCAGATCCACTCACTATTCAATTTGAGGGCTGAATACAACAGAACTGAAAACCAGCAGCAGAGGGGCGAAAGGCATTTGGCCCAAACCCTTTTCACAAGGACTCCTGCAGAATTTACTCTTTGTAAACCACATTTAGGAGGAGTTACTCTAACTGTGATGCCCCAAGATTTGCACAAAGCTGCTGCATTTTTTCTTGATTAAACATTTGAATAACTTTTTTAAATCTTCCAGACATCGGCTCCTGTCATAGCTTTCTCTGCTAGATTAAAAAAATACTTTGTACCTAGTGCTTTCTCCCTGTGAACATATTTAAACAGCACGATCAGGTTGCTTTCTAATCTTCCCTTTGATAAGCTAATCAGATTGATCTCCAGAAGCCTGTCACCGCGAGGCACGTTTTTCAAACCATGGAATATGCCTCGCACCTTCTGACAAAGCAAGCGTCCGTCCCAGGGGACGAGTCATCCTCCAAGTTTCAGAGACAGGGTGGAGACCCTCAAGGCACTTCACGAATATATTTGTATCACGCCGTGGCTCAGACTAATGGGTGTCTTGGCCTAATCACCTGAGAGCATCTTGTTTTGAAACCAGACAGATGACACTGAACCCGAGCGGTTACCCTTAGAAATTGCATCTATTCTTTGAACTGGCACAAAACCACGAGAAAGACTGCACAAAGCTAAGCCCCTACGCAAGTCCCACTTGGGCTTTCAAACCTGGGTTTAGATAGTACTAAAAAAAGGCTTCAGGAAAGAGTTCTCCATAGGGGAGCGTTTTGCCCTCCCAGGTGAGCGTGCGAGGATGGGGCCAGCGCTGCCCTTCGAGAGCTGGACCCACCGGCCAGCCTGCAGAGTGGACACCGAGGTGGTCAGCAGCAAAGGGAGCTCTTGGGGGGGACGGTCCATAATGTGAGAAAGACTACAAATCCAGAACAACTGGAGAAAGGCGTTGCTATCAAGAGGTAGGCAATGATACTTAATACAGAAGTTATTTGATAATATTCTCTTCTAAGGTCCTTCTGTAAAGCAACATTTTAAACCAAACTTGGTCAATATAAAAAAATCTCCAAGAAATTACTTCTTTTCACATCCATTACTCAGTGGATCTCAGTCTGAAAAACACATAAGCTCCGGGATAACTTTGTACCCCTCCTCAGTTGTCCCACTGAAATTCATTTCGAGGTACACCTGATAAACGCTGTGCTGCTCGAGGCCGTACTCTGCAGACGACCCAGGAAAGCAGTGACATTTGCAGTACGCTATGCTGGTCTGCCACAGCTCACACAACGGGATAGCACACAGATTTTCCAGGATGCATTTGTGGTTCTAAACACCTCCCTGGCATCGTTAAGCCACAAATTTGCTCAGAAATCCTTGCACTGTGTCCCAGAGGAGATGAAATACAGTCACTTGCAAGGGAGAGAACAACAATAAAAGGAGAATGAATGCTCCCTAAGTGCTTCCTAAAACAAAAAAATTTGATATGCAGCCTGTGTACCCATGCAATTATGAAGCTTCTAGCTCTGAGCTGTAACAGATGGAATTTTTTCCCCCTGTCTCTCTTTGGTGATAAGGTGAATGGTTTCCTCAAGGGAAGAGTAGACAGAGTTGCTGAGTTGGCAAGGCTTGTGCCAAGCAGCTGGTTGCTGATAAAATTATGGGTCTGGATAGGCATGGTCTGGGAGGGAGGCATAAGGGGGCCTTTCTGTCACCAGTCTTTCCAAGGAAGAATTGGAACAGGTCACGGATATATGTGTTAAAGCACGTGAAATGAGAAAACAACGGAGTCATGCTACAAAGTTATTAGAAAGTGATGCAGATTTTCTGTGTATTTATTTAAGTGGCTTATTTCCTTTGGACCTTTTTGTACTGCAGCTTGTAAGTTCAACTTGAATGCTTGATTCCTGGGACACCTTACAGCCTCACCAGAGAGGCTGGCGCCAGGAAACAGGGGAAGGAAAAAAAAAACCTGATGATGGTACAGTTTTGCTCCTGAACAGATTTGTTCTAGAAGGTCTCAAAGCGCTGTTTGAATATTAAATCAATCAGTACTTACACAACCTTTACTTGAAATAAGCATGTATTTTTAACCCCATTTTACAAGGATGAAAATGGAAACACTGAGATAGTTAACTATCAGTCTCTAGGAGATAAGTTTAGGTATTCATATCTTTCTTGCATAAGCATGTCAGCTCCTGCCTGTGAGCTCACTATTATCACAATTCAATGTGCAATCATGCATTTGCACTTGCAAACTGGGCTTCTGGACAAGCATATACCTGATTAGATGCTCAGTTAACATAGGTAGATCTTTGAACATCTACTATCCCCCAAAGTGGAGTATTGCAAAACACATTTATAAGCAGTCACCAAGGTAACTTTATATTAACACAGTGAAAGTGCCTCGACCTCACCCCTCCCAAACAGGGAAAGCAGAAGAGAAGAATGCAGAGGAACTTGTGCAAGCTCCAAATTAAAACCAGTTAGTTCTGGCTTCCAGTTCTTTCCCAGCTACGATCATTAAGCCACACTCCCTGCATCAAAGATCAGAAAGCAGAATATGTACTCCAGGTAACTCCTTCCAGGTATGTACATACAAAAAAAACCCCCAACAAACCCAGCTAAGCTTTATAGGAGGAACAATTCTTAAAGCTCCTCTTACCCCCTGCAGATGCTCCCTATAGACTTGGTGATCACCGCAAAATGGTTTTTCTTTGACATGTCGGGTAACAGAAGACCTCCTTTCCTATGGCTCCATGCATTGAGCCCGCAAACAATACAAGGGGTGGGATGGGAGTGTTCAGGTGGAGATTTCAAGACCCCTGGGTCGACTGGCAGGAATCTGCCCATGTACCCAAAGAGGGCTCTTTCTCAGCAAGAAAGCCAGCTGGCAGCTCTGAACCTGAGCTTGGCTTAAATGGGCAGCGGTGGTGAGTTTTGCCAGCAAAACAGAGCTGCCTCTCCTCTCCCAGGTCATCCAGGTTTGAATGACAGGCTCACAAATTTTACCTCTATAAAGCTAGTAGAAACAAGAGAACAAGCACACTCATCCTCCCTCCATACACTCTTTGGAAAAGAAAGCCCCACATACATTTAAAAATATTGATCAGCTCAATTGCTGAATGAGCCAAGACTGATCTTTCCAGAAGAAACTGAATAATTAACTTTGAGAAATGTTAGCAGACTCTTTTCAGTGGGCTGAAAAAGATTAAACCGATGTTAGCCACATAACGAATGACATACAATGTCCATCTTCTAGTGACATTTGTTTTGTTCGCCTCTTCCCTCTCTCCTGTTCTCTTCTTTTCTGAAGCCAGAACATCGTGTTGTCTAATGCTATTTTCACGCAATATCCATCCCAGTTGCTCCTCCATCCGTCTCTGCAGAGCAGGGGTTTGGGACAGTTTAGGTAAGTATCAGCACTCCTAAGCGCTTGTTCAAACCAGGCCACCCACCGTGCTGCAGACTTGCCTGTCGAGGGGACAAAGCCACAGTGTTCAGAGCAGAACCAAGAACTGAAAATCCCTCCTCTGTCCGCAGGCAGAGCCCTCTCTATTACGAGGCATTCGATGGACAAGGCAGCAGCACGGACACCAAGAGCACGCCGGCGCCCGAGGGAGGCACGCACGGCAAAGCCGCAGGGAGGGCGCTCGGTCTGTTGGAGAAACGGACTCTGCCAAGAAGTTGTTTGCGGTCTGTAATGTCAGGGGCTCTGCCCTCCATTCTTTTCCCAATCATAACACAACAAAGCCATTTGGATTTCTGAAATGTCACTGTGTCTACCCAGAGACCTGGCTCAGACAAGGTAATTATCCCTTCCTGTCACCCTTTCTTATTCCGACTTGTTTAAAAAGAAGTGTTTTTTACTAAGTCTGTCAACCAGTGTCCTAGGAAATGTTTCTGGCTTCCAGCTTCCCAGGCAAAACAGGACAACTCCAGGGACACCACCGTGCCGCAGGCACTCTGGCAGCGCGCACGAGGAGGCTGAGCGTGTGTGAGCTGTTCAGTCTCTGCCCAGTGCCATTACAGGAAAGCACGAGAAGAGACCAGTTCAGCCTGCAGTAGTCCATTGCATTGACTTTGGCTCTGTTTCAGTCTCAGTTCAAAGGAATCAAAGAGGAGGGGGTTTAATACCTGTGCAGGTAAATCCCTAGAGGAAAAACTCTCTACAGTTGATGTTCATAAACTGTTCGATACCCAGATCCTGTGGCAGGGAGATCCAAAGAACAGCAAGGGAGGAAGAAGCCCAGTTCTCATGGATTTCAATGGGATAAGGGAACTAAACTCCGTGGGGCTTGCCTGAAAAACATCTTGCCTGTAATGATCATTCAAGTTAATACTGACCGTAGTGACTTCCACTTATTTATTTACTGCAGGGCATTCCTCAGTTCTCTAGCAACAACCAAACTGAAACCCACAACTCTCCTCTTGTGTAAGAGCTACTTGGCTGCAGTCTGCTGACATCCACAGGACAGAGCACGTGTGTGGATCAATCATAACAGCAACAGGGCTTTTAATCCCAAAGAATCAAGAACAGCAACGCAGGAACAAATGAAGACCAGATTTAGGCTTCGGACATGACTGACACAGGGAAAATAAAGGGATCATTACAGATAGCAAGCAGTTAATGATCGTGAATGTGCTAGAGGTATTCCAGTTCTGGAAGCATGTTTAGGTAGCTATCAACACATATGAATTAGGCTAATTACTAAAGATTACCTCTTGCTTTCCTGCCTTGCACACATGGTAACAAATTAAATTGGGGAGAGGGGAGGTGGTCAGTTAAATTCTCATCAGGCCTCGGTAGTAGCCTCTGCTGGCCATTCATGCTGAGCATTGGGATTTGATATTAACTGTAAGCATGTGGCTGCTTTTCTGCTGGAAAAAAACCCACATTTTAAAGGGGAGAGATCTTATCTTTCATTTTATATAGATCAGTTCTGCAGCATCTTGATATATTTATAGTTTTAATACATAACCATAAATGCCCCCTAAACAAGGGATATTGCACCTTTAGATTACTGTTATTGCTTTATTGCTCATTGTAACCATAAATTAACAGCTTCCCCCAGCAATGCTGAAAGAGTACAGAATTAGATTACAATGTACATACACAAGAGCCTATTAAGGCATTGCTATTCCGTAAGAGTCTTTATAGTTTTTAAGTGTACACCTATAAGTGTTTCAATTAAAGAACTACATGCTTGCCTAGTAATTGCCCTCCCATTTGAGATAGAGCTTTGCAGCAAAAAAGAAAGAAGCAAGACTAAAAGGTGGAAAATTGGAATATAAAACACCGAATATGCAACTGCCATAAAAAGAAAACCAGGGGTTTAAATTATGCTTATTAGTGCCATTTGCATGGTTTAACTCTTGCACTCTGGTTGCTCTAAGGCATCTGTTGTTTGTTTCTCTGGACAGAAAACCCTCTCCTTCTGTGTCATGAGTTCTCAAGGCTTGTAAGAAATCAGTCATTGGGATAAAATGGCTTTCTTTTCTGGAGAACAGCTGCCACCATAAATCACTCTGGAATGACTGCAGAGGTCCTTCAAGGCTGGACGACATGACAGAAATATGAAGTCCAGACTTGGGACTCCCAGAGCAGAAGACAGACGCTGTGACAAGAGCCGTGTCCCTACCTGCCGGAAGGATGACATCTTGTGGTAGGAAGGGTCAGAGGACCAAGAACTAATTAAATACAGTAAATTAAGCTAAATTCAACATATTACAAGGGGGACAGGGCTTCTTGCAGACGTTACAAGGTGGAAAGGAGAACTTCAATCAACTGCACTTTGATTTTCATTACTTTAAACTGCAGGAAAGAAATTTATCATTTGTGCTTTGGTAATCACCTCCGAGTCCACTGGGCAGGGAGATTTTCCTGTTCATTGCAGAGCCTCATGTGAGCTCTTCTGTTCCCCGTACAGCGTTTCTGCGTGGGTATACTCATCTGAAAACTGAGCCTGGGAAATTGTCTGAGCTGGTCTTTGGGTTTCATTTCAGCCAGAACAGTGGGTTTCGCAGCTTTTCAGCCACACGCTATAACCCAGCTGCTCAGAGGCGGGCACAAAGATGAAGTTGAACTTGGAAGGTTATAGAGAGGGAATTAATAAGGAAACTCACTGTATCATCTGCACAGAGTCGCTCTCCTGCTTGTGACTGCTCTTGAAAATGGCCTCAGCTCCTGTAGCAAACATGGGTTTATTGCTAACCTCAGGAGAAAGAGCTATTTGTATGAGAGAAGACTGTGAGGGGGCAACTGGCAACAGAAATGTAATTTGACTTCTTACATCCTGTGAAGATTGCCTGGCATCAGTGACAGTCTTTCCAGCATTTCTACGTGCAATTCTTCAAGAATTAAAGAGTGGGATGGAAGGTAGAAATGGGTAACACTCGATAAGCAGCAGACATTAATTAATGCTACATTACAATGGAATTCAGCTGAAATAATGTATAGAGGCCACATGAATAGTAAAAGGAAATTCATCATGGTTAATGTTATTACAGTGAATGTCAAAGGAAGCAGTGATGATTTGCCACTTACTGTATAATGTAATGTAATCTAAATGCAATTTTGGTTGGATAGCCTTGAACATCCATATTAAGCAGAACTGGCAGAAAAACCAGGATTCAGTCCTACTCCATGGGTAGTCCACAGTACCCTTAACTTACTTGCAGCTTCTGAGTGATGCATCTGTTTGCCAGACACGACCAGGACAGGTTTTAAAGACAGGTATACTGGATTTGTCCTCCCTTTTTAAGGTTGACTATAACGTTTGGGCACGCTTGGATTTAGCAGGCTGGGATCAGATTCCGGCATTATTTTGGGATGACCCTGAAAAAGCAAATCAACTTTCGGCAGCTGTTTTCTCCTCTCCATCAGACATTCGTATGTCATTATCCTTACTGGCAACTTTCTTGATCTACAGATTTTTAAACTGTTTCCAGTGGAGGTTCAGGTGCCCGTCTAGTAAAATTTAAATCTACTTACAGACATCTGGTTGTTTTTAATTAACATTGATGGGACCCGAGGAAGCAGTCTACAGCCCATGAGAGTCAAAGCAGGGTGACTAGTCCAAAGGAATCTATTAATCTTATTTATCCTCAAGAATAAAAGCTTTTTCCCCATAAAACACATCCATGCCACATTTTTCTTGGTATTTCTTCAACACAAAAATGCTTCTTTCAGAGTCTAATATTTGTTGTGGTTGTTTAAAGCATTTCAGAGCAAAACCTATCTACCTATGTTATGTCTATAAGGCATACCAATCAGCAAGTCCACTTGCACATAAAAAGCCTTTTGCATGGAATTGTGCATGATTTATACTGTTCTTTCCCTGACCAATTACGTGTTGGGTTTCAGTAAAGACTCTTCGGTAACAGAAGTCTCTTCAAGACGTTTTTGTAAAATCTTATTAATTTTCCCTGCTACATGATACTACAACTTTCAGCATGAGAAATACAATTCTGTAGAGATTGCCTGATGTAATATTATTCTACAGCAGTGGAAGCCATCATTACCCATTCCCTTTTGAAATAAGAAAAATATACAGGGATTTTTTTTTTTTTTAAATATCTATAAATCAGTATTCATTGCAGCACTATAGATTCTAATTCTTTAAAAGAAATCGTGTATAACACTTGCAATTTATTTCACTGGAGTCCCACACAGCTGTTCTACTGCTGTTTTGTCATTGAAATAAAACATTGAGTCTTCCATTAACTTTAGCTTACATTTATGAAAAGAAATACACTTATGTATCTTTTAAAAGATTCTAAATAGTTATTATTTATTTATACAACCCTGGAAGCGTGCTAGGCATTTCACAGGCACGCAAAGAGAGCTTGCAGTCCAAACAGTAAACAAATAAACCCAGCAGAGAAGGGAAGGAGAAACAAACTTTCTCTTCTCAGTATTGTTTGTGTCTTSAACACACTGCCCTACTACCTCCTCCACTTCATCCAAATTTTCATCTTACTTGCAACTGCTTCGCATCTTTTCTAGCATCATTTATCTCAGAGGAACTAACCCTGTTTTATACCAAAGCAGGGGCCGCCTCAGCATGGCAGGTGGGAAAGAACTTCTGCATGACAGCTCCTGCAGTAAAAGCATCCGATTACATTCAAGGTAGGTAAATTATATACAGAGTTTGATATATGCAACCCAGACAGGTACCGCCCCGGCAACCCCTGTCAGACCCAACAGTGCTGACGAGAGCACAACGAGCGCCTCAGTTGTTGTTGGTCCTGCCAACCAGGCAGCCATGGAGAAAGCTTTGTGCTTCAAGGCATTTGCTTCTGAAACATTCACCACTGCGTGAGGAAGCAGGGACTGCCTTCCACCAAATGAGATGTTTGTGCAGGTAGCAAGCCTAACTTTTAGTCTCCAAGAGGTTCTAGATACACAGCATTTTTGTCATTAACCTTTAGAGTAAGTTTACACTTAATTAGCTGCCCAAGCAGGGATGACTGGCTTTGTACACACAGGTTCCTAACTACATGGACAGCGTTCAGCAACATTTTCCTTTGTGCTAACACCATCTTCATAATAGACCTAAAGCTGGCTTGCTTCCCCAAAAGCTTGTCTTCTTCTCACAAGCTCCCTCCCATCATCTTTTATTTGACCAATTAAAGACCAACTAAACTGACTCCTCACATACTAAATAAATAAGAAGTAATGAGCTCTTTACCTACTTTTATTTACTAAGAGTTTGAATTTACAGCCAGAAATGAGAAAGAAAAATCAGGGAGAGGCTGAAGTTCCAGTTTTGGGGAAGAAATTTCCATCTCTTCCAGTTCAGAAAACTCAGAAGCATCTGAATGTTTATTTGGGCCTTACTTCTAGACATTGCAGTGTACCCATACTTGTTTCTCACACAAATGTATTAGTTTACTTGGACAGCTTACACAGAACAGCCTGAAATAAATATTCACACCCCACAGCTCAAAGGGACCACCACAGAGGCGGCTGTTGACAGGTCGGTCACGTACCAGGCAGCAGCAGTGGTCTGTCAGGGCATCTCCCGGGTACGCGATTTCCTCCTCTGACACCAGTGCACACCTGCACCAAGTCATAGCAACTGCACTAATGCGAACCTTGGGCAGGTCAAAAACGGGCCTGGAAGTCTCGCCCCAGCTCCCCGGCACGCGATGCCAGGCTGCAGATATGAATTAGCACCATTCTTGATGGCATCTGCACGACGAATTTATGCGTGTAGACTATTTGCTGTATCAGCTGCTTTGCTGATGCCAGTGACAGCTACGAGCATGACAGATTCTGTAGATAAATTATGGGAGTGCAAAAATCATCTGCATGCCAGTTAGTTCAAATATCAACAACTACATTTAGGATCGCCTTAAAGGGGACAGGGCTTTCCCTAACCCCACTGTGACCTGGCAACCGAACTTCACTGGAACCACCCAGTGATGTCCACAGCAGAGGGAGTTAACCGTTTGCCGCATTAGTGGGTGCTGATAATGAGTTTTTTGTCAATGCTGCACAGAGACCTTCCAGAAGGACCAAGTCCTTCCATACCTACACAGAGCAGCCTCAGGAACCAGTGCCCCCATCCTGCTGCCTTGCTGCCGAGTCCCCAGGCTCAGGGGTCCTTGGGGCTCACCCCATGCCAGCTGTAATGTGCCAGATCATCAGCCCTGACTCTCTTTAGTGTTTAAGACTATTACTAGCACCTGTGCTCAAGACAATCTGCCCATGCAAATGAAGAATCATTACTTTTCACTCCCTTCCCCATTATAATTGTTCTAGGACTCTTCCCCACCCTGCCGTCCGCAGCCTACAAATGCAAAGGGGAACTCTGTAGAAAGAGCTTTTTTTCCCTTTCCTTTGAAGGAGCTAACAAGAGCCAGGGTAACATTTATGGAATAATTAAAGGCAACAGTGATGAGCCCAGCAGTTGCAATTTTTCTTTTCAATTGAAGAACCCTTTTTAATCCGTGTCATCTTTGGTCACCAGCTTTACAGCTGTGACAAGTAATTTTTACAGAAACACTATTAGAGGTTGTAAACTTTAATGACCTTTTTCTTTCTGGGTCCTTGTTTTTCTATACCTGTAATTAAGCAGTGCTATATATGTATATATACACACTTAACAGATTAAAAAAAAAAACATATTACTATAAAAATCATCTCTGTGCTCACCACTGCAAACTTTAACAGCCCTGCAACCACAGATTCGGCTGTGGCCAGCAATACAAGAAGAGTCATTACTGTAACTAAATTAGACCGTTTGTTTTCTTTCCCTCAAATCGAATTGTGTAGGAGCTGCTTTATTGCAAAACAGACATTAAAATTCCAGCTAGACCTCAGAGAGAAAGTAATTTCTATTTTATCAGCACTGTAAAGCTGTCTTTATGTTCTGAAGCAGGAAATATTGCAGGGATATTTATAGCTTCAGCACCAAAGCCAGTTTGAATAGAAACGTTACTGCGGTCGGCAGAGCTGTCACGTTGCTCAGTGGAGCAGGGAATTTTAGTGAATTTGTGAATTACCGTTCCAGTCTTGACAAGTCTTTCAACGAGGCTGGTGTGTGTCTGGAGCTGCTTTGTGGTTTCAGGATAATGATTCAAAACTTGGATCACTTTAAGAAGAGATTTAAATGGTATCTCAGAGATAATCAGTTTCCCTCAATGAGACCCTCTAACAAAGACCAAGGTTTCCAAACTTTGCTGTGCTCCAGCAGCAGCAGCTCAGCACTGGGCTCCCTTTTGCTCCTCCTCGTCTGTCTGCTTCTCTGACAAGTTGGGTGCACAACTATATGGCACGGTATTTGTCTTGTCGCACCAGGAATGCATATTCTGTATTGCTGCCCAGTATTTCCACAAAGGATTAGCAACTTTTCCTTCCATCACCTTTGCGCTGCAGGCAGGAATTCTGTCCTATCAATCTTTGTCATCATCCTCTATAGTGGATTTAATACTACCATTATACAGATGAATAAACTGATGCATGGAGAGAATGGGATCATTTGTCTTAGAAAATTTTTAACTTTGTGGCAGAAGCAGGAGAGTACCTTGGATTTTTCACATTATCTGTGACCACCCTGGCCTTTGTAATTAAACAGGATTACTAATAAGCTACACTAGGAGAAAATGTAAAATAAATACTTCCACTCCCTGATTAAACCCATCCATTATCATATATATGGTAATGGATTGTTTCAGCAATCCACAGCAGAAGTATTGCAAACGCGCCGCAGAATTTAGCCTAACAAATGTTCCCATCCTGCTGTAAACAAAATAATTTGTGTTGTGGTGGTAAAACACATCCATACCCAATAACTGTTGAGAAGGTCAAACTGAGCCTTGCGTTGCTATGTCAGTTGTGGATTTACAGTATTTCTTAGAGACAGTGGCTTTTGCCAGTCCTTGCCAGATGCACAAAACCAGCTGGAAGGTTTGAGGAGCTGCTGCTCCTGCCTGTCCTGCCTTTGAAACAGGCTGACAAAAATCAGACAGATCATTTCACGTCTCCAAACCTCATGTTGCACATGGCAGACCGAGGCTCTCCAGGTCACCTCCTTTGCAACCTTCTGGCCGACCTCACTACACGCCCACCGAGCTGCGATCAGAAACCGCCGCAACCCACTCACCACCCACTGCTCCCAGAAACGACACAGTGCCCCGAGCGCCCCTTTCTTCGTTTCAGTCGTGATGACAATTAACACCCCCGTGAAAGAAAACAGTCAACCCCCAAACAACCAGCCGCCCGCAGGGTCACTCTCAGGCCCAGGGAGCCGCAATTCACTCCAGTGTAGCCGGCTAGTTCACGTTAGCTGGGTTTCTGTCCCAGCAGCACATTCACACCCGTCACTGTGCGACTTTGCAGGCCAGGGCTGCCTGGGCAGGACTGAGCTACACAGCGGGGAGCACCGAATCGCATACAAACGCTGCAACAGCTTAGAAATCAGGAGCGCAGGCTCCTGGTCTGCAACTTATCAGAGTCTTAACAAGCTTGTAGAAAGACCCCGACGCTTACATTTTAGCTTTTTTAAAGTGATTGTTTTATTGAGCAGATTTTGATCAGTCTTATTTCACGGAGCTGAATTGTGAAAACCAGCAAGTGGAGAAAGCTGGTGAAAAAGATCCTGTCTGTCCAAGACTGCAGAGCAGAAGCAGCATGGTGTGTTCCTAGCGCCTTTCTTCCAGCCTTTAAAATCTTAATCCAAGTCAGCTCAGGCCTCAGGCAGATCTTGCCTCATAGAAACTAAGTGGTTTAATTAAAGTAGAGTCTTCGTAACGCCCTGGGTCACACGTCTGCACCAGGAGGCAAGCAGGTGTCTATCCACCTGGTTCAGAACCACCTTTTCCATGGTGCATTGAAGATTGCTCCTCTGCTTTTGTATGAGAACCAGCAGCAGGGAACAGAATGATCTTCTGAAACGTGAAATATCAAAAATACTGAAAAGAAGAGGTGGCAGGGGCCTGGATGCTGTTCATATTGCCTCTACCTGCAGATATCCGAGGACCTTGTTCCTCTCTAACAGCAAGTAGAGAAGTGCACCGTGAAGATGGGATCTGCATACAATATCAGTGCATTATTTTCTAATAATATTAGGTGCCTCACCAAGACTACAAACATTATGGAGTTTCTGCCACTGAAAATGAAAGACAGTAGCGCTCTCTGTAAGCTGGATAGTTTATCCATAATTGGAATTTGTAGTAGTGCATTTCTCTCCCCCACATCTATAAATAAAGCTGGTGTTTTGGCAATTACTGATGTCTGCTGTCATTTTGCAAGGCTGGGTTTTTGATGAAGCATGTAGTGTTATAGGCTAATATTTCTCATTTCTATCGTTCTCCAA
Organism: Phoebastria nigripes; assembly: GCA_035582835.1. Classification (NCBI taxonomy): domain Eukaryota; kingdom Metazoa; phylum Chordata; class Aves; order Procellariiformes; family Diomedeidae; genus Phoebastria; species Phoebastria nigripes. The sequence continues at coordinate 1,789,174 of JAYKAV010003266.1, read as the reverse complement.
TTCTATTTTTTATGGAAATTGAGCTACAGTTTTATGCACAATGATTCTTCCTACTTTTTTTTTTTACACCCCACCCCACCCCCCCCACCCCCCCCGAGAAATGGGAGGGGCATGAGTGATGGAGAGGGAGATTTGGCTGAGTGTGCATCTCAAGGAAGGGAGAAAGAAAATGAGGCTCCACACAACTGCTTTCTGGAGGGATCTCTAAAGGACAGTCCTCCAGCACCCTTGGAGGGTGGCAGTGGAAAGGCTGCAACAGCACAGAAGAGGCAAAAGCCTTCAAGAAGGTAGAGAAGTGTGTTTTGAGTCTCAGTAAGTAGGACAGATCCCTGACCCCAGACAGGGCAACAGCTACATTTGTAAACATTATTTCTGATGGGTTTCCACTTCTCTCTGAGCTTGATTTGTTGCCCAATTTGATTTTTGTTTCAACTTACCATTTCCCTCCCCTTCACCTTTTATTCTTCTGCTTCTTTTTCATCATCCCTCTTTTTCTTCTATAAGTCTGCTTTTTTTTTCCCCCTCTCTTCCCTGTGAGCTTCACTTCAGCCCTAAAATTCACCCGTACCTTCCAAATCCTATTCCCACTAAATTCCACTAAATCTCATTCCCATCAAAATTACCTCTAAACCATCCTCCCTGTCCTCTTCTCCGAAGCGTTTTTTTCTACCCCATGCCCCTTTTTCTGTGTATCTGTTTACACTATATTTAATTGCTTATTAACATCACAGACCTGATCCAGCTCTTACTGAAGTCACTGAAGACTCCCATTGCTGTTAATAGGTGCTGAATAAGAAACAGAAGCTTTGCACCTAGAGGTGATAAACGTCATTTAGAGCCGAGGTTACTCCAGAAATAACAGGATCAGGCCCGATGTCTCTGCATAGCTAATGCAATCAGTCCTGGTGAAAATAAATGCAGAAGCATTGCCTTCTGCTGTGTTGGGCCTTCAATGCACATATGTCTCAAGGATGCTAATAATAATCAGTTGTTTGAAAGGAATTAGCTGGCTTTTCATTCTCTCCATCTTTCTATCTCTGCTTCATGAATTTTCTCTTGTGTTTAGTAGACCCATTTATAAAATATAGATTCCTATTGATTCCCAAGGAGAATGAACATTAATATACTCTAGTGTCCATCTGTTTTCTCCCCCACATGGCAGAGAAAAAGATTTATATGACTTTTCTGGGTATGCTGCTGACCTGCAATTGAGTCAACAATCAAGTCACACTAAATTAAACAAAGATATATTTCTTTTCCTGGCCTACACGAGAACGCTCTGCCAGTCTGCCTCTGGGGGAAGGCACACATCTCCTCCCTTAGGTCAAGAAAAGCCAAATTAATTTGGACCAGAACTAAATTCACACGTGAAGATCACCTGAGCAGCTGGACACCATTTACCATCAGCAGTTTTGTTCTGTTTCAGGGTATCTGAGATAGGACCTTATATACCTATATACATACAGGAACGTATATATACATAAATATACATGTGTATATATGCATGGGTGTGTATAAACACATACATGTGACTATACATGCTTGTTCCACCCACTTCCATAGATGCCCTTCATAATTAGGTGAACTATTCATCTTTAATAATGACCAGTAAGCTGCTTTGCTTTCAGCAAGTTCAGCAAGACAGACACTATGCCACAGAAAGAGCTTTGAAGAATGAAAAATGAAAGATGCCACAAAACATCTCAAGATCAATTGCTGTAATTATTCTTTGAATAATTTTTCAGCCATTATTCAGGCCCTGCATATTTACATGAAAGGCTATTTTCAGGCCAACCAGAAGCTCGCTAGCTTTAGGATTTACAGCTTATTGTGTACGAAAGATTTAGCATTGCACCCTTAGGAAATTCTTCTGTAGATTGTTGTGAAGATAAAGAAAAATATAAGTTCCTTTAATCTTAATGTCCTTTATCTGCTACTCATTACTGTTCAATACATTTTCTAGGAAGCCTGTGACAATGACAGACTCGATGGCTTACAACTATACAACTTCTTTTCCCTGTTTCCAATAGTGACATTTACAAACTGCCAAGTACCCAGGACGTATGTACTAGAAAGTAGATCCTCATCCTTTCTGCATTAATTCAAGGTTCAGAGTCTCACTGCACTGCCAAGCGAAGGGATAACAGAAAGGACAGCAAAAGGTTCATAAGCTCATAAATATGTGACAGGCCGTCTTGTCTTATTGCTCCTTTTAGCACACTGTGGTACTGAAATTGATAGTGTAATAGACTTTCTCCCAAATACAGTGAAAACCATCCTGAGGTTTTTCATTTTCATCAGACCTAATTTTTACGCTGACAAAAAAAATTATCAGTGAAAGGCAAAATGTGGGCTGTTTGCTACAGCATTAATTTTAAACATCTGGAATAGGATATAATGTATGCAGATGTTTTGTAATGAAGACAGGTTACAAGGAAAATAAAATATAGTGTGTGTTGCTGTTGCTCGTTAATATAAATTGACATCTGCTGAGTCTGGAGGTAAACTCTATGTTCTCCTGCCATCCAGGCTGGAATAATACTCCATCTGCTATGTTAATGCAGCTGAACATCATTTGTCCCTTTAGTCATCCTTGATAGATATAGACCTGGAAAGACTATTTGAGATGACATGGAGGTTATGTGTTGGACTTATCTAAATATCTTCTTATACTGCAAGAAAAACTACTGAAAAATATCAGCTTGGGCTGTTTAAGCCATACTGGAAAATATCTCATCCACACACAGCTTTCATAGTCAGACACTCTGAACATAATTTTGAATTTATTTCCAAAGGAGCTATTTAGTAGCAAACAGTTGGAAGCTACATTCACAAGTCCAAGAATAAAATTCTGCTCAAACCTATTATACTCACTGGTATATAATGGGCATGATGAACCCAAATGCTGATTTTTCACACATGGAGGCATTTTCCCCTAATTTCAGAAAAATTTTTCCTTTGCAACAGAGTAAGTTTGTGGTCTTTGGCTGAAACTTGTGCCAGCCACAACAAAGATAAGGAAATAGAAAAAAAAAAAAAGCTCCTTTGCCTAAATTCACCAAACACAAGCCTAGACACATTTAAAATAGGAGAATTAAAGGAGCTAAGTTTTCAGTGTTTGAGATATCCCCTGTTCAGGGCCTGACTTAAGACAGCGCATCTCAAAGATCAGGAAGCTGTGGCACCCCTCCAGCCCTCTAACTCAATCAGTACAGAACCCTCCTAATGCTGGATCCCCCTTCAAACCTTTGCTTTATATCAGCGTTTCCCTATAATTTCTAAAAACTTTTGAAAATATCTGCAAATATTTTTAAAAATCTGCTTGAAAATTTAAAGGAAAATCCATGTCATCATTTGAAATCTGAACATGAAGAATGTTTTTTGGAAAGTGTTATCCTGAGCAGTGCAGCAGCAGCAAAGAGACTATGTATTGTGAATCTATGAAATACTTTTACACATCCCAGTGTTAATGCAGAGTAATTAAGGAAAGTGTACGATAGCAATTGTGAATAGTCTCTATACCTGGTAGGCTTTTGGTGCCAGGGAGGTACTTTTGGGCTTTTATAAACATTATCAGTTTATAGAAACGCTTGGTCCAGTTGTACGTGAAGCGTACCTTCACCCAAGCCATTAACGTGACGGGCACAGGGCTGTGTTTATACCTGACTCCATACAACACGGTCCTCACGTGGCTCACAGGGAACTGCACTCATTTTCCGACCAAAGCTGGTCAGCGCTTACACTTCCCAGACGTTCCCGTCTCCGAGACGCAAACGCCAGCCTGGCATCAGGGCAGCATAAACACAGTCACCACCACAGGAAAACCAGAGGAGGAATGGGGAAAGCACAGGCTTCCTTACAGTTTTCCGATATCCTAGGATTCCCTTTTTTTGGGAAACATCTCCCAAGCCCCACAAATGATGTCCACAATCTAAAATATCACCATGGGTTTTTCTCCTCATTTGCTTTTAAAAATTGTTCTCTGATTGAATCCACAGGGATCCTGAAGGTAAGAAAATGTGCTCTGCCTGATGAAATACTTAAACAAGATTGCAGCGAGAACAGGACCGGTGCCTGCACCACTCACGCATTGGAAGAATTCGGTCACATGTCAAACATTTCAAAACACGAGGGAAAAAAAAAAAGGAAGCTCAAGGCAACTCCTGGAATAAACCTTTGGGGACCCGATGAGAAATTGCCACCAAATGAAAGCATTACAGGAAAACAGATGGAGTATAAGAGAGGAACATCAGAAAATCAAATGACATGTTTAAAAGGGCAAAACATCAATACTACCCAGAGAATTGATAAAATGTGTCATTTTAAAGGATGCTGTAAAGCAAAGAAATCACGAAATGCATTATGACTATGAAAGGGAAGGAGAGAAAAAAAAACCACATGCATCTACCTTTATAGATAGTTCCAGTATCCAAGAAATCAGATTTTATTTTCAAGAATGAGTGTATATATATGTAAATATATAAAGGAAGATGCATTACTGTTCACAAAAGGTTTGAGGTCATTAGAGAATGACAGAATGTGACACATGAACATTGGCAAGATTTGTTCATTTACCTTGGTAAAAGTTACAGGACCCACTGTTTGTGCTTCGAAATTCCTCCTAACTGTATTTCTTCCTGAACCGTGCCTGTTGTGACACTCGCGTGTTTATGCATCCTCTTATTTGCTTTCTTCTGAGCCACATGAGTGCAGGAGAGGGACACTCTCTAGTGTGTATCTACTGGCAAATTGAATATGAAAAACAAATTAACTAAAGCACTTTGATCATTATATTAGATACTGGTTGTTTACCTACGGGATCCTTGTCTGAAGAGGCTCTGACCACGTTATCTAGAATAACTAGTTTAAGAAATGAGACATGAGGTGTTTCAAATATGTACCAATTAACTTTTTTTCATGCTAGAGGGATTAATTCTTCCTTCATTTCTTCTACATGTTAGAAGATTTCTTCTTCTAACATCTTCTAACATTCTTCTTCTTTTCTTAGAAGTCAAACTATATGCCCAACAGGAACAAATGAGGACCGCTTAAGAATTAATAAGGGCCTGTGATGTTCATTGGACTGCTGTTAGATGCTCATCATCTTAATTTATATCATCAGGACCACTACCTATTTCATTAATCAGCTGCAACAGGTACTGTAGTGCTAAGCACTAGGAAAAAAAAAAAAAAAAAGGATAAATCCTTTTTTGAAAGCGATTCAGCCACTCCAGATGGGAAGTGATGTTCAGACAAGCAGTATTTGTTTCAACGAGCGGGCCCCTCGCACTCCCGCTAGCTACAGAGATGTCGACAGCCTGGAGAGAAGGTCATAGAACTTGCAGAAAAAAGTATAGCAGTGAAAAAGTTTTAAGCTGAAGAAAAATCTGAAGTTCTCAGGAAGGGTTAGCATGGAGACGAGAATATTTCAGAAAAAAAACAAAAGTTGAATTGGATTCAAAAGCCTTAGTGTTCAGTGCTGATAATGGCACTCGTAACAGTAAGCAACAATCAGAAGTGTAACATCAGTAACTATCTCTCCTAGCCTGAAACCAGAGAATACTCCCTTGGTTTGTATTTCTAGAAACCTGGAGGTTTTTTCAAGAGGTAGCTGAAGCATTTGTTTTTTCCAAAATTGGAGGAGGAGTGGAACAAAACCTGTCAGTGCATTTCAGTGTTCCAGTGTTTTGGATTTAGAAGACAGAGGTATTCAAATATTTTGAAACTGAAGAACATGCTGCTTGGAGTTTTCTGCACAGATGAGGGAGGATAAAAGTGGAGTGATGTCTGGTTTTTTTTTTTGGTCCTTCATCACATAAGATTCATGGTTTGCATGAAAATCAGCCCACACTCTCCTTGTTTGCAATCCCTGCACAGAAACAAGAATCAAAGCCATGTGCTGATCATTAAACTGGCTCATCCCTTCAGGACAGTCCTGCTGGCTGGCATTAGAGAGACTTTGCATAAAAACCACGTTCGGATGCTCAGCTCATGCTTGGATTAAAAGTATAGGGTATTTGGCAAACAGAAAGGTTTAGGTGAATTGCAAACAAATCATACAAAAGTATTGAGTCTTCATGAGAAATAAGCTGGTTTTGCTGATAATGCACCAGAGTAGCAAACAACAAAGAGGAAAACAGCAAGATCAAATGAAGGACTCCGAGTTCATATCAAAGGCATGGAAAATGGTAACGTACAAAGACTTGAATCTGCATCCTCTTGGAAAAAAAAACAGTAATAATAATCAGCAGCAACACTGCTGTGCACTCCTAGGCCAAACAGCTCTGTTCACATTTCTGAGAGCAGCACATCCTACGTCTCCCAGGAAGCGTCCCCAGCTATGAGACAGCAGGTACGAGTCCCCTTCCCAGCTCTGCTGCTGAAGACCTGAGACATCGGGCAAGTCCCTGAGCGTCTGGTTCCTTCCCAGGCTTCGTCCATCTTTTCTATTGGTAAATCATTCAGGGCAGCGATAGCTTTTTTCCCAGTGCTTGACAAAAGAGTCTCAGATTGGTCCCTTATGTGCTACTGTAAATACAAGGTTAGGTTCTTTTCTAAATTGCCTTGGGGAAAAAGCTGTCTTTCCCAAAGGAACAGAAGACATTAGGGAGCCCAAAGTTAAGACCTTCAAGGTGCATTTTATATCCGTGTACTGTACACTTTGTATTCCTTTGAATGACCCAAGAAGGTGAAATACAATTACTGAGTTCTCTCGGTGGTTTTTTTACTTTTATTACCAGTACTAAATATTTATCTCAGTAATACTCCAATTATTCGCTGAAGTCATTGTGCCGGTGTGGCACAGTGACATAACAGAGAAGGCCTAGCAGTCTAAGTCGCCCTTCATGGCAGCGATTTATTGCTAGCACCAAATACAAAGACTAATGATTTTTTTCCCTGCAGAATTTTCAGCTCTTAAGAGTATTTTCATGCTTGTACCAAAATTATCTTTGTGATATAAAAACCAATCACTAATTACATAATTTATTATTTATCAAGGTATACTTTAAGTGCTAAGATTTTAAAAGAATTGACTCAAAGTCTCCTGTCTTTTCACCACTATCTTCCCGAGTTCCTCAGAACAGAACAAACATATAATCAGGAATAAGTTGCGTTAACAAGTGACACTCTTCTCGCTTCAGACCTATTCAATGGGCTGCCTCCTCTTTTTTTTTTTTTGCATTCCATTTGTTTTCAAAGTAGATGAAAATGTAGATATAATTTTGGAATAACTGCATGTAATCCATTGGTCACAGAAGACTAAATCACACCATTTTCTCTTTGAAACTCCAGAACCGGTTTCCCAGCTCACGGGCTGTGAGCTGATCTGAGCAATGCAGCGCTGCACGGTGGGGATCAGCTCCCACGGGCTCCTGCCCTGCCTGATCAAAGGGAGCGTCTTGCACAAAGGACTAGAGAGCACCGAGAAAGGTCCAGAGCCAGCAATGAGGCAGGCTCCTGGAGAGGCGTGGGGGCAACGAGAAGGTTTACTGGCCTCTGTTTAGAGCAGGTTGTTTCGCCAATGTGGCTTCACGGGCCCGGACCACGCACACCAGGTTATAGGACTCAGTCTGTATTGCAGGGACCGAGCAGCAACCAAAGGCAGAGCTGCCTGGGATGTTGGTTCTCGTTATGCCAGGAGAAGGGGACCTTATAGAAATCAAAAACATTATTCTGCAGAAGTGCTCTTTGCTTAGTGCAGCCATACCAACAAAGCTCTGCTTTATATTAATTCAGTGCATCCATCCTCTACAAGCTGAAAAAGACCTGCTGGAAAGGACTGAGGACTTTTGTACAGCTTTGCTGGTCAGACATCAGACCTTTTTATAACACTAGCCACTATGTCAAAGAGACAGACATTTGTAGTGTACTCCACCCCAAATTGTGGAGAGCACCTCACTGAAGATGGCACAGAAGGAGCTTCCAAAGCTATCTGTTGTTTGCTGCCTGCAGGTGCTACGTGACACCTGGCATCTTAGAAAGGATGGAAAAATCTCAAGAGGACATCCTATTCATTATACTGCCTAAGACAATGGCAATCTACCTCATAGTTGTCCATTACATGAACAAATAAATGAGCAAAATAATCAGTATAATATATCAGTCACAAACAAATTCATGCTCTTACTACAGTACAATTTCACTTAACTCCTAATGTTTTGATTATGTCTCCATTTTCAAACATTATGATCGGGTACCATTTATAGGAGAAGGACTCTTGCTACAAAGACGCAGTTATTCCGAGTTTTCCTCACCTTGCTGGGATTCCTACCAGTAGAGCACCTGTAAATATCTGATGCAATTTTAGCATAGTAAGCAGAGGGAAAAGTCTCCCCAAACAACTCCAGTCTACCTTTGTGGAGCGCCGCGTTGATGTGCTGGGCTGTGCAGCCGCAGCTGCTCTGTCAGGGAGCTGGCACACAGGCAGTCTTGAAAGCAGAAAATAAGAAACTCGCACACTCCGATTGAAAATTGTGGAAAGCAGGTCTTTGTTGTTGCTCATGCCTGCCTGCCTGGATCTCATAGGTAGCTAGAAGTGTACCTTCACATTTCATAATAGATGAGATGTAAAACTAATTTTAAAACAAACTATTACCATGAAAGTGTCTCACTTTATCTCTGTATAAAGACTGCTTTTCACATCCCTCCTCAGCTGCTGCATAGCAGGGCTGAAAGTCCCAGCAAATAATTTATAAAGAATGCATTAGAGCAGATATGTACTTACAGCTCTCGTAAACACCTGTTTCAGAGGCCTAACGTTAACTTGCAGTTATCTATCATTTATTGAAACACAGATGAGCAATCATTGGCCAACTGCTGGTGTTCTTCCAACTGAGATTGTGTCACACTGAAATCCTGTTTGTCTCTGAATTATTAAAATATGGGAAGTTCTAAATTGACTTACAAATGGGACACGTAGTAAATCTCCACGTGCATGCATACATCTGCTTTTTAGGCCAAGATCACAGGCCAAGGAAATGGCAGCATTAGATATAAGATAATTAGGCATAGAGTAATACTACAAGAGCAAGTCAGGCACCCAAGCTGAAATCAGACTTCCACACGGCCAGGGCAATTTAAATCCCCTATAAGAGAATCAAAAAATTGGTAAGAAAAAACCCTAAGAAACAGTAAGATTAAGCATGTGTCCACAAGGTGATCCATGATACAACTCTCCTGGGAAGAGCTGGGCAGAATATGTTTTCCTGTGCTGTAAACATTTTTGAAATAACACACCAGTTTCCCCATTCTGCATCAGAGTGGTCTGAAATGTTACAAAATCCACTATGGAGGGAAAAATAAAATAAAATAATAAATAAAAACACAGATAAAGTTTCTACCACCTAACAACCAGAGATTCTCTGAGCTATGGAAGAACCTCCTTTGATTCCTTTTCCCAACAATACGTAATTGTTTATGGGGTTTTTTTGTTTGTTTTTTTTAACCAGAAATTCTAGTATAGACCTAGGTTTCATTATAACCGATTTGTCCCCCTGTACTCGGCACTGGCGAGGCCCCACCTCAAATACTGTGTTCAGTTTTGGGCCCCTCACGACAAGAAGGACATTGGGGTGCTGGAGCGTGTCCAGAGAAGGGCAACAAAGCTGGTGAAGGGTCTGGAGAGCAAGTCCTGTGAGGAGCAGCTGAGGGAACTGAGACTGTTTAGCCTGGAGAAAAGGAGGCTGAGGGGAGACCTCATCGCCCTCTACAACTACCTGAGAGGAGGTTGCAGCGAGGTGGGTGCTGGTCTCTTCTGCCAAGCAACTAGCCTCAAGTTGCGCCAGGGGAGGTTTAGATTGGACATTAGGAAAAATTTCTTCACCGAAAGGGTTGTCAAGCATTGGACCAGGCTGCCCAGGGAAGTGGTTGAGTCACCATCCCTGGAAGTATTTAAAAGACGTGTAGATGAGGCGCTTAGGGACATGGTTTAGTGGGCATGGTGGTGTTGGGTTGACGGTTGGACTTGATGATCTTAGAGGTCTTTTCCAACCTTAATCATTCTATGATTCTATGAAAAGCTTTTATTTTTAACAAGTAGATATTCCCTGGGAAAACACACACACACCCCCAAACCCTGACTCAATTCACATGATTTTTTTCCAGGGCCAAACTTCCCTTCCATTTTATTTATAAAGCTTGCATGTGTTTATATCCATCCTGTATCCTATAGTCTTGCGAGTTCAGAAATGAGGTAGGTCAGGGATTAGCTGCACAGACACCTGGGTCTTGGCTCAAGCCAGCAGCAACCTCACACTAAAAAGATTCATTTCCAGTTCCCAATCACTGCAGGCCCTCTATTCGTATGTGTCTGACTGATATCCTGGATTATACTGTTAAGAATTAATTTCAGAAGCACAATTCCAGCATATAAACTGTGCTGCCTGTTTTCAGATGCCATCATTTAGAGAATGTTCAAGGGAATTGTAAAACAGGATTCACTTTATGATGCGGATGAAGTCAGCACTGAATTCTAAATGAGCTGGATACTGCATGCTAAATTGTGTCAGCAACACCTCAGTGAACACAAATATGAGCTTTTCTCTGTCTCTTTGAGACACCTCTCCTTGAGTGATCCATAGAGTGGCATCCTTATCAACCTAGACAGAACAGACTAGATTTTATGACAAACCCATCAGCTGTGCAGGGTTTGAGATACATTTCCAGCTGGGTGTAGTCAGCAGGTGTAACAAGGATGTGGCCTCTCAGATAAGTACTTTTCAGAGTTGTAGTTTAGATAATATATTAAAACTATCTGAAACATTATTTCCCATTCCCTGTAGAGATCAATATCCAGTGGAGCTCTCAGACCTGAGAGAGTTTCATAGCCCAGTTTCCTCCTTGCTTCATTGCAAGGTATAACGCTCTTCCTCACACCCTGTCCACCCTTCCTTGTATTGCAAGTGACCTGTAGCATCCACGTGAACAATACAAACTAGGCGGCAAGGTTGCAGTGCTGACCCTAAGAGCTAGTTTGTAAAGCAAGTGATCTGCAAGCAGCAGTCTCAAGAGTGAAGAAATGGAGCTCAGATAAATAACCTTTAATGGCCCAACTATGCCTTTCCCCCAGGGCTATACATCTCCCAAGTACAGACACGCTCATGCGACCCTGGGAATCAAGCGTATAGAAAAACACATTAATTACAGTATTTTCCATATCGCAGTATTTGCAATGTTCCATATACTTAGAATGAGAAAGAGCATAAGTGCTAAAAATAGGATTCGCTCACAAGCACTAAGGCTATGTTTACTCAAACCACTCTCCTCTCAGTACCTCAGGATTTGTGCCCTGCTCAGCTGTGCAGAAGTAATCAAAATGGTACCTTGCATCCGTCAAAGTATCTGAGAGTACAGCAAGTTTTGACTTTTGAAGTTTGTGCATCCAGCCATGGAAAGAAATAGGTGATTGCATCTGGCATGAAAGTGATAGATTTTCTTAGGAAGACTTTGACCTGAAGTACCAGGATACAAGCAATTGATAAAAGCAGCGTGCTTTCACTTTGTTTCATCTCTTCCTTCCCTCACCGCAGCTTGATAGACAAGACCCATGACTAAGATGTGAGGCACTTAAATTTCACTGCCATTGACACACACTTGATATGTCGTTTGGACTTTACCCATTGCAAGGTAGGATCTTTAAAGAGCATATTTTAGTATATCTCAATAAAAGGCAGTGTGGTCAAAATAGCAACTGCCAATTTGCAGGACAGTGTGTGTTCCAATCTGTCTGTTATTTATGTTATAATGGAAATGGGATGGAAGAAATGACAAATACGTTTAGCAGATATGATGAGCATCCAGACGGAAAGGCATTATTAGCAAACATTCATTTAGCAGAGGCGACTACTGCTGCTACAGCCTGGGTAGTGTGTTGGGCAGAACATGAGCTTGGAACAAGAATACCTCAAATAAACATGCAGAGAAGAAAAATGATGAAGGAAAATATCACTGGTGCGGCTGCATATGGCAGCGAGTGCCGTGCCAGGACTGGGATTCCTTCATCCACTGAGATGAGCCGAGTTCTGCATCCAAACATCGCGATTAACTCTTTGAATGTCCCTCTGGGATCTGAGGGGAATTAGGAAAACGGGGCTTCAGACCTTGCCTGAGGTAATGCATTGTTGAAAACCAAGTGTACCCAGCCAGATGCAGACAGCTGTGCACTAATCCTGCACAGTCTGGCCTAGATGAGAAGAGAGAGGAAGGAACAGGCTCCGACCCCAAGGCTGGGTTTCTCTGCTGGCACAGCCTGCAGCTGACACCAACGGGTTTATTTCTGATGTCTCTCCCATCTTGTGCTTTCTTGTTCCCATAACACAGCATGCTGCTCTTCAGTCTATAATGAAAACATACAAAGGGAAAAAAAAACCACACAAGCAAGCCACCAACACAGCCAGCATCCTCCTGCCTTCCCTGCACAGGGAATTTATCACTGCCCTGCACACAGTGTCCACTCTCGCTCCTTGATGCCGATTCCTACAAACCCTGCACTAAAACCAAAGCAACTTACTGACCGACCAGGCAGCAGAGCCGGGCTCTGCAGGGCGACGTGCAGCTGCCTCACACAGTGCTGCAGTGGCTCTTTCAGACTTTGCTTTCACCTCTTTGGAGCACCTACAGCCCTTGGCAGTCCTGCCTCTCAGTGCTCTGCTCAAGCCACATGCATCCTCGCAGCAGGTTTGCTGTTACCCACAAGAACAACAATATTTCTAACAGGACTCTGAAAATCCTAGCCGGAGAGATGTTGAATATTTTAAACTTGTCATGTTCAAAAGCTTCACTTATGTCAAAAAATCCAATTTAGTACAGGGTTTCCAGACTCTGGTGACAAGGCCCACTCTTTTCTAGGGAAAACACTGATGAAGAAAAGCATCTCCTGAACTTTCAGTGGGCTCATTGACTGCAGGCTCTTCCTTGAGGAAATGACAGTCCCCAGGTGTTTGCAGAGCCATTACCATGACAGGGTTTTGATCTCCACAGAAATCTTTGAGTCTGTCTCTAACACAAGTGATAATAAAATAAAAATTAACCTTTTCCTTAGGAAAAGCCAAGTGGGTGCTTTTCAGAGCACAAGCTGCTCTTGGCAGGCATTGCCTCTACCTTCCTCTTTCTTCTAAAATTAAAGATGAAGCTGCAAAAATGGGGACCCAATCCTTAACTGTTTCATCCCCCTTTCACAACTCAAATCAGATGCAATGTTTTGATGAGGAAGCACTAGAAGAGACCACCACCTCAGCATCCCTCTGTCTCACCCCTGCTGCCCTCTGCCAGCCCCATCCTACTGCCTCCTGCCCTTGGACAGACAGCTACCACCGTGCACACAAAGCCTGCACCCACAAGTCCAATTCTGAATTCTGGAAAGACCGTCTGCCCTTCATTTATAGTCCTTCTCCTGTCAAAGTGATGGTGACATTAACAAGCATACTCAGAGGGGGGCTTTGTGCCAATTAACAATTTCTCATTAGCTTAATTAGGGGACACATGTTTTTAATCACAGCTAAGAATGTGGAGTGATTGAAGAATTGATTCGGAGCTTTTGAAAGCATCACTGTCAGTGCATGGAATTTAATTCGGCAGATGTGGTTAAAGAAAGAGAGCGAGGGCCTTAAATGACTTTGGCTAAATGAGCTTAATAGCAGGCTGAAGCACAAGGGGCCACAGCTACATGGACAATATTTCCCTATCATCACTGATGACAGTCTACTCTGACTTTTCAAGACATTGAGAAATGCGTATAAAAACACCACCAACAACACTGATTTAGTTCTTGGATTGGCATCTGTCATTTTGCAGTACAAGTATGTCCTGTCTGCTACATGCTATGCCTTCTCTGAGCAGGACATACTCCCTCCCAATCTTCTCCTCCATGATTACCTTCCCCAAAGATAAAGGAATTACAACCACCTGGTTGTTTTATCTCAGACATTTCAGTTCCATTCAAAAAAAAAATCTTCTCCTAGACTCTTAAATGCAAGTGACAAATTACTCTGGGACATCACTCAACCAGGGGTAGGTTCCTATGTGTAATGAGAAGGTCTCAACATCATCCAGAGCGTGCGAGATACTCATCCAGTGAGGCTCTGATCGGGCTTACTGCTGACACAGAGCCATCTGCAGTAAGAGACCTTTGCAAACCAGATGAGATGATACAGCTTCAGTCACAAAGAAGTCAGTCCACATCTCCTTGGCCAGAATTCAGCCTTTCTATTACTAAACAGCGAATTTGAGATCCTGGTTACCATAACTTCCTTCTGTTCAATGGCTTCACCCCCTACAATAAACTCCCTTTTGCTTATCATGGAAGATGTATATTGCTTTAGAGAGGATCATCTAAACACTAACCAGGCCAGTGCCCTCTCCCTGACATCAAGTTCAGACTACCTCAGACCCCCTTTAGTGTCAATATTATGCACTCTCTCCCCCCAAGTTAACCCCAGCAGTTCTCAAAGGAGAGGAGAGCGAGTAAAAGGTGTTTTGAACTCATCCGTGTTAAAAGCCTCTGTCACTAGACATTGGAGCCAGAGTCGGCATCAATGCAGATCTAAGCTGTGACACCTGAACCGGATGTTTTGAAAAAGTAACTGAGGCTTCACTTGCTTTTCCACAGGGTAATGCACTGTGTCACAGCAGGAGATGGAGAAACATAGACCTATCAAAAGGGCTTCATTGCAAAAAATGAAGATGTAATATTCTTGCTGCAGGAAGCAAATGCAAATACTGGCATCTCTCTGCCTCTCCATCTTCCTGATCAGCAGTTGTCGTTCCCCTGTTCATTGTAACTCTAGCTTTCATTTAATAGTGTTACTTAACATATCCATTTTGTCATCTTATTCTGACCCTGCCTTTGAAATATTGGAACATAACATACTGTAGCATTTGCACAATGCAAGAAATGATGACATTTACCAGCAATAGTATATATAGGAATAAAAGCCGCAAGGTCTTTGATAGCAGTAGCAGTATTTATGCAAGTGCTAAAAAGAGCAGTTTCGAGCAACAAAAACATATGAATGGAACAATTGACAGTGTGGGCTTGACAAAGAGAGGTTACCTCTAATGCAGCTGGGTTAGCAGATCTGAACCTGTTTCTACACTACCTCTACAGACCACGGGTCTAAACAGAAGCCACCCTTTTTTATCCAGTCTTCTGCTTCACAGACCACATCACTGCCTTCTCTACAGAGAGGAAGAGGAGATTAAATGGCTGTCCAACTTTAAATACACCTGAAAACTAATTACACTACAGACTTCCATTCCCTTGACCTTGTGTTGGCATTTATACTCACCATTATAACTTGGTACCATTTTACATGTACACTTTAAATGACTGTACACAGTTTTGGGTGATAGATGTTCAAGAACTAAAGCTTTGATGACTACGTGTATTGCCCCATGTCTCAGCTGCTATGAGTCAGGTCTGCTGTTTTAATGTACCCTCATTCTGCATCCACAAGCCCATTCCTCTTTTAGGAAAATGAGCTGAGCAGCTCTGTYCTAGAGGATGTCTTGCCTACTGGTTTCATCCATCAAACTTTGCAGAGTCACAAGCTTTAATTTCTTTCACATCAGCCACCTCCAAGGAATTTCCTTATCAGGTTGGAGGCACAGTGTGGGTAATGCAACGACAAATTCTGGTTGATTCCAAATCATCTCAGAGCTGTTTGTCACAGGCTTACACTGACCTTGTTAAAGCTTTGTTGTCTTAACAAATTTGGAATGTATCATCTAAAATGAGAACGAGTTCACTGTTTACTAAACGTGCATGTAGATATCTTGTTTCTCCCCTTGATTTGCTTTTTAATGTATTCTCTTTTTCCCCACCCAAATATAATAAATACTGTGGAAAGGTTAAGGTCAGAAATAGATGGATTCTCTAAGCTAGTAGACTGGAAATATTCAACGAATGAAATCAGCAGAACTGAAGCCAGCTCTAATAGCTTTCATCTGTTATGTTTGCCTTCTTTCACTAATCTAATGCCCATGTTTTTGTAGGAGAGGAGTTGAACATAACTTTTTTTTCTTCCCAGATTTATGAGTAATATGTAGCAAGTCGGGCAGATCACTCATGCAAGCAGTAGCTTTCCAATTCTCAGAAACATTCATCTTGAATAAAGATTGTACGTGGGATTTTTTAGAAATGTCGCAGCCCTTGTGTAAGCGTAGCTATTGATTTCACCTTTAGAGTAGCAATTATAAGATATATATGCAATGTCAATGTTGTTGTTAATTAAACTTATCTTTCCCTACTCGGTATTCTGCTTATTTTCTTATATATAGAAATTGAGGGAAGTTAAAAATCATGCTGCACTATGAGTTGGTGATGTATTACAAGAGATAATCATATTTTACAGAGCATCATTAATCCTGAGAGAACACAAACTGCTCATGAAATATTTGCATAGGCATACATTTTCTAAAACAGCGGCAGAAAAGAGACATTATGAGGATCCCTCTGCTCTTTCAACAACTACACAAAAGTCAGGAGGCAACAGGTTTTGTAGGAGTCAAGTCAGCTTGCGGAGCTGTACCAGTACAGAGCAGGTCGCTCTTCATTCCCGCACCAGAGGGCTTAGAGCAGGAGCCCTTCTCCAGGGAGGGGACAGGCAGCTGCGCTCCCTGTGCCGCATAACATTGCAAAGGATAGACTAGGATTAAATACATGAGGAGAAATCCCCAATTTTAATAGCAAGTGTAACATTGGAGGTAAGAAAATACATAAGGTCCATCCAAAGATGAAGGGTTAGGCTATGCTACTGAGACCTAATCTGTATTTCCAGCAGAATTACATTTATCATATCTGTTGATTCACCCAGCTGGTTTTGGATGTCATGCTCTTTTCTCCTTCCTATTTCTATTTATCTCTCTATAGCTAACTTTTCAAAGTCAAATTGATGATGTATTATGGAAGACAATTGCCTTTTATATAGCATCATGATTTCTGAACATCTTTGTCACCCACGCAACAATTCCAGTGCTCTAGCAATATTAACGGATACTTCCCTGAGGCAATGCTAAAATAGCCCAGAGAACCTTCTGATGAGGGCAAAGCAGTTTATGGGGTGATCCATCAGAGCAGTGGCCCGAAACCCCCAGGTTTGACAGGCTACGGCAGGCAGCTATGCACAGCCAGCAGCGTGTAGCTGGAAGGGAACATGCTCGCATTCTCTACTTCTTCTTTTTGCCATAAGCCTACAGCATCAAGGAGCCCTTTGGGAAGCGTACACATGGCATTCAGCCATTCTGTGCCACCTGGAGACACAAAACCCCTCCCATTTGTTTTAGATTCTACATTATTATGTTTCATAGAGACATTCGACTTTGGCCTGCGGTAAAAGCTGTATCGCTTCTCAAATCCTTTCTCCAAGGCTGACAGAAACACCAGAGAGGGTTAGAGAAGTAGAATTACATACCTTCTGTAGCAATCTATTTGAAGTAAACCAGAGATCTTCATTCACAAACACAGAGTACATGTTCAGCCCTTGAAGGCTCCATCCCAGAAGGGTCATTGCTGACTGGCACATATGCAGAACATGCAAGGTTTCAAGCCGGCTTACTCACACATCTAGCTCTTCCTCATCACTTTTCAGAGCTACCTATTACTTTAGGATCTGTTCTGCGAGAAGACCTCTCCCTGAGCCAGGTTACTCAGCAGAAAGACAAACACTCACACACACAATGAGCAACATCCCACCAGCATCACCCACAAAGCCCCAGCTCCCTGACTTTATAGCTCAACTGCAGCGATTTTGGACACACCTGCAGGCATGACTCAACAGCAATTACCATGCAGGTTCCATAAATTATAATGATTAATTGATAACAGTAACTTTAAGCACCTGCAGTTTTGAAAAATAAACAAACAGTCAATTAGAGAAGCTTACAACTCACACCTGAGTCACTGCTCCCCTGCTTTTTTTTTTCTTCCTTTTTTTTGGTAATAAACCTGTGATGTTAACCAGAACTGATATTCAGGCACTGCTTCGAATGATGTTGTCATTATCAGTGTTCAGCTCAGAGGATGAGGCCAAGAAGTCAATGGCCAAACTAGTCTATAAAAGCAGGTCAAGGAGAAACAATGCACTAGGGAAAATTAGAGAAAATTATCTATTATCTTGGGTCTTGAATGTCAGCTGAGTTTTCTGGGCAATACAAGTAACAACAATGATCAGTTGGCTACCAGGCTTAGGTGCTTGGAAAGTGGCTGAAACTCACTGGACAAAGGAGAGCTTTTAAAAACACTGAAATATAATAATTTTTATAAAGAATAAAATGAGTTTAAGTATTTATAGAATATGAAATAATTACTGCAAAGATTAAGAAAAAGAGGGAAATTGTTAAACAAATAAAATGACTATAAACAAACACATTTCTCAAAGAAATAAAAGGATTATGGCAAAGCTTGCCTGTGAAAATTGATAAAAAGCCTTATTCTTAATTTCCTCTCTATCCATTAAGAGCTAGCCATGTGGAGAAATTATTAGTAGCTGTAATATTTCAACCTGTATTTTTAATCAGTCATTCAAATTAATGCAAAGCAGATGGAATGGACCATATTTTCCTAAATCACACACACTAAAATATGTAATTGAAGTTTTTCAGCGTGGAAACTAAAATGTACTGGAGTCACGGTCCCAAGTCCCACATTATCTACCCTGACCTACCAAATCAAGGGCAGGTACCGCAGATTCATGACACGTCTGGAGCATCTCCTGTGCCATGCTGCGGACGAGCCCTGTTTTGGGAGTCCTCGTTTGGAAATGATTTGCAGAAAATAGGGCTATTAAAAGTGTGGTCTATATTTTTTCCCCCAAAACAAGGACTGCCCTGTCTAATCTATTTTTGGCAGATATTTGTCTAACTGGTTATTAAAAATCATCGGCGGTAGTTCACATGCAGACTCAAGACTGGTTTCACATGGGGCATATCTGCTGCTCTCATGCGACCGCATCAGAGCGGAGCCATCGAGCCTTCCCAGGCCCATGACGGGCCCCGTCTCCCGTCCGTAGCTTAAAGCACTCCCATTACGCCCAGTGGGTGCACAGTCCAGGCTCGTGCACTGCGCTCAGTACAAGCCGGTGGGTCCCTGCAGCCCAGCGGGTCCCGGGGCACGTGCAAGGCTGCAGCAGCACCCGGGGAAAAAGAAGAGCATATGCACCACCAGGACAAACACGTCTCCCTCTCGCAGAGATAGTCTGGCAAGAGCTCACATAAAGGCGTGAAGAAAGTTGCTGCCAGGATGTAAGACAAGAAGGGAGAAGACAGCTGGCCTCTGAGCACAAAGCACGATCTTTCACACAAGCAGCAAGGCCAACAAAGCCTTTCCTCCCCCTGACGCCCCTTCTGCTCCTTCCCCATTCAGGGGAACCGGCAGCCTCGCCGAAAGACTAACGAAGGTTTATGCAAACTGCTGCTGACATTTGGAGACCAATTAAGCATATGTGCATCCACCTATGCAAAACACGAGTGTAGTAAGCTGTGTAACAAGGAGCCTCTTTGGAAGGGGCGATTCTAGGACATCCTCCAGTGAAGCGCGTCTCGATTAGGACGTGGTTGGTTGTGCAAAAACCTCCGCTGCGCCAGCAGGGTCATGCAAACATCAGCGTCTCTCACCGAGTTGTGCCTCCTTTCCTCTACACAAAGTGGTTAGGAAAAGATGTTGCATATTAGCCTGGTACGTAGGATCAATGTGTAAAATAGAAAACTTAATGATCGTTATTGTTACCACCTCTGGGAGAGGCATGCAAACATGCCACCATTCATCTGTAGCAGTTGATCAGAGTATTTTATTTGGCAGCTTTGGTTTGGACTAAGGGAGAGGGAAGTTATTTTTCCCTACATTTCCAAACTCTTTAATGATCAGAAACTCAAAATTTCCGTTCCACTTCAAATGTTAATGGGTTTGCTTTCTGATTTGCAGAAATTGCCATGTTTATACACTAAAATGGTAAGCACTGAGTGATGATAGATGAAGATGTGCATTGCGAAAAAATGAACTGAGATGGGAAGGCTGGGTTAAAAAAAACCAAGTCTGAATGAAAAAATGAAGTCTCCAGTGAAAAACAGAATTAAACATGCCACAGTATTCCCTGCTATTTCTATCAGAAGCCCCAGATAGACTCCCTCTGGGTAAAGGGGTTCAAAATTCACTGGAGATCGCTTTGAAAGGAAAACCTTCTCAGTGAAGACAGGTATGTTTTTCTCCACGGTGTTGCTCTTTAAATTTAAACTTAATAGTTAATTAATGTTTTCTAAATCGATGTAAATATGTCCATGTTAATCTAATGCCACTTATTTCAGTATTCTTTTCAGAGGAGTAACTGCTTTTCTCCTGTTTCAAATCAAATACAGATTTTCTTCCCTATTGGAGTGGGTTTGATTTTATTGTTTCTCGATCTGTTTGTATTCACTTCTGCAAATGAAACAAAAGCTTTCCCTTTGCAGTTCAGTTTGCTCCTTGTCACGCTGGCAAAACCTACACAACAGCAGTGCTGCCGTCCCCGGGTCAGGCTCCTCCCGGAGTCGCCTTCCCTTGTTGTTGCAAACCTTGTGCTTGATTTCAAAATATTTCCCTCCTGGCAAAAAAAAATATTCTTTCCAGGTGAGTCCGGGGAGGTAGGCAGGCAACGACAGCATGGCTCTCCTGACTTGCAAACCGCCGCGCTGAAGGCTGTGATGTGAATGGTTTGGTCAGTTTAGCTGTGTTTGGAACAGACCCCGAGATAAACCCCCCAGTTAATCCTGCAACTGCAAACTCCAGCTAGCAATGAGCAAGTCCCCTCTGCTGAGATAAATCCGCAGGCAAGAAGCCAGTGGAGCTGTGATAGCGTACACTGACTGAGAATCTGGTCTGCTGTTTCCAAATAAATAAAAAAAACCCTCCGACAGAAGGTTGGCTACGTGAGTACATGGAGAAGGAGGCTTCAAACAGATAAATCTGGAGGAAAGCGCAAGGTCTGCAGGGGTTTTTGATGGATTACATTGCATGTTTGAACATAATACACATTAAGGCTGGAGACACTGATGCTTTGAATGGTGTGAAATTCCATCTAACGTGGGTTGTTTGCCTGCCACAAACATGTTTAGCACGAGATGGAACAAAGGCGAGAAAATCACAGCAGAGTTTTTGAGTGATGCTTGAAAAATTGTTTGCTCTTCCTCCCCCCACCATTTTAAAAATACTACTTTTTTCCTCCAGCCCCATACCTCTCACACCTTTTCTGGTAATGGCTTAGTAAATAATTCAGAGAAAAAACAAGAACCAGAACTGAGCGTAATAAAAATGATGTCTCTATCTGCTGTTGAGGCGCATCGTGCCACTTAAGTAAGACAGATGGGAGGATATGCCGTACTTTGCTTAGTAAACTGCATTGAGAGAAACTGAATAAGCCTGAAATTAGAGCAGAGGGTGAGATGGGGGTGGATGTACTGGTACAGTGTTGCCTGACAAAGATGCAGGGAAAAGTAATTTACTCTGAAATGACAGTTTGAAGGGGGAAGAAAAATAAACACACAGGAGGGAGCTTAGACTCATTAGCAGCCCAGCCTCAGTATTTCATCATTAATAATAATAAAAAACCCAGCTGAACCAGTGACTCACAATAACACTCAAGTCTCTGGGTCTCCATTTTTAGTTAACACATAATAACTGGCAGTGCAGTGGGAATGCAGGATGAGGAATGGGGCAGATATGACGTGGGCTGCTGCCTCCAAAGCTGTGGAAGGCACGGGCGGCCTCTTCGGGGAGCAGCGCTGATTTATGCCAGGCCAAGGCAAAGGCAATTAAAGCTGCAGCGTTCCTCCATCTTCAATGTGTCCCGAGCACTCAGAGAACCAGCCCAGCTACGGCAGCAGGGCTGGCTGGGGCTCCATCGCTCAGACGACTTCCACTCGCTTTTAGGAACGTTCCCCTTAATGTGAAATATATTCTCTGCCTATGGGAAACAGGGAGGAGCGGAGACAAAGGGCAATAGCGGTGGTGGCTTGTGGAGGTCACGACAGGGGACGGCAACGTGGGTCGAGCTTAAACTGAGATGTGAGCAGACAGAGTGCTTTGACCTAATCCAAGTTTAAGGACTAGGGTTGGTCAAAATAATGTTTTTACCACTCAATATGCAAAGCATTTATCTCACTTAGAAACCTTCCTGTTGAAATACATTTTCCGTTCTGTCTTCTCCACATCATGCGGGCTGTGGTCTTCTCAGCACTGCAAACTAAACAAGCTCTGGCCTGGATCAGTATTTCGGTGGGAAACCAGCCAGGGAAAAGGAGGATGCGAATGTTGTTCATGCTTCAGTAAATGGCCTTTTTTCCACAGTCAGTAATGAGCCAGTATCTCAGAAGGACAGCATGCCATGTTTATCGTGACGTCCCATGCCCCTTTTCTTTAGATTATTGCCCTAATTCTGCAGTGCTAAAGTATCTCTACGTGATTCAGTTGTAGAAAGAGCTGGCAGTCCCAACGGCCAAAGATCACCTATAACTGAAAGCGCGTTTTCAGTTAAGCCTCAGACCCAATGTGCTAAGCAATTCTGACAATCTAAACACTTATTTTGGTGCCAAAATGGAAGCTGAGCTATTTAGAAAAGCTTGTCTTTGAATTTTTGAGTGTTGAAAATTTGGCTTTCACTATACCTCAGATTCAGGCCTTCAGTACTTTGCTTCCACTGGAAACCAAATAAAGCATAACATCCCCAGAAAGTCCCACACTGCTTTAAGGTTGAAGCATAATTTATAAATATTGATTGTGTGCTGGAGGCTCAATCTTGCAAGGTGCTGAGTACACACACATCTTACTGATGCCCTTTGGACAGCCTCAGGGGAAAGACACTTGATAAATGCACAATACAGTTATTCTAGCAACAAGAAGTGCCAAGTACTGTTATTGTTACGTCCCTTCAAACACAAGTGCAGATTTGTTTTGAAAGCACACATATAGTGGAAGTTGCAAGATAGAGGTTCAATACATTAATTATGCCTCAGTATGAGAGCTCTGACAGATTACGGGCAGACTAATTAAAATTCTTTAATTAAAATACATGGTTCTTGCAAAACTCAGACTGGACACGGAAGAGCTGGCTCTGAGAAGGTTGGAAACGACCTTCATGAAGGCACCCAGAACCAAACGAAGCCCAGTGTCTTCACTCCGCTCTGCATCAGCAGATCATCAAGATCTTATGTGTGTGTGAACAGCTGACTGGCAGATCTTGCACGCGTTAGGAGCAGACTGAGTGCTCACCCTCAGTCTCAGTGAAGGACACGGTGCCTGCCCCCAGAAAGAAGTTGTCTTGTTGTCTGGTTTGCTTCCATCTCGGAATCTGGACGGATTGAGCCCAGACTGGCTTGCCGAGGGAAGCCTCACGTCCCATTCCTGCCATGCCAAGCATTGGCCCTGCATGGAATGGAGAAATGTGACATGTCCCTACGGCTTATTGTACAAGCATATAAGGAGAGCAACAGTCTGGACCTTAATGGGGTACTGTAGTGTTTCTTCCACAGAGATGTAATTTGAAAGGGTCTGTTCATAATCCTGGAGGAGTGCCCCACTGAAGATCCTAAGCTCAAAACTGGCAAATCCTTCACTTTTTTAAAGCAAAGCTTCTGGTTTTCCCTTCTTTGTTCTGTACCAGAAAGCACAACATTTGGGTTGTAAAGACTAAGTATCAATTTATGTTTTATCATGAAAACCTTGGCTTTCAGACTCTTTCTATAGGTTCAACTGAAGCTTTTCAACTGAGTTATGGTTTATATTTACATAAATTACCATATGAAACTTGTTAATATTTCCTGAATATCCTTTTTCATAGCACTATTAGACAAGGTTCTGCGCTTTTGTTTGGGACTCAATGTCAGCAAATCAGAATTCATGACTGTGATCAGTTAGGAATACAGCAAAATAATTTATTCCCTAACATACAGTCTGGGTGTCAAATAATCTGTCCTAAGAAACACTATCTGAAATCAGCAGAATTTTATCATGCAAATTACAGGAAGTGTTGTCGTTGGGAACAGCGGGAAGTTCCTGATTCACTGTCATTTACACATTAAATGAGCTCAGACTTGCTTCATGGAAGGCACTGCGCTGGGAACATGCTCTGGTCTCAGGCTTTTTTTAGAATCACCAATAGCAGGAAAGGGCAAGAAGAATTTCACCTATTGAGAACAGTTCGTTGTTGGATTTCTTCATCTATAGCATAATTCCCTGCTGGTATAGTTATTTCATCAATGAGTTAGGCAGCAAGCTTTATACCTCTCCACTGAGTCTGCCTGTACTGTGGATGAAAAGGTGCTTGGTGCGCTCTGTACATGTTAGCCCTGGAGCTGGGAGTTTGGGGAGGGATGGAACAGTATCTCGCCTGGCTCCAAGTGAGGTGCTGGGGACACGCTCTGCTTGAGACAGAGTCCTGCAGGGTCTTGGCCCACAGCCTCACCCCGAAAGCAGGACCTAGCCATCATTTCTGAGCGCTAAGCCCTGTGGCCTTGTCTTTGTTGCCGAGAGGTTTACCTTTGAACATAAACTATCCCTAGGTAAAAAAAGCACAGTGAAGATAGTCATATTTGTTTTCCCATGAGAGTAGCACTATATTCTTACCAGTGTTGATCTTGGCAAGTTTGCCAGGAAATGACAGATTCACTTCAGATTATATCTGTGCAAGCTGGTACTAACCGATAGTTGGTATCATCTCCTGACTGATGCTGACACATGTGCAGTCGAGCGTTGTCAAGCAGACACTGCTGCCCGGGCAGGTACGTACATGAGCAGTGTAACACCTAAACCTGCCTGACCCAGAGGAGACCCCTGGGCTGGGGGAGCTCTGGCCAAGCTCTCCAGAGCACAGCACATCCTAAAAGGAATATTCTCCCTGCAGCACACAGAGATACTAATGCACTCAAGATCAGCCCTACTTTCCTACTTTTCATGGAAAATCGAGAGGGAATTCCCCAGAATGATCAACCGTTCTTCAGCAGCGTTGTTCTCCCACCCATAACAACAGGCTGGGTAGGACAGCAAATCTGGACTGCAGATGTTTAATGACAAGGGATGAAATTAGATTCCATCCCCAACTGAGTCTAATTTCTCTGAGGACCATGAATCTGTCATTGGAAAGGGTGCTCACAGGAGTGGATGACAGTGCTTACTCAGGGCAATGATGTATTTGTGTGATCCACGTTAATTCAATCTCGGTCTTTCTCCTCTTCTGTAGGTGAGAAACACACAGGGGTTTCTGAGGCTACTCAGTGTTTTAAAGTTAATAGACCTAATACTCTAGTTCTAGCAATAAGAACTCCTCCCTTTCCAGTCTGTGTTTATGTGAAATTAGTTTTTCACACATTAGATGTTCCCTGGGCAGAACTTCCGAGACAAGGAATTCCTGGTAAACATCGGAAAGAAAAGCTGGAGCTCAAGCAGAGGGTCAGTTTGCCTCCGCAGCCTGGGCTTTATTTCTCTAAGGAGCACCCCCAGCTCAGGCATGAGCTGTGCTTGTGTTTACCCTGACACCGAATCACCTTCCCTGTACAGCGGGGGTGTGCAGAAGAGTAGAAAACATTTCAGTGACAACACAAACCCACAGACCTGTGCAAGGGCTCCAGCCGGGCCAGAAGCCAGCACCATACAATCCTCGGCGTGCCATGGCTGAGGGGACCCGACACGGACTCTGAGGGGGCTCTGTCCCTGCAGCTGCGTCAGGTTTTAATCCCATCACTGTGAAGCATCCACACACAGAGCAGCTATAGGCAGAGCTGGTGTAGTGGAGGAATGCTCGCCAGTCACCAGTAGCCCTGCAGCGGGAGGGATTACACGCTCACCTTGCATGCAGGCAGGGAGAGCAGCACAGCGGAGCGGGACACAACACAAGGCAGACGAGAGCTTTTTCAATGCTTCAGAAAGTAACAGACAGAAAGCGTAAATATGATTATATTATTTTCCCATCTTTTTCTACTTCATTTCCACTGTCAAAGATGGAAATCTACAGCGCCTACTATCTAACGCTTTACTCTTCCCCCTTTCTGGACTAGCAGCAGTGCAGAGTTGTTCTCACTCCTTCATTCACAACACCGAGATAGGAAATTCAGGAAGTTTTAGTCCCGCTTTCAGCATTTATATTTCAAAGGGATAACAATAAAAGGTATTATTTGACTTGTCAATGACAAACTAACTAGACCAGAGGCTGACTACGCAATGGAGACTGGGCGTCTCTGTGCGGGGTTGCTTTGACTGGAGCGAAGGCAATGCTGCTGGAGAGCACGACTGTGCCTGTGCCGCTGGGCTGCCGCGGCAGAGGAGCTGCCCTGAGGAGCACCAGTCTCCCCCTGGACCTCCACCGCTGTCCCACACGAAGGATTTTTAAGATCATAGCATCCAGATGTAAGGTACCAGCCTACACCAGGAGATGCACTACCTCTGTTAAACTGGTGGGACTCCAGCTCCATGTTGCTCTAGAACTCCACGGAGTTGATAGGTAGAAATTTTGTAATATCCAGCCATTTAAGTTGCTTTTTTTGGTGTTTTTGTTTGGGGGTTTTGGGTTTTTTTTTTCCTTGATTAAAGTACCCTCTTCCCAATCCAGGCCCTTTGGAAGAGTTGAGAGTTGCCATTTCAACTGCTAGATGCTTTTCACTTCCTGTTAATCCCTTCCTCCCAATTTGCTGTTTCACCCTGCTTGCATTGGAACAAGGGGGAGCTGAAGATAAGCAAAATAGGCCAAACTCCCTATAATGGAGAGGTGATGAGATCACCTACCATCTGGAGYCTGTGGTCTTCCAAAGAGGAAACTCAAAAACTAATTAAAAATACTCTGTGTCGTAAAGGCTAAACTGCCAGCGGGACTGAGAATAAATTGGAGATCATTAGACCTTTATTTCTCTGCAGTATCTTCCAGTAATTTTAGTTTTGTGAACCAAACAGTTTGTGGCAGGGAGGAAAGCCAATATAATAGGAAGAGGTTGCAGCAAGTCATGCAGCTCCGAGAGCTCGGAGTAGGAGCTCTTGTCTCTCAGGATTGTTTTACTGACTTCCATCTGCCATCTTTGGACAGGTCCAAACCTCCCAGTCACACACTCTCCTCTCCTGACAACAGGGAAATATGGTTAAAATGACAGTGCTGGGAAGGAGATGTCCAGATCCCAGGAAAACCATCAGAAATCCCTCCTCAGTTTTAGGCTCCTCCACAGTTCCTATCCCCTGCCTACCCCTGCTCACACATACCAGAAGCCCTTCTCTAACCYCTGATCTTTGACTCTAAGCTCACCTCGCCTACATATGAGCAATCAAAAGTGGAAAATACCAGCCCCTCTGCAACGCTCATTCTTATTACAGAAGGAACAGAATAACGTTTCAAGTTTCATTTTGGTGACAAAATCTCTCTAAGACATCACACACAGACAGCAAAAGCTAGTGACCTTCAAGGCTACTAAATGGACTTACTTTTTTTTATTCTAGCTTAGACCAAAAGGTATCACGGCAGTAATCACTCTCTACGCTCGCCCCGTGCAGCATGCTGCCTCGCTGCCTGGTAAGGTCAGAAGGCTCATTGTCAACAAACCTGCTAATGGCAATCACACAAAAGGCAATTTCTCTTCCAGGGCCCATCACTCTATTAATGAACCCGTAAGCTAAAGAACAGCAGTTTCCAAGATTTATAGACATTTCTTTGCCTGTTTGGGGGCTATCAGCTCTGGAGAATAATTTCATTTTGCCAGACTGGATGGGATCAAGACAGGCGTCTACCTTGCAGAAGGTGTTTTCTTTCCCTAAATGGACTTTCCATGGTATTGCAATAACAAATGGAAATTAGACTGTGTTTTTACTGATAAATCCATGAAGTGGACACTAGTGCTGTGGTCTCAATCTCTCTCTGCCATTTGATTTACCAAGGCTCGTCTAGAAGGAGCTACAGAGTTATTTTTGCACCAGAGGTCTCTGGGTTGCAATCAACGACTTCATTTTTTCAGTCACTTAGCATCTGCTGTGTTGATTTCCCATTGATTTTTATCTGGACGTAGCCTTTAAAAGCTGTTATAGTGAAGCCCAAATAGTAGGCTTTCAAACTCATAAACATGGGTTAAGGCGAAGAGCAACTTTTGGCCAAGTGCGAGAATTGTGGAGAAGTGGTGCAAAGCTGCCCACTCTCGCCTTAGAACATCTCTTCCTAAAAAAAAGGACAACAGAAAATGGAGCTGGTGCTTTCTCAGGTGATCGCCCAGTCTGCAGGCAGCCTCGACAGCTCAGGAAGGCTGTCTCCTGGATTTCTTCATTATATGTCTTCCTTAAAGATCTTTTTTTAATGTAGTGTAAAACATCAGGGAGACTGGCTTCCTGATACTGAGCAGCTCATTACAGAAGAGGCCCTGATTTTGCTGGGGTTTCTTTCATTTTCCTGGTCCTTAAACAGCAATTCTTAATGCTCCATGTGAGAAGCAATCAGTTTATCAGAGAGAGGAACACTGAATCATTGCGTGTGACAGAAACTCACTTGTCCTCTTGGTGAAAATGGCCATAACCTCATCAAAGCTTTTCAGGAGAGATGATGAAAAGTGCTAATAGGAATTAGGTATTTAAATTGATGACTCAGTCAGGATTATTCAAAGTGATGCCCTGAAATTTGTTTTTCTCAGATGTTTGAGCCCCTCCGAGGGCCATAGAGGACCAGAACAAACACTAGAGATGAGAGAAGTGGAAATTCTGCGTGCCATTGCTTTTTCACCTTTGGAAAGATGGTTTTATCTACACACAAATGAATAGGACTTTCACTCCAGGGACTTTGCCATGTTTTAAGAGCTTTTCTTGTCTTGATTGTAATGCCATTTGAAAATGGATCTATGCAGTTTTATATTCTCTCCTTCCATTAGTCCCACCCTTGCCACTGACTGAGCAGCTCCTGTCCCAGGAGCACTGGGGTGAGTCAGGAACCGGGATCTAAGCAAGTCAGAAGACTGGGAGGTTCTTCTTAATACAGATCCCATTTCTTTATGAATTCATGCCATGTGGGGACCAAATTAATCTGGCTACCGACCCTCTGTAATTTATGTTCAGGCATAATCTTGAACATCTAAAAGGAGAAGTGTTTTATTTTCAAAGGAAAGCAAGCAATTCATAAAACATTATACGTTGACATTTTCTGGAGAATATAAAGGGGCTCATTGCTCTGATTTGGGCCCTATTTGCATAATTTTTCCTGCACTCACCACAGGTAAATCATGGTTAAATATTGAAGCATTTATCACCTGTGTATTTTCAAGCCAGACTTTATACGAGCATACAAGAGAGGGACACACTTTCTCAAGCACATGCATCAAACTGCAAAAATATTTTGGCACTCATCTAGCTCTGTGCTCACAAAATTAAGATCCTGGCCAGCTCTGGGCATAAACACCTCTCTTTGGAGGAAACTCACCCCAGGATTATTTTTCACATGACTACAAAGGAAGGTCCCAAAGCAGAGCTCACGTATGGCTGAAATGATGCATGGACTTATGCTGCCATCTGCACAGTGGTGAACTTCCCCCCGAGAATGCTCATGGAAATAAATATCAAGTAAAAGAGTGTTTGGATGTTCAGTCACCCACACCAGAGCCCCTGCTCTGTCAGCTGACCTGTTGTGATCCAAGTTTATGGCTCTGTAATGTTGAGACATTTAATTTGGCTTAGAATTACTGGCTACATCCTCAGCTAATGGAAATGGAGGTGACTTTACAGCAGATGCTGACATGAGGATCACATCTTGTTGTTCAAGTTCCTGTTCAGCAACTCTACAATATGTAAATGGTAGTCAATTAAAAAAAATATACATGACACAATAGAAGCTTTCAGCCTTTCACAAGTGAAAACGTGACAGAATAAAATGTGTCTGTTCCTACACTGTCCACTTTCATTTCAACCCCAAACTGTGACTGAGGGACAAATAAGTGAAAAGCAGAAACACTACTGTTTGTCACATAACATCAAACATTTTCCCTTGTCTCATCCGCCATTTTCCCTTCTGTTGTCCTAATAAATAAAATAATACTTTGGGGATTTAGATTTACAAACAAACCGTCTCTGTATTTGGCTATATCTTCTATAGCAATACAGGAGGAAGGTTCTGTTACTCAATAACTAACTGTACACAGAAAATGCATACAAATTATTGCAGCTGTCGCTATCACAACTTAGGAGTAAATGCAGATGGCATGAAATAATATTCACAAACAGCTAATAGAATTTTAATGGCTTTAAAAAGAAAATAAAATGAAAGACACTGTATTTACTTGTGATATGAAGGGAATTTATAGTGTGCCAGTGCAAGTAACGAGTCACTTTGGACCTTGCATTTTCACACATTCAGAAGTGGGCAAGTCCCTGTGGGTTTTATTTATGGGAAGTTTAAACAGCAATCATAATTTGTGAAATATTCAAGGATGCATCTGCATAAAGTATGATGTTTGCATTATGCAAATGTCATGTATGATGAATGAAATGCATCAAATGTCTTGAGGACACCCAGATGTTAAGCCTACCAGGATGCCAGGAAACATGGAAGGAGGTGAAGAACATGATTTCTTCTTGAGTTAATTGATTTTCATGTTCCAGCATCACCTTCTAAATACTTCCAATCAAGAAGCAAGCTACAGTCACAGTTCACTTGTTGTGGTTGTCTTTTTCAATCATCATTCTCACTTTCCTTTTCCCAGCACAGTCCAAGAGACAACACAGCCTTTTAAATGGTTAAATGAGATCATTTCCATATACACATAGCATTCAAGCGTGAATGCTCACTAGTTAAGCACTACATTTGGAGCTATGCTTTCTTTATATTTTTTGTTCTGTGGCCAACAAAACAGGCAGAACGGCCGTGCTACAACTCACTGTTACCGGCAGTCACGTACAAGCATTGAGGATGGAGGAATTCCAGTCCCAGCACAAAACAATGGCCTGAGAACCAGAAGGCAGATGGGGCTTTGCAGGGTGGCACAACACTGCTGTGCCTTTTGCTTGTARATTTGGGAGTACAGATCGTAAAGATCCATACGCGTTGAAGAGTGAAATTTATGAGAGAGTAAAAGCCTGTCCTATTAAAATGATCAGAAGCTGTGCCTTTGACTTTATTTAGATGTTATTTCATCCCCAATACTGAGCACATCCAGAACCACGCCCCCCCACCCTGAACCCCATTATTTTTTGTTGAGCTGCTCACTGTATAGACAACATAATACCAGCAGCCTTTTCTCACAAGTAAAAGGCCTGTGTCACACAGCTAGGTCTGCCGGAGCTGAGGGCTCTGACCTGATGTCCCAGAGCTGGAAGGAATCAGCTCGCGGTTATCATGAAATTCTGTAGCTCGTGGTGCAAATTAATTCTCAGATAAAGACCGTTCATCTCTTGTACCACACACAAGGCTGACCAACAGAACCAGAAGCTATTCAGAATAAGGGCAAGGGCTCATATAATTTTTACTGGTAGAATAGTGATGAATGAATAACTACTAATTATCACACATATTAGGAAAAATTTCTACTGTTCTTCTTGTCTTTGGGGCAAAGAGACAATGGCCATATTTCTATCCTGTTACTGCAGAAGAAAATAAGAAGTTKTATTTAAATGAACAGGGGCGTGTCAGTATAGCTTTTCCACATGGTAGAGGAGGACGAGGCTGCAGCAGGTGGGACACAGAGCAGATGTTAAACACGTGTTAAGAATTTACACACAATCAGGACCTGGCTTAGACTGTATTYGCTAAAAACATGAACATGCCAACAGTGGGAGCAATCCCACTTTGACCCAGAGGGAAAAGATTTGGGGTAAAATCCTTAAGACTATTGAAGCAACTGACAAACGAGATCTGTGATTTAGTCTTTTCTGGGCATAACCAGAGTGCCCAGCAGCAGTGCTTCACTGGAGGGCTGCAATCACGCCTGTCCACTGATGGGATCAGTCAGATCAGGCACCTCTGTAGAGCATCAAACCCCTTTCCTTTCTTGAGCTTAGGTGCTGGAGCAGAGTACGACTCTTAGCAGCATCACCGAGATGCTGTTGGTGAGATGTGCTATCCAAAGTTATTTATTTTTTAACTGAGGCTTTGAATAAAATTGAGTAAGCACATAATTAAGTTAGAAATGTAAATCTCAGTTAACTTCAATGATGCTGATCTTACTGATATGGCAAATCAGTAACTGTCTTGAAATGACAGATTAAAACTGATAAAAATAATTTTACTATTGAGCACATCATTTGATGTTGTAAAAATGGAATTTGTGAAAGCCAGTTAAAATGATGACTATTGAATCTGTTCACAGTGATAGATAGCTTTTAAATGCATGCAACTTGCCCACAATCTGAAATTCATAACAATTTTTGAAAATGTCCCTAGTAAAGGAACACTCACACATAAAAACACATTTTTGTCTGACAGAAAAAAGTATTCTACTTTAAATAGCAATATATATCCTCATACTCAGTTTAACTTTAGGAGAGTGATGTGTGTGTGCCTGTACTTAACAGCAGACGGCAGGTTATACGTAAGCTGGTTCCCACTCGGCAGCTGTTTAGCCTGAGACTCTTGAAAAGCCCATCAGGACTTTGCAATCCATATGGAAGAGTAAAGTCAAGAATATAATTTTTCTTGCACCAGACGCTATCAGACAAAGTGATTAAAACTACATCAGTCATTTGATGTAATAGGAATACTGCCTATGGAGTGGATTGCTGCTACAGGATCAATAGCTTCTGTTTTATAACAAAAACCAAATGCCTCGGCTTTGCTTGCAGTTTTTCTAGCAGCGAGGGGCTATTATCCAATGGCTGCACTCAATTCCATTGACATCTGCTCTTAAATGTTATGGATTCCCAAAGAGTTCGTGCAAATTCAAGTTACATCTGTCATTAAAACAAGTCTCTTCGGGAGTCAGAGCAATCGTGGTTGTGTATGTGTAAAGTGAGCATCCAATTTTGGCTTCTAACAGCTTAATGTCGCAATCTTTACTCTGCACAAATACCAACCCAGCAGCCAGGTGTGGGAGAGAGCGGATCAGAGGGACCTGCAAACTGATGGTCTGGGTAGGACCGGGCGGGCTGGCTGCTAACGTCACGGCTGGCGGACCGACCAACCACCCTGACTCAGTTTCCCCAGCAGCAGGGTGGGGATAACGACACTTATCCATGGTGTCCCTCAGGAAATTGTGGGGATTAGCCGGTTAATGTGTGTTAAGTGCCCCGGAGATGGAATATGCTAAGTAAGTGGAAAGCACGGTTATTAGCCGATCCCTCACCGCCCGAGCAGGATTGCTCCCCGCAGTCCCTTTCTCAGCGCTTTGCTCCATCTGCCCCTGCATGCTCTGATGGAGCCCGACCTCTCCTCACGGGAGAGCGTGATGCAGCCTAATAGACATCACTGCTCAGAAGCCATCTCTGATATTAAACCTCAATATTCTTGACTTAATTTCAGCCCATGTTTCCTTGCTCTACCCTCACATTTAGCACTTGCATTTTATTTGTCATTAATAACACATACCAGAATATATAGTGGTAATAACATAATAGCACATGATATTGTTCTTCCTTTGACTTGGGACTTCCTCGCTCTTTGCTGATTTGTATTGCAGCTCTCCTTAATGTATTTCATGTGTGTGAGGGTGAATTTATACGGCAGTGAACCAAGGCACTGGCTTTAATGCATCTCTTTCCCTCGCCTCCTCCGAGTGCATGAATCTTCCACCTCCCTGATGCCGCACAGATATTAAACACATTATTCTGGTTTGATTGAATACTAGTGAAATTAAATTTCTTCAGTGACTTACTCMTTTCTACCGAAGCTGAGCAGGGAATACACACTCAGGAAAGTAGAGAGGAAAGAGGAAAGAAAAGGAGAGGATCAAGCACTGAACTAGAGTGACCCTTTTCACCTCCATTAGCAAGTTTTATGCTAGATATGATAAATTTTAGCTTCAGTGGTGCAAATTCCAACATCTGCTTCATCTCTGCCTCACAGACGTGTTGACAGGTGTAGTCTCCTTTTCAGTATTGCTTGGGAGCTGACAGATGGACTGTCAGCAGTAAATAAAGGGTAAATCCCACTGGCAGTGGCAARGGGCTCCTGAACTTTTCCTTTGTTTTCACTCATTTGATTTCACGTCTCTAGACTCTGTACTCACTGTCTTAACAGCATTTAGCAAGGAATTTCCTTCTCTCTAATCCTTTCTCTTATCTCCCTTGAGAAGATGAAAGCTAAATGATGTTAATCTGCCAAATATTTCTGATCATTAAGAGTGCAGTAGAAATTACCAACCTGACTGGAAATTAATTGCAAAATAAAATGAGGTTGGAGGGGAATGTCAACATCTGAACATCGTTTCTTCTCACACATTGAAGGACAGTACCCTGCAGGTCTAGAATTCAGCATACAACCAGAATTGATGAAACGGGGCATGGACCAGCCCTCTCCAGAGCCAGGCCATCCCATGGTGCTCGCCTCCAGATGCTCAGTCCAGACTACTTGGCAGTAAGGCACCAATGTCCTAGCACTGCCCCCTTAATTCTGCTCTATTTTAGCATACAATATTTGCTGTGATTATGTTGCAACTATGCTGACATCTGGTTTTGCCAGTATTTCAGCAAGGCTGAGATGTCACCACCAGTTTCCCTTCCCAGCTTTGTCCCCACAGCCGGTTCACTGCGTAGCTTTGGCCCATCCAGCTCAACTACCCTGTGAAGAGGAACACGTTTTAGGTCCTTCACAGTAACTGAAGCATTTAGGCATGAGATGAATGAAGCGTTTGTATGAAGAGAGGTGACAAGTATTTTCCCGAGTCAGACCTTTTCAGCTACGTGTTGAAAAGCATTGTTATTAATTTAAAAGGATAGCCACCAAACCCCACAGATCCCTGCACAGGTAAGGATAATATGTGGCTGTCCATGGCTGATGGGACACTGACAGCCAAGATCTTCTGCTTTTTTTTGTTTCTCCTTTTAAAAGCTTTGTGTAATTGGCAATAATTAATGCTCAATAATAATGGAATCCATGGGAGACTCATTAATTATACACCCTCGCAAAAACTCCAGCAGATGCCCTACACATTACTTTGTTATTATTTAATGGTATTGGTACAACGGGGATTTGTGCACAGACACACGGCAACAGAGAAGGATGGCTAATATAAAGAAGCTTGCTCCCCCACACTGCAGTTTATCTTCAGCATAAACTTGTGACTTGATAGACAACCTTTGTTAAACAAGAATTGTAAAGCCAACATAAGATGGTTAGGGGATTACAGATTTAATTATTTGAAAGTTTGGTTGCTCACAAGGTTTAGTTGTAACAAGAATAAAGAAACTCTGGTACTTTTTCTGCACCTGTCAGGAATACAAAAATTCATACTTGAAGATCCGAAGCCACTGAAGTGGTGAGAATCTCATTTGCTCCAATGTACTTTCACTTGGGTCTGAATGCATGGAATAAAATAGCAGRAGGCAAATCCTGATTTTTTTATTCCACTCTTATTCATGCAAAACTCCTGCTAATGTAAGCTGGAGCTCTAGGGGAACAAGGGCACTGCCATGTGTGAATAAACTGATCTAACATGTCTTTATTCAAAGCTTTCTATCTACCCCTATCTCCCCAGACAATGAATGAATCTGTCTTCTCAGGGACAGAAGAAACATCTCTAGGATTTGGTCATAACAATGCAGGAAAGTTTGTTGCTTCCTAACAGAGCAAGTTTTTCTTGGATTTCGTAATTCCTCTTCAGCTGCTGTTGATATTTATAATACTTGAGCATTACAAGTAGAAAGAAAGAGAATCCTGGACGTTCTTCGACAAGAATGAGGTTACCCACTGGGAAATAAAAACATGCAAAAGCCACTTCGCTGTTCTTATTTTTCTGATTAAAGAAGCTAAGCTAAGATACCAAGGAATTTGCTGGCTTTCCTGTTGGATACATCAACAATCTTCCTGTGTTATAAATCACATTTTGTTGCTTTTTTTTTTTACATTAGTTGTACAACTCCCCTTAGCTTAAAATATTCCATGCTCATGAAGGTTATGATAACCTGTCTATCTACAGAGCAAGACAGTACAAAGGCATTTTCTGGGTAATACAAACTGTTCTGCACCAAGCAATAACAATCCTTCAGGCGGTTCTGCAGAGCAGCAGAGGTACCCGATAACCCGCACGGTGCAGGCACAGCCTGGCTCTAACCCTGCCCGTCATGGGCTGGCACAGGGGACCCAAACCGGCCGGGAGGAGGGAAATAGCAAAAAGCAGAGAGAAGTGTCTTGCAGGTTTTCAAGCTGGGTGAGGGACGGGGAGTCTCACGGCACTGGGGGTGTTTCAGTGGAGCAGAAGTCAGTCCTGCGGCATTAAAATCAAGGAGGGGGACTAGTTGAGTCCCCAAGGCCCCTAGGCCCAGCAGAGAGCGACTTCACCCACATTGGGTGAGGGTCTGGCTGTGTTCTGGCAGACACACACCAGAGCTCCTGCAGCATCCCCTGTCCC
The DNA here is from genome assembly GCA_035582835.1 of Phoebastria nigripes. Lineage (NCBI taxonomy): Eukaryota > Metazoa > Chordata > Aves > Procellariiformes > Diomedeidae > Phoebastria > Phoebastria nigripes. The sequence continues at coordinate 1,752,712 of JAYKAV010003266.1, read as the reverse complement.
AAACGAGAATTGGCAGATGGTATCATCAAACACTTAGGAGTTTATTTGCTCGCGCGGAGCCGTGCATGGGTGATGCTGCTGATCAGACAGAAGCTGCGAACAGGCGCCTGCTCTGCGCTTCAGTCCTGAGCTACTTCTGTGAACAGCCAGCAAACCCGCAATCCTCGAACCTCTTTAATATGAAAGGATTAGGACACAGAGACTGCATTAGCTTTCATATGCGCTCACATGTCAAAACCAAACCAATCAGGAATAAAATACTCTGATGTAACTTAGACAAAAATTCACAACTGCTTATAATACATATGGAAATGACAGACCCAGGGAAAAACTGTACCACATTTGAACTTCAAAGCCTTTTCTTTCCCTTAGTTCCTAGCTGCTTGCCAAGACCTGGTGAGTCCATAGATCTGGGTTTTCTCTGCAAAAGCTGGTGATAGTTACTAGTGCTTAAAACTACCTAGGGAGACAGTGTCTCTGCAGTCATTAGACTCATTAGGCTGCTTTTCAGGTTGAGAAGCAGCTCTCCAGAGCAAAACTATTTGAACACAAAAGTTCGACCAGAAATTCTATAATACTTGGCTTAAAAATATTAATTTGGGGAGTGGGGAGGGGAATTAATGAATTTCACACTCATGAAGTGCTATCAGATTTTGGTGCCATCTGCTTATGCTTAAGACAGTTTCCAAGGCAGCTTTCCTGTTCTGCGTCAAGCCTCTCCTGGTGAGAGACCATGTATGAGGGAAAGGGTAACCTCTTCGCCGTGCTTGGCCTCCCAGGGGAGCCTGTATCAAGCATTACAGTCTGACGCTGAATATATGTGCAGTCAATTTATAAATAGCAACAGCTTTTAACTACTTTGTTGAAGGAAAGGGTGAAATAAAATAGAATCAGAAAAAAATGGTACATCGTGTGGCAGAACAGATTCACACTCTTCTAAAGACAATTTTGTGTTTGTTCTATACTGTATTCATTTACTCTCTATTAATCCTAAACCATAACAAATTCATAGAGGAATTACTTCACTCACCAGAGAGAAAGCAATAGAACAAGCAAAATCCTAGCACCAACATAAGGTGGAAAGAAGCAAGCACATAAGGGAGGTTATTGCACATTTTGGAAGGAAGTAGAATATAATTGCTCTTATTAGAGACTACTCAGGACAACAGAACCGGCTTCCAAAACGGCCATGAGCCGCTGCTTGTATAAAGTCATGGGACACACGTCCTAGCTATTTGTCTGCATCAAAAGACAGAGTATCTCTTTGAACAGAATAAAGCACCAACTCAGAGGGGAGTCATTTTCTGAATGGTAAGAATTACGACAGTGTACCTCGGAGATCTTCAATGCAAATAGTCACCTCCCCTGACACCGCTCAGCTTGTGAGATCTAACAAGATCACACAGCACAACATGGGCTGAATGGGGGTTAAAGTCCTTTGAAGAGACGCAGCTGAAAACACCAGTCGGATGTCAACAGAAAACCCAGTAACGGCATTTGTAAACTCGCATTTACTGTGATGACGCTGGAATGTAGAAGCCTTCTGTTTGGGGAGATTTTTTGCCTATTTTCCTACAGTTACAACTGATAGCCAGATGACGTTACACTACATAGTTTGTCTGTATCTGCTTTTGCTTGGGCGCATTTCTTTTGCTCTGGTCACTTCATATACACGTTTTGGTGCTCTGCAAGAGTCTGTCTCAGCACTACATTCTGGGTGTTGCACACATGCTACTAAAGGAAAGTTTCGTATATTCACAGAACTAATGGCAACAAAAGACATAAACATATCCCATTTAACTATTAATTACATCAACTGTCCCTCAAAAGTCAATGATCCTGTCTGATCATTCACCCTTCCTTAAGTCCCAAGAAATCTGACCCTTGAGACAATCGAGGCTGTGTAGCTGTTCCAAGTTTAACATACAAGTGGCAATGGGTCCAGTACTGCCCAGTTCAAGAAGTAAAAGAGCAAWCCTTGCCCTAGACAGCTTAGAGCACAAGGGATTTTGTTAAAAACACAGCCTTGACTCACGCAAAAAGGACAACACAAAGAACTTGTGGTGCCCTGCACCAGTGGGGTGCGGGCGTTACGTGTTATGTCATGTCATGTCCTTCAAGTATTTTTGGAAGGTGGGAGTGAGAATGTCCATTTCTGGAAGAGATGGAAAAGAAGCAACAGCTCTGCAGAGATTTGCTTGAAATTTTGTGCATGATGATTTCACAGAGAGCTTTCTGCTGTTGACCCCAGGTGGTACATACATAACTCCTCCAGCACAGAATACACACAAACCTTATCTAGAGACATTAAAGAAAGTTGCTTGACATTGAAAATCAAATTGATTTCTTGCCAAGATTTCACAAGGGCATGTGTGACAGCAAATGACATGCTTAAGCCTTGCAAGAAGAAAATAAACATGTCCAATGCAAAACCCATCCGTTTCTGTGCCAGCTTGAATTATGCACATCTGTACTGATTTGACACCCAGCTTGCTTGGCAGCAGAGGCAACGTGTGTGTTGCCACAAGCTGAAATAGATAAATAGGGTAGAACAACGTTCTCTGTCTTATATAAGGGTGCAGAGAAAGCAGCTCACAGTTTTAAGGAAATAGTGTCCAGTCTCTTTGTTTCTCACTTTCCTATTCAGTAACAGTTGCTTGGAAAGCCTTGGACTTTATTTTTCAACTTCCTTTTCCTTTTGTGCTATGTACTGAACAATTAGCCATCAGGAAACTGTTGACTTTCTGCTTTCTTATGACTAGGACAGAATTTCAAGTCCGGGAAAACCAGCCTTTTTCCAAAAAGCCAGCAATTTAGTGTTTAAGGCGCTTTGATGGATAAGAATACCTGAAGCTCACACCCCTGCTCCAAATCTGGCTGAGCAGGCACTTGAACATAAGGCTACCATATCCAGAGTGACTTCCTACCATTAAACTCTAGGCAATTTGGGGGTCCCTCTCACCGACTGCCTTTTCATTTCCTGGAAATTTGTGCTCCTGTGTGAAATGAGGTCAGCTGTCTGAACTCCAATTTTTAAACAAAAGCAACGCAAACAGAATTGCTCRCTATTGCCCTGCTGTGTGACACAAGGTCTCATATCCTTCTGATGTCATTTCTCTTGAATTATTTGTCAAATCAGAGTGTAGACTCTTCAGGCCAAGCACCATCCTTTAGCATGAGTGTATGTCATGCCCAGCACATTGGGACCACTGGCTGCTGGGATGCTATAAATAACGCTTCCTATTTCACTACCTGGTGAACAGAAACAAATGTTTCTTTAAGTCTCTGCATACTTCCATCCACCAGAGATTAATGTAACTGCCATATCCTGCCGTGCATTTTGCTATATTAACATAAAGTTTCTATTGCACAGCAGTTTGATCCATTTGTGTTTATTTAACTCCTGTGTTCTGACAGAAGAAGATGGAGAATCTGCATAATTAATAATGACCCAAGCAATCTCACTTAATGCCTGTTCTGAAACCCCTGACTATCCTTGTTAACTAACGACATCTATAACAGTGTCAGACAGGTAAAAGACTCCTTTAGTCTGCTGAGATATTATTCACCTGGGATTATCAATGGGTGTTTTTCAGCTCTAGCCATTAGCTGGAATTGCTCAGGTCATTCATAAAACTTCTTTTACTTTTCACGAAGGAAGCACAAAAGCAGGGCTGGAGCAAAAAGCCGTGCATCAGGATGAATCTCTTGTTTATACATATATTGTTGTAGCCCCGCTTTGCCGTCACCAAGGCAGAAAAAGGGATAAGATGTTCTCCCGACAGCTTTGGAAACATCAATGCCTCGTTAAATGATCACAACAAGCCGTGCTTGCTGCAGAGGGTTACCTTCGTCCTCAGGACCTCCCTCTGCCCCTTCGAAAGAAGACAAACCGTTTTGGCTGCCTGCTGGGTCCGGGTGCCTGTCCCTGCGAGGCGCTGGAGGAGCATGCACAGCATCTCCAGCCTTCCAGGGTCTGCTGAGACAAGCCCCGAGTTCAAAGCCCAGTCCGTGTGATCTTAGCACAGACTGCCCATCAAACCTCCTGCTTTGGCTCAGCTTCCCTTTGAATTAAAAATACTCTGTTGCACAGCAAACTATTCATGCTGCCAGCGAGTCTCCAAGCTGTAGCCGGCACGTCAAGAGCAATGCTGCTTTAACTGTTGTCCCAACTTATTATGCAGTGAGCCTTAGCTGCCCTTAAGCATTTAGTCTGTACCAACACTATTTTTATTTTCATTTACTAGCAGTTTTGAAGGGATTTAAAGACCATGCTCCTTGTGTCCCTCTATCACAGAGCATCAAGAAACAGGGAAACTGTGAATTTTAAGGTCAGAAAGCTGAGGGAGACCAGGCTTAGCTTTCCGTTTGGTCAAAGAACAGATTCAGTCCAGTCCATAGGAGCAAAAGCTTCACAGGTTTTTCCTCACCGAGATGCTCCCAGCCTGAACAGCTCTTTGGGCGCATGGATGGTGGGTTTGGGCTTCTGACCCCTGTGGCAGCCCAGGCCACCGGGCCTTAATTTCCCCAGCCGCAGCCTAAGTGACGAGCATCACTTCTTGGCACCTCTCCCACCACTGCCCCAAGCTGAGCGGCTGCCGGAAGCGAGGCCCGGCGGCGCGGGCAGGCAGGAGCGCAGGCAGGAGCGCAGGCAGGAGTGCCACCCCCGATTTTAAACAGGCAACAGCCCCCTGGCCACAGGGTGCTTTTTAAAGAGGCCATGGGAGATGTGGGGCTCTGAGTGGGCAAAGGCTTTATTTCCTCTGACGAAGTAAACTTGTAATTCCTAGTATCAGAACAATGCCGTTTGCCAAATCAGATTAAATGCTTGTATCGGGGCTAATCAGATTCTACATTAATGAGAGAAAATATGAAGCTAATCAACACCCAGGCAGGTCTCTAGGCTGCAGGCCTATTAAACTTCATAAAAAATTAATGACTGAAAGAGCAAAATCGTTTGTAAGGGGTCTCCAGTGGCAGTGGAAGCGTCTTGAGCACCGTTCACCTCTCATTACACAGAATTAGCCTCACTTTCCAACCCCAAACACCATCTACTGAGCAGCGGTTTCTGCTCAGCCCTGGATAGCTCTGTTTCAAGAGAGTCCTGACATATTTATCCACCCTCCCTCCCTCCCTCCCTCACACCTTCTGCTCCACTTTCGTGATGGCTTTTTCCATTTTAATTAAGGAAATTTGTACTCTGGCAGCTCCCAGGAAATACCTTTGCTCCTCGAGGTCTGCGGGTGCCCGCGGCGAGCAGGGAGTGGGGCTGCTCCGGCGGCTGCTAACAGGGCGTGGGGCGGCAACCTGCGAAAGAGGGACGAGCTGGTGTAAGAACAGAGCGCGCAAGAAAACCTGCCGCCGCTCCGCCAGTATTTTTGGCTTCAGGATATTTTCCTGTTTGGAAATGGATTTTCATTTGGAAACATGAATGGGGGAAAGATTCTTTGCAAGACGGCTTTGCAGACGTTGGACTCCCGTCGGAGCTACTGGAACTTAGTCTCAGTGCTGCCAGTTTCACTGTGCCACCTCCAGCAGGTTATGAATTACTAATAAGATGCAAAAATGTAGATCACAATACAACGAACTGTACAAGAGTGGAAACAAGGCAGGTTGTTCTGGCTTACATCTGTTGAACAAAATGGATACTCCGTTGATTTCAGCTGTTCTAGTCAAGTATAAATAAGACAAGCTACACCTGCCTGGTCCAGTCCTTTTTCTCACATGCATTGTTCGAGTTCTCATGTAATTGCAAGGTTGTGCACAACAGATCACTTAAAGTGATCTTCTGTATTCAGTGTTGTGGAGGTAAAACAATCATTTCTTAGATTTTTTTGGCTGGGAAAACAAAAGACCATTACAGCAAATCTTAAATATTTAATGCAATATGTAAATTAGATGTTTAAGTACATATCTAGTTCAGTGAAAGAAAAGTAGAGGAGGTACATTAAAAAGTATGAGAAAGACATCTGGAGGATTCAATAATCATTGTTTCAGTACATGTGTCTCAGAAGACCCAGAGGTTTTGATCTGAAATATCTTCATGCCTGAATGGTTGTCAGGGGCATACTCCCGGTCCTGTTTATAACCTGGTGCAGCTGAATTAAGCACCTCTTGTTTCTTAATCAGGTTACAGGAGACTGTCATTTATGTCTTCAGTATTGAGACGTTACATTTTCTCTCCTTATGTGGTGTTGTAGTACATTAGTGGGAACTCATTGCCAGTAATGAACCTGCTTTGAGAATGGAAGTCCCACAGCTTATCATGGCTTAATCTTTGCACATTGCACTAGAGACAAGGCCACATTCTCCGCTGCCTTGGACTTTGCGAAATCATTTACCTCTGCGCAAATATGTGTACGTTTCTGCCATTTTGGTGTAGCAGCAGCTGAGGTCCGCTTTGTTCTCAGCTCGCAATGATGCACGAAGCTGCATGAGACACAGAGCAATGCAAAGCATGTTTTCTCCGACCCCGTCATACTGAAATCACATGAATTTGCTTCAGGAGCAGCACTGTAGAGCAGTGAGTAACTACAGAGTATTATGGTAGTTTGAGCTGTAGGATCCATATTGTGTTCCTATATATTTATATAGGCAAATAAGCTGTGGTTGCAGTTTGAGCAATGCCTGGGTGAGATACGAACCAAACTGGAATCATGGATACACCCTTCCTCTTCCTTCCCCTAAAAGGTTTGGGACACTTTCTCACCTGGCAGATGAGATTTCTCAGCCCCATAGTTCAGACTTTGGGAGTCCAAAGATTTGAATTTCACAGCTTAGTACACAGACAGAGAGGAAGCAACTTGTTTAAGTCAATGGCAAAGATATTTGAAATTCATCTTTCCTGACTACCAGCTTGAAGTGTCTCCATTTAAAAAAACACACAAGCCCCTTTGGAGATGCAGGTTCACATTTGTAAGACCTTACTCCTACAGAAGGTAAACCCAAGACCAAAAATTTATTTGAATGCGAACTATGTAGGTAAAGTGCTGGCTACGTGCTTGCTGGCTGCAACTCCAAAGCAATAAAACTGCTCTTAATTTCTGCATCATCTGTTCCAGCTCCCTCAAACAAAATACTCTGGGATATTCAGCAGCCATCAGCCTAACTTACCTGAACCCTGCTGGCTCCAAGCTCTGCAGAATAACTGCAGTATCTCATGGTAGCTTTTTAAAAAAATAATCCTTGCTTTTTTTTTTTCTTTGCCACTGAACAAAGGAGAAAGCGATAAAGCTGTCCCTGACTTAAATATAAAGTTGTCATCCACACTGCCAAATAGTCTCACCTTGCAAAAAGTTGCAATATGACAAAAATGCATGACCATCCCATCACAAAAAAGGGCAAGAATAAGTAGAAAGCAACTGGTCTGACACCTGAGGGCTCTTTAGGACTCTTCAAGCAACATGATTTTCCTGGACAGCGTGCATGGAAAACCACTGCTATCCCTATGCACACTAATGGCCACCTCTTTTGGAGTGTCAGCTGAGAAGACAAGCTTAAGTGGGGACGATGAAGAATCAATTCATGATAATACTTCTCCTACAACTGCTTAGCGGTGCACATGGAAAGATACTGAGAAGGGTTCTACGCTGCCAGTGCCTACATGGTGTCTGTGCATAAAGTGAGACTGGTTTTCAAGAGCTATCAGTCAATTATCCCTGTTCCAGAATTCAAATTAAGCAATTACTGGAGATCCTCCCTGATGAAGGCTCTAGGGATTTCCCAAATGAGACTGGTGATGCTGTCCTGTCATCCGGCACACCCAGCACAAGCTCACTGACTTTCTCTGGTCTGCTATTCTGCATTTCCTGGCTGTCTCTATAACAAATCTCCACTTGTGCAATGCTGTGGTTGGAAGTTGTGACCCATCATTCGAATTTCCCTGGCTTCTGCAATTCCTTTAACTGCACTGCTACATAAAGTTATTATATATCTGTGCCACTGATGTGTTCCTCCAGCACTTGTTTACTCTAAAACATTTTGGATATTATTGAGTAACAGAGGTGGGATCCGCCTGTCCACTGAGACACTAAGAAACCTCTCCTTTTAAAAAAATATAACTGTGATTTATCATCCATTGTAGCTAGACTAACTCTGAGGTTGGGAAGGTGGATGTGCTGGATACAAAAAGGATAGAACAAAGCAGGAGAGAACAGGTGGTGGGAGCTTTTGATGACCACACAGAGCATACAACATCACTAAGAAGATAGATGCAGCTCTTCCTCTAATTTATTATCTGCATTGTCTCTTCCAGGATCACATTGTCTGCAGGGCAGAGGAAGGGGCTGTGTGATCTCACATGAAGTAAGAGGGCAGGACTAGTGCAAAGAGCTCTGAAAAAAAAAAAATCAATTGCTTTGGTACCTCGGATTCTTAACTTTTTCAGGCAAAGCGTATTTATTGCTGAATCTCATCTTGTTACTAATATTCAGTTAGAATGCAGTAAGTGAAATCAGCTCGTTAGAAATCCAGGCAATGTATTCATGTGTTATTTTCTTCTCTTTTGGGAATCCTCTCCTGTGTAAATAAGATACATAATAACCCTTCTCTACATTTTACTCATGTGCGCTGCTTTTCAGCCATAAATGTCACAGTGCTAGTATAATTATCCCCATTTTCCAGAAGAAAAAAAGAAGCACAGAAGGGTCTGATCCACAAATATTACATGTGACAGCTAAATTTGGATGCCCATGTAGAGTGCAATTTTCAGTCCTCCCACCATCTCCTCTGGAACAAGGAGGAATTGCTCAGGCAATAGCATCAAAACACCCAATGCCTACAGTTAGGCTCAGATTTCCAAACTAACTCAGAAGATTGTTTACAGTTGGATGCTCCTGCCTTTGAAAAAACTAAAACTTATTTTTGTGTCTGAAAGGGGATCTGGGTTCTTCAGAAGATCTGATCATCTTCATCTTGGGGAGATCCCGGCACATGTACTCTCAGAAATAAAACGCTGAAAGGAGACCCAGTTCTTGGAAAACTGGATTGCAAGGCATTTTCTATGGTCTGAGTACAGCAGGTGTGGGACAAGGGCTCTCAACTTGCAGAAGCCTTAGAAGGATGTTTTAAATCCTAACTGTTTCAGCGAGCTGTTATGTATGCACATGAAAGGGAGTTTTATCTTGTATTTAGGCACTGACTTGTTAAGTCCATCAGCTCCTACTTGGCACACACAAGCACTCACACTGCACAAACAGACAGTTTAAATGCAAAGTGTATTCTCAGGATACACCAGCCACTGCAGCAAATTAAAGCCACTTAAATGCTGCCTTAACCTGAGCTAGTCCCTAACCTGAGCTAGTCCCTTATGTGCTGCTAAATGCCACGACAGCGCTCCCAGCTCCCACTGCTGAACCTGCCTGTGCTGTCATCTCCCCTTTGCAACAGGGAGAGACCGAGCCAGAGGCTGCGCAGAAAGGCGTGAGCATGGACAAAAATCAGGCTTTAAAGAAGATACAGAGACCAAAACACTAATCCTGCACAGGGAAGTCTGACGAAGCGTTTTTTAAAAATCCGCCCAGAGCACAGATGACAGGGAACATGAAGATAGTAAGACCCAACAGAGCCCATAAACTACTCAGCAAGATACAATGCCTCTATGCTCCATCTATCCCTCAAGGACCTACCAATTTTCAGCTGACAGTGCCATAGATTTAGCTCCATTTAATTTCTGAATTTACACAAAGACACTGTAAGTGATTGTGATTTTCCAGTGGAAAAATAGGGTCTCGCTGTATCTAACCCTCTGAGTATTTTAATCTTTAAATCAATAAAATCCATTAAACAAATTGCTCTCCCCCCTTCTCCATGCATCCTATCCAAACGGAATGGTTTTGCCATTATTTATTTATTTTGAAGCATGTTTCACAGCTCTGATGATGGATTGAGCGCTTCTGCTGGTGCAGTTCAGCTGTCGAAGGGTTGCAGCAAAATCACAGTTTCAAACTTTGAATGGAAACAAATGGCCTGTAAATGCAGTGCTCGAGAGGAAAAGACACTCCACAAAATGCCTGAAATGTTTATAGATTTTAGGCTTCATGCTCTGTATGTGCAAATCAGAAGTAATGATTAAAAACAGCTCTTCTCTTTGGAAAGGTTAAGTGTCTCATCTCATACAAAGGAACTCTGTGTACCAGCACTCTTAAATCCTGGAGTGAGATCAAGTGTGTGCAGTCTTGATAGCAGAATATTTAGTGATAAAGAATGAATATCGGGGAGGATTGAAAATATGGAGAGCAGGCAGATGTGCTGCAGCAATTGGAACTGTATTGACAAGACTGAGTTGGAAATTCACCCAACAGAGAACACAAAAAAACCAGAAAAATAGTTGGAGGTTGATGTGTTTAGGTGAGGGTGTATCCTTACCATGCTGAGGAGATAAAGGGATGAAAAGATTTCCCTCCCCCCCTCGCAAGGAATTCCTGCTCAGTCTGGGTACGGACTAACAAACAGGCAAAATCTCTTTGAAAGCTGTATTTTAATATAACGGTGGTCACAGACTCCATTTCTCTCGAGTTTTGGAAAGCAGCAAGAGCCCCTTCATTTTTCAAGGCCAGGGTGAAGATCAGGGATGGCTTTCTCAGATACAGCCTTCAGAGCCAGGCTTTGCCCGATCGTAAGAGGTTAGCAAATTATGAACTGAGTATTTCATAATATACTTTAAAAGGATTGCGGGTCTAGGACATACACTCTGATCTCACTGAAACTGCAGAAACACACCACACACAAGTTTAGGTCTGGAAGCAGTAAGACATTTTTCTCTCTATGTATCAGCCCATTTCACACTCAGCAAACAATGAACTGGGTAGAGCCCTGTATGCCTAGTGAGAAATATTTTTCTTACTGGACTGTTGGAGCTAATGAGATAGTTTTCTAAATTAAGTCTCTAAACATGACATTAAGCAGAATGGGGAGGAGAGTAAAGGGGCTGGCAAGAGTCCATAATTAATTTTCTGACATTTGGAGAACTGTGACATTGGGTCTTATCTGTCTGTGATGAAATACTCGCCAGCCCTAAGGCAACTGATAGTATTTAACCAGTCTTCTGATATTCAGACAAATAACAACTTATTATGTCTCAGACTCAACAGAAGGACAAAAAAAAAAAAGAAGTCAAGGGCTTAAAATTAAAGCATTGAAGCATTGTTATGAATGAGCTTCTCGAGCAACGAAAATCCATTTTTGGTGTATTAGCATTATAAAAGGCAGGGTTAAAACGTTAAGTTCTGGCTCGTTTACAGGCCAGCACTCTGTGTCTCCTGCTTTGGATGGTATGGATACATAAGAAGAGATACTCTGTTGGCATAAGAAGGGGGAAGTGATGGGAAGGAAGCATGAGCTGCTGAGGAATATGAAGAATCAGCAACAGAGTCTAGAGCCTGGGGCTGTGGATCACTGATGTTTGCTGCTGGGAGAGGAACTTGTTTCTGTTGGCTGCATTTAGGGTCATCTGAAAATGAACCCAAAGAAGGGCACTGGCCAAGCAGATCTCTCCATAGTTGCTTGTCCGGCATTCACTGCAGAGATTTCACACACGTGGTATATCTTGCCAGTGGAATTGGCCATGACGCTTAATTTTTCTGTTTCCCGATAAGAAGAGGGGAGTAAGAGGATAATGCTTTCTTTGTCAGTCTTGTCTATACAGATTATGAACTCTTTGAGAGCAGATCTTCTCTTAATGAGTTTAACACAAAGGCATCTTGCACCAACAGTAATGCTAAACCACACAGAACTGTTTGGGTTCCTATTTAATGGAAAAAAAATAAAGAAAACAGCAAGTGCCAAGAGTTTGTAATTGGTAGCTACGTGCAGTCAGAACTCGACGATGAGTACCAGCGACCGAAGCAACCTATGGGAAATTTCCCTCCTCTGACCAGAGGACAGCTGCCAACACACGAGAAACAAGAAGAGGTTTTGTGAAGGATCCTTCATTTTGACTTCCTGAACGTGCAAAAAGCAGAAAATCTAGGAGTACAGTGAACCCATTTAAACAGTGTTTAGCAAGATAATTGCAGTAGCTAATTGCCAAATAATAATAAAACATCTTGAAGTTTGCTAATGGATGGGTTGAAATACTGTAATTCTTAACAGATAGCAATTAATACAGGCTTGAGTATCCAATAAATTAAGAGACCTCATCTATTCTGTACTGGAACCACATGATGACATACTATATGATGACAGCTCTGGCTTAGAAATCGGATATGTCTGGAATTCTTTTATTTTTATGGGGACAGACAGACATTCTCTAGTAGAAGCTAAATGAAGTTAAAGCCCTTTTGCAAACAGTTTGCAACCCCTGTATTCATTAAAGTCAAAAGAAATTGTGCTGTTAATCAAGTCTTCATTTTAAAAGGATCAGAACTGGGCCTGTCCCATAGCCCTCTCTCTCTCCCCACTTTTCCAATAATCACAGATCAAGCTTGTGTAAATTAAAGCCTAAATTTGGCTTTCTGTTTAATTTAGTTCTGTTCAGCTCTGGCCTTTTAGCCACAGTATCATTTGCAAAGTGTGACCAGGAGATTTGAGAGTAAATTTTTTGCTGGTTTTCCTTTGGTCCGTGATGCAGGGTATAAAGCTTTTCTTCTCACAAAATTCTATTTGCATAAAATATATATATTTGCTTGTACCATCTGAAGCTGACAGCATATGAGCACACTCCACACTCTGAAATAATTTTATTCCAAACTGAAAATCATGAATACCTCAGGGGGTGGAGGGTGTTTGGTTTTCAAGGCCATTGTTTCAGGCAGTGTCATGGAGCTTCTTCACTGTGAAGCAAAATTGAAAAGCAGGCTATTATAAGTTACATATTTCTGAAATTTCTCAGTCTCAGGGTCCTCAACATCACGATGTGTTACAGCTGACATGATCTCACTTGGCACACCGCTTAAAAACATTTGAACAAGGTTCTTTTCTCATTCTAAAGATAGAGCATAAAATTTTCTTTCTTCAAAGAAAAGAATGCAGCTACAGAAATCGTGTGTGGACAAAGCACTGAAGGAAAGCATCAGTCCTTGAATTATAAAGAGCAGTGCCATGCCATCAGGACTGGGTTCTGTTTCACTGTCTGCAGCACACACACATATGCCTTCCCCCCAAGATGCAGAATGAACCGTCAAAACCATCTGAAACCAAGGAAAGTCTATGAATGAGTTTGGAACTGTCACTACTATCATTTCTCTACTGTCACTGCTCTAAAAATGAGTATTTTCATAATGAAGCCAAAGTATGGTTATAATTTGTTAATAGCTGGGAGTAGAAGTTTGGCCCCTGCTCTGTACTGGTGCTAAAAAGAGGCCTCTGTAACCTCAGCCCTACACTGCTGCCTGTGAGCACCGTCAAGGCCAAGGAATGGTACATTACTGGTTCTGGAAGGCGGTATTCCTAACTGCCCTTGCTTGGGCCTTGTTGGCTGAGATGGTCCGTTTATTTTTTGAAAATGTTTCCATTTTAAGATGATGGCACCAGCAAAGAATGCACATTGGAGGGATGCAGCTGGTCCTCAGGTTGCAGTGACAGCCAGACCTTCGCTCTTGAAATGTCTTCAGCATATTTTCATCTTCTTGGTCATCCACATTTTAAATGTCTCATTTGAGCTGCTCCAAGTTATAACCTCAAACATGCCTGTGTTTGACAAGAATCTAAATCTAATCTCCAAAACACCTAAAATACTAGGCAGTATTAAGTTGCTGGGGTGTTTTAATTTAAAAAAAAGTGCAGCATGGGAAGAGATTTTCAAAGAGATAGTCTTTCTCTGAAAGGTTAGAGCAAGCTCAGTTGGGCTCAGTTGGGCAGCCACACTCTGAAATTAAAGGTTAAATTTAGCCAAAAAAGGGAAGCAGTGTCTTCCATCAGTGAGCATTCAATTGCAGTGACATAACAATGCCACAAGAGCAATTTAATTCTTGGCATATTTAGAGGTGGCATTAGGGAGTCTACCAAGGTAGCAATTTTCTAGATAATCAACTTAATGTCTTCATTCTAAGTGCATTTATATGTGTAAGTTAATTAGAGGAGTTAATTTTCACAAATGGCAGAAAATCTGCATTTTCCAGTAAGCTTTGTTTCATGCCAGTTCATGATTCAAGGTAGCTGAGGAAGATAACCTGACATTCCTATCTATTACAATAACCAGCCTGCATCATGAGCAGACTTCATTTGTCAGTCTGACAGATGCACTGACGGGTTTCTGGTGCTCATACTGCCGAATCCAAGTACTCACTGGGGGCAAAAGGACAACTTTCCCTACACCAGAATGCATAGTTCTAGAGAGTACTAATCGCAGCCCCTAAAAGACTGCAGCATCCATCCACATTACTTAGCACGGTCAAAGGGTAGAGAGAAACTTTTGCTGGTGAAAATAAGAAAATGGAAATAGAAGCTAAGTGACCTTCTTTCCTTTCATGTCATTTCAAAACAGTTGTGTGTGCCACATTTTTGCAAGACCAGTGCAAATCGCTAGGGAACCAGGATGAATATGGAACAAAATTACTGGCAGTAAATATGGAATTGCAAAAATGCATCTCGAGGGGTGGCAAAATGTCTCCATTGCTTAAGGAAGTTCCCCACCGCAACCCCATTACAGGACGCTGTGCTGTAGGGAAAAATGCTAGAAAGTAACTCAGTGGATGACTTCACAATTGTCTCAGACCCTTATGCTAACATTCTGTAAAAAGGATAAAAGCAGACAGTGATATCTGGCCTCAGTGAAGCAAAAGGGAATTTTACCACATGCTTTAAAAAGCCCAGAATTTCAAACAGAGTCTGTAAAAGTTAAATTGCTCTGAATAGCCATACCATATCTCCAAATTTAGCAGGGCTATCTGAGTCCACAGCAAGTGCACATGTATTAAAATAATGACTACTTTCCACTTTTTAAAAGCGTTAATGCCTTGGGTTGAAAAAAGAAAGCATTTTTGTTGATTGCTTTTACACATGTCCCTCTGAGGAGCTCTCAGCACCGCTCTCTCCTGTCTTTTCTGCTGGGCTTCCACATATTTCCTCCATGTTCCTCCCCTTCGGCCCCGTTTTCATATTCATTTTTATCTTACTGAGTACAAGCCAACTCGGAGCAAAGACAGAGGGCACATGACAACAGGGCTGCTGGCACTTTAGATGTTACTATGAGAGCAAATATGGCTTTTAAAGCACAACTTAAACATGAACCATTTTCTACCACTGGTGTGGGGCCAAAAATCCACTCCTCTGCTCCCCAAATCCATCCACCCAAACAGGCTGAAAGCCGGAGCGGGGAGGAAGGAGTTTGCTCTTCATGCGCCAGATGAAAGATGCAAACGTGCAAACTCACCCAAAGGCAGGAGGAAGCAGGGAGAAAAAAATGTATTTCTCACTGGGTTGTGTGAATGGAAACTGCTGGTCTCTACACGGCAGTACAGACACGCTGGATTTTGTGTTGTGACATGCTGATCTGCCATTATGTTTTGTGGAGGCAATAGTGGAAGAAAGGAACATATGGAAACTTTGATTTCCACATTTACACTACTCCTGCTATCACGGTTTTACATCCAACTATTCTTTTCAACATGAAATTTAATGATTTTCTAAGCATATATAATCCACCCATCACTGCAGTACCCAGGTGCCAAACACAACAATTAAAAAGACTGATTGCTTCCCATGAAAGGGCCAATTTCCTGGTTCTTCTCATGAGGAACAGTTCTTGCCACGTGTACAGGAGGGTAAGGATTTACAGGAAGGGAGCTTTGCTGGCATGCAAATGCAGGCGACACAGGAACATCATCAGCTCAGCGCAACCTATTTAACGTAGAGAGATGGTGGAAAAGGGTCTGCACGCAGAAAGCAAACATTTCATCGGTAAAAGAATGTGTCTGGAATGTACCTATTGCAAACTGCTAGTAAAACGTTTTGAACTTACTTGCACACAGGCGCTGAGCTGCCCCACTACCATCTTATGACAGAAGCCAGCACCTGTAACGGAAGGAAAGACAATAACTTTAGGTTTTGCTGAATCTTACGGGGGACAACTTCATGTGCTTTAGCAACTTAAAAAAGCACACATATTTGCCTTGTAATTAGTCAGCTACTGCCTGTGCGCAGTAAGAGCCTTATGGATTTGGGGAGGAAAAGTCTGGGCAGAAAACAAGCGGCAGAGCAGCCAGCACCTGATTTTAAAGAAGTTATTACATCTTAAGGTGATCAATTGGCAGTTGCCTCAGACACGCTGGAGGAGAGGAATGGGAGCTGGCACAGCAGCCAGCAGCCAGATGTACCGCAGTTAGCACAGCTTTCTAAACTCTCCTACCCCTTTGGTTTTTCTAACATGGTTTCCTACCAAGCAAAATGGAAACCATGACAAGAGGGGAAATAGAAGCAAGAGCCTGACACATTCAGCAAGACTGAGAGCTACTACTTTCTTACAGTGATGTAAAACAGGAGGGATTGAAGTACAGTGCTAGGCTATTTTATATATGAAATAAACATTTTTAAGCTATCTATTAACCTATGTTAGCCTTCAATTAGATCAGTAATGCTTTGAGGGAAGAACTGTTTCTGATGTATGCTTATACTGAATAATGAATGATTGGCCCTCAGGTACTACAGCCCTATCAATAATAAACATTATTACTACATAATAGCAATGAAGACTTGGAGTTAATATTTAAAATGGGCATGAGACCAAGAGCATGCCCAGGCACATTTCACGCTTATTTTAATTGCCACAAGACAAATAGAATGAGGATGGATGTTCACTCAAAAGGGTGTGATTCTGTTTTGCTGAAGCACTCAGATTTTAGCGTGCTATTGTCAAGCCTACTTGGAGTAAATTGTGGGTAGAATTGCAATGAGAGATGTAGTTGCCTAGCAAAGGTCTAAGATTTCCATTTAAAATTAATGTGAACTGTTTCTCTGAATCTGACATATGGGCTTTGAGAGCCCCTGCCAAGATGTCAAGAGCTAGTATGCTCCCCCCCTAACTCCGAAAAAATGCTAGAGGCAACTTTCTCCTGGTATTTTGGCATTTGGCTCAAATGCAAAACAAAGAGACATAGAAACCCTCCTGCAGTGGAGCTGCACAACTCGGTCAGTTTATGGAGTCACAAATAATGCAATTGCTCAGATGAAACATCAGCTCTGCTCCCTCCTGGACCAGCGACTGAACCTGCCCTCAGGGTATCCACCTCAGAGAAGTGGTTTTGGGAGGCTTCTCATCCTCTGCCCTCCAGCGATCTCATCCACCAGGGTAACATTCCCATATCATCTCCAGCGCAATGATGCTATGAGGAAAGCTCCTTGTCCCTTCAGATCAGTGAATTGGAGACTCAGTCACGCTGAAAGCCCTTTAACACTCCATAAAGGCAAGCAGTCAATGGATGATTTGAGCAAACTAAGCCCCTGTCTGAGGGATGGTGGTCAGAGACCATCAGACAGATYAGAGTGGCACAAGCGCCACCAGAGCTTTTAGCTCTTCTGAAATTCAGATCACACTTACTACCTTACTCTGTGACCAGCAAAGAAAGGAGAAACAATTGCTGTGGTGGTGTGACAGATGCATGGCCTGTGGTTAAAGTGTTGGCATAAAACTGGTGCCAAAAGGAGATTTGGGAAGTGCTCAATTCTTACGGGAATGGCAGCCATTAAGTACCTCATGGGGCAGATAGATGGAGGAGAATTATATTCCCATTTAATCCCTTTCCAAACCTCTCAGCTATTTCAAGGGCTTTTTATTGTGACCTTTTGGAGCCCCCAAGTTTTGCTGAACACGGSCTTGGCTGCTGGGTGATGCTCTCCTGAACCAGGCAAGCTGGTGTGGTCCCCAGTCAGGTCCCCCTGCAGTTGCTGCTCTCTGCATCGCTGCTCCCACCATCAGCCTAAATCCTTCATCCTGCTCCACCCTGGGCCCCTGGGCACCGCAAAGGCCTTTTCAAATCCTCCAGCTCCCCATCTCCCTGATTGACCTCCCCCTCCATCAGATCAGCTTCTGATCTAGACTTTCTTGGACGCTCGAGCTTGCTCAGTGCTTAGAAAAGTTCATTTCCCTTTAAATAAATTCCCCTTCTACTCCACTAAAAAGAATACACACTTCTTCTCTTTAGTTTGTTTTCTTCTTCCTTTTTTTTTTTTTTAACATTTCCCAAATTATACCCTTTCTAATAAGTGTGAAACTCTTGCAGTGAAACACAGTGGCAATAAGGATGAAATCTGCCAAGGGTTATACAGAATCAAAGATTAAACTGTCTCAGAAGGCAGCGTGGGGAAGGGGAACTGCAGAGGAGGGGGGAAAGGAGAAAATAAGCATCAAGGTGTACGGAGGATAAACAATCAGTGCTAAAATATGAGAAAAAAGATAAAGATACTAAAAATGGCTCCAGAAAGACAGAAATGAATGCTCAGCTTCCCACACCATCTTTAGGATATCGAAGGAAGCTCACAGACAAATGAGAGAAGATGGTCTCTGGATGAAGAAACCTCCTGTAAGAAACACGACAGGCCGCTCTGTGCTGCTTCCCCTGTCCCTAAACACCATCAGTTCCCCTGGAGTTTTTGGACAAAGACTTAATAGCATTCCTGGCTGGAGAGGCACACTAGCCAGCTGTGCAAGGAGGCAGGCAGTTTTGTACGACTGCAGCTACAAACAGAATCCCTGATGTAGATTCTAAACTATTTGGGACAAAAACTTCTTTTCATTATATTCTCTACAAACACAGCCTGACGTGGTCCTAATGTTCAGAGTAACCTTCTCAGTACTCATACAAGAGCAGTGAAACACTAGCATAAATATGTCTGGTTTCCAGCCATTCCTTCTATTGAAATGCAAACATTGCCTTTTACAGCTGAATCCATTGTCAAAGTGGGAGGAGAGAGAAAACTTAAATAAACAGAAAGATGAATCATGAGAAGAAAATCCCAGTAATGCTTCTCCTGTGTCAGCTGGATGCAGTACACCTTTAACAGTGTTAAAACAGTGTTGTTTTAACACTGTTCCTTCCCTGTCATGGCAGCAGCCTTTATAAACAGCAGTGCAAGGGCACAGGTTCTGGAGAAGGAAACTATGAGGAGCTTCATATTCCTGTAAAACAGGATAGCGTCTAACATGGGATTTCTTTCACTCCAGTTTGGCTCCTGCAGGAAGAGATGGTGCTGAGCCATCAGCTCTCACGCCGGTGTCAGCCACGGGCTTCCCAAACCCTCCACATTTGTTCACTTATCTTATGCTCAAAGCCACACTTCATGGCAGTAACACTGCCATTGATAGGTGCAATATAAATGGGCTTCTATGCAAGGCTTGTTGTTGCTTTAAGTGTATCTTAATTACACTGTGTAGTTCTGGGACCAAATTCCCTGGCTTTCAGATAGATACGTGCAGCCGAGTGACACAAGACACTGCACTGGAGACAACGTTCCCCACAGAGAGACACAGCCTGTTCTGGCCACACCAGGAAAATATTTTCTGGTAATGGAAATAGTCTGGAAGAAGAAACAAAACACGCACACACACAAAGATGTTGGCTTTTTTTGTTTAATCTGACTTGGAATATGTTGAATTGGTTCATTGTTTGCAGAGGAATCTGAGCAGAATTAATGATTCGCACAGGCAGGAAGAGGCACAGTTTTGCAAATGCAGTGGCCAGACATTCTCCAAGATCTGTAATCTAATTTAGCTTGGAGAGTTAATGATTTTAATGATTTGTTGTGATCTCAAAACAACTGTTAGGAGATAAATCTACATCATTAAACCTATTATGGTGTTTTGCTTCATTTAGCAAATGGTGTTTTTTTGTTCAGAAGACGCCCACATTTTAAACAAGCAGAGAGGTCAGCTGCTGATGGTAAGGAACAATTTATTCCCAGCTCCCTTGGAGACTGAAATGAAAGGTGTCCTTGGGAAAAAAATAATTCTTCACAAATGTTATTGGCTATTTTATAAACAGAAAGCTTTGCTTGCGCTGTGATGTGTGTCATTGTGTGAGTGTCTGTTACAAACCAGACAAGTTTTCTGAAAACAGCCACCGAGCTGATGGTTCAGGATCACTTGGTTTAAGATCCAGTTACTTCTCGAGGAATCACATGGGGCTGCTGAGCTCCGGGAGCGGAGCTCACTGACACTCGCTTTAAGTTTAAGGCAGTCGGAGAGCAACAGCAAGAGAAAGATGTCAACATTGAGAAGCTTTTTAGCAGCTGTTTAGCTCTGGATGGGGTGTTTCATTCCTGATTTTGGAAAGTCGGGTCCATGTCCCAAAGCTCAGCAGGCGATGAACCATCCTCTTGCAGGACACCTCCGTGGAGAAAGCAAAGTGCCACTAACAAAGCCCACGTCCTCCGGCTGTCATTCCAGCACCTGCCTTCTGCCCTGCACCTCTCCTGCACACCAAGACCCACTTCAGGAAGGAAGAGTTTATGTAAGACTGATACAAGGTTTAGCCCACAAAACGTACATTTAATTCTCCTGAGATTGACTAATCACACTGCCGTTCTCTTACAAATATGGTGCATAATCCTTTGGTGTGCACAATCAAACAATAATGAATGCCTGATACCACAGACATGAATGACTTGACTTGCATCATCTGTTACGTTCTTCACATAATCAGGGACAAAGTTTATGATGAAGCAAGGGCAAAGAGATGAAGCTCTGAGAAGTAATTTCAGCCACACAAGGAAGATGGAGAGAGCGTGTTCACCAAGTCAGCAGCGGGTGTCCAGCCACRGCGATGTCCCAGCGCATTAACATGCTGATGCAGCTCCACTAAAGGGATGGATTTCGACTACGGTTTCATTGTGTTCTCCCATCACAAGCCTCCTCCAATCTATTCTATTAAAAAGCCTTTTATGCTGACTGTGAAGAGGATGTAAGGAAGAGCAGAGGAGGATATATGTTTTCTTACTTTTTGCGTCAGTCATTTACACAGGAGAGAGTAAACAATCAACCTCTTTTCCCTGCAAGTTTGAGAAATCGATTATGATTTGACTACATTTGCCTAAACTAAATATTTTATAAATTTAAAATATGACGTAAAGAAAAAAAAAAAAAAAAAAACACAATCCTGTAAACAGCAATGACTGACTATTTTCTTGCCCAGCTCCTTTTTAATCCCTGGGCAGGGAGAAATATTTCAGTTCTTCAGATGTCATTCAGAAATCACTACCATGACTCCCAGCTTTCAGCCTGCCCGGCAGGTCTGCCTGCCACAAAGTAAACACGAGACATGCGGAGGGAAAGAAATGTATTTGTTGTGTTGTGGAAGTTAAGCACCCACTGGGGTCTGAGCTCCRTCCTTGGAGCCTTATAATCCCCTGCACTGCATGGATAGCACAGACTTGTCGCTTTAATAACCCAACGTAAATAAAAACCAAAGAAAATTCCTTTCAGTTGTGTTTATTTTGGGGAAGCTTCTTTCTTCAGCTCTGAACATAGGGAATATATTTTATTACCCACTGTGACATCTCAAAATGCAGCAATTGAACCTAACTGGAAAAGAACATCATGTTCTGCCCTTCCGCATTGCTTTCATCCCCGGAGATTCCTATTTCTTATCAAAGAGAAAAGGCAGGAGAGTCTGCAGCTGCGCAGGCTGCCGAGCACCCCGTGTGCAGCTACACACACACTGTACTCTAAACACTCTTTGGAAAAGCTATAAAGTATTGGAGATAGCCACCACGTGGATGGCAGCCTGCTGTCTGACACTGTCTCATATAAGCCAAGCTCTACACTGGGTCTAAATTAGTTCCTAATTTATACTTGTTCATATAACTCAAATCAATAAATTCACGTTTTTCATTACCGAATCATGACATGGAATTTTTTACTAAGTTGTTCGTAGCAGTAGTAATARTAATGATCCAAAGGARGGACAGCACTCCCACCCCTACATACACTGCCTGCCATCGCAAAAACTGTTAGAGCATCATCTCTTAGAGGGTCCAGCCCCACTACCAGTGCTGGTGCGAGTGCTGCACCCAGAGCGCAAACTGGCCTGCAACTCAAGAGAACTTTGCATTCAGTATTTTAAGAGAAAAACCTGAAAGCCTGTAACAACTAAGGATTTGGGCATTTATATTCTGCATTGGAGACAGGGAGTAAATAAATAACTGTCCTGGTTTCGGCTGGGATAGAGTTAATTTTCTTCCTAGTGCTGTGTTTTGGATTTAGTATGACAAGAATGTTGATAAGACACTGATGTTTTTAGTTGTTGCTAAGTAGTCTGCTAGTCAAGGACTTTTCAGCTTCCCATGCTCTGCCAGGTGCACAAGAAGCTGGGAGGGAGCATAGCCGGGACAGCTAGCCCAACTGGCCAACGGGGTATTCCATACCATGTGACATCATGCTTAATATATAAAGAGGAGGCATGGTCCAGGAAGTAGCGATCGCTGCTTGGGTATCGCTCAGCGGGTGGTGAGCAATTGCACTGTGCATCACTCATTTTGTATATTCTATCATTATTATTATTATTATAATTATTTTTCCCTCCCTTTTCTGTTTTATTAAACTGTCTTTATCTCAATCCACGAATTTTACTTTTTTTTCCGATTCTCTCCCCCATCCCACTGAGGGGAGGGGGGAGTGAGCGACCGGCTGTGTGGTGTTTGACTGCCTGTCAGGTTAAACCACAACAATAACCCTTCCAAAGAAACAGAACTTTTCAAACTTAGGTGGGAAAAAAATAGTTATATTAGGTTTTTTTCTAATTTGAAGCTTAGATGAAAGTTCAAGGTCATTTTGTTGTATTCAAACCTGTTCAGCCTTTACTCAGCACTGACTCATTAGAGCTTGCTCCTTGTGCGCATTTTGGTACAGAAAACATCTGGTWTTATACTCTAAGTCAATATATGTAAATGATACAAATACAGTTGAAAATGTGATGGCTTCATGATGATTGTGTCTGCCCAGGAGAATCATAGCTGAAGATGCAGCTTTATTTTGTGGAGTTACTCATATGATTTTACTTTTTCCCATCTGAAGTGAGACACCTCGTTCATCATTTTGACCACTATTCTTGTGCCAACTGTTGCAGCCATGCCTGGCTGTGCTGTGATATTTGGAAACTACCCTCCAGGTAGAACAAATGTTGTTTTATTTGCTGGGTAGAAATTTGTTAAATAAATCATAGATTCATAGTGGCATAGGAGGCAATAAGCTGTGCCTGGAAGGTTAGACATATTGTACTTCAAAATAAGCAGGAGGCCACTTTGCAATTCAAAAGAGATATATTGGGAAACAGGAAGACACATCTGTTAATCATTTTTCCCAATACCCGAAAGGTTGTTAGCTGGAGTCCCAGTAGAGCCCTGTACTGACACCGAGTGCCTCTTTTAAATTAGCTTCAATGACTTCTCTGCCCGGATCCGGCTGCCAGAAGAAAAGCTTGGGAGCTTTTTCTCTGGAAGCTCTGATGTCCTTGGCTGCGGAGTGTGCAGGCTGCACGGCCGTACTTCAGGAGCAGTGCTGTGGGTTTCCATACTGGTGGGAGTCCCATATTATTATTGCATTATGCTTTCTATTTTGAAACACCGCAGGGCATTATTAGTCTGGAAGGGCTGACATTTAGTAGGGCTACGGCCTGGGGTGCTCTTTATTTGACAATTACGTACGAGCTTCCCTTAGAAAAGAGTACATATAAAGACTGTTCCTGAAAGCTTCCTTCAAAGTGACATCTGATGAATTTAAATAACAGGTTTTAGCACTGCTAACACTTCCAAACATTTTTACATTTATTATAACCTTTACAAACGCTTTGTTCCTGATCATTTTATAACCCCTATCTACCTGGAAATATTTCAAGCAAGCATTTGGAAAAGATGCTGAAAGCCTATATATCTTCTTACTGTGTCCTGAATCGTTGTTAGTATCAAATGTTCTTTCTCAACAAGAGAAACGAGATATGAACTRTTTCCTGAACAGGTTGTGGGTCAGGCAATAGATTTGCTTTTTCTCACCTACAAGAACCAATGAAATCAGAATAACTTCAGCTTCTCAGCTTTTATTTTATGGAGGGAAAGAGTTTAACAACTTAAATTGAAAAAAAAATCATTTTTAAGCTTTTAAAATTCTGAAATTTTAGGCAAGTACGGCTATTTTCCATGAAATTTCCCATTGTGCCGAAAAAGGACTTTTTTTTTTTTTTTCCTGATAAATGTATGTCTACATTAAAAAATCTCTACCTACCAGTCAAAACTGCTGATAGGGGCTGTGGAGGAAAGGCCTTCAGAGGCAGCTTCACTCACCATTACCAGAGATAAGCAACTTGATTCCGTTTTCAAAGAGGCAGAGACAGCCTGCAGCCTGAGCATCACCAAAACCTCAAGACTGATGCCAGCTGAGCCCTTCACCTTCCTAGTAGCGGGGCAGGCTCCCAGCTGGAGACCCCTCTCCCCGCTCCTGCGTGGCCCTGAGCCTTACCCCAGGACCAAGGGAAGGTCCAGGCAGTTCAGCAACCCAGAGCTTCCCCAGGCTCGCACAGGCAGGATTGCCTCCCCAGGTACCRCTTTTATCCACGCCCAGCAGGTAGAGCCGAGCCAGGTCACGACTGGCCTCCTTGGATGAATTAAAGGACGAGTTCATGCAGCCAGACATCAAACAGCTATTTGGATTTCTTTTTTCTAACTCTACCATTCCCTATATCTCTACGGTGCTTCTGAAATGTTTCTTGAGGGGGGTTTCCAGAGTCCACAACAGACCTGGGCATAAAATCCTATCTACTCGGCCTTAGTGCAGGGCTTACGCATGAGTTTGTCACTCCTCCCGCAATCAGAGGGCTCCTCCTCGGGTAACACCTAGCAGCTATTGTTATTTTTTCACCCTTAAAACTACCCAGAGAAGAAAAAAAATGGTGAAAGAAAGGCCAGCGAAAGTTCAGATAAAGCAGAAGTGATGCTCATTGCTGCAGGACAGTTTAAACTGAACTACAATGCAGTTTAGATAAACAAGGATTAATTATCTTTCTGTTAGTCTGTCAGAGGCAACTGATAGCACATATAATTATTTTGCAATTATTACTTTCTGAGTGCTTAACCAAAAAGGAGAATAAAGGTAGGATTTTTTTTCATATCTTGCAAAATAGTTTCATGTTCAGAATATTTTGTTTTACTGTATTAGCTTGTGTAAACTGTGTAAAAGCATGTTTCCCTTTTCTTTTATTTGCYCATTGGGTTGTTTACTTATTGGAATTGAAGTCAGAAGTGGTTTGCTCTCACAAGCAGTACTGAATTTCTAATAAATATGTAAATAATATCTCTCTGAGCTGTTGCCTTTGGCATTTGTTCATACATCGTCCTCTGCAGTAGTTAGTCTGCTGTGAACACACACTTCTTTTAGTTGGAAGAAATATCCATGATCTAAACAGAGCCCCAGAACGGCATTGCCGTACTCAGTTGCGGGTGCTTTTCCTCACTTCGTTGTCAATCGCGTGCAGAAGGTACCACTTAAAATGTATTAGGAGAGAAAAGAGAAACTGGAGAATAGCAGAGGTCAAACCTAAGCAGACACTCCGCTGGCAGCACGTGCAATTTACCTGCGCAGAGAGGGTCAGCACAGGGCCTTGCATCATTCATGTCCTTGAGAAATCCTTATTACTCCAACCAGCAGGGAAGCCTGATCTTGAAATGAAGTGATGTTGCCACAGAGTGAAGGGGAACTTAAGTGAGCCCTGCACTGAATTTTATCTGGTGACTGCATACTGTGCCCCTTGCAATACCTTGAGCCACCTAAGTGCGTATCCCATTAGGGGCTCCCAAGCTTTGCTGCCTGCAGGGACTGGGAGCGTTGGTGGGTGCAGGCAATGGAGAGCAGGCTGGAGCTCAGCACCAGGGAGGGAGCAGAGCCRAGCTGAGAGAGGGACAGGGGATGTGACAGAGCAGGGATTAGGAAAATAGCAGCAGGGTCTTGGGGAAGAAGCTGATCCTTCGGTGCATGGTGTGACCTAGGGGTAAATGAGATGCCCGGAGATTAAAACCGTGCCATGCAGAAATTGTACCCATAGAAAAGGAGGGAGAGTATCACTCGTAATGCAGAAGTACAAGTACTCAACCAAACTCCTCACGGCACCTTCGCTCCAGGCATTTACTTAAGATGTCTCTAAGCATGGAGTGTCCTGCCCAGGGGACTCCAATCAGCTCCTGCCTTGGAGGCCCCTTTCTACTTCCATCCAGCTCCGAGGAGGACAAAAGTCTCCTCTGACTCCTGGCACTGGGACAAGACCTCTGTGAGGGGGGACAGGAGAGAGGGGAAGGCTCTGGGGACTGTCACTGCTGTGCATGTCCTTGTGAGAGACAGGACCTTGAGGGAGCTGCTGTGTTTGAGCTCAGCGTCTGTAACTGAAGCCTGAGTGCAAACAACCAGCAGCTAAAATTTGCCTGTGCTGAAGTGCAGCAGTTATGCCAAATTCTTCTCCATTTTTCTATTTTTTTCTTTTCTGCTTGCTGCCCTCATGTCCCAAAGTGAGAAGCCAAGTAGGGTGGGCTCTGGCCTCCTTAAGGTTTGGAAATCTCCATGTCCTCAGAAAGCTCCTACCCTGGCTGTGCCCATGGCTGGTTTCTATTTACCTTTGCTCGCCAGACCAGAGGGGCCATAAGTTTGTCCCTTTACGCCTTCGCTTTCCAGTATGAAGAAATCCCTTTGTGCTAATGGGGGAAGCTGAGCAACACGCACAGGTCTGCAGACATAAATAGATCCTTAATTGCTTTCCTGGGCTGAGCCTTAAATAGATAAGACAAAGAGGATGGAGAAAAAAAAGTGTTATTTATTTTGGGGAGACCASAAGGTTATGAAATTTTCTTGCGTTTAACCAATGAGATAATGAATCTTTTAGCTCACAAAGTGCAGTAGATCCATAGGTACTTAGGACATAATGTAATTCCACCCATATAAGCACTTTCACATCTAATGTTAGAAGAATGTTTTGTGCTTCTGGTGCTTTATCAACAAAATGCCCTACTATAGCTACTTGGCCTTTGGAGATTATTTTCTCAGGGAAGCTGTCATCACRCAGCTGATTAATTACTCTAATAATCATATTTTTTTTTCTAATAAAAAACCCTCTTCCCATTCATTAACTACATTGCAGGTAGGTGACAGTGGTAATTATTCTCTGGAAGTACTTCTGAATTATCTTTTCTAATCCAGCCTGTGCTGACATTTTTGAGAGAAAAAAACATTTTGTCTTTCTTTCAT
Source organism: Phoebastria nigripes (assembly GCA_035582835.1). Classification (NCBI taxonomy): domain Eukaryota; kingdom Metazoa; phylum Chordata; class Aves; order Procellariiformes; family Diomedeidae; genus Phoebastria; species Phoebastria nigripes. Next base: position 1,725,564 of record JAYKAV010003266.1, on the reverse strand, counting down.
GAGTGGGGTGACATTTGAATATGCAAACAGTGTCAAAGCGTGCCCTCCGGATGTTTTCCTGAACTATGATTTATGAGGTTTGGCTATTGTATTTGCTATCATAGACCTAGAAAGGTCATTAGACAAAGAGGCTTTCCCTGCAGGGGTCCCTTGCAGTCTTTATCTTCTGATATTCTAATTTTTTTTCTTGAACATCAAGCAGGAGATGTGCTGTGAGTTCTCCCATATGCCTCTGCTATTTATTATTTATTTATTCATGAGTGTAAAAAGTCCTCTGCAATGCTCTAGGCACAGAAATCCACATATACATCCATTCAGAGCCTAATGCATTAAACAGTCACTGTCTGGGCTCCCAGGTGTGCAAYACACATTCAGTCTCAAGGGTCTGTAGCTTTCACCTTTGAGGATGGGAATTTCCACGTAAGGGCCAGACTTGCAACCCCTCCTTGCGTGCAGTGGGTGAGGATGTAAGGGGGGAGCAAACCCAACCCTCCCATACCCACTCAGGCTCCCAGACAAGATCAGATCACCGTGTCCAACTGTTCATATTTGATAATTAGGGACAGATTTTCAAAATGTCCAGAGTGCTGAAGTTTTCAGAATTTTGTACTTCCTCTCCAAGTCACTGTTTAAGGAAATTACCACAAACACATAAAGGATTGCATCCTCCAGAGAGGGGTGAGCAGGAGTTATGTTGTGCTGGTCAGTGACAACAGCTCAGAGAAACATCATTCACAGCCCACTGAAATCCACGGCAGCCCATTAGCTCCCGCCACGGGGCTCCGGAGTGGGACCCTGCGGGCAGCCGGTGCTGCGCCTCCTGACCCCGGCAGCATCCGCCTGCACAGTCCATCCGCGGATGCACAGAGCGATTCACTGTCAGCAACGGGGGCAAGTTCTGGCCCATAATTAGTAAAGCTGGGTAAATACTGCAACAGCTGTTCTGTAAATATTAGTCTGCATGTTTAAATTAACTTTTCATTGCCCCTGCCCCTTCCCCTTTTGTTCTTCATTCCCTGTAAGTGGTTATTGGGATTGGATTTACTTGTGCAAACATTTCCAGAAAGCCACTTTAAGTCTCAGGTAGAAATATTCAGGAGAAAAGAAATACATATCCATGAGCGTGTTCACGCACAGTTGAGAAGTCAGTCACAAACAACATCATGTGTTTCATGGAATCAGAAAAAAATTAGATTGGAAGGGCCCTCTGGGGATTATCTAGTCCAACCACCTGCTTGAAGAGGGGCTAACTTCAAAGTTATATCAGGTTTGTCCAATTACAATTTATTAAAACTTAGTGAAATAGAAGCAGCCAGCTTCCAGTGAAGAGGAACAGCTGCCAAAATGATCAAAATAGAGAACTTTGGCCACTGAAATAACTTTCTCTATTCTGTTCTTATGGCTGTTTTCTGCAGCTGCCTCTCCTGCACAGACTCCTCACACGTCTGCCCATCTTCTGACTGTGCCCGATACCTCTTTCGTCACTGTAATCTTGTGTTATTATCCAACACGCTTGACAAAATATAACAACACAACATTGTTTTCCATCTAACCAGAGAGTTAACACACTGAAGGATGTGGTAGATACTGGTCACCGTAAACAAAATGCTGTTTTGCAATTTATGTCTTGGCTGGTACAGTGTTTGAGGCACTCTTGCTTGAACAGAGCTACCTGAATCTAATGTTAAATGCCTAAAGACACAACAGCACTGCTCTTGTGTTTATTAAAGCTACAAGTTTTGAGCTAGCCTAGGGAAAATGAGGATAAATTGGTATCTTTATGTTAAAGCTGGAAGCCAGCCTGGGATCTTATAACTCCTCTGGTGTGCTTTGAACAACACTCCTAACCTTCCCACTGCACAGCCTTGCTGTATCACGCCAGCACAGACTTCACCTAAGGCTTGATTCTGCACAGCGTGCTCAAGGAATAGCACCTACTCGATAGTTTCAGTGGAGTAAAGGACAAGGAAGAATGATAAGGAAAAAAATATGTAGCTCTGCCCAAAGAGCGGGATAGCTTTTCTGTAGCTGTACTAATAGGCAACAAATACATCTAMATGAATTACTGTTCAAGTGACAAGTAACGTGAGGTTCAACTGTTAGAGGAAGAACAGCCCCAAAATGAAAAAAAGAAAGGCGTAGAAAGAACAGCTTGATTTGAATGCATACTGTGAACTGTTCATCAAAGCTACCAATATCCACATTCAACACAAATCTATGATTTCTGTGGGGGTAATTACAACAATTTGCTTGACTTCACTCTGCAACACAGTTGAACAAGGTGGTGTCTTTCCTTTCTGCTTTTCAGCAGCACAGAGTTGTTCTATGTCCTTAATAAGTGCCTTCCTAGGACAGGCTGTACTTTGATGATGGTTGAAATGATCCTCATGAACTTCCCCTGTGGTACAGCTGAAATTAAATTACCAAATATTTGTAAAACATTTATGGATTCTCATGTGAAAAGAGTTATTACATTGAATTAATATTAAAGAACATTCTGACTATCATTAAATTAGCCTAGCGTATACCAGTGCTTTGAACCCCACGTTCTCACCTCTCCAACCCCTGTGTGAAGATTGAAATCCCCTGCGCCAGGAAACACTGCACTAAGAAACAGGCTCTACGCACAAAAAACATTTAACTCGTAATAGGCCAAACAGACAGGGAACGGATACAGACAGAAAACAAGCTAGAGTGCAAGGCTGCTGCTATAACCAGAAAACCTTTGCTCCCTGCAGACTGTTCCTGCCTCCACACCAGTGACTCTGGTTACTCCCTCCTATTCCTAGTAGGAGCTATCACACATCATAGCGGCTAAATCATATTTGGCTATTTCTTTGATTGTCAGTAACAGGAATAGCTATAGTTTTACACATTAAAACTGAAAGAACAGATGAACTACCCCTATTCAGATCTCATGCTGCCAGTAGAGTCATTACCTTCTACATTGTTTTTCAGCTGTATTAATTTAAAAAAAAAAAAAAAAAAAAGAAAACCAGGTGCTGGAAGTTGGTTGCATTCCTGTGGTGTGCTCCATTATTTTATTATTCATATCAATTACTTTGAAAGTAGTGCCGGCCCTGACCAGCTTACATAAGTAGTATCTTTGAGACAGAGATGCTGCTAAGGAGAGACCTAGCACTAGCAGAAAAAGCCAAAGCACTCAAAATCAATGTTAATCCTTTTTCCTTAAGGACCTTGGAGTCAGTGCTTTCTGATCCTGGCTTTACTTTATGGGAAGTCACCATCAAAGCTACAAGTAAGATTTCTCTGGCAACTTTTGAAACTGTCTCTGAGTGAAACACTTCACATCTTGTTTATATGTGTACCTTAATAACTAGTCGTTGGTTGTCATAATGTTAAAAGGTCATATTTTATCAAAATATTGGCCCTGTGAAAATGTCACCTTGTGGCACTCTTGTTGAGATAACAATTTGCTGGTACGTTTACTCTTCTGTTGYCATTGTAGCTGAGCTTAATAGCCAGAAGAAGCACAATTCCCAATACAATCTGCTTTACAGCTAAAATAGAAAAAAAAAAAAAAAAAAAAACAAAAAAACAAAACACCACAAAAAACCAAACCTGCATGATTGTTCTCAGTTGTATTGCCAAAAATAGCCATTTTTAACCATTTGCCTACTGCTACGTTTCTCAATGAAAGTTGTGTGTCTGTTTTGCCACTGACAACTGCACATAGATCAGGTAGCAGTTTCTCTCTTCTGATGCTAAATATTGCTAGTGCACCAAGTACCACCTCACTGCTGTGCTGCTGACAACTGCAGGAAGATGCCACCAGCCTCTGCTGAGTTTGGATTAATGAAGGTGGATCTGGTGGGACACGGGGAATGCAAAGAGAAAGCTATTTTATAGGAAGAGCTACAAAAGAATAGGATCATTTAGGGTTACCCTGGCTTTACTGCTGCCCTTTGAGAGGGATGCTTTCCACACCAGGGGAGCATTCCAATTCCCCACACAATTTTCAAACACGTATAAGTTACATCTGTTGAAACTGAGATTCAAATGCCTAAAATACCTTTTCTGTTTTTGCTCTCCTAGATCCTACAGTCTCCCTGTGCACACCGTGCCTCTGAAGCTTACAGATAATAGATTTGGGTTGAACTGTTTGCACAGTGAAATGCCCAAGTGCATCCAGAGACGCTGATCTGTTCAGGGTGGTATTTCTTAATAGGACAAGACTATGTCAGGATTGCAAATCCAAGGCATATGCAGCCCTGTTGTGCCATCACCACAATTTCAGCTTTCACTCAGTACAGGCCTAAGGGCAAATTCAAAAGTCGAGAACTCATTTGAACTTGGGAAGTATTTCTGCATCTGGAGAATTGAGCCGAGACACACGATAACAGACAACTGCTATAGAGCGACGTGACCTCCTTAGCAGCTCATTTTGCACTCCTGGGGTAATGTAGGATGGCTGGTGTCCTCCTGACAGCTTGAGCATGAATTTTCATTATTAGTTTTGCAATTTATACATATTTTGTCAGCATTTGACTTCATCACTCTGCCTTTCTGCCTGCAATCTCATTTTGCCAGTTCTACCTGGTTCCCCTGCTTAATTGAGATCATTACTGCATGCTTTCCTTATTGAGGCTGGTATACAGCCCCTGGCTCAGGTCTGAATACCATCAATTATCAAGTATGTTTCCTTTGCCATCAGTGCCAAATAAGGACTATTTGGCCACAGTAACTGGGAAAGTTGACATGTCTTCAAGCAGACTTTGATTATTCATATGTACACACACAGATTCCCCTGTACTGAAAGACGTGCTGAGAAGCGTTTATCAGATTTCAGAATTATTAAGGACGGAGCCATTTTATATTGTAGCTATATGTCTATATAGGTACAGAACGGACACAGCCTTTCTTAGTAGAGGAAGAATATGGCTTGAATCAATCTTGTCTCACCTATTAAGAAGAAAGAATTAGCTTTGCATATATATTAGTATACCTAGAAATGTTTACACAACATGTGTATGTGCAGGAAATATTATCTATATATACCCTCAGCATCCCTTTCTGAGAGTTAGCACGCACATGCGCAAGCTCAGACAGAAAGCGAGCATGGGAATTAATGCACAGCAGTTTCCAGGAATGATTGTACGTGGTTATTTACTCAAAAAACGCATGGTTCAGATCCATGAGAGTCAATTGGAAACACCTGAATATTAAATTCAAAAAATTAACTGAAAAGAACAGCGGATGTGAGCGGGGTTGAGGGCAGTGCTCATATACTCAACCCTTCTAGGCACTTTTTTTTCCAACTAATCTTTCTTTTCCAGTGGATCAGTAACCTCTAACAAAAGATCTGTCCTTTTTAATCATGCTCTTCCCTCCTCATTCCATCCTCCCTACATACACAACCACGTTTCGTTTGTTGATCCCATTGCAGAAGCCTCAGGGCTTTAGAAAAGTCTTTTTCAGCATGATKATATACATCTCTTCAACCTTTCTTGCCCCTTTCCTTTTTACTGCCATTCACCATTACAGAGCTCCAGTGCACTGCAAATTGAATGTGACAACCATGTTTTATATGTGTTCATATATACACATAAAAAAATAAAATTGGTAGAATATACATATATCCATATATCTGTATTTTTTAAAATGGTAATGAAGAATTCCATTGTTTGCACACTTCTTCCTGTAACTGATTACTTTGCTTACTTTGTTCTGGATGATCAGAACAGGTTACTAATACAGACCACAGAAGGCTACAAATATTTGGTATGGCAGATTATTTTCTGCAAAAGCCAGGAATCGGCTAACCTGCAAAGCTTTCTGTCTGCAAATTGTTTGATGCTTAACTCTGTTTTGTGATTGTTCAGTCTGAATGTTCTGGCAGGTAGAGCTTCACATAGCAAAATCTACTGGCTGTAAAAAGCCTTTCTTTTTCTTTCTTCTACCCCTGTATATTTTTTTTTTTCTCCTTGAGTTCAGGACACACTCTACCCACTTTGCTTTCTTTTTTGCTACAAGCTCTGGCTCCGCTAAAGTCAATGAGAACTTTCCCACTGAGGGCACAGGAGCCATTTTTACACTAAATTTAGGCCAAAACCAAATAAACCCCTTTTGATGAAAACAAAATAYGCATCAGGTACACTATAGTTTTGAATTCCAATTTTGACAGAAAGGTGGTACCCTCTGTGTGATTATATGTATCTAAGCCCACTGTTTCATAAATACTGTCCTTACATTCCAAAACCTGTGATTGGGAGGTTATTGATGCTCACACCTCTGGAATAATAGAATAATTAAATATAATAGTATATATGATAGATGATATAATAAGCATATAATAGTCAGTTATATAATAAGTAGTAAAATACTACAAGGTATATAAAATGTCAGCTGTAAAATGAGAACTGCATGTGAAGGCAATAAAAATCCAGATGATGTTCCGGTTCTGTATCTCTGTCATTTCATCCCAAAGTCCTTTGTAACCTTGAAACAGCTCTCTAAGATTTTGTTTGCTGTATTTAGAAAAGAAATTGAAAAAGCCTTGGGAAGCATACTACCAAAGTCCTGTTCCTTTCCCTGCTAAGCTGTACTGACACGGGAGACAAGGTCTGTAATTAGCAGAATGACCCACTGCACTGAGACGGAGGATCATCAGTATGAAGCAGCTTAAGGCCACGCTCCTTCGAGATCTGTGCCCTTCATGCCCTCCTTTTCCTTGATACATTGCCCGCAGACAGTGCCTCTCACATCAGATAGCACAAAATGAGTACATTTGGTGAAGCCCTGAAAGTATTACACAGAATGATGTCTGTTTGCCTGTGTATACAATGGCTATTCTTGCTCTTTGTCTTAGTTGCAAAAGTATTGGGGCTTGAAAACTTCTTACAGGGCATTTGAATTGAGAAAGAAACCGTGCATCAAACTAGCATGCTATACATTTATATTATATCACTGTTACGGATACAACTGGGACTGATRGCACAATTCTAGTCTCCCAGTGACCTCCCTATGTAATGCATATCGGTTTATATCTCATGTTAGTGATGAGATAGCTGGTGTTTGCTTGTTGACTTTGCAAAATATCTGTTCAGGTACCAGTTATCCCTCAGCAGAGGGAAGAGGAAAGGCACACTAGAAACTCCTTACCACGTGGGGGGCAAGGGGAGATCTGTCTGAGCTCAGCTGGGTGAAGCCCCAGTCAGAGCTGGTGGATAGAAAATGGTTCCTTAGAAACACACTAATAAAATCTGACGTTTTGATCTCCTTGTTTGCAGCACCCAAGGACTCAGAAGACCCAAAGAACGAACTTCCTGAAACCTCTCGGATGCCTTGCACATCAGGAGGACTGTGTCCTGGCAAGACAGATAGACTTACAGCATCAGGCAGAGCAAAATTCCCTTCTGGTACAAAAATATGTTGTTCCTGTCCGGTTTACACCAATAACTTGCTCTCTGGTGCCTGGACCTGTCCATCTGCCATGTTTTACCACCTCACTGAATAGGGTATACATAGTGTGAAATACAGTCCCCAAGCACTCGCTATCACCAAACAGCCCGATTCAGTCAGTGCCTGAAAGTACCTAACGACCACACACTTATTTAGTATTAACTCTCGGAGAAATGGCTGGTGTGGGAGGGGAGAAACCAAAAATGCAAATTATCTCCTGTCAGGTTTCCCAGTTAGGCTTGGTGCTCCAAAATCCCCTCCGCTTCCTATTGCGGCGAGAACACCTTGTTATCCTCCTGGCCCACTCTCTCTGTGAGCAAGCGCTCTTCCGCACCGACAGATGGAGAACACTGGCACGGAAGACAACCATGTCTGTGCATTAATTATGTCAAGGGCAGGATTCCCAGATGAGAGCATTATAGCATCTAGCTAGATGAAGTTTACTAGCCCACGGCTAGAAAGATTTGCCATCAGTAACCCTGTTCTGGACTAGATTAACTCTTCCTCTTCTTCCTTTTCACTGTGAGCTCCATAACCACGTCCTATGAAGTTTTTGACACAGTGACAATTAGCACAGCATCTTTATATTCTCCTTTGGTTCATGATTTCTCTGTTTCCCACCCTCAAATTACCGATTTCTGCATCTCCATTACATTTTCAAAGCCATTTGTTAAACTTCTCGGGGAAACATCAGAGTGCGGACAAGCACTCAGCACCACAGCAGGCACCTTACACCTGGGTGTAGCGGGAAAGCTCCGAAACACAAGGGGAGTTTGCAATCTTAAAAGTAAGGAGAAAGAAACAGGCCTGTAGGTGAAGCCAGGTAAGGCTACCACAAAGACCGAACAAAGGTGGAGTCAGCCAAGCAGCAGCCAAACCCTCAGCTGCCTGATCCAGGTGGACTGGGTCCAGTGGGTGAGGAGTTGGTTAGATGGTTGCATCCACAGGGTAATGGTCAACGGCTCAATGTCCAGATGGAGATCGGTGAGGAGTGGCATCCTGCAGGGGTCCGTGTTGGGACCGGTACTGTTTAATATCTTCATCAATGACATAGAGAGTGGGATCGAGTGCACCCTCAGCAAGTTTGCAGACGACACCAAGCTGAGCGGTGCAGCCGACACGCCTGAGGGACGGGATGCCATCCAGAGGGACAGGATGCCATCCAGAGGGACCTGGACAAGCTCGAGAAGTGGGCCCGTGTGAACCTCATGAGGTTCAACAAGGCCAACTGCAGGGTCCTGCACCTGGCTCGGGGCAACCCCCAGTATCAAAACAGGCTGGGCGATGAAGGGATTGAGAGCAGCCCTGCCAAGAAGGACTTGGGGGTACTGGTGGATGAAAAGCTGGACATGACCCAGCAGTGTCCGCTCGCAGCCCAGAAGGCCAACTGTATCCTGGGCTGCATCCAAAGCAGCGTGGCCAGCAGGTCGAGGGAGGTGATTCTGCCCCTCTGCTCTGCTCTGGTGAGACCCCACCTGCAGTCCTGCGTCCGGCTCTGGAGCTCTCAGCACAAGAAAGACACGGACCTGTTGGAGCGGGTCCAGAGGAGGGCCACAAAAATGATCAGGGGGATGGAACACCTCTGCTATGAAGAAAGGCTGAGAGAGTTGGGGTTGTTCAGCCTGGAGAAGAGAAGGCTCCGGGGAGACCTTATTGCAGCCTTCCAGTACTTAAAGGGGGCTTATAAGAAAGATGGCAGCAAACTTTTTAGCAGGGCCTGTTGCGACAGGACAAGGGCGAATGGCTTTAAACTAGAAGAGGATAGATTTAGACTAGATACAAGGAAGAAATTTTTTACGCTGAGGGCGGTGAAACACTGGCACAGGTTGCCCAGAGAGGTGGTAGATGCCCCATCCCTGGAAACCTTCAAGGCCAGGTTGGATGGGGCTCTGAGCAACCTGATCTGGTTGAAGATGTCCCTGCCCACGGCAGGGGGGTTGGACTAGATGGCCTTTAAAGGTCCCTTCCAACCCAAACTATTCTGTGATTCTGTGATCACCAGGCAGCACCCGACAGTCCCTGGGGCTCACGCTGCCGCAAAGGATTAACACAGCCCTAGAGAGAGAGGCAAGGGGGGAATCCTGCACAGCCCACTAAAAACATGGTTTCATTTTGTGCACAAAACCAACAGGAATATACTTTCATTTTCATCAGAACAGCAGCTGCCAGAAGGCTACAATTCTTCATTACTTTGGCTGGGTTGCACTGAAGCAGACTGTGCCAGACGCAGGCTCCACGTGCTGGGAGGATCCGTTTTAGGGCACTGCTAGGCAGCTGGATTTGGTCCCCACCTAAAATCACAGTGGTTTTGAATGCAACTTAAATCCCACATGAAGACCAAACAGCACTTAGACTTCACTTTAAGCAGTAGCACTGCACTCGCTGCACACGGAATCTGTGTTCCATTGGAGTCCCAATACTGATGTCTGTAGGGACTGAATTAAAATACTCACCGAGGTTTTGYTCCCAGTGATTCCCACAGGAACACACCTACAACCAGTGCTGAGCACTGTGCACGCTGCAAAGGGCTTGTGCACACAAGCACTTGCCAGGTTTTCCTAACCACTCTTTAGGCTAATAAAAGATATTACCTCTACCTACAAGCCTGTATACATCATATCGCTCAGACCATGAAAAGATTTATGTGCGTGCTTAACTCTAAGCATGTGAATAGTCCCATTAGCATTAATAATTATGATCGCTGTATAGTCCTCTCTGAGTCAATGTCAGAGGCAAATCAGAGAGGCACTTCCCCCGYAGTTAGAATAAGTCAGTTCATACGTTTCCATCTCTCCACTGCCACTATCAAATATTACACAGACCTCCCAGTCAGGCAAACAAGAGGATTATGGTTATAAAAGTGTGCAGTAAATAGTAGAGGGAGCAGTAGGTCCACATATATTGGGAAGAGTTTCACGTCCCTGCTGAAGAGGGGGATGATGATGTACAGCCACTGGACTATGAAAAACCCCGTTCGGTTCTGTGTCACGACCCAACGGTTACACAGAGGTCAGGATGAGAGGCCAGCTACGGGCTGCTACCAGTCACCTATCTGGGCTATGTTCCAGCCCACAAAATATTTCTCTCCACTGCAAGTAGGTCTGGCCACATTTTACTGTCTGCAGATTTACTGTTAAATCTTTATTTTTTGCACCTGCCACAGCAATAACTGCTCCACATTACAGTGCTTCTTTCCAACACTTGACCTCCCTCATTTGGGCTGGCTCCGAGCTGGAACATCCCTCTCTCATTGCGAGCCCGGCTGAACAGCGAGGACGGGTGGGTGCACGAGAGCAGAAACACAAAGCAGGACCACCGGAGCAGCACCAGAAACCTATTTCCTCCTAGTTTAATATCAGGAAGATATCAGGTGCCATGGGGCACCTCCCCAAGCACAGGCTGGGCATTTGCTAAAAGATCTTTTGTATGTACAGGGATTTCTTGCATGATTTCCCTGCAGGACCAGGGCAGTCCTATTTTCCCTGGTGATGGGGAGGATAACTCCAGGCCACGACCTACACACAGGGCAGCAAAGATCAGCAGGTGATTTGCTGAAATTTAGGGTAGGATAGACTCACAGCCTCCCTGATAAACGTGCATTTCTCTCACTAATAAAAGGTTATTGTAAGAAGTCAAATAAAAATGTATTTGTGTTTAACAATTAAATGTAATTGGCAAGTGCTAATGGCTCTGTGATCACAAAACTGAGGGAAAAAGCAAAGAGGAAGAAAGTAGTTTGAAGGGATTTTATCTAATTTCATTTTAATTAGATCCTTTTTCTAACTGAGTTTCTAATTTTTCAATTAGCAATTAGCAGCTGCAACTCATTCTGAGCATCACGAGGTGCCAGAGACACTAATTACACCACAGGAGTAGGAGGCTGAAAATGAGAAATAAAATTATCCATGAATGTTATTAGAAGAAAGGAATGATTACATTCTGTAATAATATACTGATGTGAGCCTAATTAGATTGAAGGATTGGGGGGAAAATAGGAGATTTAAAAATGGATTCTCTTTGGAAGCCTATAGGTCACCTTTTTGTCATTAATAATGATTAGGTATATTGCTTGGAAAAAAGCCAGTTTGGGAGGGACATTGTGTCTCTATCAGTCACCCAGCCAAGGTCCCAATAATGCAGAGAGGTGGGCTGGCGCTAGCAAGAGGGGACAGGACCTTGCTGGACATCTCCAGATCTACACGAACATAATGCTATCTCCTAACATCCTTCTGCACCTTTACTCTGCCATCTGTAAACTAGCAAGGAAAACTTACACACCTTATTTTGACAACATTTTGAGATCCGCAACTGAAAGGAAATCCAAGGGTTCACTTATTTTCATATTTTACAAGCTACAGGGTCCCCACTTGCCTGCTAGCAAACCTCTACCCAGGCCCCGAACTTCGCCCAGGAAAAAGTAGAAAGTACAGTCTCTGGGGGAGAAAGCTATTTAATCATACCGATGGGGCACCACAGAGGACCAAATGCAAACCTATAAAGAGCCACTTGATAGCAAAGAGGGAATGCTGCACTGAGTCCATTTATTTCCACTTTTAAAACACACCAATTTTTCTTTGTGAATCAATAATCTCTTACACTTGATTTAGTAATGGGAGTGACCTCTCTCCTGCTCCAATGTGCACAACCTGCATTTTGGAATCACTTCAAGGGACCCCCAGTAATAAATGATTACATACAAATGTGGTTCTTAATAAAATTTATGAGCTCCCATTCATCCCACTCCCCTATTTGTCTTTATATATCTCACAGCATTTGCCACTAATTATATTCCTCTTTATAATCTGTGCTCCCCAGTTAAGGGATGTAATTGATAGCTTCTGAAAATCATTAATTCCAAAATGGACCAGAAGTGTTTTGTCACACTGTTTCCCCCCCATTACTGCTTTTCCTCCCAGCATCCCCAGTCCTAGCACTAAGACTCTTCACAGCTCATAGAAGATCCAGTAATGGTGCTATAATAAGAGAGGAAAAAGAAGAGTGAATTAAACCCAAATTCTTTCCCATGAATCGATAGTAAACCATCGCTAAAGGATACACACTTAGAAGAGGTGAGTGCTATGGGGAACCAGCCCAAGGTGCTGTAAAGCAGCCCTCTGCCCTCACTTTTAGCCTCACCGCTAACTCTTTGTGATGACTCCCTGCCAGGGTGAAAGATTAGTGCAGAATGACAACAGAGGTTGGGGGAAAAAGAAAAAAAAAACACCCTTCATTTAAAATTCAGCTGTTGTAGCATATGGTCCTCTCGAGCTGGAAATTGTCTTTGCAAGCGGCTCTGCTTTGTCGTTGTGTGACACAAGAGTTTGGTGATTTAGGGGCAGTAGGATGCAGCCTTGAATAAATAAAACAGACATTTATTGCAGGGGAAAGGAGGGAGAGAGGCAACAAAGGTAAATAAGGAAGTCTGAAATAGTCAAATAGTGAAATGGAGAATGAGGTGAGACGCCCGCCTGTCTGCATCACCGACACCGGCTGCACAACGCTCCTCCTCGCCCCCACCCGTTCCCCTGCCGAGCAGGCTTTGGGCTGTATGGTCCTGCTGCCAAATCTGCAATGCTCAAGTTGTTTTGCTACTTCCAAAACCAATCTTGTCACTCCCTCTCCCTATCTCCCTCTTGTTGCTACCATGCAGTTTTACTGCAAAGCTATCAAGGGCCAGGACGAGGGAGGACAGTGCTCCAGGGCGACGCACTGTGATGACGAGCAGATTCTCCTGTTGCTGAGCAGGGTGGGCCCGCAGATTTTCACTTTCTTTCCACAGTGAAGTTGCACTGCAAACCATGAGCCTGCTGTCAACGGTGCTGTGGCTTTCACAGTTGTGCTGGTCACAGTGATTTCCTAACAGTCTGCTTAGTAACAGCCAACAAACCAGCCAACGTCAACCATCAGCCGTGGTCCAACGGGGACCCTCTCCCACCCTCCAGACAGAGCTGCACCAGCTCTCCCACACCACGGGTCTCATAAGCTCTGCTCACACCTGGGCGAGAACATTTCTTCATTTCTGATGGCCTATTACTTCCCCTAGAAAGCCAGCCAGATGAGGTGCACAGGCATTTGAGTCTCCATACACAGAATAGCTTTTCCTATCAGCATGTTCTGCAGGGACGTGATCCGACCTGCCTGGCCCCAGTCGGGGCAGCAGCGGCAGCCCATCCTGCTCCACCACAGCCCTGCCCCTGGGCTGCGAGAGGGACGATCCCCGTGGTGCCCACGGACCAGCTGGGGCTCTGCAACCACAGCCAAAGTTTGGATCAAACCCTGATGCCCAGCAAGTCTGTTCCACAGTTTCTTGAGCAGCGCCATGTATAAAACCCACCTATAATTAATCTTGCATTTAGAAGCTGGTTAGCAGTTCTGGCCCATCATCTCCTGCCAGAAAACTGCTGCATCTGCAGAGCTTAAGGGAGTAAAAAAGAAATAAAAAGGAGGAATGTAGTACTCAGAAGCACTCTGCTCCTGTTCGTAGCTGCAAAGGCAATATTTCCAAGAGCACCACAATCATTTTGAAAGCCTAACTCCTAAAAAAAGCCCATCAATCACTTTAGGCACTTTTAACATTTTACTTCAGTCATTTAAGACTTTTTTTAAAAAGGCAAAAATTCCAGATGTTAACTATACAAAGCAAGGCTATTTCTTTCCCTGTTTAGATTTTATTCCTCTACCAGGAGAAGGCCAACCATTCAACAAAGGTCCTTCTTACTTGTGGCCATCAGAACCTCTTGCCATCTTCCCATTTTACTGCTTGAAAACCTTGTGGGCTTTGGCACGTGTGCCAATAAAAGCTTAGGAGTTAATATTTATTCATGGGAGCGTCACAAGGCTTAGCGCCTAAAGAGGCAGTCCAGGAGAATTTCAAGAAAAATCGTCACTTCAGATACAATTCAAATGGCCTCCACATCTCCAGGAGGCTGCACTTAYCACACAAATAAAACATGTAAATAAACAGATGCTTGCCTGGTGTGCTGCTTTGCAAAATAAACAAACGCTTTTTTAGAAATGCTCATTGAAAGTCAATATTGCCATAAATTCAGATCGAGTCCAGCCCATGGAAACCACCACAGTGCTCCCCTCGAGCAGACATTCCAGACAAGCAGATCCCCTCGCTCCATGCTCATGGCAGGAGGCTGGCGGCTCTCCACTTGCCTCCCAAGATAGGTTTCACCCACTAGCCCTGGACCTGCATCTGTTTTTTCTTACTTCAAGCTTTTGAAGAACCACACGTTTTTGACACATATTTCTACCATCTCATTTGACACTGAACAAGCAGGAAAAATATGGCCCATCACAAGAAATATCACTATAATGTTCCAATTTTCCACCATTTGACAGCAATCAAGTAGAGACTAATGGCTTTCCTCTGTGACTAAATCATTTAGCGACCAAGGTATTCTGTCTCATTCTCATTAGAAAAAAAAATATTCCAATAATCTCATTATCCCAATGTGAATAACAGTAAAAATACACCAAGACTAATGGCTCCTTCAGCACTCTCACTCGGTGAGATTGCTCGGGCAGGGTTTTATGGCTTCTGCCACGGTGCCGGGGTCTGCGTAGTGGCACGGCGCAGCCAGCTCGCCTCCCCTCCCGGCGCAGTCCTGATGATGATGCTTTGTTTCAAGCGAGACTTACGCTCTCTCCGCACACTGAGGACTTTTATGTACTATTTTTAACTAACTTCAATAGAAAAAAGAATGGGTCATGGAGTGTTAAACTTTATGGAAATTCTCCTGGAGAATAACATAATTTCACGGTGCATTACTCTACAATGACCTGGTACTTGAACAATTAATTTTTAAGGTATAGCCTTTTTCTTCCTGTGCTGTATTTAGCTTTCTCCTAAACCATCAACAATACCAGGATTCCTTTTCTTTCCCTTTATGATCTGAGGAGACAGTTAAAACCTCACAGCATGTGCTGCATTTTCACAATTCATCATGCAGAATATTCTGTTTGAAAACAGAGTGAAGAAGGGGAACTGAAATGCTCCAGGATTTACCTTAATTATTTCTAGCTCATGAATCTATTGCCATTTCTCAGACTACCTTATTTTCCGCTGAAAGTCTTCTAGAGTTTCCCGGAATGCCCAGAAGCCAATCTTTTTATCACAGACTGGCAATAYTCTGCGAGTACTCACTTCTAGGTCTGGCAAATATTATCCGAAACAGTCCCACTGAAGCTGGCAGACCACCGGGGTGAATAAGTGCTGTGTCAGCCCCAAACACAGAATAAATGGTAATCACCTAAGAAATGTGAACCAGAAAAATGGCCATGTTTTTTGGAAGTATTAATGGCTCATACCCGCCAGATGCAGCACCCGAAGCAGGATTTGCTCCATACTCTCTGTTAGGAAACAAACCCTTCTGCGGGCATCCCCTGTTGTGTATTCCTGGGATTTATATTTGATCTTGCCGTGGAGTCCTCACACAGACTACTTAGTTTTGAATTCTATTCTCTCACTACCCACCCGCTAATTTTAGCGGACAACTGCCATCAAAGCCATTGTATTTGCAAGGATGCCAGCTGTGATGCGACATGTATAAGCCTACTTCCCACCTAAGGAAATTGCCATTTCTGGCTTTTTTTGTTATCCAGTAATATGTTGACTCTGTAATTTGTGCATGTCTGCAATTTCTATGGAACCATGCAAAACAAGGATCAGCAAGTCATTAGAGCATGTCTCTTCCAACCCATATGCTTTCATGGTAATATTAATCAGGCTAAGAAATAACTCCCTTAATGTTAGACATTATTCTCTTCTGCTACACTAATCTAGTGGATTAACTCTGCCATCTGCATATTAAAGTTAGATATTTTGGTCTTTATTCTCTTCAGTTCCCCACTTGCCATCCTTCCTTAGCAACAAATTAGTTCTAGGATGCATTTCAAAAGTTTTGGTAATCACTAACACATATTCACAGAGTGCAAGGCAGGAGGCTTGCAGGGCCAGATCCTGGACAGTATAAAACTGGTTTTGCTGTTACTTCCCCTAGAGCCATGCCAAAGAGTTGCTCCAGATTTGCCCTGTGCCAGCTGGAGCAGAATCAGGAATAGCCCTGGTCCGTAAGGGCTGTGCAGAGCCAGGGATATCCCCTGTCCCTAAGGGCTCTGCTCCTATGAGACGAGATTTTTTCCAGGGCTGGGGAAGAGCAGGGTAGTTTTCAGCCTTTCAGAAGCTGCAGTGAAAAGGAAGCCAGCAGAGGCTGGGAGCATCTGAGAGCGTCACTGTCGCTGTAAACACACCGCTGTTAGCAGCGGTGACAGTCACGCAGAAGAAATTAGAGTATCTGACACAGCTGCTGAGCTCCCAAGGCCCAGGCAGCTCCCTCCTTCCCCCAGCAGGTCTCTCTGAGCTGCAAAGCGATGTGGGTTCTGTCAGTTGTTTACAGTAGGAGTCACGCTGTGAAATTTAAGGAGACCGAGTGATGCATTAAACAGGGCTCCAAAGTCATGCACACACAAGGCTGGAGGTGGAGCTGGAGTTTGAGGCCGCTTCCTACCATTCTTGCGCTGGCAAAGTTGCTGTGTCCAGTCCTAAAGCAAGCCCCGAGGAGCGCAGAGAAGTGAGAGGTGGTAAATGTCCCATTATGGAAAGAAAGAGACAAGAGTCAGGAGAAAAAGTATTCTTAACACAACTTTGCCTGTAAGATGAAGATGTTGTCTGTCACCCACAGAACGTGTTAGTCTATGTAACTATTCTTAGGCTATTCTCTAGCTCTACCGGCCAAAACATTCACATCAAACTGGAACACATAAAGCCTGTCAGTCACAAGTAATTTTTCAGTCTCAGTGCGTTTTGATGGAAAATGCAATTTACAAAAAGGAATCAACATTTTCCTTACAAGACATCAATAAATGACACTTTTCTGAGATGGTCTGGTACCTTATAAGTGCTGTAGCTTAGATCCCTTAACCTTAAGCATTTTCCTCATCTACTGGGATTTTGGCTAGAGCACAGTTTTCTGATGCATGCCTTCTCTTCTCCCAGGAGCAGAGTCACAGGGCTGAGTTCAGGTACGAGGGAACTGTTCCTGTCCAAGAGACCTCCTGATGGGGGGAGTTTTAACTTGAATTAAATTACAGCTCTGTTTCAATTCTAGAGCAGCTGAACTCCTCTTCCCCTCTATATTGGTTGCTCCAAAAAACTGGATGCTTGTACCTAAAAGACAGTGAAACAAATCCCTGCCAATCAATCCCCTTGGATTGATTGTTTAATTGGACAGCTGTTTGGAATCAATACAGTCCTTCCAATACAATCACAACTGTCCCTGAAGAGCCCTTACGATCTCCATGGAAATAAAGGTGATAGAAACAGCATTATTCCGAGATCATGGACACAACAGACCTAACTACCTCCATGTGAGACCTTATGGTTGGCTGTGTCGATACACCATTAGGGATGCAGATCTGCTGACAATTGCCACTTCACTTTTCTTCAAAGCCATTACGGGCTTCTGTGACAATTAGTGCTTGGCTGGGGACTGCTGGACCAGAGAGGCAGCACATGAGCGAAGTTGGTGCTCGCAGCATCATTGGGCAAAGCCCTGCACCGAGAGTCACAGCAGCACGTCTGATTTCCATTGCAGTGGGGTTTATGTCCTTGTGTCCTGGCTGAATTCCAGCATGGGCAATCACGTTACATCTACCCAGACGTCCTCTGTATTTTCAAATTCATACCTACTCCATAGCCTTTTCTTGCTCAAAGCTGTCTAATAGTGCTGTTGCGTCCTGTTAAACAGATGGTATATTCTGTTTCAAAGATAGTTGCTTTTCTTTTTCATAGACAGTGAGGAGGTACAGGTTGCAAAGTGCTTTAGGATCTCTTGGGGCAAAAGTGATTTTATTTCTTTCAATGATTTCAAGAAAGTAATTTACTGTTGCATCTTGGGAGCTTAAATTTAGAGTTTTAAAGTGTTTGAAGTCCTATGTGTAAGCAAACTAATATAGGGCATGCAACTAATGCTGTCCTGAATAGGAATCCTACACAGACACATAACCAAAACATCTGAACAACCGTTCTCCTCTAACAGAGCTGATTTTGGAGCAATTGTACCTTGTACCACATACTCCTCCTGGGAAAACTACCCTTTTAACAACAACAAAAAATAGTAATAATAATGTTTACTTCCATGGCCAGCCTGCATTGTTCCATTAATCGCCAGAGAGAAAGACTAATTTCTATCTACTCTAGACTGGGCCGTTGTCCTTTATACGAGGGTATTATTTTCCTCTGTGAAAACTGTAGGCTAAGGAAGCCGGCCAACAGTGCAGAAAACATGAAGCCAAAATTTCAAAGTTTTAAGTAGAAAAAGCAGCTGCTCCAGGAAAGCATAAACCCCATTTGTCCTCTTCAAGTCATTTTAACTATTGAATCCCATTGGCAGTTGTGTCATTTTTCACTATCTACTGCCGTATGTTCTTGCTATATATAGAAATCCCATAGTGTTGCATCTTGACTTGGTGTTATGCATAATGATTAGGTGGCAGCCAGGTTTATTTTGAAGTAAGCGTTAGGTCACACTATTACTTTATGTCTGAGAGATGAGTTTTCTTTGCCTTTGAAGAGAGATTAGAATTAAACTGCAGTTTACCATCTCATAAAGAAATACTGGACAAATTACCCAGCTATGCTGTATTGGTTGGGATTGTTAGTTAAAAGTGACAACCAGGACTATAATTTACATGCAGACTCTGGATTTAAGCAAAGTCCCCAGCACTAAATCTTACATTGTAAGCTTTCTTTTGTATTTCTGACTCATTTTGTGCTGGGAATCGTTTAACCATAGACTTTAACTGCTAATACAGTTCCATGAAATGCAAAGTATAAATCAAAATTACTGGATCATTCAAACTCTGAGTAGTTGTTTATATGGCATTTTTCTTCTACTGCTTTTGTATGGCTACAGAGACGCCATAAAATTATGATATACTGTACACATCTCACTAACATCTTGGCAAACTCTGTTGCAAATAAATAACAGCACGCTTAATTATTTTCTTAGTTATACAAAGCATAAACACTAATGATAATAAAAGACACTAAGGAAGGGCAGGTACAATTATTCATCAGATCACGTTGAATGATGAATAAATTAAATATGTTATAATTAAAAGACGAAAAAGTCTCAGAAATCCTCTTGTTCTCCATCTGAGATGATCAGAGTCTCCCCTCGAACAATGCCTAAGCTTCACACTCCTACAGGAATCGTCGAGCTGCTGATCAGGACGGGGCGTGGGAAGAGACAGGTCTGAGTGTGCTGCTTGCTGCAAGGCACTTAACCTCAGTACATGTTTTTATGAATTCAAAACAATTACCTACCCCATCACTTCGCTCTGAGGTGCTGAATTAGTGCTTGCAGGCACGTTCTGCACTAGTTTATCAGAAAAAAGATGCAAACTCAGAGTTACTCAATATCGTTCTCTGCGTAAGACCTTGAATTGCTCGAACAGCACAGGTTGCCTGGGGTGAAGGACATCAGGAGTAAACATTTTCTCCCTGCCAATAGCTTGGAGTGGAAACTGGAAGCGAAGCTGTTATTCCAGCATTGGTAAGCTAACAGGTCGAAAAGGGGAGACTCTCCCATCCTTATCACCATTTACTAGAAAACGTTTTTCTTCACTTTCCATTGAAGACCTCAACAATTCAAAAACATTTTCAATGAAAGAGTTAAGGTTCTTTTTTTGGTCAAAAACTTTAAAACAGACTATTTTTTTTAATTATATTTTTAGGTAATCAGTAATGAGAATTTCTGGTCTGTAACTGTTAAGACCAAAAACCACATTAAAAAAAGAAACACAATCAAAACTACTGAAAAGAAAGCTTTCCATACAAAGCACAAAGCATTTCCCACTGGGAAGCAATCCTAATTAAGCTTTTCACCAGGCCTGACCCAGACATAAACTGAACTTCCCTCAGCAGCAGACTGTGCTGATCTGGGACCAACAGCCAGAATGGACCGTCTGTCCCAAGGACACGGCGCTTTGGAATACCAGGAATATCATCTGTACTGTAAAGCTTACACACACAGAGCTCCAAACAAGAAATTAGCCTACTTCCCAAAAACCTCGCAAGTGTTTCTGCAGGGTAAGCACAGGTTACATCTCAGGTATGATCTCTAACCTCCTTCTAGTCACAAAAAAAGCCCCTCTAGTGCCATTTGAACATGCTTTCAGCACACAGGAAAAGCTCAGCTCTGCTGAGCTCTCCGTGCGTTGCGCTACTCTGCCCTGTGCAATGCGCCCCAGCGATGGCCGAGTGCCTTACCATCTGCAGGTCTGTTTCTGCTGCGTTTCTACAGCATTTAAACCCAGCTGCTGTCCTGGCAGGTGCATTTCTGAACCACTTTGGTTGAAGGATGGACSTTCTTAATGACATTCTCATTAAAAGTTTGTACTGCCAACACTGCTTGCTTTCTCCCCCTAACTGCCGGCTTTGCTTATGAGTAGCACCCTTTGGAGTTTATTTACATAAGCAACCAAATTTAACAAACAGCTAAAATCCAAGCGATACAAAGCCTCTGAAGAATTGATCTCACCCCTTCAGTGAGGGCAGAGCCACTGCAGGCACTGCCTGTGCTGCAGTGGGCTGCCAGGGTCTGCACAAGCGTCCCACACTGCTGCCTGAAAACTTTCTTTTTCCCAGTAATCTGCGTCAGCAGATATGTCTCATGGTTTGCTGTCACAGCTTTGCTCGGGTCCGAGAGCTCCCCCTAAAAAGGATTTTTGTTCCGAGCACCAAACTCCCTCCAGCAGCAGCCACAGCACTCTGCTCCACGCAGAAACCAAGAAGCGGCCAAGGGCCATCACCACGATCTGAGGACATGTCCTCCGTAATRCCCCTAATGGGATGGGCGAAAGGAACAGAGATGTTTCCAGGAAGTAGTAACTGATGTTTAGAAGTAACTAACACTACTCAAGTCTGGAACTGTAATCTGGCTGGAGTTCTGTGGCAAAAGAAAATGAAAGGGAAGGTACAATGGAAGCTACAAATCAAAGACTTCTCTGTAAATCAAGCCTTTATGTTCATTAATCCCAAATTAGCACATTAAAATAAAGCAGCAGTTGATTAATATCCCTAAGTAACACTTACAGTTGAGTGAGAACTTGATGCTAATATACTTGATATTACAGTGCATTAATAAAGAGACAGTCTCCCTTTACCAGAGATGCTCTTAGAATTCAGCTCTCAAAAACAAACAATAGCAAGCAGAAACACATGGGAGGGAAGAATAAAGCCGTGTTCCTCTTTGCACTGATGGCAGCAAGGAAAGCACGAAGGAGTGTTTCTTTAGGAGGAAAACATAAGCACTAGAAGAAGGGCGGCTGGGAGTTTTTCAGGGAAACAGTTCCCCATTCGGAGTACACCAATTACTGCAGAAGTTGTACTGGGAAAAGTTCCAGTTCCAGGAAAATTTGCTAAACACGAGGGTGAGACAGCAAAGACACTGGAGGGGTGAACACCTTGGAAATGGAACTGGGGAGTCCACAATGGCAACTTTTAATCTGAATCAGGCAGTTTTTCAGGTGTGGAGCCCCAAAGCTGCCGAACCCTGCGTGGGACCTTGTAGGAATGAGCAAACACAAGACACCCTGAAAGAACTGCTGCTGCTCCGGGGAAGGGCTTTTGTGTTGACTACATAGGAATGATGGCAAAGGTACTTGTATTTTTTACATCTCATCTGAGGATATTAACCATAAATATTTTTTAAATGGGAAAGAACAGAAGGCATTCTGTAAGGCTTTCAGATACTTGCTTAAAGTGTTTTAACTAATATTGATAATTTTTTACCAACCACTGACATTCACCTTGTCTGAAAACACTGATATACTTCTAAGCCCAGAATGTATCACAAGATCAACTTCTATAAGACACACCATTAAATTTTATATAGTTATCTCTATTGAGCTCAATAGAGCATAATTTCTAGACAACACCTAGTAGTGAATAAATAGAATGTTGTAGCAATGTATATATGGGGAAACAAAGATGTAAAAATAATACAGGATAACTGAGCAACACACATGGTTATTAAAGATACTGGACCTGATTCTTTCGCAGTGTAAGAGAACTAACAAGAGTAAGTTACATGAATGGCTGCTTTACACTACACTGGCTGCATGGAGTGGCCTGAGCAAAAGTGAAAATTCAGACCAGTATGTCATCATTAGTTTGGAATTTCTGCCTTTTACTTCTTACATAGATTTCACAGTGCCAATATTCCTCCTGCCAGCATGTTAGACAAATTAAAGTGACAAAACTCAATATGGAAATTAAGATCATTAACATATTAATCAAACTGTCAATATTATAAAAATTAGCATGAGCCTGCCAAATAATCATCTTACTAATGACTTTAATGACTTAAGGCCATGCCTTTTGTCAGTTAGCACTGCAGCCTGCTCCACTGCCCCTTGCCCACTTCCAGATGTCGTGAATGACTAAACTGGCTCACTGTGGCAAAGACTATCTTGTTATTCTTTGTGTGATGATTACTTTGGCATTTAATTGCTTTGTTTTCTTATGAAAACTCCGTTCCTTAATTATACTGAGTTGACAACAGAGTAATTAGTACAACAGAGAAATCTTGAATTTCAGTTCTCCAAGTCCAGATTCTTAATCATGCCCAATGAAGGTTTTTCCAATTTCCCAAGTGTTATATGCTCCACGTATATACTTCATTGCAATCATCACATATATGCAGACTTCTTTTTTCTGACAAGGGCTTTTCCACAAATTTGTGGGTGTCAAAGTTCAATATAATCAGCATTTTCAAATTAATTTTGATATTTCKCTGACTGTTAAAATTTCAAAATTTCTGACTGAGCTATAGTTATCAAAACAAACTTCCAATAAGAAAATGTGATTGCGTGGAAAAATTTGACAGCGATTCTGATGAAAGGTGATCAGTAAGCATTTCCAATAACAATACAGTAAAACATTTTCTTGTAAAATGGGTACTAGCAAATTTGAAGCAACTTTTACTTTATAAAGGAAAATTGAARGATTACCATGTGCTTCTCTATCAATTGATATTTACTTGTTTATTTGTGAGATAGTTTTATAAGTGGGGCAGCAAGTTATTCATTACAACTGCACAAACACTGATTTAGCATTTGCATGCCCAGCTCCTGACCTAGGGATGTTTGTCTTTACTTTTATGGCTGAGCTATAAAAGCTTTGAAAACAGGGGTTTGGACTGGAGACTGACAAACCACRGTAAGCGAGGACGGCACAGTACCAAGTATGTATTCTTTACTCTATCGCTGACATTTCCTCCAATGACACAAGGTCATGCAATTAATGAATGGCAAAGCAAAGCCATGAAAAATGGATATTAATGAAGTGTAACTCTGAGTAATAATGCCATAAGCAACCTCTGATAACAAACACATTCTCCTAATAACGTCTTTAATTATCTTCATTAACATCTGTCTATGGCAAGATGTGCAATCTAGCCCTTCAGGACCACAGACCCAGCAGATTTGGAACACGCTTTAAGTGCTTCCTCCAGCTTATTCAGGGAAGTGCTTACTGATGGATAGCTTAAATGATGATAACATGCATTTATCATAATTTTTCGGTAGCATATGCCTTCTTCATGTCATCAGGAACTTGAAATTTGAATAAAATTGCTTGCATTACTCACGAGATGTATGGGCTCCAAGGAGATATGAAACACTGTCTGTCAAATATGTGCAGTCCTGCTTCTTTCATTAATGATATTGCCGGTTTTGCTAACAATGGCCTGGGTCCATCACAAGTGCTCTTTTCCCTGCCATGCACTGGAGTTCAGTTCAGGTGCAGTTGTTTCTGGCGAATATGCACATCACATCACATTCCTGCTCTTCCTTTTTAGAATGAGCTCTGAGCTTCTGAAAGATGCCAGACAGCAGTTCTAGGAAATTAAATCCTTTATTCAGAATTTAGCTCAGCATGGCACTGACATCTTCCTCAAATTGGCTCTCAAGTATTTGAGTCCTATTTTGGAAAGGAAAATTTCCAAAGAGAGGAGAGGTTATCAGTCAGCAAACCCTGGTGAGGCTTGCGACAAAGAAGGAATAATTAGTGCTTTCTGTAAAAGCATCTTTTAGGATATGGCCATTATCTCTATTCGAAGAATGAAAGTGAGACTAGAATTTCTGATAATGCTTTGAGCCATTTACTGTAAGTGAAAGATACTGAAGTACCAACAATCTACTCTCTTCTCAAGAACAGCTCTAGGCAATTTATGGCTCACTCAGGATGATATAAAAGACAGAACAAAACTAATTATTTTGTTTATTTGCTAACATTTGTTTCAGTTCTAGATTTTTGTTGACTTGAACTTATGGGTTAGGACATTTGAGTACAGGGAACTACATTAGCAAAGCTTCCTAGAAGTCCCTTACTGGCTATTTTCAAAGCTATTTTTCTTTTTCATTGCTGCACATACAAAAACCAAAGAATTTTAAATGTTTACAAATTCAATTAAAAATTGTGTAAAATCGAGTCCAAGTATGAATGGAGTGCAAGCACTCCTCTTCTCATGGAACTTGCTTGAAATCCTGTGTAATGGTAAGGAAAATCTGAAAGAGATTTTCATGTCATCACTGAAGCCTTGCCTAGATATTTTTTATAGTAATTTAAATTTAATAAAGTCATCATCTGTAAATTTGCTCTCCTCTCCTTTGAATTGGAAAACATTTAGTCTCAACCCCTGCAGCCCTATTGTGATCATACAGAAATGCTAATGAGGTTATGTCTCAATCTAGTCCTCCCTGGTGCAAACAGAGTAAGAGAGTCTTTTCAACTCAGGAATCTCATTTATCTTGTGCGACTTATTCTGTTATTATTACTACTACTATTTGCCACAGCAGTGACAGCTGAGAAGGAAGGTGGAGAGGAGAAAGGAATAGTGCTTTCATGGCAAGGGAATTATTGGTAGAGTTTCATTAAAGTTTACCCACGTACTGAGCCTATAGTAACAATAATTAAAGACATTAAGTATAGTAAAGGTGGAAAATAACAGTCAGGGCACCAATGAATTAGAAGGTTTTGTCAGTGGAGGGGGTGAACCCTACATTTAGGCCAGATCAGAGGAAGATGTGAGGAATTAACACAAGTAATCATAGATTTAAGGGATCAAGATTTAAGGACCTAGCTGTAGTAGGGGAGGTATGAGGAAAACTAAGCACTTTCTAACACTAGAACATAATACAAATGGATAGATGCTTGGTCATTTGTTTCAGCTCCTTCCTTTGAACCATATTTATGCATATAATAATATTTTACACCTTTCACCTTATAACTCAGAGCACCTACTGATCTAAATTACACAGCTCAGCATGCCTCTGACAGTCAGGAGGTGCTGCAGATAGCCTGAGCAAAATGAGAAATGCAGCTTGCCTGAGGCTGCCCAGACCCACGGGCATTCCCACGCCTCCCAGCTCGATTCAGGAACTCTCAATAAAGTTTTTCGGCCCACATTGTGAGGAACAAAACATTGACAATTTTGTGGAAAACCAACCAAGTAACAAAAAAGTTAAGAAAGGATGGATGCCTGCACATACAGGGTCTTGGTTTTTGTTTTGGGTTTTTTTTGTTTTTCGTTTTGGGGGTTTTTTTTGTTTGTTTGTGTTTGGTTTTTTTGTTGTTGTTTTTGTTGTTGGTGGTGGTTTTTTGTTTGTTTCGTGTTTTTTTTTTGTTTGGTTTTTTTTTTTTTTTTTGGGTTAAGAAAAACATTCTTAGCATGTTTATGTGGTTAGGTATCCTTCCTTTTCATTAACTACCTTACATAAGTTTTGGATGCATGGAAACATTTTTCTTCTGAAATTTTACTTCTGCATACTGTAATGCACACAAACCACAATTATACAAACGTGCAGCAGTCCAGCTCACTGCTAAATGACAGCCTTGAAACTGAAACCTTGTTAGCACAGCCATGCTACAAATCTGCCCAGAGTAAGGCTCCAGAATAAGGTCTCATCCTTGCCAGAGAAACATTACAAGATGAAAAACAGCAGAAGAGAAAGTAGTAGTTTTGTGGGTAGAGAAAGAAAGGACAAAATAAATAATTCCACAGGGCTGCTGAAGCGCATTATCCACATGCCTCTTGTTCACTAAGACACAGCTTTTAAACTTGACCAGATTCAACCTCTACTGAAACGTTTGCATACGAAGAAAATAAATGGTAGAAGTATTTTATACAGTGTGACACTCCAGCCCTTCAGATCCCGGCTCCCCATCACACCAGCAGTACTGATACTGGCAACAGCTCCGCATACGTGCGAGCTGCAGCCCCCCACTGTGCAGCACGCAGGTGAACGCTGGTACCCCCCCGCTGCCAGGGCGTCCTCGCTGCACATGCACAAGGAACAGGGCTATCAGGAATATACAGGCTTGCCCCAAATATTTCTCAGCAGAAGCAGGATTTAGCTCCCTGAGCTACAGGCTGCTGGGCTGCCTTCAGCCCACTCTCATCAGTCCGGAGGGATGGCAGCGAGCGGCAGGGGCAGGAGCTCGTGGGAGGTGGTGGTACAATTCCTGGGGGGCAGCTTTGCTTCGAGGGGTGAGGAAATCTGCTATGGCTGTGACAAAGAACAGTTCTGCAGAAGCCGTCATGAACCCTGCCACCCCTCCGGCCCAGGCAGCTGTCAAACCCCTGCTGCGATGCCCTCCTGCAGCTCCCGAAAGGGTTATTTACCGAGATGCAGTAAAATAGGAGAGTACAAGGTGTGAGGGGTTGGATGTCAGCTCCCTAAGCCAGACTGCTTTACTGGCTTTGCAAAGGCATTTCCACAGAATAAGGAACAAAAGGATTAGGAAAAGGTGTGAATAATGCACTTCTACCCCTGTCTATCCCCGCTTGCTGTAACAGATTGGTAAAATAACTTCATCCACCAGTTTATTAACAGCTTGCCCTCTCTTGTATCTCACCTCCATAATGAGATAGAGCAGATATGATAGATTACATTTTGCCTCCTTCCATCCCGAATGAATTATCATTTCGCTCTTCTCGCAGTCTCGTGGTTTGGCTGCCTACAGCCCATTAAGTGTTGGGAAGTAGGAGGGGGAGGATGAAGCTATGTGATGTAAAAAGGTAAAGGTCCCACTGAGAAAGCAGTTTTAATTTTCAGACTAGAAGATATGAAATTAAAAGAGAATGAGGAGATTCTCTCCGTTATATTTCATCTGGCAGTACTAAGAAAACAAACAGAAAAATCCTATTGCAGGGAGTATCTGAGCATGCAGCTCTTACTAGCAAAATGCTTTCTCTCAATCGTTGAGGGCTCAGAGCCCAGACACAGTCAATCACGATGAGCCAGGCTAGTTTTTCCCCCTGACCAAAATGCCTTATTCTGCAGCTCTGCCCCAGCAAAAGCCCTCAGAGAGCCAAGTATTCCCAGAGCCATAATTCTTGCCCTGCTCTGACAAGAAGTACTTTATACCATCTCTCTTCATAAGAGCATAGGAGTTTTACTCACACATCGGAACAGATCATCTAAAATGTAACATACACTTTTGTGCACCTTTCTTAAGCAAACCCCTGAATAACAGAAATCAGAGTTTTTTCCAAGCATATTGAAGGCTTCAACTCTTTTAGCTGTATTAGAAAAATCAAGGTGCTTCAAGATTACTGATGTATCACAATGCCACTAAATACCTGGTTTCTGTTCCACAGAAATAAGCTACTGCCTGACCCCAATCATTGTCTCATCAGTCCTGATACTTCAAGGAAATAACACTCACAGTTCTTGCCCTGGCCACTGCTTAAAAAATAATTAAAAAATTGCTAAGGATGATAATACAGAGCCATGCTGGAACCCAAGTAATTTTGTGTGTCCCATTTTATACAGCAACTGTTGGTTTGAAACCTCCTAGGAGCATAACCAAGTACTTGCCAACAGAAGCAAGAGTTGCACAATCCAGCTCCGAGCATTTTATCTTTGTTGTATCTTTCAGCAGTAAGTTTGCGTAATTATACGTTGGGTAAAGACATGACAATTGCCTTTTCACTTTGAAGTCAGTTTAGCACTATGAAAATTCATGAAGCAAAAATTAATAAGCTTCATGCAGCTTCAGCACTGACCTCTGTTTTTTCTTTCTCATTGCCAAGAATTTGTTACAGGTTCTGCTACCAGGAGCTGATTCTTCCCTGACAACCAGGAAAGGGAACTTCCCAGGCTGAGGGAACTGGGACTGTTTAGTCTGGAGAAGAGGAGGCTGAGGGGAGACCTCATCGCCCTCTACAACTACCTGAAAGGAGGTTGCAGCRAGGTGGGTGTTGGTCTCTTCTGCCAAGCAACTAGCGATAGGACGAGAGGAAATGGCCTYAAGTTGCGCCAGGGGAGGTTTAGATTGGACATTAGGAAAAATTTCTTTACTGAAAGAGTGGTTAAGCACTGGAACAGGCTGCCCAGGGAAGTGGTGGAGTCACCATCCCTGGAAGTATTTAAAAGACGTGTAGATGAGGCGCTTAGGGACATGGTTTAGTGGGCATGGTGGTGTCGGGTTGACGGTTGGACTTGATGATCTTAGAGGTCTTTTCCAACCTTAACGATTCTATGAAAAAGCATCAGAGAACTCATCACCTCTTGCAGCGGCAAAAATCTTTCACCCATCAGCACTGTGGTCTTAACAGCTCACTAATATTTTCTCCTCACACAATCTTTCCACTCGGGTTTTGTTTTAAAGCATATTTTAGTCCAATGTGAACAACAGGTCCATCCACCATTAGCAAAATACTGTAAGTGAATATCTGAGGGGTGATGGATTCTTGATGGCAGCTATATCTAAATGGGCAAATTAAATCATAAAACAACTTCAGCTTTTGATAAACTTGATGAGTTGCTCACTAYAAACTAAGTAAAAAAAAAAGAGAGGAGAGGGCTTGGCTGACTTAGCAGCGTACCAGACACCTTTAATTTCCATCTTCAGAATTTCATGCTGTGGTGAGAATATGAAAGATACTGATTTTGCTCATACCTATGATGCAGGACAAGAGCTAAATTTTGTTTCAGTTACCTTATGTTCTATGCAGTAAGGCAAATTAAAAACAACAGAAAAGCCTGTCCCTATGGACATTAATCTTTATCACAGACATTGCAGTAATACCTGAAGGCACCAGCTGAGCCCGTGCTGTAAGTACACAGCACCTGCTGGGCACGTATGTGCATAGTGCCTGTAGGAATAGGCTTAGTGCTCGCTCCAAAAGTTTCCACAAGCAAGACAAACACACACTGCAGAAGTGGGTTTACTCCCCTTTTCTGGAGCGTTTTTTTTTTTTTTTTTGCAGACTGTAACCCGAACTCCAGTCTGCTGCTGTTCAGGCCAGTTATCGAGGACTCCTCTTGCTGGCACGACGCTAGTGGCCTGCTTTCTGGGAGATGCCTGAAAACGCAGCGCTAAGATTAGCACTAGGTCACACAGGACTGCACCAGAGTCAGGCACCAGTCCTTCAGCTGATTCATTGCTTTTCTGCCGAGCCCACCTTCCCCTCGGCCATCCCCTCCTCTCCCACAGGGCACGCAGCCATCACGGTCACACGCCGAACACCCCGCGCTCACCCAGCACGGCCGTCGCAGGCGACACCACCTTCTGCACCACTTGCCTCCCGAGCCACAGCAGCGCCGGCCCAGGTGCTGCTCCTCACTGATGCCGAACTCTCCACTGCTAGATATCAAATGATTTTGAATGTCATGAACCCAGCTTTGTAGCCGGGGCTTTGGTTTAGGAGGATTAAAGCTTAAACACTCACATCCTATGTTCTGTGTCTAATAATCCTGTAATAATACCTCCCTAAGACTCAGAAGAGGAAAGAAAATAAAGGGGTGAAAACAAAAAAAGGAAAAAAATAGATTTTTGCTGTAAGTTCCTGAAAAACATGGGTGGGCTGGAAAAGTCTGCTCCAAACTCGCCCCCATGAACAGAGCATGGGATGAAACAAGAGCCAAGGAACTCTGAAAATCAGACAAGGAACCGACTTTGACAGATGGATGTAAATGTGCCTTTCAGTGCAGGAGAACAGTTGATTCTAAGGCATAAAATCAAATTAGTGCATCTGCAGCTGCCTATGTGTCATCCAGCTTCATATTTTACACACTAAAGACATTTTTTTAACCTCGTGTTAGCTACACTTTTTTTTTTAATATTACACTCCAGRATTTGCAAAATTATATTGGCAGGTATTAAAATGAAAGCTGAAGCAACGGTGCAATCTGTCTCGTTTTCTATTGTAACATGACAGAAATCTTTTTTGGACTCATTTACTATCAGGTAGGAGAAGACTTGGAAAAAATAAAATCCCAGCCTCAACTTCATCAAGAAATGCAAAACTCTTCAAAAAAAAAAAAACCCGTAAGTAAGTAGTTCTGCATTTCTTGATGAAGTTGAGGCTAGTTGGTCCTCCAACTATCTTACCCTCCCCTCAGCTTCTCATCTCCCCGCCATACACACTGAAGAATCTCCACCACCAAGCCTTAGCGAAGCTGGCACTTGAACGTGTTCCCCCAAGGACATGAAAGTGCTTACTGACAGACCTGAGTGAAAGGAGGCAATTTTAGGAAAGGTGTTGGAATGGTTCAGAGCATGTTTCGCAGGAAAAGGTCTCAACACTGCCCCAAGAGCTGCGCATCGCCAGGGAAGCAGCAGATAAAGGTACAGACCCAAACTACCCATCAGGCTTACTGAAGAAAGGTCCCCTGTTCTCACACGCTCTGTGGATGCTTGCTCTTCCCCTGCCATTTTTCAAAGCCCATCCTCAGGACAGTTAGAAAGGAAGCCCAGGAGCAAAGCAGAGTGGTGGGGAACAAATTAGTCACAACTGGTCCCCCCCACCCCAGAGCCTCTCACACCTCGTCCAGTGTCACTCCTCTGGACAGGTTTTATGACTTTACAATTACAGCATTTTGCAAGACTTGGGGTGAAAGACATTCACACCCTCAGACATTTGTCCTACCCGCACAGCACTAAAGGATCTCTTGCAGACAATCAAAGCCTACAACCAGTTTTGGAAGATCTCTCTGGTGCTTTTCTGTAAGCTGGCTGGGTTGATGAACTCCCTTATTTCTGTTCTACTGTGGCTGGAGGACCAGTGCAGGATCATATGTCTATACACGTAGAAAAAACATTTTCCTTGTTAAAGACCAATTAAAAAGTTGTTATTAGATGTCCATATATAATGTAGCCGTATTGCACTTTGGCTGTGTGGAAGTTAAATGATAAATAATTTTAAAATGAATATTTTAAAATAAGAGTCTTGTTTGCAGTCTTGAAAACTTTCATACTCAGTGCTTTTAGCTTACAAGTTACTTGGTATTTCAAAAATTGAGAACAATGCAGACAGCACAGATAACTAAAAATTTTTGTCTGGTTTTCAACATAAAAATCATTGTATTACACTTCAGCTTTCCATGAGCAGTGATTACATTACAGAATACCTGCCTACAGCCGTCAGAATTGATCAAAATAAAAAGCTGAACTTGTACAGTTTTTATAACCAATTCCTGAGGGTTTGGTCAAACAAACAGGATAAAATTAAACAGAGATTGATTTATGTAGAAGGAACTGTAGTTGCAAGGTTGGTGAATTGTATATACTGCAAGTGGGAATGGCTATTGCCTGAACACAAATCAGACTAATTGTAACAGAAATAGGAAGACAAAAGGTACAACTTTTTTCCTGTTTTCTTTCCAGTGCAAGTACCAGACTAACCTGTGAGGCAAAAAAAAAAAAAATAAAGCAAAAAAAAACAAATACAGGAAGGGTAGTTGTTTTCTTGTAATGCAATGAGACAGCAAAACAAAATGAGGGTTTCACAAGTCCTAATAATTTGATTCCCATCTCTGATGCTTCATTTGTCATCCCCTGTATAGCAGAAAGCCAAGACTTAATATGTTACCAAGTGAAGAATTTTATCAAATAAAAGGACCTGAGTGCTGGATCCTGCACTGGAATGATTTCTTCATGCCTCCCTTAAAAAACGAGAACTCATCTCTGCTGAGTGATTCAGAAAAAAAGAAGATCGCTTTTGCTACCTGCCAAGGAGGATTAATCTGGTAATTTGGCATTTTTCTATCATTTCCTCTGGTAAAGAAGTGGGATAACAAACATTTCCAAAAGGTGCCCCAGAACCCAGCAATATAAGTGTGGGTGAATGAGAAGGTGCAAGGGAAAAGCTGGCCTTGCACTTGGGCTGCGTGGGCAGCTATGCACAGAGCCCTGCCTGGGGACCTCTGCTCTCAGGTATAGACCATGCTATAAGAGCATAGCATGGTACAAAGCATACATCTGGATAAGAACTTCCCCACATGTAGGCTGGTTACCTATGTACATATTTATCTATGCTATTTCTAAGTGATATAGCCAGGACAGGTGCACCCCACAAACGGGAAGACTATGCAGCTGTACAAGCAAAGCTGTGTGTTTTGTTACAGGATGCTCCGAGATGACACTACAGCATCTAAAGACCATTACTCAGGAAAGAAGGTATTAGCGTTGGGGGAGGCTCTCTGTGTACTCTAACTTGTAGAGGCCTCTGAACAGTCAAAAGAAAAACCCAGGAAGAAAGTAATTAAAAGTTATATCGGCCAACTACCTGGAGCTCACACATTACTAGTCTGCATCCTAACCCATCCTGAAAAAAATCAGAGCCCAAATTATTGTTTATTTTTATTGTAGGGGAAATCCCAGTTGGGCACTGAGAACCCTCTGTGCAAAACAAGTTACTACCGTGAAGACTTCGTAACTGAAATAATTTCATCATTATGCTTCCTATGTGAACTGCTGTAGCTTCACTAGTGATGTTGCTTGAGCACCAGTGAAAAAAATCTAGTAGGAAATTTCTGCATTAAGGCATGATCCAAAAGCAGCTCTTTTTATGTAGATCTTTCTTCTCTGACTCAGCAATACCACTGATGAATAATACTGCTTGCAAAGCACCTCTGACTTTATCAAGCCTTTAGCCTGCTGCAGTACTGGATTGTTTTCCCCCATCCCGCTTTCCTTTTCCTTGAAAACCTAGTGATGTCTCTGTCATGTTACCATTTAAAATCCCCTGTTCTTACATGCATGTTACATTTGTGACGCCTGCTGTGGTTGCACACTGAAAGCAAAGTGCCAAACAATGCAGGGAGAAGGAGGGGAAATCAAAGCATTTTAGAAATCTTAAGCTTGGCAAAAGCTGTGTATAATTTTGCTTAGGCTGCAAGTTGGCTTGAGAAAACAGTATCAAAGCACCATCTTTTCCAATTGCTTGAGCTTTACTTTAAGTTTATTTTTACTGCTTATCCCAGACTGACAGCTCTGAAAACTGTATATTTTTCCATTTATGCAAGAATAAGAAGCAACAACTCAGCAACAGCACAGGCATCTGATATATCTTTCCCTAATAACGAACCCAAACTGTTGACCTGGGAGCATCACCTAGAAGGACTGTGAACCCATAATCCAGTCCTGCCCTTGATTTTCTTCAAACTTACTACTTGCAGAAGTATTTGTGAAAGACACAGCCAGAACTATAAATTGACAGTCCAGCAATGAACAATTGATGAAAATTTCACAACCAATCTGCTCAAAGTCCATGAGGCTGCATACAAATGAAAACAGAATATAATAAACACTTAAGTCTCTTGGAAGACCAAGTCCTCCAAAAAGCCACTGCTCTAGCTGTAAAAGCTCGTTTAATATAAATCCACAACGCACAGGTATTTGTTGCATTCCAATGCCAATGTAAAATTCCCATTTGGGTTGATTTTACAGCGCCCTGACTTCATTCGCTAGTAGCAAATAGACCTTTATTATATTCCTGGAGATGATGAAGATAAGGCTGGAAAACTCATCACTGCTCTGATCTTGTGTCTGCAGTTGGACCATCCCCCTGTTTGCCAGCAGGTCCAACAGAAATGTTTGAGATTCCCAGTGTTCTTAATTCATAGGCTAAAGGAGAAAATTGCGATTTCTATAGCAATCTTTAAAATAAAAACACTTTTACCTGTAAATCTGTTGGTATAAGTGATTTCTGCGGGTTCATCCCTGGCAGTAGATGAGATGTTCTCATAACGCATCGCTTCCCAATATCTGGATGCAAATTACAGGAGCCGTACTTCCTGAAATCAGCATAAAAAAAGTTGAAAATGCATTAGGTTTGGGAGTAAGCTTTGCCGTCAGTATAATATTTCTATTACAGCAGCTATCCAATTGGAAAAAAACAGCTCATCCTCGCATACAATAAAAATAAGCAGATAAGTTTGCTGCTATGATTTTGGAACCTTTTGACACTTGCAATATTTACACGCCATACACAGTTTATTATAAGGTAGCAATTAAAACTCTTTCTTTTCCTACGTCAGATGAAGACAGTTTTAGTACCCATGACATGGAGGGTTGTGAGCACTGCCCAGCCGAGCGACAGAGGTGCAGCCTCTGGCTCCCAAATTGCCCGGGCCTCTCCCCTCTGCTCCGATTTGCCATTTAGCCCGTACTCTCCCTGTAGGCTTTGCCAGAAATCTTCAATCCTGATTTACCTGCCCCTTTTGCATACCTGAAAAAACCCTTTCTGTTGAGCTGATTGTGTTGGGGGTTTGCATAGCTCGCTTGCAATGAAATGCCACCACCCCTCCCTGCTCCTCCTGGGCGTTGTGACTCACGCAGCACAAAGTGGGTTGAAAAACAATCTGAGAAGTAGATGGACCTTTTTGATCTGCTGCCTTGTGATGTGTTGTCAAAGAGTGAATGCTCCTTGAAACATGTAAACACGTGGTAATACTGATACAGCAAGCTTTTGGTGCAGCCCTGTCTGCACTTAAAGCAAATCCTCCTTTTGAGGATCTCACAGCGGTTTTGGCGAAACAGTGAGAAACCCAGCAAGGCTGCGAGCAGTGCAGCAATCTGGGGAGGGGTGCACCTCACTGCCTGAGGAATTGAGTCTCATGGAAGTAGCAAGCATCTATATTTCTTTTCTATACAGAAGAGTAACTTATTACAAACACACCTACACTATGAAAAAACCTCATAACCGGCTCTCAGGCTCATACACCAGCCACAAACTGGCTCCATCCCCCCTGCCCTGGATTGAGGACTAAGTACAAAGTGAATTAATTTCTTAAGTCACATTGGTGCAGCCAGGTGAATTGACAGGAGTCTGGGGCAGAGGAAAGCATGATGGCACAGTGATAGCGATGAAGGGTTTCAGTCTACCCACAGCATCCTGGAGAAACCTGAGCTAAAATCCTGCACGTGCCCTCTGTTAGCCACAGTATTTCTGCTTGTGTTTGACTTTAACATAGTTCTGGTCTATGCACTGTTGCAAGCAGAACTTGTTTCTGATTTCAAATCCTAGGATGCATCAGATAATTTGCATTTACTTAAGTTTTCAGATCTGGGAAGTGTTTTAGGACACCATATAATGAAAGGCTGCCAGTAAGCATCTTCATTAGTTTTAATGATTATTGCAACTAAGTTACTGTAATCATCTAACTTCCCACAGCAAAACTAACCTCTTAAAAACCACATGAACGGCTTGGTTCACTCAGAAGCGGACAGATACAGCGTGCGTTGAACCGCAGAGTAAGCGTGGGGGAAACCCATCATAAGAAAATGCAGGAACCCATTTACAGACAGTTTTATCTGCTTTTTCTGTCGGCGGCTACGTAGCGAGAAGAAGAAACAGAGATTTTAAACTTCAATTTTTAACTGAAATACTTGATGGCAGTGTTAAAACACGATTAAGCGAGTGCTGCTAAAACCTGCAGGATAAGGCGAGCGGGCGCTGCGCTGGCCGAGAGCCCCCTCTAGCGCGGCTCCCCGCGCTCCCCAGCCGGACAAACGCTCTGCGCAGTGAAGCTGTCAGGCTTAATATATTTATTTGTTTCTGTGCTGTTAGAATGATTTCTGTGCAACCATGTTATTATTTATGGCTATTGTCAGGAGGGGGGAAAAATTTAAGGGGAGTTCAGAGTCAGCTAGTTTGCATGGCATGTAGGGTTGTGCGTGACAGAGCCCTGCTTTGAGACCTCTTCCTATCTGACATGCCGAGAAATTAGATAAAGATCTTTAGCGTCATTATATAGGCTAAATCTCATTTGGAAAGACTGCAGAGAGAACTGTAAAGATTCCACCCGATCTTGGTAGACAGGTTTATATCCTTAATTTTCCAATGCAGTTCATCTGTCAGACTAGACATTTAGCTCTGCAGTCCAAAGGCAGATTAATCAAACATGTTTAAAAATGTAAATAAAATGCTGCAATGAATAATATTTGTAGATAGACTGATCTGAATGTTATCAAATGAAAGGAATGACTTTAAGACCTAGAAGTATTTCTGTTATCAGATCACACTTTCATATTTTTATAAAACTGTGGGGAGGTTTTTTTGAGCCTCACTTAGTAAATTATATTCAGCTCATAAAAGCTATTTGAGTCACAGCATATCTGCAACAGAATATAACCCAGGTTTAAGGACTTACTGAGGAAACAACTGGGTGTGATTCAAACTTATCGAGTATCTATCAATTCTACCAATAAGGAATGAAATGCAAAAATAAAATACAATTACAATAAAAAAAAAAACCACCACACAGGGAAATTGTGTCTTCCAGGAGAAGAGCACTGATCCTCCCAAGAGGTCTCTCCACAAGACCTCTTCCATGAGGTCTTTCCCATATCCACCCAGTCAGGTCAAACAAGCACCTTGCTTGCTGCACCCCAGAGTAATTCAGACTCTGCTGCCTCCCCAGTTTCTCTAACAAGATGGTCAGCAGTACAGACCTCTACTCCTCATCACAGGGGTGGGGGCTGCAGTCGTTGTGTACTCCATGTCCTTCACAACAGTTGCTGAACCCCCAGATCTTAATGTCAATCAAGACATTCCCAA
This sequence comes from Phoebastria nigripes, assembly GCA_035582835.1. NCBI lineage: Eukaryota > Metazoa > Chordata > Aves > Procellariiformes > Diomedeidae > Phoebastria > Phoebastria nigripes. The sequence continues at coordinate 1,688,278 of JAYKAV010003266.1, read as the reverse complement.
AAGGAGGCAGAGGCACTATGTGCAAGGACAGTAGGGCAATGGCTCAGTACTGTCAGCTCTTGAATTTGTGAAGTAGTGACAAGAAACCACCCTAGACTTCTGCTCTTCACATTTAGGACCCTTTTTTGTGGCCCATAGTAGCAAGGGACATAACAGCTAGCGCTCCTGCAACTAGTGAAAGATGCCTTAAGAGGGCTGTCTAACCAAAAAACTCGTCTGTGCATTTCTGGTAGAGCTAATAAAAAAAAGTTCTCTCTCCCTGAAAACCCTTCTTCCTCAGGACTTTCTCAGAGACTCTTCAGCTGAGATGAGCTGGTCCCGAGAGTGTTCTCCATCACTGCCCTCATCACAGCACACGCAAAAACCTCACCATGAACTCAGACCAACTGTCCTTTTGATTTGTGAGGCTCACAAAAGGATCAAGGCTTCAAGCTGCTGAGAAGGGGAGGATCAGGTTATGATTTCTCTTCTTATTCTGCTGCTGGAAGAAAATATTTTATAATCCTCTGAGTCTCACATCCAATCTTTTCTTTTTTTTTTTTTTTTTAACACCATTATGCCAATGAATAACTATTAATTTCTTAAACAGACACCTGAAACCCACAGAGGTCACTGGGACAAATGACTTGTGCAACCACAGCTCTGTCATCTTGGCCTCTCTATCTTTTCTCCTTACTTTTATGGCACTTCATTTACTTGCTACCTGTTGTCTACATACTAAAACGTAACCTCTCAGCAGCAGAAGCTTAGTGCTTTGCTTTAACAGCCTACAACAAGGCCCTGACCTGAGACATGACTGCACTAAACTCACACCATCACCAGGGATGAAGCATATATTGCTGCATCTGAAATGGGTTTTGAGTGCAGCGCCTTCCACCACATCCATACCTCATCGCATTGACCTTGCAGGGAACAAAACAGAGCTTAGAAGCAAAGACGCAGACAGATCACGTTCTTGGTCACTGACCTCCCAAAGTCCAGATGGGGCTAGTCATCTCTTCTGATGGTCCCTACAAGTGCACACACTTAGTAGCTGTCATTCAGCAGCCTTAGATCTAACCTGCAGGGCATCTCCATTACACTGAACAATATTAAAGTTGGTGTCTTCATGTCACAGCATATCATCAGGTCTAAAGATAAGCTGCACTGGAACCAGTCATGTAAGTGGCTTATCATCAAAGGAGGGCCTAAATATCACGGTGCCAGATATCCCCTCCCACGGCTTGGAGAAGCATGAGCCGTTGTCTGAGGCTAACCACGAGACCGATGCCAAATCTGCAATTCAGAGTTGTCCCTCAGCCAGACGCTCAGGTCCCTGGTGTGTTTTTTTTTTTCCAGTGGGGCTTTATGTGAATAATAAAGACCCAGATCTGCTTTCTGTACTTGGAAGCATTCATATTCTGGAAGATCCGTTGTTTCAGCTGTTGCAGAGGTCACATCAGTTATTTGTACAACTCGCATCAGCTATACAAGCCAGCAAGGAAGATGGCTACGTACCTTCTTGAACAAGGTAGTTTGTAATGCTGGGATTTGTTTGACACTTCACCACAGGGAGCTGAAGAGGACTTTTCCCTTCTGCTCCCATTTGTTCTAGACACTTTCCATTCACACCTCATGTGGAAAGTTACAGACTTCGGAGTCTATGTCCATAGATCGAAGTCAAAAAAGGAGACAGGAATGGGTGATGGAATACAAAGTAGGAGACATTGCAAAGATGGTTAAATAAAAAGTGGTTTGTTGTTTTGTGTTTGGGTTTTTTTTGTTTTGTTTTTTTTTTTTTTAAAAAACAGTTCTGTATAGTATAAATATGGAAAAACCACCCACAGCAATATGGGTTATGGAACATTTGTCAATAAGAAAGGGAATAAAAGCAGGCACTAAAACAACAGAAATAATGACTCTACTTTCCAGATTTTGATTCTAAAATGTCTGGTGCCTCAGGCAGTTATCTGAAAAACTCTTCTTCAGCACAGAACCTCACTGTTTCGCCTCAAATAGTTGTAGTTAACAAATATTCTCTGTGTGTGTGTGTGTGTGTGTGTGTGTGTATGAGAGCCACTGACAGACAGCCTATAGCTACATGGAGAGATGGAACTGCCAAGAGGGAATAGAAGCAAAAGCAAAAAGAAGTATTAGAGCAATATATCTTAGGCTTGGAAAAAATATCTCCTCTTTCTCTGTCTTTCCCCCCATGTCTGGGGGAGCTGCAACCTTGAACTGCACCTAAACCACTGCTGTGTGCAGGGAACACTGTGGAAATCACCTCCTCCACAAGAATTGTCTCATCACACTCAGAAGTCACCATCCAACCTGCCCACCTTTATCTTCTGGAGCACGCAATACAGTGAGATTTTTCTCAGTGGTCTTCATTGAACTGCTGTGCCAGTCGGTACATATCTTCCATGAGAGAACATTACCAAGAGAAATGGGAGAATGTTACCACACTTCCGAGAAAAGGCACATCCAACTGGGATTACTGCAGTCTTTTTCTGTCCTTTTGTTGCTTATGCTTTTGCCACATTGCCTAAGCCAAGTGGTCCAGCTAAAGCTCCGAACTCCATCTGTGTGTTTTAACTGTGATGGTTACAAAACCAGATCATCAATATTTAAAGAATAACTGTTTCAGAGCATACTTCCAGATGTTCTTGCTGTCATTATTGCCTTATTACTTAAAGTCAACAGTATGTGATATATTAAATATATAATCTACTCTGACACTCATCTACATGCTGTTGTCTGGTGGGAGTATCCTATGAGAGACAAGTACATTATTTTTTGCACAGTTACTGAAGTGAAATTTGGGTTTAAGAGCTGCCAGAATGCAACAAGTAAACATCCTCAGGCTGAACTGAATCCTTCTGCCCACATGCAAGGTACACGAGAGGCAGTGCTAGGGCCAGCCCGTTGCTCTGAGCGATATGTCTCCTTGTAACACCCAGTCCACGGGGGATACGAGCCAGCCACCACCACCAGGAAGAATCACTCTGTTGATGCTGACACTTTTTATTTACTGCTATAAATATTGCTCTTCTGTCCARTTTCAAGTCAGAGAAAGCAACTATCAACAGAAGAGATATCCTAAAGCAGAGCTCAACTCCTTCAGTGCTCAGAGATGGTCCCACCTGCTTGTCCAGGGGGATCTCTGCTGCTGGCAAACACCAGAGGCCTCTAGAGAACATTAATGATGCCTCATTAGCAGTTAATTTTATTCTAGAACCCAAGAACTCCTGTGCCCCTCAAATACTTCCTGAACAAGAATGCACTGTACAGTTCAGCCCGTGTTCTCCTTATACCTCTGGGAGGAAAACCACCTTGCATTTTTCCCCCAAGAGAGATGTGACCCTGAAGAGCAGAAGTCCCTGCGCTGGTGGAAATACTCTCAGATTCCCCACTTTGTCTCTCCCACTAAACTACGGCACTTCCCACAGAAAAGAGGAGAAAAAACCAAGGGGAGTGGAGTGTTTGCCTATAGCCACCACCTACATTATTTGGGTAAATAGATTTCTATCCCTGTATCCCTCAGTCTGGCCATTCACCCTAGTGTAAAAAAAGTATATTAAAAGCATTAATTTCCCTCCATTTGTATTTCCCTTGTCTGAACCACATGACTGTCCATGTAAGCCTGCATTTGATTACAAAATTGCTTTGTATTCCATTTAAGACTGTTTCATCTGTTATCCAGGGATGTAGGAGGACTGAGTTGTGTCACCTTCTAGTCTCTGCCAATAATGTCATAATTTGATATGGAAACTATGCATACTATTATATTCTAATTTGATATTTAAAACATGTTTTGGCAGACAGCTGATTCCTATTGATGCATTTATCTGATTTCTCTCTGCCTTTTTGTTCTGAAAATACTCAGAGGGAATATGTCATATCACATTTTCATTATGCACACTGAATCTATATAACTTCCATTTTCTTTTTTCTACAGCTTGGTAAATATACGAGCATATAAAAAAAAAGGAAGGAAAATGCCAAGACTGCAAATCGGGTAAAATTCAACCACATGCTACAGACAGAGAACTCCTAGAGCTCTAATCTTAGATACTTCATCTTCGTCATGTTCAGTCCTGTCCCTTCTTTCTGCTCTTCCTATTCCAACTCCTTGTCTCCAGATTCCCCATCACTTCATCTCAATCTACATAGGTCCCCCCCCAAACATCCTTGTCTCTTCTTCCACCCGTCTGTACTGCAGATTTCTGCTGCATCTAAGGAGCTGACAAGGAGATACACTGCCCTGGTGAAAGGCCTTTTGCGGGAATATTGGAGTATTTTAAAAGGAGATGAGAACAGCCTTCCACAAAATACTAATCCTAAACATGAGGACTCATCTTGACTCAGGGTGTTCCTGCTTCACACGAACAGCACTCGCCATGGCTGGCGTAAATTGGAATTAATTTCACCAAAAACACTGCAAATACTTAATAGGATTAAGCTATGGAACAGTTGGACAGAAAATTGGGAGACTGCTGCTCACAATGGATCAATATTTATAAGGAAGTGATACAACCTGATGAGGAAAGGCGAGCAGCGCTGCTGCAGCAAGCCCATCCACCCAGCAGAAGTGACACAAACTGACAGGGGAGGTGAAGCCAGCCACTGACATAATGAAAATTACAGCATAAAAGCAATACCAATTCAGTTGATGAAGCAGTTTGCCAGAGGAAAAAGAAAAACAACCATCAGGTTCAAAGACAGGAGGCCAACCGAATGCAAAGGGAGAAGGGRACAGAGGAGAATCTACAGAAAAATCAGAGCAACAAACTGGCAGGGCAGCAGGAGCGCCCGTGGTGAGCAACCGGGCAGGGAAAGCTCCCTCGTTCCTGGAGGATAAGCAAAACTGCCTTCTCGGAAAGAATATTTCTGCCACTTTTAATTGCTCCTGCATGGGTAACTGCCCTAATTCAATTAAGTTTTTATTTCTAATGAACTCTGGTGAAGAGCTCAGTTACGAAACCAACAGTATCATGGAATAATTGTAAGCCCGTCTGAAGCAAACACATTCCCCCAGACAGGGAATGCTGTGAGCAAGCCGGAAAATTTTGTCTTCAATGTATCAGTTTAAAAAGTTACTCAGAATTAAGAAAGTCTTTCATCTACTTTTGGAGTATCTTCATATAAAATGTAAATGACCTGGTAGTGGCCACACAGCTTTTTGGAAAGCTTTAGCATTCTGAATAATAAGTTCACTTTTATATCACCTAGTGTTATTATTTGAATCGCCATCTCTCCCCCATCACTGGATATGAATTTTCTCCTAAGAACACTGAAGTTTTGTATATTTTATGAATTCAATGTGCAGTAGAACCCACCATATGAACTCAAGGAAGATAAAAAGAGTCATTTAAGATCGGAGAGAATGAAGGTTACAAACGGTTTCAATTAAAGCTACACAAACCCCTGGATTCCCTGGATTATGCTTTCCACATTTCAATATTTGTCCATTATGTGCACACAAACAGCCCTCCACAGAATCCTGCCCTCAGTGATTTTCCCTTTTCTTAATCCTGATGTACAAAGCCTGGCCTCCTGGGATATTAAGAGGATCTCATAAGGACAATCCAACTTCATATTGATTCTATTTCCCAGATCCATAAACTTTGTTGCCTTGGGGAACACAGGAGTGAAGAAAAAAAACAACGCATGGTTTAATTTAAATACCACTTCTAGCAAAAGGAAAAAAAAACCCACACAAATAGGGAAAAAAGAAAGCAGAGGATGATGCTTGTTTGCCAAGATTGTGCTACATGAAACATGCAATATAAACTGACAAGGGAAGGAGATGATCATTGTTTGAATAACATCAATATCAACACAGACACATATGAATCTGGCAAGGGACATGGAAGATCCAAACTCTGAAAAACATTGATGTACCACTAAATATTATTCAGACAGTGAGGGGGAAGGGAGGAGGAGCAGAGGCTAGCTGAGACCGGCGACAGGCTAGGAGAGACCGGGAATAGTATTTGCTCCAAGTTACTGCTGAGCAGTAAACGTGCAAATCTAATTAAGGCCTTCCCAGCTTCTGTCTTTTTTTCCTCTTCTTTTTTTCACTCCCTTTTTCCATCTGGATTATCACAGTTATAGATCACAGTTAATTGGGGTTTCAGGTATTTTCTGCTAATTGTTTCGGTGTGATTAATCCTGCCTCAGAAGAGGGAGGTCAATGCTGCTCAGCCATGGAGCCGAGCTGGTGCTTTGGAAGATGTGACAAGGCGACCCACCGTGCCTTACAAGCACAACATAACCCTGCTCCACACAGTCCTACAGACACAAGCTAGTATGAAGACAAAGTTGGGGAGAAGGAGAAATTATATGCAGCAATGAGTACTCCAACCTTTGCCTTTTATTCTGGTATCAGTGCAAAAAAAGGATGGTGATCCTATACTAGATTATCTGGGAGGTTTTTCTTTCAAAAGAAGTTTGACTATCTTCCCCTTTAGGAAGTTTGGGGATAAACATTTAAAGTCTGCTCCTGCCTTTTTCCTTCTTTTTTTTTTTTGTGACAAATGACTCTTCAGCCCATTTTGTCCTCACATCTGGTCAGCAGAGCCATCCTAGCTTTTCTGAGACATCCTGCATTTTGCAGGATGCAGTGTGCGTCAGACACACCAGCACACCCTGCCATGCACCATCCGAGCCAGCACTGCACCCCACAGCATCAGCACCCTCAGCTGCAAAGAACTCACACTGGAGGGGAGTCTGATCACAGCAATCAGGAGCACATTCAGGCAGGTGCTGCCCTCCAGCACCACAGCTTTAGCAGATCAACCCTTCTACCCATGCACAACTGTGGCAGCAAACCTCAACTACAACCAAAAGTTGCGGCCAGAACTTTAATTCAAAATACTTAGGGTTGACATTTGAAGAGGTAACATGACAATTCATTGTGCTAAATCAATTACTGATTATCAATATAGCACTTAGTGATGTATAATTAGTATGTAAAAGATATATTTAGCTGTAGATTATACTAGTAATAAGGGCTACACGAGCAATAGCTGTATAATTACATTTTATGAATACAGGAAACCTTTGAGAAATGCTCCGAGATTTAATTGACATTTAACAAGATAACTACAGCAAGTTAATTAGAAATTATATGCTAAAAATATGAATTAACTTTTAAATAATATTTTAGCTTGCTGCAATATAACTATAGTAGCTCGTTATATGCCAGTGAAACACCTAAATGAAATAGTTCTTTCAAATACCATCTTTCTAATTCATTTCCCACAAACTAAAGCCTGTATTATCAGCCTCTCATTCTGAATCCTTTTTGGTATAAAGAGGCTGAGTTGATCAGCTTAGTGAAAGACTTATTTTTATGGTCCTTTCATACTTTTTAAAAATGAGATTTCTCTTACATTTCTATCAGCATCCAGAGAAAAGATTTCAGTTCAGCTGTGCYTTCAGCTTTGAACCCAGAACAAAAATGCAAAGTAAGGCACTGACAAGCATTTAGACTCCCTGCAAGGTGATACATCAAGGATTCCAACAGTGCTAATACAGCCAGAAATTTGGAGAATAAAACAACTCTGAACTGGTTCTGATGTGGATGGGTGTAATCACAAAGAAAATATAATAGCAGGTTCTTAGCACAGCTATGTTATTTTTAGATTTAGGTAGGGTAGTGCAAAGATGATGGAAATCTGGCTCAAAATTAAGTTTGCTATAGATTCTCAGGGGAGCTGTAGAGCCAATACACAGACACAGGCCTTTTTCACCTGCCTCCAGCACACTGGATGAATGCTATTTCCATAGCTGAAGAACCCAGCAGCCCTGGGTGATCAGAAAGACTTGTGAAAGGTACCAAGGACTTGGAAGTTAGGCTCCGAGATGAGTGCCATGAGAGCTAAAGTCTCTACAGTTCAGCTACTGGCATTTTTGATTATTTTGCATAAGACTCTTCACATCATTTTGGATTTTGGGTTTTTTATTACTCCCTGCCCTATCATACTTTGCCCATAAGTCACCTAGAGCTTAACTGAGAGTTTTTGCAGTCCCTCAACTATGCAAGACCCTGATCTCTGGCTGGTTAATCTGGCTGCATGGAGAGGGAGTTAAGTTATTCAGAGGAGCAAATAGACTACCATTACTAAAAGAAAATGGTGCAATTTCTCCTGCCTCTTGCTCAGTATGTCCCAGCAGGCTCCAAGGTCTCTCTTGCAATTTCTTTTTGCCAGCATGCCCTCGTTAGAATTCTGGACCAGATACTCCAGATTATGCATACACAGAGCATACATGATTTAGTGTTCCTGCTCTTGAAAATGTCGCTTACTTCAATATATCACAGGAGGAAATGGAGAAAACAAGATGATAAAGCAGTGAGGGATGGGCAAGATGACCTGATCTGCACCTGAGATTGCAGTACTGTGCAGTTAATGTAAATTGAGGGGTTGTTTTTAAACTGTGAAAGCCAGGCACAAGCAGAACACTTTGGACAAGAGATACACCAATTCTAGTGTTGGCCCAAGGCCTGACTCTACATCTGATTAGAACTTAAGAAAAGCTTTAAAAATAAAAAGCAAAGCCAAATAGTCAAATTGTCCCTGACCTCCCCTCTTAATCCAGAAAGGGCAGGAGAGCAGAGTGCCAAAGAGTTACACTCTTAGAGGGTCATGTATTTTCCTGGTTATAAACCCTGCCTAACGCTCACAAAACCAGAGGAGAAGAGATAGAATAAATAGGAAAAATGTGTTGGGAAAACAGGGGATTTCTGGAAGACAGGAGTCTGAGTAAAGCTTACCTTTGCACTGCTGTTCCACAGACTGTGTYGTCTTTTCTGATGCAGCCATATCCCTGATGGCTTCTGATGAAGCCCAGGTTGCTGGTTACAGAGTTTCTGCTGAAAAGAGCTTTTCCTGCCATGAGTCCTAGCCACTACAGTTAAAATAGATAAATCATAAAAAAAAATAAAGTAATGATAACAGCCTTTCCTACAGCTAACACCAAACCCTCCAGCAAGCAGAGATATGGTAGAGGTTGCTGGGTTTATCTGCTCCCTGGACCCAGGTGACTGCCCACTTGGTAATTTGCTGCAGCTGTGTCTTCAGCATGACTTAGGAATCCAGCTCTCATTGAAGAGGAGAGTAGGTAGAGCTGCTAGGTGGAGTCCTTGCTGCAGAGCTTTCTTAAACACAGCTGGGGAGGATGTATCATCTCCTGTTTCTTCCCAGAATTCTCCCTCAAGAGTAATGATGGATCCTTTCAGGACAATGGGGTTTTCTCCTAAGACCTACGAGGAAGCTTTGGATGTTTTGCTAAGCTTCTCTGTAAAAAATAGTTTAAAGAAGATAAAGTACATGTTTATATGGGTTCCTCTTTTTACTTTTACTTGGTCAGTAGATTAGTCAAGATTGATTTTTCTGCATGAGAGGGAGAGGCCTAAGGTTAAAAGATAAAAGGGTAGATTCCTTTTAAAATGTAATTTAGATTTTTCTGGTATTAGCTCCAGTATCAGCACAAAATCACTTCAATTTTCCAGGAGCACCTGAGACCCATTGTACAGCTGCACGCAAGCCAGAAAGATCTCCTCTGTCAAATGGAACAGCTGAGGACCGCAATGCCTGCAGTACCTGCCCCACGCAGGGTCTCCTGCCTGGGGACCCCGAGCTTGCACTCTCTAAACATCTGCCAAACAAGAGAGATTAGTGACAGAAGTTCTGCTGGGGAGTTTGGCTTTGGTTAATTTATTTATTTTTGCTGTAGTCACTGCAGATTTAGAATTGAAGTCTTCAGAGCACATCTTTAAAAACTCTCCCCAGACCCCTGTGGGTGAAGTCTGTGCTAACTGACCTGTTAATCACTGGTAGGTCTCAAAGAGCTCTGTCATCCAGACTAGAGAAAGATGCACAATGAGTGGCGCTGATGCCATGTTTCCTTATCACCCAGACGGTGCTGTGAAACATCAGGACTCTCTCCCAAGTCCATGCTTTTATAAACTATGTATTGCCTCCTTCCAACTCTTTCATGGCAGCTTCTGAACATTTGAATTCTCAGAGGGACAACCTGGAGCTGCCCAGTGCTCCAGATCTGTCCTCGGAGGAAACCCCTCCTCTACCACAGCAACCCCAGCGTGGGGACCGCACTCCTCAGGAGCAATGGCACTGCTCGTCCCAGAGGACAGAAAGACACATCCTTCACTGTTCAGAAAAAAAGGGCAAAGCTTAAGACTTACAGACATGATTTCAGATGATAAAGCTGCTGCTAATAATAACAATAAATAAGGGGTGAAAGAGGCCAACGATATGAAACTGCCATCATGGTTAGAGTTAGGGCTTGACCTTCAGTTTGAACTCAAGTTTGAGGACTTTCTTATCCAAACTTCTTCTCGTGACCGCTCTTGCCGGAAAGCAGAAGATCAGAGTTCCTCACTCGGAGCAAACATGGGTTAGCTACCTAGAGTCTTCATTTTGTTGAAAAAAGCATCTTTGTACGACATGTCACAGTGGGCTGGATAGGAATGGCTGGATTATTCACCAAGAATAATTGAGCTGATACATTTCAGCATTTTTCTTTGAATAAATTATTTGCAAATAAACATTTTCATTATTCGACCATCTCTGATGTTCCATTAGCATTCAGTGAATTATTTATTCAGCAGCTTTTCCCATCAATCACTGAATAAATTATTCGCAAATAAATTATTCTACCAGCTTTTGCTTTAAAGATGTCCCTTTGAGAACAATAGCTTCCCAGAATAGCAAACAGGCAAAGGGGGCAATTTAAAAGGCCTGATTCTCATCTCAGTTGTCTTGATAGAAATCTGGAGAATTATCACAGAAATTCCTGGCCTTTTTCTGTATTTACACGTTTGTAAGTCAGCTCAGATTGCGGTACAAGAGTGCTCCACTTTGCTGAAGCCAGCACAAAAACATTCAGTGCCCTCAGAACCAAGTCTTTGCCTATATCCTAATAGGCAGTTTCACTTCCAGCTCACAAAACTGAGCTGGATTCAAGTGGCCTCTAATCAAACCGACAGCTCTGCTCCCATAAGTGTCCAGGGAGAGACGGGCATTGCAGCACTACCCCAGATATCTCTTTCTCCCTCCTAGTCAGCCAGGCAGCTCCATTACTGCACCTTCTTATGCATAATGCATTCAAATCTCGTCAGTACACCAAGCCCCAGTGTAAGTCTTGTTTGTGTCTGGGCCAAGGAGGATGAAAGCCTGTTAGAACTAAATGAAGGCTACATTTATGCCAATTTTAAGGAATAATTGAGGTGCAGCGCAGGGGAATTTGCTGAACTCCTCTGTCCTTCTAACAAGAAAGAGCCTCTTTTGTTAGCGCAAAAAGTCACCCTCATTAAAACAAGCCATCTTTATCAAAACCACATGGAGGATTTATTGTCTCACCCATATGTTGGTGCCTTTCAGAGAGATGCAGAAAAAAAGTGGGGGGAGGCCGAGTATGGAGCCCTCATTTCAAGAGGGCTAATTATCAAAGCACCATGATCCTCATGTTGATATCAATCATGGCAACACGTACAAGGTTGTGCCAGAGTTTTAATAACACCAACCCTACCTGGGTTGCCTAGTAGTATCACTGCAATAARTAATTGCTAATTTGCACAAAATGAACAAATGAGGCACAATGTAATTGTATGAGGGGGGACAACCAAACAATAACATTAAGATATATAATTGACTTAATATCAGACGCTCTTCCCCCAGTGAACCTTTCTTCATCCTCAGAGTAATTGTGTAATGACATTTATGTGTAATAGACTTGTGACATTATAAATGACACTTATGTCAGGATTGTCAGGCTGTGACAGCCTCAGAGACAGCTCCAGTGAGAAATTAATCACTTCTGAGGCTTGAAAGTTGCTCATTTATTGCTGCCAAATAAGATCTTGCAAAAACAAGATCTTGCAATGAAATCTAAGTTCCCATGCACCTCACTCTCTGAGATGTGTTTTCTCCCTACAGAAAATCTTCTTGGGGACCATGCAGTAATCGTCCCTCATTAACAGCAGCACTTTGCATGGTCAGCCTTTTTTGGCTCTCTTCTACTTGAAGAACACAACTGAAGATGTCATCCTCTTCTCCATTTCTTCTCCTCTCAACGTCACAGCACCTTTTACCAGCTCTTGATAGCGTACATACCTCTTTAAATATACGTATGTGTTATATATGCATATATTAGCATCTACGTGTTTCACATTTCCAGGACTGCAGGTCATGAAAGGGTTAAATTATTTGTTGGGGAGAAGAGGACATTTTGAAATGTACTGTACATAATGAACACAAAAAAGAAAAGAAAACCTTCTCCAGATCAGTGTAGGGGCTATTATTAGACTATCAAACTGTCATTTTTCAAAGCATTTCAATTGTCACAATTTTTTCTAATGGCTTCTAAAGCATTATCTAATGCCTGGGCCAAAAAAAAGAAGAGGATCAAAGGACGTTGAAAAGCACTAGTCAGACTGTATGACAAATAAGTGTTTGCAGGCTAAACTCTTCCTATCCCATTTGCCTTCAAAAATATTTGTGAACTTCAGACCAAGATGGCTTTATTTTATATATTGTTTTTTTAAAGATAAAAGTGTCCTTATGGTTTTCTTTTTTTTTTTTTTTTTTWAAATAATATAGAAACATGTTAAGGGAAAGGATGACCCGGTTGTAGTCCTTTAGCATTGCTGCTCTAGCTGCCATAACTGACACACCACAGTGGAGGTCCTACGGAGAAGCAGGGAGATGTGGGAGGTTCCAAAAAGGTTGTGGTGGATGAGGATGGAAGTGGCTGGAGAACAGAGGAGCAAATAAAACAAGAATATATGGTGGATGATGCAGGGAATCTCCTGCTAAACTCTATGAACGAAGAATGTCTGTGTTCAGTATTTGGTGGAATACATGGTCTGGGTGGGTCTGAAGCACCTGGGAACTGCAGCRAGCTAGTGGTGATTGTCACCAGCACAGAGGAGGAAGTGCTTTTCCTTCTGATAACCTGGTACCCTCCTTCACTAGGATGTCAAGAGACACAGAAGAGATATTCCAGCCATTGCTGTGAATCTTCCTCCTCCTTTACTTTTCCCAGACCATGATGCTGCCTTCTTGTTCTGTAATTTCAAACAAATCAATGAAATTATTATGAGCCTGTACAGAAGGAAATAAAAGAGATTAAAATTACTGGAGTCATGTACAAGTTGCCTACAGAAATAAGGAGGGGTTGCCATTTCAGATAAGACTTCTGATCCATCGAACTTGTCATCTTTACAATCCTTGTGCTTTAGTGAGGTCTTTAGAAAAAGGTTAACCCTCCACATCATGCTCAGAGGAAGGCAGTGCAGAACCGGGGGCTGGGGAGGGCAGCAGCTCCTTCCTGCACACTACCACAGTCTGGTTTGGAAGACAGCATCAGATGCCTTTTCCCTTTGCAAGTATCACAAGAGAGTGGTAAAGAATCACAATAAGATCAGCTTTCCACCAGCGATGTACAGAAGTGCTACAATTTTCCTTTTCCTAAACTTCTGTGTGTGTGCACACGTGTAATTACAGTCATGAAAGTATGCATAATGACAAATGTATTAATGGACATCTCCCCTCAGGACTAGAAAATGAAAGCATTTCAGTTTTTCCTTAAAGTTATTGCCTAGATTGTAATCATCTTATCTTTTCAGAGAGAGGCAGGTGATGCTCACATCCCTCTGGCAGAACCTCATGGTGGGAGCTCACAACTGGCCACACATTTCTGACATGGACACCACACCGGTCGGAGCAGGATCCTCTGCCCCACCTTCGCATAAACCGAAGGAGCCCACAGAAGGTGCGCAAACGTCCTGCAACATGGATGTCTCTCTCATGCAAAATCCTATCAGCCCCTGGGTACATGGTGCCCCACTCTCCACCCTCCCATCACAGCCAGCTGGTGGGATATGGGGTCACTCGTTAATTTTATCTCTGTTGCCTTCCTCCCTCCTGAGGCAGACCATTAGGAATGCCTGCCCACAGCATCAGGGGCTGTGTCTTCCTCGGACCTTGCTTCCCCCACACCTCATGTTCCCCCCAGCGTCCCACCGCACCATGCACGCAGGCAGGAGGGCAGGGCAGCTCCAGGCTGCTCTTGGCCACGCCAGGCGCCAAGGGCCACGAGCGGCTTCACCTGCAATCCCTCTCCTAATACGCACATAAGATTAGGCTGCTAATGTAACATGTATTTTTTTCAGCCCCAATGACAATGGAATTTACAAACTGATTCAGCTTAACTGAGTGTGACTGCAATAAGCTAATTCCACATTCCTAATTAAATTACATTATTTTCTAGGTGGAGGTTTATGAGCAGAGGTGAAGAGTAATGATACGAGCAAGCCACAGAATCACATGTACATGTTAGACCCAAGACTCTCATCTAGATGGCAAAATGAGTTATTCTATTTACATCTTTTTTAAATGTCACAGTATTTTCCTGTGTTTAATTTAGGGTTTGTTTATGCATAGAGTCATTCTCAGAAGAGGAAATGGGAGCTATTCAAAGGGAAAACTACAGACCTGTCTGCAGAAAGGAAGTAGTAAGTATCTGGATTTTCTCAAAACCACCACTTCCTATGTACAAAAACACTGCTTTAAAAACAGCAACATTATTGCTGCTAGATGACTTAGGAAGTTATTGAACAGTGGTACAGAATTGATGGCAGGGATAGGACAAGGAGTCCCGAGGCTGGTCTCTCTCCTATAACCACAAGCTGCCTCTGTTGGGAAGAGAGCCCAAATTCCCCATCTACCATGCACCTCCAGAAAGCCACACTGCGAACTCAGCTGGCTTTTTTGCTGATGCTTTCCTCAGTGAACAAGTGGTTGGAATCCAGCTTTGCATTATGGATGTTCAGAGGCTAAACATAGATTGCAGGCTTAGAGATTTTTCTGAAATCATAAACAAAAAGGGAAGAAATGCAAGAAATGGACATATAACTTTATGGCCTGTGAAACTGAATTGCCTTTTACAGGTCCTTACTGTCCTTTGGATGGACAGTGAGAGGGTTTGTCATCTTAAGGGAGATGAGTATTAAAACCTACCAGCTAAAGAGAAGATATTGTGCTGTCTGATTAAAGGTGCATATACCCCATGAGCTCAGGGAGCCTGGATTTCAGAGCTAGCTCTTACTTATTTGGTCTCCACTGAAGAGGTCCAAGAAGTTTCAGACATGTTGTAATTTCAGCAGCAATGTGCCTTGCTTTGTAGATCACCAGCACTACAGAGTCATAAACACATGATGGCAAGGAGCAAAAATCCACATCCTAAATCACTAGAGAGAGCGAGAAAACAGGCCAGTGGAAGGAAAAACTTTCAACCGATCTGAAAGTGTTGCATATCCCTCCAGCGCTGTTCAAGCCTGAGCTCTCTTTCCTTAATGCAAATTGTTCCCTGCATTGGCCTGTCAGATATTGACAGTGAACCCATCTTACGTGGAAGTATCTGGATTTTGCAGGAGAAAACCAATGTAGTTTGATGGAACTGGTACTATGGATAAAGTAAGAAAGACAGCACCCAAGCTTTATCACCTAAGAGGTTTTTCAAAACCTATAATCTCCAATAGGTCTTTCAAAAGTTGCAAGCAAGTTACATACCCAAATCCTGTCTTATTTCAGTAAGGAGCTGAGGTCCTAATTTGATCACATGAATAACAGACCAACACATCCCATGCCGTGCCCCCTCTCAAACTGTGGTTAAATTACCTAGAAAGATGAATGACGTGGATATAAAGGTTGCAAGTGATGTTGAATCTGCTCTGTTCCCTTAGGAATTTACTTTCCCAGAGGAATTTACTCCAGAGGTCTGTTCTCCTCATTTAAACAGTGTGTCTTATTTCCAAGTTAATTTTTTCTACTTTACTATTCAGACATTAGGTTTCACAGCATCTACTTTCATTGCATTAAAAGAGATTTAAAACCCGCCTGTCTCACTCTTACTTTACCCTTTACACCTGATAGAGGAGTCAAGGGCTATTCAACATCAGMGATTTCGACATCGACATTCAACTGAAAGCACAGCCAAACTGAGCCAAAAATGACGGCTCTGTTGAAGTCAGCTGTGTTTCTGAACTCCTCTATGAGTGTAAGGAAGTCAGAACCAAGCTTTTAAAAGCCCTAGGGATAAAACATATAGCCCTCAAGTTATATATGCAATCATCAGAGAAATGACTCAGAAAAGGAGGCTGTCACCACATTTCAGCTCTAGTATATTTAGTCTGTCCTCTTGTAGCTGCTGTTTCATACTTCCAATGATTCTGGCTACCTTTGTAGCATTTGATTCCAATAAATTGATTTTGATGATGTACTGAGAATTAGGCAGATACTTCATTACATTGACTTGAGATCAAACTTAGGAAGACATAATTGAACCTTTACGAATCCTGCAATCTCGTTTAGACAATCAATTATTTTGTTTATCTACTTAAGCATGCTAATGGGAGCCAAGTAGGGTAGCAGGAAAAAACCAAGGCACTTAAGCCAGTGTGAAGTTTGTAGGTGTAGCTGAAACAGAATTTTTAAGCTGGGGCAGGTGGGGAAGAGTATGTATTTAAAATGGTATCTAAAACAGAACAAAAGAATAGTCACAGCAAGCTTCTCCAGATGCCACAAGCATCACATAAATGCAGCATCACAGTAGAATAATAAGTATCTTTTCATGTAAAAAAGCATACACCTTAACTTTAGCCACAAAGGGCCATATCACAAAGACACAAATCTAAAGATGCAGATAGGTACTCAGTGGAAAGTACAAAAGCATCTGAGCAGAGCAGGTACCCAATTCTCATGCAAAGCCCCTGCACTTTCCAGAGCTTGAAAATTCAATACTTTTAAGATTCTGGCTGTAGTTCTTAAGTGCTGAGAAAGGAAAAGTAGTAATCAGCATAAATGAGATTGGCTTTCAGAAGCCCAAATCACAAGGTGAAAAGAGGACTGGGTTGCAGGTTTGACAAGGGATGTGAGAGGCTGACCCTGCGGATGCTCTAAGTGACTGGACTCTCTGGGTTCGGGCAGAGCTGGGCTGCAAGGGGACACCCTGGCAGCTCTGTGCCACCCGCAGAGCGCTCCCTTTGCACCATGCCAGAGCCGTGCTGCCTCTGGTCCGGACATGCAGGAGGAGAAGGAAAAGTCCCTCTTCCCAAACTCAGCAGCTGTCCAAAAAGGTGGGAAAAGTGTAGCAGGGAATTACAAGTCCACCRAGCCCACAGGGGGGTGCTCATAACATACCATGGCAGTGAGCTGCGAGAAGCGAGTCTCCACGGACTACCCGTTACATGTCCAGTGAAAACCTGGGCTGGCACTCGCTGTGCTCTAATTCCGTGTCTTTCCCCAACAGCTTCTACCAGACAGTGCCAGGGAAAGGTGACCCAGAAAGGCTAATGAGCTCATTTACCCCAAAGCTGCTCCACCCCACTATGAAAGTGCAAGTGCACTTCAAAAAAACACGGATTTTACCAAAATAGTAACTGGGGACAAGACCCGAAATGAAATGCGCTCTGCGCCTTAGTGTCTGTTCCTGTGTGAAGATGTTTGTTCCTGTTACAATTTGTAGCTGGAATTTTCAGAAATGTCCAAAAGATGCAGGCACCCAAAGTGTATCAGAAATTGAGTTAACTCATTTACGTGTTTTAAAACTTGTATTCATAATAATCATCATCATTATATAGTACTGGTATTACTAACAATAACAAGAATAATAATTATTACTGCCATTAGTTACCGTTATTATTACTATTATTACTTCCTATAGTATTAGGGATCAATTCAGCTAGGAGACAAATGAGCATCAGGCTAGGGAGGTAAATAGGAAGGCTAAAGACAGAAAGTGAACGCTAGAATAAACAATCCTATTCCTTTTTTTTGGCAGCAAATGATAAAAGCTATCCAGCTGTCCTAGCTCCAAGGAGGGGCATTAATGTATCACCTGATACAGTTGAAAAGCTTACAAAAATCTGGTTATATTTTTTAATCATCTTGCATTTTAGACCTTTAAAGTACAAATATGGATTTCAAACATATCAGGGGAACAAATTAACTTAGAAAAATGGCCGTACTTTCCAAGGTTGCACCTGCCATGAAATTGCTCCAAGTTTGCATTTTCCCTTAGTCTCTAGTGTGTCATTACAGCAGATTGATCGCCCTCCTCTCCCCGGCAACTCCCCCATTAGAGGGTTATTGTATGGAAATTAATGGGAGGCTAGAAACATTTCTTTTGCAGCTGCAGTAGTAGAAGTCAGTTTTGATTAAGCACTTGAAACCCAGCAGACTGGGGTGATCTCTTTGCTTTAGTTCCCTCTTTTATTATCACTGGTGTCAAGTTTTGTTACTTTAGCCATTCCCCTGGTACTCCCACTGCATCCTTGTGTAATAATAGGGGTTATTTTTTTATGTGCACATCTATTTATTTTAAATATGTACAGACTGATTCTCACTGGTGCAAAGTCCCTTTACACCACCCTTAACACAGCCGTAGGAATCATTTATGCTCATTTCAAAGGCCTGTTTACGCTGGCTGAGTGGAGTAAGGAAGCACTGATGTAAATGAATATCAGGATTGCGGATATATCTCTGTTCAATTACCCTAACAGTAGTTATATCTGATGTCACATTTAATGTGTGTCTGCTCTGTCTCTTACTCATCTTGCTGTTTCCTACCTGCCCAGTTAGATCCAGTTCTCATTCTCAGCTGGCAAATGACAGACATACAAAGTGGCTCTTATGAAAAGAGTCCATATTTTTTAAAAGCCAGATATTAATCAAAGTCACAATGGAAGAGAGATTGTAAGATACTTGTAAAATGCATGACCAGATACAATGCTCAGAGGACACCATTCTGCTTCTTCTGTTGTCCCGACAGTTTTTCTTGCAAACAATGAACTCGGTGGGTGTAAAAACATAGGGAGGGAAGTTCCTTTTAAACTGATCTCACCGCAAATCATGCAATAATTGAAAAAAATGAAACTTCACACTGTGCCAGCTAGAATTACGGTCTTGGAGTTTGAAAAGGAAACTGGAGTCATTTCGACTGTCGGTTGCACTGAGCTGCAGAGAGCGGCACAGGGCAGGAGCGGGGAGAGCTCTGGTGCTTGCACGTCCCCAGCCCCTTCCTTGCAGCTCCCTGTGTGTGGCCTTCAGCAGAGCAGTGACTTTTGCCCCTGGATGCAGTACACATACCCATAAAAGGTGGGTTTACATCCTGCCTGCAAGGTGGCACAATAGCTGTTGCAGGTTTCTCTTGAGTTTGCTGCTGTTTAAAACCCAGAGACACCTCGGGTTTGGGGAGGGTTCTTGGGATGCATCACTTACTGCAACACAAGAACATTTTTGGTTTAGCAAAGTGTGGCACTTTCTTGATCAAGAGGCATGGATGGCTTCGGATGTTGAAAATGGCTCTGTATGTTTTTATGCATACACAAAAAGCTTATTGACCAGACTGCCTACCTGCTGTTCACAATTCAGTTTTCACTTCAATTACAATTTATAACAAGTTTCAGAGTAGGAAATTTGTCTTCATTCTCCCCCCGGCCCCCAACATAAAGTACCTAAATTATATGCCAATAACCACTGATGAAAAAAAGCCAAGTTAGGCTTTTGAGAACAAAACACAAAGCAATGCCCAGCAAGGCCAATCCCGCCAAACGCCGAAGTGCTGTACGCCAGGAGTCCCTACAGCCACAGACAAGTGCCAGGTATGTTCAGAGCACAGCAGATACTGCTCAAACAGCAAGCAAGCTGAAAGGTGTGGCAAGGACCATTGCTTGGAGAACTGATTAAGTGGCACCTTTGGGGGGAGGAAGAAAAGAAAAACCTTTAAGGGATTATTTATAGGGCTCATAAAGGTGCCTTTTGAATATCCATCAATCAAACAGTCAGTTAAAAAGTCTGCTCAGCACACAAGAGAGTAGAAGGAGTAAAGAAAATTGGATACGGCGTACATCTGAGATGTGCACACTATCATCCATAATCTTCAGTGATCTGCTTCATATGTAAAGCACGGCAGTTTGGTGAACGTGATGTGAGCGGGATGGTGAAGTACTGAACAAACAGGTGCTTGGCTCAAAACTGATGTGGCAGTTTCTCTCACTGCCAAAGACAGGAAATGTCAGTAGTAAGTTTTAACAACTTTGGTAGGAATAATGGAAGACAGGAAATAATCTACACAAGAAAGGAACTGAAGATATTTGGGCGCCAGCCAAAGGGCTGTAACCTGCCTTTAAGGAGCAAATAAAACCAGGAAGACAATAATAACAAAGCAGTGGCTGACTGCAGATAGAATAAAGGGTAATTGCTGGCTGAGCATATGGCCTGCTAAGGGAATAGACAGCGAGAGGAGAGGAGATTCACAGACTGTTACAGAGCTTACAAAAGCTGTAGGTCAAGAGCAATGGGCTCATGATGATCACTGATTTTATGGCTGGCTCCTTTGCATCCTCACTACCGCAGGAATAAACTACTGATCCATGGCAAACATTTTCTTCTAGGACTCCATCTCTTTCTTTGTACTGATTTTGTAGTGGCATTTGTAAGTGTAGTATGTCAATAAATTACAGTAGCAGACCAAGGCCCTTCCCGGCTTCGCTTGTTACCGGGAGGCTTGCTTGGTCTAATTCAGAAAATAGAGAGGGCTTTTTTTTTTTGATAAGCAGAACCAAGAGGCAGAAACTGATGTCTGAAATACGGTTCCACTACTGCACCACCCCCTGCTCGGGCAGCCTTTGTGAGCAGTCGTTGTGTGGCTCATTCCAGCAAACAGCTACGCGAGGCATGGCTTTACATTTCTTTCTGATGTGACTTATACATTTAATGACAAAGTACTGTACTTCAACTCCCCATTTATCTTATTAAATGGTCCCACAACAGCTCTGAGAAATGTATTTAACATGAAGACATCTATTAATTAATAAGCACATTAGTCAGCAATCAATACTCAGTTGATGATATTGTTTAAATTATACATGTATAATAAGGATATGTTTCTGCCTTCCTCATCTGTTTTAAGGCATATATTGGAAATGAGTAGTGCAGAAYGGCTTTGCATTTAAAAAAGTTTGATTAAAATCATTTTTAAATAGACTAATCCTATGAACATATTATATTACATAAAATTAGCCCTGAGCATAGCCAGTTTATCACCTCAGTCTCTTCACAGTCCATTGATTAAGCAGACATCAGGAGCAGTCTGTTCTCTTTACTGCGTTTGTATTTTATTGCAGTGATATTGTTATCTGTTTCAAAATCCTGAGCGAGGCATTCCTAGCAATTACTTCCTCTTGGTCTGCATAAAATGTGCAGATAATTCTCAGGCTGATCCCCTATTGCCACTTGTATTACTTGAAGATAACAGCGGCAACCTTACACTGCAGATCCCTGTCCTCAGAAATGCTCTCCAACAACACACACACTTGCATTAGCGTCTACATGACAGCCTCTACTGCGCATCTTATACACAGATCATTTCTATAGGGCACACCTTACAATTTCCCTGGCATGAGGGGCTGGACTGACATGCTCCCAAACACAGAGTCATTTTGCAAGATGAGGTCCCTGTGGCTCTTTGGGCCACTCGTGCTCATGCAGGTAACTCAGAGTCTGTCTTTGGAGCAACATGATTTGCTCTTCCTCCTGTCCCAGAGGTATGTTCCTCATGCTCACGTTCCTCCCTAAGTAATGACCAGACAGCAGCTTTGGCCTAGCAGCAAACCCAGATTTCTTTGTGATACACACATGCACACACTCAGGTATGCTTTCCTTCAGAAAATCCAATTACAGGATACATTTTGTTCTTGCATTTACCTCGAAATCAGACTTTTCTTTTTCGCACAGGTTGAATAAGCCCAATTAAAACCCCAGGAAAGAATCACTGTGGGTGATGCTCCTCTGTGCGATTTCTCCCCGCGCTGCATGCACAGCTCCTCCCGCTCCCRGCAGGCAGCACATCGCACCCCGTCTGTTTGCAGCGTGAGCAAACCGACACGCCAGGCCCGGTCCGGGCCACGGGGTCGGGTTTGGGCAGAGCTCTCATTCCTGGGTGCTGCCCCGGGGCGGGTGCTGCTGCAGGGAAGCCCTGGCCAAACACTGCCTTTCCTCAGCAAACCTCCTCCCTACCCACAGGTTTCACAAACCGCCACCACTGCCGCCGTTTTTGCATGGCCAGATGACACCAGCCTAAATGTTCTCCTAAGCAGGGCTGCCATAAATGGGAATAACTTAGTAGAAGTGAAGAAAGTCAATGGAATTATTCTGTGGTTTTGTCAACATGGGGATTTGCTTCGGTCCCGCTACTGTGGTTTAATAGAGCTTAACTTCTCAGCCTGGACATTCTCAAAGTGGATTAAAAAGTATTTATTTACGTTAAGAAGCAGTCTGCTTAGATGTAAAGTTAATATATTATAATATTTAATGCATTAATATTTCTATTAATATGTTTAAGTTAAATTAATATAAGCCATTTACACAAGTAGTTTTACCTGGAAAGCTTTAACTGAATTGGCTGAAACTCATTTACATGAGTGTACACAAGCCCTAGAGCCAATAGGTTTACTTTTAAATTATCACTCTAACAGCATATGTCCTGTCTTCCTATACATGCAGCTTTAAGTTACTATTTTTACTAGCATATCCATCAAAGAAAACTTTTGTCTGCTTTGCTTTCAGATGCTGAGGATGATACATGGCCATTTTCCTCTCAATTTTGGCATACTATAGCTACATGACCTGCTGAATTATAGCAGTATCTTTTTGTTTTCTCATGAAGACAATGGTATTTGTTTGTTGGCATCCTAGCAGCCACCCTCCAGAGGAGAAAATTATCTGAACCCGAAGATCTTTACCAGCTGCTGGAATTACAAATTACGTAAGTGCTCAGAACTTACTGTACCTTAATAAAAGTCATAGCAGGGGCACAGGCTGATTTGACAGACCAAATTAAAGGTGTTTCCTTGATCCATGTTGTGGGCAGAGGCAGCAGGGAGAAGGGGATGATGGAGATCGGGTCGCCCCGTTAGGCAGCCCTCGGCACTGTCCTACCAGTGCCGTGCGTGAGAGGGTGCTCTGCTCTCATCTAACTCCTGTGCTCTTTCGGCAGCTGGGGTCCCTGGATTTACACCTTTCCTTGCTCTCAGCTGTGTCATGAAATGGCAGAGTAAAACTGAGGGAGCCCAGAGCCTGAAGCGGGTCCCAGAGAAGGTGGCTGAGGGGGGGTGTGGGAACTGCTGGGCAGCAGAGGTGACCCCATGGGCAAGGAAATGCATTTCATAAACAAGCGCTGTGAAAAAAAAGATGCTCTCCATCAGCCTGTGTAGTGCCTGTGTCAGAAAATGAGTTTGAATTACTGGGCTGAGCAATGAGCTCTGAGTGTTTCCAGTTCATGCGCTGTCCCTTACACTGTATATACATACAGATGTAGTACACTGAATCAGAATTTCTCAGTGATGCATATCCACAGCCAGTGAACCTCACTCAAATGCTGAGATTTTGGTGGGAATATTTACAACTGTAAATTCCAGATTCATTTCCTATGAACGTGTGCCAGTGTTTATCTAAAATTTGCCCTTTTAGCAAAGGCTTTTGCCAGTAAACACCTTCGCTGTGATATTCTTGGCACATGGACTTGAACAGGGACACTAACCCAGCCAAACAGCTTAAAAGCTAAAATGAGCGTTCACAGAAGTATTCATCCACTCTGCAATGATGTTAGTTCTGCTTTGCAATGAGGAGTAACCTTCGTGAGTATGACTGTCCATGAGCTACAGGGACCAAGTGAAGCTCTCCTAGCCGGAGGGAGCCAGGCGAAGCTTGTCTGCTTCCAGGTGGTTCTGCACACCCAAAAATACAAGTCTTGGAAAGTTTTCATACAGCTCGATACAAAGCAGCACGTGTTCACCTGGGACCTGTGTGGAACTGATGGGTTTGGCTCTGCCTGAACCCAAAATGCAAAGGAAAAACCAGCCTGTGTCAGAAGACCAGAAGGACTCACACAACCCCACAGTAACTAAAACAGAAATGGACTTTCTCAGCCATGCTGCTCGTTTCTGGCTGCTGGATTGCTTATGAATACAGGCAGGATTTTTCTCCCAGTCATTCAGCCACTAAAGTGTTTAGAGAGGACAGCTCAGCTGAGATTGCACATCCAGGCCCAGGATTACGGCTCCAATCCACAAAACAGACTTCTCACCTGGACATCAGGACTGAAACTGAACCAGGAGCCCAAGCACACGCAGTGCTGATGATTAGTGGGTGAGCACAGGCTGGTTTACCTCATTGTCTCTGAAACATCACGGATCGAACATTTCTGGAGGTCAGCACATGCAGCCGCAGAGGATGTTGCAATACCTGTGATAAAAATAAAAACATAACGTGTTCTTATAGTTGGATTGAAAATCAGCTTTAGAGTCTCCATGCATTGCTTTCTTAATGATGTGAAACGTAATAGCCTCAACTGTAATAAAGATGAATTACTTTTTAATAAAATAATGAAACTCCGGTAAACACTCAAGGTTTATCACTTAATTTATCCCCAGTGCTCACACAGAAAAAAATTTTTTTGCTACCCCATTTTTAATATTCTCAGTGATTAGATTTCAATAACCCGCTCCATAGTAATGTGTGTCTCATTTCCCTGGACAGACAAAATAGGCCATAACTTCCTCTCCGTTAGAGCACTAATGCTGTAATTTAGAACTTCTGTCAAGATGAAAGATCTTTCCAGGGAGTTGCAGCAGACCCACGGCAACACTTCGGCACAGGGCTGGATAATGAAGTTTTCATTATTAAATAAAGATATTTTAGGAATGTCATAACCCATAAATCCATTCTTCTACAACGCATCAGCACATTATTTTGTTTATTTCTCATCCACTGATTCCATCCTGCCCCTCCCCACTCCCCTGTTTTTTGGCTACCTTGTGAGCTCTCTTAAGTCGCCATAGAGATAAATTCAAGTATCTCTCCCGGTGGTCCTGGGGCGGTATGGGTTGGATGCAAAGGCCCGAGTGCGGATGGGGAGGGCAGGGGCTCACATCCCTGAGCTGGCAGATAGTCTGAGCCCTGCAATTTGATGTTACCTGAAGGAAATGCTAATGCGGATCATCAAGCTCAGGAGCATCAAGAATTACAGAAAGAGGGTGTTTTTTCAGGAGGAAATTTAGCACTGCTCAATGGTTCCACATTGGCTTTTAGGTAAAGGCAGCAAGCAAAAGCAAAGGCAGTTTTGCAATAAAAAAGTTTCCCAGCACTTAAGGCTCATTGTGATGAATCGATAGATTATCAGCAGGGTAACTTGTTGCCTTCTGAAGACACAAGAAAGAAAATTATGAATTGCACAAAGACAGGCCCGAAAATTATATTTATTTTTGGAGTTTTAAAACAAACTGTAAACCCTATCAGCACTTGAATTAATTGAAAATCATTTTCCCCTCCCAGTGTTAAGCAAACAGGAAAGTTTTGTGTGACAGCACAAAGCTGTCTGTAATGGTTTGCTAAGATCCTACTCATTAAAAAAAAAAAAATCTCATTTCAAGATAGTTAATGGATTCTGCATTTCTACAAAGCATTAGGAAGGCAACATTTATCTGAACTTGGGGCCTGTGCTGATTACTACTCAATTAGTTGTGATTCAATTCACTGAAGAAAAATGCCCATTTCATTAGCACAAAGAAATAACCACTGGCCACAAAATAAATTTTCTGGAATTGTTCTACCAACTGGTTTGACATTGTGTTAAGTTTAGAATTTTAATGCTGCCACAATGCTTTAATTGTAGCCCCGATTTCACATCACTGGGCTCGATTCATCCTATTAACACTTTTCTCCCTTTCCTTGAGACAACCTCAGTGAATACAGCCAAATCAGAGAATTTTTACTATTCAAATTGGATGCCAGCTTAGAAGAACATTCTACAGCATGGGGGGAAAAGTATTTGGGATTTTGATCTGCTGCATTTTGATGGTGGAGCACCCTTTGCCAAATTCAGTTGTTGCCTTCAGCACCATTAACAAAGGATTCTGGATTCTGCAGAGCAAGTGTGTCCTCCACTGCTGCCAAAGACAGTAAGTATGGTTGCATAGGTAGCAGAGATGGCATGGTTTAATTTTGCAACTTGAATGTAGCCAGGGATGCTATGCTGGCTGCCAAAATAAAATCCCACCATTACACTGGGACTTCAGAGCTTACAGTAATCAATGTGAAAATCATATTTTTCCACTTATGAGAACAGATAAATCTTGGTGTCCATTTTTGGAGGGCAGGGGCAGGTGTGCTGSATAGGACAAAACTAGATGCAACCAAACTGAACAAGAAGCTTCCTGCCTTGCTTTTTGCTGGTGCCATTGGGACAATTCTTGGTGAGCACTCTCTCTAGAAATATCTCATCGTTTGTGTTGTCTCACAACATATCCCATTCTTCTTTGGGGGTCCCCCTCTTTTAGCAGTTTTGTTTTAAGCAATTTTTAACTTCACTTCCTCAGCACAGATAAAGTTGTTAGTTTGCACAAATTGATTTCAGTGGCAATGCTGCGATATGTCAAGTTTCCAGAAGGGAATCTATATTCCTATGAAAATAGCCTTGAATTTTCAGTATAGTGTTCCCACGATAAAGCTCAAGAACAGCTCGAGGCAAATCAGGACCAAAGGAAATGCAGCATGTAGATAAGTATCAGCATTAAGATCTTGCTTTCGTCTTCCTTAAAATAAACAAATATATAAATATGAAGAAAAAGGAAAGGAAGATAGTGCAAGGAGAGAATCTGCCCAAGGAACAAAGCTTGGGGGAATTCCAGCTCCCTGGCCACTAAGTGTCTGTCTTGACTCAAAATCATGACCTGGCCAAAGGGAGCCACCAAAGCCAGGCTGGGGAAGCTCTCTGGTCCCCAGCAGCCAGGTAGATGAAAGAACTGCTTTTGGTCTTCCCTGGTCTTTATCATATTGACAGGGTGCTCAAGTCCCGGACTTCTTTGTCTCTCATTACCATATCAGCAGCATCTTTGGGGATAAGGTTCAAGTCCCCCTTGCTCCCCGCCTCCAGGAGCACTGATCTGGCCGAGGTGGTTCTCACCGTGCACCTCGGGGTGGGTGGCTGGGCTGGAGCCTGTGCTGTTCTTGGAAGCTCTTCTATTTATGGAAATTAACGTCTTT
This sequence comes from Phoebastria nigripes, assembly GCA_035582835.1. Taxonomy (NCBI): domain Eukaryota; kingdom Metazoa; phylum Chordata; class Aves; order Procellariiformes; family Diomedeidae; genus Phoebastria; species Phoebastria nigripes. Next base: position 1,661,168 of record JAYKAV010003266.1, on the reverse strand, counting down.
CATTTCACTTAATTAAAGCACCCAGGAGCTATCAGGCTCATGTTTTTCAGGAGATTAAAGTGTGCTTTTAGAAGGCAGAGCAGGGCCAAAGCCTGAAGCTTAAAACTGAACCAACTATTTAGTGGGAAGAGAAGACATGAGATTCAAATCCATGCCATTGGGATTCAGCACTATCCCAGTTAAATTCTGAAGTCTGACTCCTACCAAGAAGTTTAAACTGGACAAAATAACACAGGAAACACATTTTAGGATATATTTCTGTTTCCAATACTGGCCAAAACCATAAGTATTCAGGGAAAAGACAAATACAAATGCCTATACAAACTACATTCCACTTTTCTGATTTAGCTGGTTCTAGACCAATTCAAATATTCACCTGAAATACAAGTTTTTCATTTCATAGAAAAATTGTGTGATAAAATTCTACTGACACCACTACTCAAAGCAGTAGAAACATATAAAGATTGAACAGATCAACCCCACTACTCTATTGCTAGACTTACAGAAGATCCACTTGTGTAAAGGCAATTTCGAATTTAGCAAAGGTACATGCTGGGAGTTACGCAGATGAACCTATCCATCAGAACCTTTGTAAATTCAGTTTCCATTTCATATCATTATCTAGTCTAGCATCAGGCATATATTCTGATCTCATTCACAGCATGGTAAAACCAAAACCAATATTAACACTACAGGAGACAATGGACTTTTGCCAGTGCAACTGTGGTGAGATCAGCTTCAAGCCCTAGGCCATTCTGCGTTACAAGTGGCTATCTCAGGCAAGCACCTAAAGCCATTTTAAAATGGCAAAAAGCAGCTACATGGATGATTACCTATTTGTGTTTTCCGGCTAGCATCAGAAATATCTAAATTTGATACATATACAACGCGGTGTGAAGAACTCATTGCTATTTAATTCACCTAAACTTTATGGGTCCAGAGGGTGCACACTAATGACCCGTTCACGTGCAATAGCTGCTTTCTATCCTTCCAAGTTGCACAGAAGAACACATTTGTCATTTGGACATTTTCAATGTCTATCTGATCACACTGCTGTCACTCCAAGACTGTTACGCTACTGGTAATAGACTGTATGTACAATAAAATCTACATATACCTACAGAAGTTGACTTAGTTTTGTAACTTCAAACTGCATTTTAAAAGGGAGCAAAACTGCTCTTGGCAGAAGTACCATGAGAAGTCATCCTTTCAGATGTGGCTCATCAGCAGAGCCAACAYCACGAGACACGTGCTTTACCACTCTGTATTTCTTATCAGTGAGTAGCTGACTCTCCCCAAGGTTCCCCTTGAAAATGCCACATGAAAATATTCCATGGTTCCAGCTGGCCAGCTAGGTATTGGAGCAGAGAAATGAGTCTGCTAAGCTAATGAAGCTTAGGTCAGAACTGTGTAAATACTGTAGAAAAGAATTTGCAAACATTTGTTCAAATGAAGGCTTGAAATTAGTTTCAATAGCACCCACGAGTCATAACATCTCTTGTATGCTCTCCTGGAGTACTTGCACAAATGAACTGTTGTTTAAAAGAATATTCAGACAAAGTGTCATAAATACACAGGCAAATACATGCTCAAATCTGAGCAGTTACGCAAATATTTCCTCTGATGACTAATGACACCAATGACTTTTCATGCTATTTGTGAACTTTGGAGTCATCTGCCTAGAAGTCGAGAATGTACCATGTGGAAAATAACACAGATCAGTAAAAAGCACTGTAGTTTGACAGAGATGTTCTTGTAGGATTTATTAGTATTTCTACTAAGATTCAACATCTTTCACCTGATTAGAAAGTCACTTTAATATCTTTGGAAACTATTCCTCATATTGCCCAATTTATCTAAAAGCCTCTGAATTCCTCTCTGCAGGAATCTGTATATCCCAAGGCTGTTGCAAACATCTGTCTTCTTAGCACCTGTCAGTAATTTCCTAATATCACGGCTTTAACAATGCCAATATTCCTCTAACAAGTAAACTACCTACTTGAGCACTGGATGGACCAAAATGTTGTAAAATCAAAGCAGGGTAGCTGTCGCTATATAATAGACACTGCGTCTGAACAACATGGGACTTTTAAGGAACAAGAGGAGGTGAAAAGTGGAAGTCTAGGATGTCAGCAGAGCACTAATGAGAAGTCAGCAGCAAGATACATGGGTGGAGAGTCCGGAGGCCCCACAGATCGCTGAGGTTGGAGATGGGAAGAAGACGCACTGGAGAAGAGTTTCTGCGGGGTTCTGGCAATTGCCCACCCTAAATCAAGCTCCTACTAGCTCAGTTGAGCTCAATAAACCTGACACTTGGCCAAAAGTCTTTGACAAGCTGGATCTTGAAGAATAAGAGTACAACGCCCTGACAACATTTGTATCTGCATAAACATTATTTAATCAGTTCTGTGCCATCTCATTTCTACAGTAGGTTGTGCCCAGACAATTTCCAAAAATGAGTTTAAATGCATTTAATTCTGGTGGGAATAGTTTTCATTGTGACAGTTCCTGAAGGCAGAGTGCTCTAGAGGAGAGGCTAAGCAGGGACAAGTAGCACAAACATCCTTCTGCTGTGCTGCCATTTCAGACGTGGCTTGGAGAGACACTTGCATTCAGATGCAAGTTCAGCCTACATGGTCCAATGAATTTAGCAAAGAGGCTAGCTACTTTTATGGCAACTTCTTTTCCAGGGTTTTGAGATTAATAACTTATTTCTAAGAAGCTATTCGACAGACATTAAAATTATGTATTATGAGTAGTACTGATCATAGTTTCTGAGCTAGCAAATAATCCCTGTGCTTTCTCCAGGGCTTCTGCTGATTGTGTTTCCAGAACATTCATGTACATTCGACCTAAGACACTTTGCTTCTTTCCTTGAAAGAACAGACCTTCCTGGCTTCCTTTGACTTGGTAGTTGGACTGGGAAAGCTTGCTAAGAGGAACTCAAAGCCTTTGAAGATAATTCATACATTGGTCAACAACTGTAATAACGTAGCTAAAATTACAATGTGCTCCAAGCACTAAACATTAAAGACCTTGCATTTTATAAAACTAATAAATCAAACATGGTAAGTGCTCAACTTCTGGCTAAATCTAGATAATAGGTGCAGCTTCACTTCCCAAATCGCAGAGAGGTTATGCACCTGAAATAACTCTGCCTCCAAAAATCATTGAATCAGCAGTAGATTTTGCAATGTCTGGTCAGACTGACGTTCAAAGACTCACAGAAAACAGTTTATCGTGAGAAGCTGATCCAGAGTGGCCTCTTTTCCTTTCTTTCTCTCTCTCTCATGTCTTGCTCTGAGTGCATTATTTTGTTGATACAGACAGGAGCAACTTTTTCTGAAGCTGAGCATTGATGGTGATACATTTTTGAAAAACAAGCCATGTATATGTTCTCATATACAAAATAAGAGCTTTTTCTGACATTAGCTAGGTTAGCAAATGTGTCTGCAAAGACTCTCATCAACTTAGAGATAAAAGTAAGGCTTTTAAGGACAGGAAGTTGATGCTTACATTTTCACGGTGTATCTAGTCTGTTCTCATGAGAATGCATGAGCAGGCTCTCCTACTAACCTGAAAAGTCCTGGAAAAGTAACACAAGCTAGGGCTAGTTTCTAGCTTTTTTCCTTTGCAATAGTAATCATATTATACATATAAAAACAAGGAAGACATGGTCCTTCTCCTTGAACAAAGGATGAGCCCTTTGCCTAAGGTCAGTACAGTTGCTGATTTAGGTCCAACGGCAACCAGAGAGTTTGGCTGGTTTGTGTTACTGACAGGACTCAGCGTGCATGACTTCTCCATGCTTCTAACACTGAGAAAGAAGTAAAGAAGAAAATTACATGACTCCTTATGTTGTCATCGTGAACATCTTTTTCACTTTCTTTTACCTTCAGCTTCCATATCGACATAACGAGTGCTCTAGTAATGGTCGATTTGTGCAGGTTAGTTCAACTTTTTGAAGTAGCCTGAGATCCTCAGCTCAACGGCACTAGAGAAGGCAGTGACAAACACATGAGCAGATGTCACATGCAGTCAACAGGCACAAGGACTGYCACTGCAGTTCTCCTAACCTGGCTGCGTTTATGTAGTCCTGCGCATCCTCCTGAGGTTGTGGATTCGCTTCGTTGAAACCAGAAGTTCGAAACAAAGGGAATGGGGAATGGAAATTTACTTCCATTTAGCTGCGACTGGGTTTTATGTGGAAAATGCTCCCCACCCTCTCTATCTGAGAATCAGCAGGACCGTAACTCCCAGTGCTGTTGCTCAAGGGGAGATCTCCACTGTCAAGTTGATTTGTGATGCATTTGAGTTGACAGATTGCCTTGGGCGAGGGAGGAGGTGGGTTTGCAAAGGAAGGAAGAAAGGAGATTAAACCTCCATCAAAATGTGTGGTTACCTACGCTAGGGAAGGGGAGAGGCAGTGGAGGAGGGTGGAAAGTCAAAAAGCACATAAGAAAACTGCATTACCAAATAGGGAAAAGGTGAAAAGACTTTACGATTTTACACAAGATCTCTGGCTTTCCAACCGCTTCTAGCACAAAGCTTCACTAGGGCTCCGCAAGGTGTCGAAGACTCTCCTCCAAATCAAAGTCAAGCACCTTAAGAAAAGTTTTACCAAGAACAGAGTCAGGAAGCACCAGGCATCTTGATTTTAAACAGTGGTGTGCAGACAAGGCAGAAAAGCGAGTATGTCCTAATTTTCAAATATGCTGAGAATGTGCAACTCCATTTGAAGCTGCTGGATACTTGGACTGTTCAGTACCCCTGAAAATAAGATTCCAAGTGATTCTAATGCTGTCCTCACACTCGGAGAAGGGTAACACACTGTACGTGTTGGAGGCACACAGGTATTCCCTGTTCTGGAAAAAATATGTAGTTACTGTTGAAGTAACTCTGTATGACTCTTTTTGGTTGAAGGGGTATCTAAAAATAATACCTTGAATGACACTGAAATTGCAAGAAAAAAAATCAGTATTTTTTTACTGTTGTGCCTGCAGAAAAGCGCATGAGCATGATCTCAGAGGAGAAAAATTACAGCTCCTCCTTCATGGCCACACACTTGAGTATCCCTAAATTTGGCTTATCAGACTTGATCTGTGATTGAACCAATTAAAAAGTCAAAGTTAAGTGTTTCCATCAGGTGGTTAAAATGCAAACACCACACAGCTCTTTTCTTCCTCTCTTCATTCATGCATTTTTTCAGGCGTGGCATCTGTCACCATCTTTGAAAATGGCATGGATGAATAAGGACCCTGAAAAGGATCGTGAAGCTGCTGGGTTCCTTTTTCTATTGGTGCAGTGTCCTGTTTCTCAATGGAAGCAGGTTACTACTGGATGTTAAATGGGATTTGATTTTCAAAATTTCTGTGGGTATTACCTTCACTTCTCTCGGTACATTTCTACATCCACAATGTTGAAACGCAGCTGAGCCGTCTCTGGTTTGTTCCTTGTGAGTGGCACTTCCACTCACCGCAACACCACGAACATATGCAGGGTATAGCACAGACAGCACAGCAGACTGTCAAGAATACATGATGTAGCATTACACACCATGAAGCCAAACAAAAAACACCTATAGCATAGATGGGAAAAATCTGTGAACCTTATGGATCCACCTCACGCCTTCTCTTAATGCAGCTGCCAAGGGATTTCACACATAAGGTATTACCAAAGACCAATAAATATCTAGAAAGAAATAGGCCTCCCTTACACAATGAAGTCAATAAATTTAAGTCCCAATTTCAAAATATGAACATTTCAATAACTCTGTTCCTCCTCCTAACTTCACAAGCTGGGAGAGAGGATTAAGACCTATGGTTTCCATTCTGACTCCATCCTAACGATGTGTCCAAACGTGAATACAATACCTCATGGGAGTCTGGATTACAGGTACCTCTTGGATTTTGTTATGCACTTACTGGAAAAAGGGCAACGAGAGGGACTGAAATTGTCTAATGGAAATACAGCAGATATTATGCTTGGAACGTCCTACTTCAGTAACTCAGCTTAGTATGTAGCCCTAGCTAAAACATAATCATCCTGGAGGGAAAATGTAAATCATGGGATTAAATAACAACAGAGAAAGATCATTTACAAACTCAAATTACCTATTTTGCTTTTATTTCCATTATATTTCTATGTAATAATTTCATATTGGAAAACATGAAAATATATTACCCAACCACTATTTTTTCCATAATAATTAATTACTTCCAATTCTTATTCTACTGCACATGCACTAATTCAGTTATATTCTAGTTCAGTTCTTGTTGAAAATATACATTCTGTGCTAGTCTGAGGTTTTAGTGCTTCAACATATTTATTTTATGTGGCTGTCCATTGATGTCCCTCAATTCCCTATTAGATCATCCCCATAAATCATTTCTTTATTACTCATCCTAGAATTCATCCAGTAATTTACTTCTGAGATAATTGCTTGTATTTTTGTTTTCATATAAAATGCTAGACTTTGTAACAGTCCTGTATAGCAACCATCTTTTCCAGTAGCTAAACAATCTCAGCCGGAGACATAACAGACATTCCTACGCTCTCGCCATGCCTTAGCTTCTTTCCTCAGCAAGTTATTATTAGTAATTAATGTTTTACGTATTTAAACTGCCAAATATGTTGACATCTATTGCTATCAACAGCCAGATAAACTTGTCCAAGATCTCACTGACATTTTACGGCTGTGTATTTGGTATTATCTTTACTGATCTTAAATCCATTTTCTTTGTTACTTCCTCCAATGTTTTAAACACCCTTGCTGCTCTCTGACAGTAACAGCACAACCAAAAAGTTGCTACAGACTATTTAAACTTACTTCATCCTGACGCTTTCACAATCTCTGCTCGTTTTTTTTCCCCAGTGGGATGTAAAGAGAAGCAGACATGGGGTGTATAAATCCTATTACAAGCTCTGCCTTYTTAGCATTAAACAGCAAGCTAATAATTTTACTGGAATTCTAAATTGTTGTACAGCCAAGAGATATCTGGAGGAATAGATACATATTTTCTTTAAAAGTCTATCAAATAATATATATTTTTCTGACCATATTTTCAAATTCCATTAAGCAGTTGAGAAACAGAAAATTCTCTGAAAAAAAAAAGAAAGTATTTATTTTTCTGGAACTCATACCAATACTTTCTTCCCATGCCCTTTGTGCAAAGGATAAACATAACAAAGACAAGACTGAATGAACCAAAAATGGGGTTTTATAGATCAACATAAGAAGGAAACACCAAGATACCCAACATGACTACAAGGTACCATCCCAATCTGTATTTTGAACTATTTAAATATCATGAAGATGAGAATGAGGGCATGGTTTTAGAAAGCTGTCTTGTCTACTGAATAAGCTATCAGTAGAACATCACCATTGGTAACTATGACCAAAATTAGTTAARAGAAGGCCTTGTTAGTTAAACTTTCCATCAGTGAAAGCTTTGGCATGACTTCCCCTTAGACTTAATCCTTTGATGAAGACAAGGATTTCACTCCTCCATACACTATAACCAGGATTCAGTTCAGATGCTGGTGACACAAGGCTGTTTGGGGGAAGGAGAGTTTCAGGGGCTGGTCCTCAGCTAGGTGCCAGGACAACTCTGACAGTTTGTTTCTATTGATCACAGTTTCAGTGGTGGCTTATGAGAGAAGTCGTTAAGAACTGGTAATGATTGCACACTGAAGGATTACCTCTTAAAACCATGAAGATCAATAGAAAAATCTTTCTGCTAAAAGTTCCATTGATAACTTAAGACCCCAAACACACAGCGGCATTGTTCTCTGTCTCAACACCCAACATTTTTCTTTTTAATTGCCCAGTGAATTTAAAACTTTTGAAACTACTTAATTACTGGATTTATACTTCATGAAAGGATCAGTTGTAATTATAGGTTGTTTGGGGAAGGGGGTTTCTCTTTTAATTCTAATTGCAAATAACTGACAGTAAATCATTTTTGAGCATTACATTTAGAACAAGATTTATCCTTTGAAGTCAGTATTTGGTTTATACCTTTCTGCAAAGAGGATGCACAAGAAAATACGTCTTGCTTCTAGTAATATTAACTTATTATTATGGCAGCCATTGCAGCACTCAATCAGAGGGCTAGACCCTTCTGTGCAAAATACTCCACTAAAATAAAATGGATAGTCCCTGCTCAGAGAGATCATAAGGCATTTATAGGGTGATTCAGTAATAGGTATCAAGCAAAGAAATAAACAAGGAGGAAATGATAAGCGCTGAATCAATCCTGACCAGTTCACAAAGTATCATTCTCCATACCCTCATTTTCTAGTCTCCTTACCCTGTTCTTAAATGACCTGTCACCACCACAAATTACTTTTAAGAAGGGATGTGGAAGGAGTCAGTCTATCACTGTGGATTTTAGTTCCCATGGGACGACACACTTAAGCTGGTCTCCTGGAACAATGAAGCTTTCTACCATCATTATATTACCTACTTATACAGGGAGAATAGTTCTCTGGGTAAGAACTTCACACTTGAACACATGCATTTCAAAGGATGGAAGAACTTGAAACAAGCCATTGAAGGCTTGGGAAACATCAACGCAGTTTAGAAACCTTGACATGAAGTATAGAAACCAGATGGTTTAAAAGTGAGTCTGATCTGGTAATCTCTTTGAAATTTCTTCTCAGAGGAAGGCATGAGGAGCTCTGGAGCCTGCACACAGAGGTAAATTATGTGTTTGTTTAGGAAAGAAAGAGGCCAACTAAAGAAAGTACACACTGAAAGGAACGCCGTTGCCTATGCTGTCTCAGGAGAAAAAAAAGTAAGGTGTTTTTGTTCTGGGAGAGAATTTATTTATCTTCATGTTCTACCAGTAAAGAATGAAGCTATTTAAAGACATTTGATCATTCTATTCAGTAAAATAGTAAAATTATTCGAGATGACTAGAAAGATTTGGGCCTAGGCTTGCAAATTTTCATTATTTTCTCCATGGCCTTGAGGGTGTGATTCATCTGTCTAAATGTCTGGATCTAAACCAGTCACCTTAAGCTCCCTTGAGAGATAAGAGAGAGAAATCAGCACTTGCAAGGTGTGATTCATCTCATCCTAAGGTAGACATCTAAACCGGTCCCACAAAGGGCCCTTTGGAAGCATCTCTCTCAGTTGAGTATAAGCAGAGCCTGGGCTACCCAGCCCTGCCCAGCCGCTACAGAGACCTTGGTGAAGGGTTTAAACTTCAGACATTTTGAGGGGTCAGACTTTTCCTGACTTCATGTCTGTTTTCAGATGAGGAAATATATATGTGCCTGTGGTAAGTACAGAGACAGCCTAAAAAAAAAACCCAAACCTGTTAATTTACTTCTGAAAAATAAAAAGAAAATCAGTTAGTCTTCTTTTGTCTCCCCTGTTTGATTGTACTCCTTGAAATCTCTGGAAAATCAAGTTTTATCCCAACTATTGAATAAAATATCTTTCCTGTTCTTGGTTGCTTAAATTTCAGTAGATGGTCATCATCCTTCTACTTTATTAGCTCTCCGATAAAAAGGGAAGTCAAGGTTTTCTGGATCTGATTCCCCCCTATATCCTAGACTAATGTATCCTAGATTAAGTTTGACAGAACTAATGTTAGTTCGATTGTTCCTGGAATATCTCATCTGTAAAATGAGAGGAGAAATCAATTCAACGGAATACCTAGGGGAAGAGAACAGGAGAAAAGGACTCCTTCATAAAAGAAGGTTTTGCCACGATGAGGAAACAAGAAAAAATACAAATATGGGGTTGTTCTGACAATATTCTTTTGCCTATAGGAATTCCCGTTTCAGGAAGCCTGACAGTTATGATATAGGCAAGTGGCTGTAGGAAAGTAGCAGGAAAAAAGAAAAAAAAGTACAGCAGAGAGAAAAGAAGGCCAGCAAGAAATAATAATAATAATGAGAAAAATGTCACATTAAACTTTGAGAGCAGCATCAGCAGCTGCCTACACCTGGAGGGTGAATGAATGCAGACGGCGGCCAGGGCAGCATGCTGCGTCTTGCGAGCATTCCTGCGGCGAAGGCAAGTCCCTGCAGCCCCGGGAACATTCCACCGCGCGCCCTCCCGCCCCTTGCACGGCGCTTCCAGCTCTGCTGCTTTTCAAAAAGAAATAAAATACACATATGCTGCTAACATGGCCCCAACCCTGCACTTTATGGTTAGCTGGGTCTCCTTAGAAATCCTGGAGTAGCAATGCAGCATCTTGTGATTTTCAGTATAGGCGGGACTGCGGAGGAGCAAGCCAGAGCCCTTTCAGGGCAGCAAGGTGGGACAGTATCCTGGCCCCACGAGTAACCTCAGCTTCCATCAGTGGTCACAGTGACTTTGGATATTCCTTTGTAGGAGAAAGAATGATGTGCATGTGCCACGGTTTGCTCAGTCTACATTTCAACTTTGCACGCAGATAAAGAAGCAGAGGAGACAACGCAGCAGTTGTAAACGATCATGGGATGCAATCATTAAAAGATAAAATGAGCCTTTACTTCCTACTGTACTACTAACTTCCTACTCCTACAGCCACCCCTGCTTCTCTGCTGTGAGGAACTTTGCTCGATTTTTAATCAGCTACTGACCTAGATGTGGGTTGCACCTCAAAAAAATGTTAATAAGCACTTCGTTATTCTGATGCTTACTGTTCTGTGTCTGTTCCTGGGAATACAGTATGTTCACTCTCCTGTACATTATCTATACCATAAGGGGTCTAAGCACACTTAAGCAAATCTGATTAATCTCAGGACTCCACCAGCTACAGTTCAATGGGGCCAGAGCATCAACCAGGAGCATTGTCTCCTTGAACTGCTGCAGTCTGTGAATTTCTGGAACACAACTTCCAGTACCAATCTAGTGCAGAGTTAACCGGGTGAATTTGTCTTCATGTATACTGTTAGAATCCCCAGCTTGTACTAAAAAAAAAGCTGGAAAGAGTTGATGGATGGAAACAGAAAGCAAGCATATAAAGGCTCAGTTCAGCAGATCTGTCTTTGTGCTACCTCCTTCCAATTCTCATATGCTGCCTGCTGAGCTGACAAGAGGTGTACTGGAGCTAGATTTTTTTTTTTCTTTTGCCTCCTGTTGTCTTCACAGAATTTTAGAATATGCTGCCAGATGCTCATTCATGCCAGAGCAGGATGAGTAATAGTTTCTTCATTCCTAAATGAGCCCCTCTGATTCATGGTATGTGCTAGTCATTTTCTCCAAATGCCAAGGGAATCAAAGTTTCTCATGGGCCCCCTGTAGAAAGATTAACATGCTAGCAAAAGCCTGATTGGGAATGTGGGTAAATAATGCTGTTTTGTGTATTTGTTCTTTGCCTGCAGTTCCTCCTCTCTAAGCAAAGCCCATCAGCATTTCCATGGATATTACATCCATTATCATAATGAGTATGAGGTAAATCTTGCTCACCATCTTCTTGCTAATTCTGCCCTGACTGTGCTTCTGTAATCTTCATCAGATTGCATCTTCTGTAAAGCTGCAATAGCTGTAGTTATGAGATCATGTCCAAAGAAGCCTTAGGTTTGTATGCATTGCTTTATACATTTTTCCAAAGAAAACATGCACAGAGGAAACTCATAAAATGTCTGCTCTTTCTTATGTTGCTTCAGAACTAAGAGACTTGTAAATCATTGCTGAATGGGATGCTATATGCTTTTCTGCCTCTATTATGTATTATGGGGAAATTAATAAGTAATGGGATTTGCAAGATGAAAAGCAAGGAAACCCATAGGGTAGGTGATGGAGAGGCATAATTTTAAAAGTCAATGAAAGGTTCTGTTAAATCACAGTTAAATTATGCTGATATTCACCAAAGTCCTGTGGTAAAATGCTTTTGTCATAAAATATTGAGACTCCTTTCTGCAGTGACAAATGAAGGTTCCCACAATCCTGGAAGATTGAAGGTGCTGGAGACAAGCCTTTTTTTATATCATGTGAGCAACACAACATGGTGTACCTTCAAAGCACCGTCTCATCATGCCCCAAAGCTCCTTTCAGGTGCACTGATCCTCAGGACAGGTTCAGAGAACATGCAGCATGGGTTCAAACTTCCCAGGTTATGTCCTCTCCCTTCTCACCTCTTGCTCCTGACAAATGTGGTCACAACGTTAATTCAAATATCCACATAACCTGCCTTCAGGCTCTCCTACAACCAGGCCTGTTCCACTCGCTTGCTCTGCATTTTTGAGGGAAAGGGAAGCTCTCAGAGCTACCTTCCACATACTCTGCAGAGGTCTGCGGGGTCGTCCAGCCATCCATCTCAGTTTACTCTGCACACTACTCACGGTAGCGAGTGATGTCTTGTTTCAGCATGTGCCCCACAGCACAGCCCTGGTCTGGCACGGAGCTTGTCAGCGCAAGTAAAATGTAAATAACCCTCCAGGCAAATACCCTGCAGTCTTTCCAGTTCCTGCAGATACATTGGCCTTGCAGTCTGGCATCATGTCTGCACAGCAACTTACCTGTGTGAATGAAGTGCTATGTCGGAAATTGGCGTTAACGTAATTTTACCTTTAACCATATTGCTGCTCTATACAGTATGAGATAAATCCATTGATTTTTACAAGTTGTGCCATGTCATCAGCACAGATTGGTATATAAGCTTTCTCTTTCTTTTCCCAGAGAAAAGAAATTCCTTTCATTGAAACTTTAGAAGTTTTGCACTTGGAAAACCATTTTATCAATTTGGTAGATAAGGCAACGGAAACAAAGGGAGTTGAAGAGGGTCAGTACCACAGTATTGAACAATAGCTTTTTGATTCGTGAAAATGGGTGCAATTCCTGGCCCCAATGACAAATATACGAGGGGGAAAGTATGTCAGGTGAGCAAGTGTTTCAACAGATAAAACACAAATGCCTCTTCCTAACGCCTGTGGATTCAGAACCCCATTGGGCTTGATTTTCTTCCCATTTACATCGGGATACGGCTCTTATGGTAGGGTCCTCAGATTGTATAGGTTATGTCGAATTCAGTGAAATAATGTCAGTTTGCATCCACCCTGATTTTGCCCTGTTCATGTCAAAGGTAATTTGGTATTGGCATGAGCAAGGACAGACTTAAACCCTCTCTTACATGCAGTCACGTAGTATCTGCTATCTGCTAAATGAAGTCTTGTAGAAAATGGTTCAGCGGTGAAACTCTACCTTAGATCACATCATTTTAATGCCTTTTTTTTTTCTCCTGTTAAAGCTTGTAAAAAGTAATCTCTATCTTGTGAAGAATTGTTTTGCATTTTGGGACCTTAGGGAATTAGATGGGGCTAAGTAATTATGAGGAAACTTCCATGAGTTGAATGGAAATGGACTAAATGGGCAGAAAGCTATACAATGCATTAAGATAAGAAAAATAAAATTCAGGAAACGACTAAAAAAGATAGTCTAACCTTTCTGTGGGCTTTAGCCCATTTTGAATTGATTTGAATATATATTTTAAAGGCTATTTAAAACTGTCTGCTCAAAAGTGCCAAAATACCTTTGTACATCGACACTGCCTTTGACCCAAAGGGGAAGAAACCTGCCTCAGCTCAGATCTTTTCAAATATTTATAGATATATTTTCCATTTTTACCTTAATTTGAATTTCACATTTACTTCTAAAAAAATTCCAACATCTCCATTGTTGGCCAAATCTACTGAAATACTCACGGGAATGGGAGGGAGGGAATGAATATTGAGACAAGAATCAAAATTTGGAAGGAAATTTTGGCTTCATGTGAAGGGATGAGCAGAGGCAAAGTACTTCTGGAATAAGTGAAAATGGCACAGTTAAGCACATGGATCCACCAGAAGTCAAACCTGGCAGGGCGTAAGCTCACAGGATGGAAGTCGTCCAGAGGCACTTCAGGGACAGAATTAGCATTGCCCCATAGGAGTGGCATGTGCTGTCAGAGTAAATAAGAGACTGCAGAGAAAGTGAAGAAAAACCACATCTAGAAAAACACAAGACAAAGATTCAGTGGATAAAGGCACACAGTCTTCCAAGCAGTCTCAAGAAGTCGTATCCCCTGCTCTCAGCTTCATATTTAAAACAAAAAAACAATATTGCTTTCTCTTCCAATTTGACCGTTTGTCATTCAGATTCAGACTGCGACTCCTGCACCTACCACACAGCCGCCTCGCTGGCTCTGACCTGTGCCCAGGTGACAGCACAGAGAAGGGCACCATCTCCAAGTTCCTCTAAAGCAAACAATAAATGATTATGTGCCATCAAAGTCCTACACACTGGATACCTGCAGCAATGTAGTGGGGGTTAACAATTACACAGGTACAAAAGTACAGCACCACCAGTGACGCTGGTTATTCTACCTCCAGCGAGCAATGCAACCAATGCCAGACTGAGCATGGCTCTGGGAGATGAGAGCAATCAAGCTAAAACTTTATGAATACAACTACTTGAAAAGTCATCACCTATAGATATAAAGAGAGTTGCCTTCAGCAGTTCACACAAGCATTTATTACTACTTGTCACATCTTTTTTAATAAAAAAAAGAAAGATTATTTCCCTCCTTATTTGAAGAGAGACAGAAGCTGTGCCCTTCAGGCAGACTGCGTGGAAGAGTGTCCATCTCCACATCAAAATGCTGCAGTGACTTACTGCTATTGCCACTGCTTTTCCTCCAAGGTCCTGCACAGGCAGAGGCTGCTTGAGATCACATCGTCCCCATGCAAGACAACAGTGTGGGACTGGGGATGAATGGACAGTGAAGCAGGAAGCGAGGAGGGAGAGACACCATCACGCTCGCCACGCTGCTGTGCCTGGCTGGGCACATCTGTGCATGAAAAGCACTGTTAATAGAAGGCATAGCAGCTCAATGGTGCAATCTTTTATAGAGCCTTACGTTGGTAGCGTTTCAAGACAACTGATCCCTATATTGAAGAAAGGTGATCACCTTCACTAGCTCCTCCCAAGCGGCAGCCCTTGCAAATAGCGTGCTACAGCTGAAATTTGCTCTTATGCCAAGGGCTAACATAGCACCACACCTACACCTCGTTTCAGCCTGCTCCAAGAGGTTCAGGTCCCGTACAACCTCCTCCATATGCTTCCCACCACTGCCCAACAGCTCTGGGAGCCTTCAGCCTCCTTCACCACAGGCTTCTGAAGATGCAGCTGAAATAAAGTCCTTTTACTCAAGGGCACAAGAAAGCTCACAGGGATTTCATTTTAAAGCAAGTTATTTGTAAAGAGAGATCATCTGTTACTGAGGGTGAAACGCCAGGAGCGGAGCATAAAATGGCAACAGGGATTTTAATTCTTATTAAGTTCTGTAGTTTCATTACTTTTTGCATTGAATATTTATGCAGTAATATGGCACTAGTGGCTGCATCTGTCTGTAGTTTCTTCTCAATACTGCTATAGTCTTTCTAAATAATTCCCCCCATGTTAAAGGTGAAACCTGAAAAAAAATTACCCTAATTTCCTACAAAAAATCTCAGCACATCTAACATTTCCTCTCACCCTCCATTTGGGTCAACAGGTATCACACATAGAAGGCACAGATGAAGTAACTACACAAAATTTAAGCAAGCAAACTCTGATGCAGGTTTAAAAATAAATAGGGATTTCTGTGCTACTGGAGCAGCAGAACTGATGCAATGGAGCCCAGCAAGGAGGTATGTGTCACCCCCAGTAACATCTGGGAGCTTCAGCTGGGCTCTGCAGGGATGCCCATCGCCTGCCTGCACGACAACCTCCACATGCCTGGGACGAGCCATGCCCTCCAGGAGCAGCCTGGTGCTCTGCTGTTCACACTCACACTGAACTGCATGCCTCCCTGTTTCATTACGGCCCGTAACATAAATGTAAACACAGTTAAACTTTAAGAAGGTCCTTAAGAGAAAAATAATTCATTGATTAAATATAAATTAAATAATTTTTACTGATTTACCATAACTACAGTGAAAAACAGAAATGAGATTATGGTACTGTTTAAATACTTTCCTCTAGTTTGTTTCATCACTTATACAAGCACAGTGCATGATCTTACAAGTTGTTATTATTGCACTCATTAAAATTCACACCAATATTAATTTTAGAGAAGATTGAAAGGGATTAAAGTAGTAATTCTCTTACTTTCTAAAAATAACTGCCTTTCCAAAAGAAACCACCACCCCCCAAAAAATCTCTCTAAGATTCAAGATAAAATTTCTGTCTTGCAGACTTATGTTCTTATTTTTGCATCAAAAGCCAGTGTCTACCACTTGACTTTTACAGTCCAACAGAGAGCAAATTTGCTTAGAGATAGCATGACAAGTGAGGCTGAAATTTAGGAGCTTTACGACACATTTTTACTGGGTGATTCCACTTTTATCACACTGGCATTTTCCTAAGATGCTGTTAGAATTACCCATTGTTCTTTCTTCAGTTTTCACTGGGGCAAATCCCAGTGAATTAGCAACTTTATATTACCCTTGTCACCATGAGAGACATGCCGCATACCCCCAAGATGTAAATTTACAGTGCCACTGGCAGCATCTCGAAAAAATATAAAGGCCTTATTCTTGTCTCCATCGCGAATGGCTCACAATCACAGGAGCATAAAGATACGGGGGAAGACTAATTACAGAGAGGTTAGCACTGCCTCGTGAAGACATATCTTGCTGTTCTTACCATGCTCCCAACTCTACAGCTCATGCCTCTGCCCCTCGTTAGAAAACTGCAATCTCACACAACCACGGAGGAGTCTCATCAGCATAAAACAGGATCAGGCCCCATTTTTTCCTAATTGCTGCATGAGGTGTAACATTAAAGTTAATCCTGCTTTAATTTTGAGACACGCACACACATCCAGGATAGCTGTAGGGAATCTTTCCATTTCAAGGGAGAAATGTGCAATTGTTTTTAATTTCGTTTTCTAACGAAGACGACAAGTCTCCTTGCAACGATCACTGAAGGGGATGGGGCATTTTCCAGTCCTCATGCAGCACTTGCCAGCAGCTTCTCCGGGGTGATATTATATTTGGATTGGCTTCGAATCCCCTGCACTTAACCCCCAGTGACAGACGTCAACTTGATTAGAAGGGCTGTATGTGCATGTGTGCTTAAAGGGGGCTTTGAATTAAAACTGTAAGAAAACATCGGCCAGGAGAGAGGTTTTTATTAGGGTTAGCTATTCTCTTATGTGTGTGCGCACCTGATCCGGGGGGAGGAGGAGCTGGCTGTTGTTTTAAGTCTCCCTTTTCTTTTGTGCTGTGTCTGGGCAGGACCCACATGTCTGGAATGCACCTTAAAACAGCCTTATCTCCAGAACCGATCATTACATGGCAGGTGGTGGAGCCTACTTTATTTTCTCATTTCTCTTCTTTTTCTTCTCCTCCCTCTAACTTCCCCCTCCACCCCAGGGCAGGAATTTCTGAACCTTAACCAGTAAACGTCGCATGGCTCACACACCTGGAATCCACTCCTCTCCATCATTGCTCCGACATGGAAAAAGAAAAATAGTGGGAGGAAGGACATGAAAAGCCACGACAGAAAGACCATAGGCTACTCCGGAAGATGAATGCCCATAATATTTTAAACTTGCACAGAAATCTAAAAATTAACGTTAACTTGTCTTCCTATTTAGTTGCCCTAGTCCACAGTAAAGACAAATTGTTTCCCCTTCTAAAAACCAGCAGAGGCTTCAGCGACACTCCAGAAGTGGTGGCACTCGGCTGGAGAGACGATCTGGCAATGCTCTGTACCCAGTGCTAAAATGAGCATTTACCAACTCTCCCAGCAAGTGCTGTTCATGGAGAGCTGCTGAACACCCCAGGGGTACAGCTCATTGTGCCAGCAAGTTCTGTCTACACCCTGAGCCAACCAAGTCCATGAGGCTTAAGTAGGACAACACAGTTTTTACCTGGACAAGAGAACATGTAAAATGACCTTCCACCTGCTCACAATGCCCTGGAAAGCCTGACACTATAATCCTTTTAAAATATGAACATGTTTTGGTTCAGAGCTTTGTAATTTCAAGGGTTGGTTTAGGATCATTTACACATTCAGTGTAAATGGTGTGTTTCTGCTGTGTAGGCAGCCTTTCCCACATCTCTGTGCTGCAGCATAGCCATCCTTAGCCTTGGTTTTCACATCTGTGTTCCAACAGAGCCCGGTGCTCAGGTGCTTCATCTATTAATGCACAAATTTGCGTGCTCGGAACAAAGGAGCGAGTGCTGCAAAGCCTGGACTAGTCTGACTATTAAGAACTTTTCAGATCTAAGATTTGGGTGCAAGATGGGCATTTGAATGTGATACCCTCCAAGGTGCAATAGGTCAACACTAACTGTATCACGTCTTGTTTGAATTAACTGTGAAAGTGCTGCCACGATCAGTTTCATGTCACTGCCAAACTTCCCATAGGGGCTGATAAGCAAAAGAAAATCTGCTGAAGTCACTGATAGTTATTTTTGGTTATTTCCTGTTTTGAACTTTGCTTGTCGCGCACCTGGATTTTGAGACAGCTGTGCACTTCTGTAAAGACAGTCCATAGCACCAGGAAGGCAGGAGCCGGCTGGAGCCCCGGCCCCAGCACCCCCACGGCTGCAGCACCTTCCCTCGAACTCGGCAGCTCCTGGGGTGGATTTGGGCAGAGGAGAGCCTGGCGTTGTTGTAACTTGTGCAGCAATGAACCGGCACAGGAAAGCCTAAGGATCAGAAGTATGCAAAAAGACTGCAACTGTATCGCCTTTGCTCTGCCATCCCCGAAAACATAGCCCACAGTTATACTTTTTGTGCTGGAAAACCCCAGAAACCACAGCACACGAGTAGCAGCGGAGCTGGAGGTTCTGGTTTAATTAAAGGAAGGTTTTATCACTTAGAGAATTCTGTGGGCTGGAGGAGCAGGGGTGGCACAGAGCTCACTTTTGGAAGGGTTCAAGCGCCTCCCGACCCAAAGCCTGGGGGAGGTCAGCCGGGCCTGTCAGGCTGTCTGCTCCTAGCTAAATCATTCAACCTGCAAACGGGTGATGCGACTGCCCTGAAAGCAGAAGGGTGATGATGCTCTCAGCCTTTGCCCGTCTACTTTTTTTAGCAGAAGGGCATCAGACCTAGTTTTCTCAATACAGCTTAAAGAAAATCATGTCTAATTTACAGGATTAAGAAATTTAAAGTCTGCACGAATCCTTCCGCTGTGTCCCATTTGTCTCTTCCCCCCTGAAGAGCTGGAAGAAGAGAGACCAGGGCGATGGGAACATACACCCAAACACAGGAGAAACTCAACAGTGTTAGGGCCTGGCACTGTGTTATCTTAATTATCTCAATTTACATCCGTGTAAGAGGAAAGGGAGCCAGGCTCTGGAGTGACCTACACCCAGACAGCATCTGACAGTGCTGGCATCTGTCCTTGTTTGCCTCAAGAGGTGAATAAATCTATCCCCCCCACACGCAGAATCCGCTGTGGGAGAAGGAGAATCCCTGTCCCAAGGATGCGCATCTTCTGGTGCACTGCTCTGAAACAAAGAGTGTGGCTTTGGAAAGGAAAGCTCGGGAGAGCCATGTGTGCCCAAGTCCAGCCTTTCTTATTTTTATATTTTATTTTGTAATCTGCTAAGGCCCCCTTTGGCCCACTATTAAAGGGCTTATTATTTTCACATATTTCCTGTCAATTCAGTTTTGCCCATCTGGAGCAGGAACGGCTGTACACATTTGATAAGCACCTCACAACATCCCAGCCCGATACAGACCATGGGTGTCTGTGAGTATCTACCTCCAGGTAGGTGGATGCCAACCACCTGAAAGTGTCATTCTCCGGAAATCCAGATTACACACATTATGGGACAGGATATAAACGTGCTGTTTCCAAAGCCTCCTGAACTCCTCAGGTTTAATTGTCTTGCTTGTTCACTTCTGAAAAAAATCTGGCTCACAAAGTTACTTCAGGTCTGTGTTTGAAACGATCCCAGGAATAAACAAATCAATATAAGAAGCTAAACACAGAGAGGCATTTGGTTTTGTTCAATTCTTCAAACTTGGAACAATTCAGAGGCAAGAAATCTGCATAAATTATTTGAATAAAATTAATACTCAGCAAATCCCTGGAATTTAACCTTTGTCTTTTTTTCTGGGGCTAGAGATACAGTCTATTTACTTTTGTGCTAAGAAATAGATTGTGTAATTTTAACCAAAGCTGTTCCCAGTATAATCTAATAGCATCAAAAGGTTTGCAAATTAATTTCAACACCACTGAACTGATTTTGTAATAAAATCAAATAGAATCCTGTAAAAATTTCTGGACAAGATTTTAGAAATCAAACTAATGATCCTTTTTTAAAAAAAATCATTTGAAAATAACTTTCTTTTGAAATGTTCTTTGCTCTCATTTTTTTAAAGGTAAACGTATGAAATATAATGAAATATTATGCTAAGAGACAAAGAAACTGTTTAATTCCACCCCAACTTTTTAGCCTTGCATGTCTGTGGATGCACTGAGGGCAATGAGAGCAGCCTCAGCCTACAGCCTCCCAGGATCTGATCCTCTTCATTGCTTTCAGGTCATTAAGAGCTCTCCAGCTCATTGAACTGGACTTCTCTTATCAGGGGATAAGAGAAAACTTTGCTGAAAACTTTCTCAAACAGTCCCTGCTCCCAGCTCCACTCCGGTTGGTGGGAAACCATTGGGAAGCAGCGGGTATTTTTCACTGCCTGGATCAGTCTTAGGCCTGACAGCACCAAGGATTTGAGACTAGCTGCGCAAACAGCCCAGACATTAAAGACAGAACRTACCCCACCAGAGTTTCTTCGTGTTCCTGGTGTGCTGCCACTCCGAGACCCTCGGTGGCCATCTGCAGCCCGAAGCTGTGACCCATGGTTGGGATATAAAGCACCATAAATACCAGGGGATGTTACAACGGCTGGAGCAGTATCAGCTGTGGTGTAACAGCTAAACCGTGAGACTGTCCTACCCACGGGCTCACTCTGATTTTGCTGCAGGATTAGCACTTTACTGCAGATGAAAGAATTCTGAACAACGGAGAAAAAAAAATTACGAAAATAGATATAGACTCCATTTATCCCGCAAAACAAAAGTGAACGGTGGTGAGCAGCTGTGTGTGCCTGTGCATGTATTTCTGTGCACACAGCCAGTGGCCACTGAAATATCTCCTACTCTCCTGCACGTCACTGTGCCTTGTCCTTATTTCCTTTATAAGCACTTACACTAAAGGCTTTAATTGTTTGTATGAGGGAGATCCTCAGCTCTCAGAAAGCCATTAACTTTGGTGAAAGTTGTGGACCTGGACCGTATGTTCCTGAACCTGTGCCTCTCTTCTTTCCTATATTGCATATTCAAGAATAAAATCTATTCCTTACACCTAACTGCATTAACAGCCACACATCCACTTACACTGGGCATCAATTTCAACCCAGCAGTGGTAGCAAAACCATGTTTGTGCTGCATGTGCGGAGTCTTTCGGGATTTTTACTTAGCTTTATTGTTACAGCTGAAATGCAGAAAGAGAAATTCAAATCAGGGAAATGCAATAATCTCTGAGCCTGCTGTTCATCAGCGCATCACCCGTTAAAGAGCAGAGTCCTTTATTAAAAAGGACACGTCTTATTAAAAAGATATGAAACAAAAGTGATTTTTAATTTTATTGGGGAGACAGAGTCATTGCCAGAGACAGCCCGTGGCTACGTGTGATAATCAAGTCAAGAGGGAGGCCAGTGAAGCACTAACACAAATATGAAGCTAATAACTTTTTTACTCTTAGGGAAAGTGCCGTTCAATTTCTGGTGCTCCGGGCGTGTGCAGCTTGAGTGGAAATTTAGAGAAATTACATCCACCTGCTTCCATTTCTTACATCCAGGGCCAGATCTTCAGCCAGCGTAAATCAGTTTATCTCCATGCAGCCAGGCAGATTTATGCCAGCTGAAGATGTAGCCCCTGGTCTTGCACTTCAGAATAAGAAGCTTTAAAATACAAATGAGCATGAACCCCTTAAAACATTCTCCACTCACAGAACTCAGGAGGAAAAACAGACCTCCCAGACTAGTTTGTATCATCCCACAGGTTGTGCTGTCTTCGGGTCAATGGGTGATACTATCCATCAGGGGTTCTTTTTAAGTATAAATCTAAACCTGAAAATACTGGTCAGTTTTTTTGGTTGGTGGGGTTTTAAGTATTGATTTTTATTCCTTCACTAACACTTATTGGACCCATTTATTTATGGATTTGGATATATGCAAAACTAAAAGGGATTGTTTCCCTCAGGTCTGTGTGCCTGCTCTTAACCTTAGGAACCTGTTCAGCTGCCCACTACCTCCAAAGATGTACACACGTACTGAATGTTTTTGTACATTGTATTCCATACCTCTGCATGCCAGCAACAGGAATAAATGAACAGCAGAGACACGAATATCACTATCTCTTATTCCCTTACCAGACTTTTCTCAGAACAGACACAGAGCAGAGGTAAGACCATACCGCTGCTCCTTGACAACTCACATAATACTCCTAAGAGAGTCACCAGATAGTAAACAAGGCCAGCCACGGGCAGARACTGTCCCCTCAGGAAGAGTTGTTGCTTATCTGCAGTGTGTCGCCTACACATCACGTGCACCCCTTCCCGCGATGTCAACAAGATCTGAGTGTAAGGCACATGCGCGCTGAGCTCTGCTCTGTCTTTCAGAACAGTCACCTGAGCCCAGGCAGCTGCCACCAAACACTGCTCCACCATCGCGGGGATGCCGCCATCCGACATGCAGCCTGGCGCAGAGCTCCTCAGCGAGCCCCCAAAAGCAGACCAGCTCACTGCATGCTTGTAGGCAGATACAGCACTACACAGAGAATGAAAATACTGTAAATAACACAAATGTGGGATCTGGTGGGTCTAGTTTATTTTAGCTTTGCAGCAGGAGGGAATACCAGCTTCTCAAAGTCAGTGGCTTTGCAAGGTTTTGCAAGTACAGACAAAGAACAGTTTGCATGTGATTGAGAAACTGAATATACCTGTAAGACAGTGACTGATGTCAGACTCCCCCGGCTGCTTGATGCCTCTGCTACAGTAATTCCAGAGCAATACATTGATGAAGCAAGTTGCTTCATGTTTGCTGCCTAGATAAAAAAGAAGTCAATTCAAAGCAGATGAGAGTTGAGCTGTGGTATTGAGTGTTGCTAGATGCCTAGTGAAGGACAGTTGCTGCAAAGTGCGAGTTGTGGACCTGCAGGACTTGTATTCAGATTTGTTTGAAAACGGGAAGTCCTGTGAAATCGGTGGCAGATGCTCTAAAACTGTAACAAAGTCAAGGACCAGCCAAGGACCCCGTTATGTCACCTTCAAATACATGTGTGCAGCAGGTCTTTTTGAGTCACTGACCTGGCTCTGGGGCGGGTGACAGACTGCCTGGTGCCAGGACACAAGGCACTGATATGGCTGACACCTCCCGATGCAAGAATGTCACTTGTTCAAGTCAGGTGAGATGAGCAGCAACAGAGCCACTGCTTCCACCCGAGAGCTCCTGGGTGACATAGCACAATCCGGGGAGGGCGCACAGCTGGGTCCTGCTGCAAACACTCTCCTTGATCAGGTCTAAGCCCTTGCCAACAGCTTGACAACCCTGAGCAGAGACCACGTCCAATCCTGATCCTGCCTCGACTTTCTTCGGTTTCAGCCAAAGATGCTACTTGACATACTCCCAGCTAATGCCACATTCAGCCATGAAAAGCCTCAGGCAGAGGCACGGTATGGAAATACTTGCAGAGTTTCAGCTTGACTTTCTACTTCCTTGTTCCAGTAGAGATCTGGAATAACTCCCTCAAAATGTATTCAGATACAGGAGCTTAAATGGGGCAGCACGGTGTCAGATAAAACTCTGCAGCCACACTGGCCCTGACACACACAGACAAGGAGATAACTTGTGGTCATCCTGTCATGACAGCCTCTTACAGTCACATCATGTCGATTGTCCCTGAACTCTATTTTCCAAGAGGTGCCTTGAGGACACCCTTAAAAGCAGGTTATCCCCCAGTGCAGCAGGTGGTCCAAGGGCACGGTCCCCTGGCACAGCTAGCTCAGTGCAGGCAGGCGAAGTGTTCCCAGTTTATCACGATATGGCCGGGCACGCGCGGACAGGCTGTCAGGAGCATGGCCGGGATGGAGTAGGAGCAAACCTTGCTCCCAAGTCCCAGGCTATTCTTTAAGAGCCACAAGGGCAACCTTATGCAGGAAAAGGAGACAGAGCACGTAAGACTTGCAATTCATGGCGGAGCCTCCTGTGTCAGAGTCTTGCCTACACAGCCCTCCTGAGAAAAAGCATAGCTAATATGGAGGGAGCACGATTTGGGTGTGAATTCTCTTGATAGCTTTTAAGCTTAGCCCCTTGGTGCTCTGGCTTGGCTTCACAGGGGCAAAGGAAGAATTCTGCATTTTTCTCAATGTGATGGAGGGGAGTGAGTCTTGGTTTTTTTTTTTCTGGGAACACCTACAATGTCTGCAAAACTACCTTCCATCCATCCCGAGTCAAGATAAATCACTTCTATCTTTACAGCAATTAGTGTAGACTTTTTCACTGTTCATGAGATGAAGTCAACCAAAAAAAAAAGACTTTCTAACTGTGAAACAGCTTTCATTCTTGGCTGAATGAGACAGATTCCCTGAAGTAGCATCTATGTTTATATTTAACATTGGTTACTTACACATCCACAAATGCCCTCTCAGAACATGAAAATACAAGATAGCATCAGGAAAGGCAAGCTAATGCCTCACTCAATCATTAATAGAACAATGACATACTGGGATTATGCATAAAACCCCTATATTTCAGGTCTGCAAACAGGCAGAATGTAAAACATGGTCTCACATGCTAGGGATTTTGCTGAGAGTTAGAAATCTTCAATTTTTAAAAAGGCAAAGCGATCCAAATCAAACCTGAGCTGCCTCTCTTCCTTTGTCTCATTATAATTGTCGTCATCAAAAATCCAGAGCTGAGATGTCACCTTAGACAGGAGAGCATGGGAATACACATTGCAACAGTAAATAATGCAAGAGAAGAATATTAGTACATAGCATCTGTTTTATGTCTTTTTCTTGTGTGATGCTGGAACGTAGTAACAGCCCATAATTTGCAAGTAGAGTACCTTGCAGTTCTTAATTTTTTTTTCCCAAGGTGTGGTCAAAGTTACTTAGGTAGACATTGTTCATTGAGTGAATATACCCTGAAGCTAAGCATCCCACACTGGGAGAGGCAGAAGACAGGGAAAAGCTAAAATGGGAGGCACAAGCCCCCAGAGGTGGCAGCCAGCACTTCGGCTGTTACTAACACACACGGGCCATCCCGGTCCTGATTCAGCAAAGCACTCTAAGACGTATGCAACTTAAACCACGTGCTTCAGACCTTGCCAACAGTTTCTTTATTGCCCCAGCTACCCCAGCCTGAAATCAGTGAACCCCGTGCAGAGCGTGTGCAGGTTTGGTGTTACACCGATGCTATTTCTAACATGACTCGGTTTTGTCAACCCGGAGCTCGCTGGCGTGAGGCAAGCTTGCAACTCACCACCCGTGGGGATGTGTCTAAGTAACTGCCCTGGTAAAAACATCACACTTCTAACCAAAATAATTAAATTAGCATTATTAGTGTTGGCTAGGCCTCAGTCCCTGTGACTTCCAGCAAAGCTGAACCATATACTTTAAATAATTCTCTGAACCCTTTCATCTCCTGCTTAACTAAAGCCACGCATATACTAATACTCCTCTGTTCCCCCCAATCTACATAAAGATCAGAACATCAGCTATTATGCAGAATGATTAAAATTATCCATCTCTTATTTTAATATACAGCTCTGAACAGAAAGGTGCAATCGTTCCCACACGCAGGAAGACAGAAGGGAGCTGTAAGGGCCCCCTTTGACAACCCCGACTTGCGAGTTCACCCCGAGCCCCTCCTGAACCGCGCTGCCTTTGACCCTGCAGTACAGCCTCCGGCTGTGCTCCACCTCTTCCTTGCATTTTCAGGTGGGATACGGTACAGGGTTTGCATGGGGCCTCCCTTCAACTAGAGTTTCAAAGACCCCCCAAAAGAAAGTGATTTTGCCTTTGGAGATGTCGCTTACAGACACAGAAATGGAAACGATTGTTTTTGCTTTCAACACAGCAAGCTTCAAATTTCAGCCTGTGTTAAACAGCTGCCAGTCTCCGTGTGCGTGTTCCTAAACGCTGCCAGTACTAGACTTGGTCAGAAGAATGAAGCCTCAAATTAAAAATTATTTGTTTAGACACCATATAAAAGAATCTGGGTGTTACTTTAACACACCCAACTAAAGCTGGGGTCCACGCACATGAGTACACATTATCCACGGCAGTGTCTGCATTGCCCCAGCTTTTCAGAAGCCATCATACGTGGCACACCAACCGACCAAAGCGTGGCTACACTCAGATGCTAAATTGTTTTCTTTGGATTTGAACGGGCATTACCGGGAACAGAAAGCTCACACATAGGGTTCGCTCACAGATGCACTGTTAGCCTCGAGAGCATCACAGAACAAGTCAAGACAATACAAAGCTGAATAAGGCTAAAGAAAGGAGCGTTCCCAAAGGCGTGTCCTTGGCCCAGGCTGGAATTGCTGCTCAGATAAGCCTGCGTGTACCTTCATGTCGGGGAAAGGGAAGGGCTCAGGTTACTCACAAACTGCACTCTGAGCTGCAGACAAAAGGCCAGGAATGAGTTGACAAAGCCTTGCAGCTCTGCGTGCTGGAACAGCTCCGAGGAGCCAGCTTACAGGAAGGTCTGTCTCTGACCCACCAGGAAGCGAGCACGGGGAACGTGCACATCCCACAAAGCAAGCTTGGCAGGGACCAGATGCTGGGGATGGGCACCAAGGTCTCGGGGAAGAGGTTAAAGGGGGGAGTGGGTCGAACCAGGACCTATGTCGCTAAGTCTGTCCTCAACACGGTCGCTTCTCTGAGGATCAATCTTAATTGCACATGTCAAATGCTAGGAGAGACTTTTCCCCCAGCACACAGTCACAAGCAGATGCATAGTCAACAGCTGCAGAAACTTTGTCGTTTCGTACTTCTAGTCAGTAAAAACGCAAAAAGAACCCAAAACAGAAAACACATCTCAGTATTTTCAGCTTCATTCAAGTCATAAAAAATCACTTTGCCACATCCCAACCTCTTAACATTACCAGTAAATGGATTTAGCAAAAATATCAGAAAAGGCTAGAACATTATGAAAAAGCCTCCAGGAGCCAAGGATACTTACCCAAACTAAACTCAAATTTTTCACTACTACATTTTGAAACTCAGCTTTGTCAGCGCTTGTAGTTTTATAAGGACGGAGTCAGAACAACTGCTGGTATTTTTGCTCTGTGAACACATATGTACTCATAAGCAGCGATTGCATAATCCCAGTGCAGCAGTGCACGCCATTTCACAAGAAACCTTAAGCTTCCCAGAAAACAATCAAGATGGCACAAGTAGTAAATAACTGCTTTATCTAATAATTGTTTCATACAAACTGAGAGATAAACATTTTTCACCAGTGCAGGTAGTTTTTCACTAAAGGCTGGCATACCCCTTTGTATAGAACGGCAGAGCAAAGCTTACGACTTCCCCCCAAGCTTGTGCTCCACCAAGAGAGCAAACCCAAGATTAGGGGTCTGAAAGATGTTTGTGCCCAAATCCATGATTTAGAAACTGGCGCAGAAAGGGCACAGCCATGGCTGTATGGCTCTCTACATTCCTCTTTAAAAGGAACATGCTGGCACACGCTGAAGGTAACAAAAGTCTCACCGCAGGAAACAAAACCTAGCCTGCATGGAATCACAGATAGATCAACTGCAAGAACTGAGAGAAAACTGTATCTGCAAATAATGTGAGACCTGCCAGCAGTGTTCCCATCCGTGCCCTGAGTAGGAAGATGGTAGAAGTCAGACTTAGCTGCTTCTGAAACCATAAGATCAGCCTCGCACATTGCAACACCCTGCTTACTAACGTGCTGTCACGCTCAAGCATTAGCCTGCCAGCTGCAAAACTGCTTTCATGAGGCTTTGCTTCCTGAATTGTGAAATCTAATAATCTCTTCTTCTGTTTGCACACTTCCCAGGAATGGCCTGTTTAAGCCAGGTAACAGGAATGAAACTAAAACCCAAGAATTTTTAGGAAAAGCTTTCTAAAAGAGCAGGCAGTACATTTCATTTAGGTATAATAATTAAGATACCGACTCCTTCCTGAGGGTGGGGGCTTTGTGTAATTTTTGGGCCTGAGCCTCCTATTATAGTGGGTTTACAGCAATATAATTGATTTATCTTCTTCAGACATACTGCTGTCTTACAGTTCGTGTAGCTACAGATGTATGCCTATAGTGCTTTCAAAGAGGCTTGGCTTTATTGTTTACGGCTTTCCTAGTTTTAAAAAAAAAAAAAAAATGTGCCTGTAGTCCACAGATTCCTTGGAAAACAAGCTATCCCTCTGTCCCTCCCACTCACAAGAGTTATATCAGATTCTTTAAAATGCCTATTATTGTGGAATGTAACTTTTTAGTGTTGCTCTAAACTACAGAACAGAAGGAGGAATATTACCTCCATGTTTTCCAGGAAATAGGTTTCTGCGTAATTTAATTTTCCACCCTGTGCTATGTTTCTCTGTACATTTTAATATTATAAATATAAATAAATGATACATCAGCTTCCTGATATATTCCCTCCTTAGCCCTGAATTTCTGCCATCAGTTTTTTCATTTGGTTAGGAGAATGCAGCAAGCAAGACTCCAGCCTGGGAATAGGCAAACAGGGCTCTTAAAACACAGCTGTGTACAGAGAGGTAGAGACCTCCACAGATCAACAGCTAAAACAATGCCAAATGTTTCTTTCAGGGCATTAAAAGGGCACTAAGGCATTAAAATTCACAGAAAAGTCAGAAACTTCATTTTTTCTGCTTAAAAGTTCATTCCCGGTGAGGGTAGATGCCAAGACTTTTTTCTTGCCTTTTTTTTTTTTTTCCCTCCAAACATAAAACTGAAAAGTATACTCCTTAGCAGTGCTCTGGTGGCTTTAGGCCACATACATCAGCTTAAAAGGTTTATTTTTAAATTACTGTTGCATTAGTCTTGTCAGCAGGAGTATACATTCTGCCTTCTTGCTATCAAACCAAGCATGCATACCCAAGTGTGCACAGAGAGTTTTAATTCTGAAGTGACCTGTGACTGCAGAGTCTATTTTGCCTGATGGCTCTACGGTGTACAGGTCTGGAACATGCACCTCAGCACAAATATCTTTGTTCAATAAGGTTTAGACAGACTTTACATCTGAAACTTACTGACAGCAATGAGTCTGAGCTACCCAAGCCGAAACGCTATGTTAAGATTGATTGTTGGTCTGATCAATTACCCACGTGTGGTTCGTGGAAGTTCTCACACACACAGATCAGTTGCGCTGTGCATAAAGCAGTTTGGCTTTTAGGGTTACTCACAAATGCCAGCCAGGGAGCAATGTGTTATTGCAGAACTGTAACAAATGCAGGAGATAAATTGACAACCAAAGCTTACATTTTATTCCTCTTCCAATGCTGCTGCTTTTAAACCCAGATCTAAAGACTACACAAAAATTTATTAGCATATAGTTATGTTCTAAAGTAGAAATTCAAGAATTACTATAAATTTCAGTTCTAGACCTCTTGCAGACACAGAAAATGCAAGTAACCTTCCAGTAATTAAAACACGGCCATTCTGTCTAGTCTTCAAAGGCAGAGGAGAAAAGGCCTGCTACCTTTAGAGCCTTGGGATACTGTTTTACAATTAAAGTATAATCAATCTTTAATTATTTCCTTTGAAGGTTATTTAAGCCCTTCCCTTACAACAGCCCCTTCGGAAAGCCTTAGCAGAGATGGGGCAGCAGCTGCCGAGTCTCCTTCTCCCCCCAAAGGTGCTCTGGAGCGGCGGCATGAGCCACACCACCATGCTGCAGCTGTGGTCCCTGCACGGATCTCATATTGGTGCAGCTATGTTGGCAGAGAGCAGAGTTTTTACACAGAAATTAATATACACCAGCACACCATCTAGCAAGAGAAGATATGTTGGCACGGAGGCGCCTCATTGTCTTCTCAAGGAGCTTCGTGTTCATATTAGCTCACTTCAGCAACACAATTGCATCCTGACACCCATACCATGAACAGCTTTAGACTTCGCATTTTGTTAATGCTCAAATTTATGTACTTCTTCAGTTGTTCCTGTCAAAAGTCACTTTTTTGCCTGACACAAACCAGCATCACATGAACACTGTTGGGGGCTGTTATTTTTCTAGTTACTGAAACAGCAGAAAAGACCATCTTATCTACAGTTAAAGGTTGTGCTTCCTTCTTTTTCCTGGTTTAACGCATCAGGATTTAGCTGGTTAATACTTCATACCTCCAAGAATGCGTGAGTCTGAAACAGCAAAATGAGAAACACTATGGAAGAAACAGCAAGGTTTCCAATTTTCTACTTTACTGGAAAGGCAAAAAGTTCCTTTCCAGTGTCTCAGCACCCGCAGGCATGCTCTTAAACTCAGCCTTAGTTTGCCATCCCATAAACATTGGTGGGAAATACAGAGCTAATATGATGTGTCACCAGCGTCCTTTTATAAGCCCAGAGCGCTGTGTTGAAACATGGACGTGGCACCTAGAAGTAACAGTGCAGGAGAGCAGGTTACAGCTTGTCGGCTCTTTTCAGTGGTGTCTTAAGTGACTGGTACCTTCTGAAGCAATCAAGTGAAGCCGAGCAAAAAAACATGTACAAATAATTTTTCCTCAAAAACTTCCTTCTTTTAAAGAAGCAAATATTTTCATGGAAATGTTCCCTGCTGCAAAGACAGAATTAAATCTCCTGCAAAATGATTTTCTTCCTCTGCTTCTCTATTTTCCATCCTTTCCTTTTTCCGCTTATTTTTTTGTTTTACTTTGTTAGTGATGAAAGAGGAGAACAAGGGGAAAAGGGCAAAACCAAAGTTGGACAAAAAGATTCTAAAGTCTCAATTTTTTTTTTCCCCAGAGTCATAACAGAATGAAAAAAGTCCAATGCTCCGTTATGCTACCATGTATTTATTTGCACACTGGTTCAGTCTGAGAGGAGCTCTGCTGAAAACAACAGGGCACAACCTCTACCTCTGTGCAGGGAGCTCTCTGCAAGGAGTGCAGAATCCATGAGTTATCCTGCCCTAGCATCCGTGGGCACCTTTTTTGTAACTTCTGTACATCGGAAACACTACCTGCTATTTGTTGCACACTTGGACTTCACTCAGAGTAGCCACTGACCCTACCCGCTCTGGCTTGCTTTGCCATATACTCCCCACAGCCAGAGGTTGCCAGAGTTTGAGCATGGAAGAAGTCCTGTTCCCCGGATATCGCAGCAAGGAGAAGCTGGGAGCCTTCCTGCTCTGCTGCAGGCTCATTAATACTGAACTCAGGAAAGATGCACAGGACTGCCAAGGATACATACTGCAGTTGAATCGATGCCTCTAAAGGAAGAAGAGAGCCAAACGTATTAATGTAGAAGAGCCAGATACTTAACTACACTGCAGAACCAGGTGTGCTAGCTCACGCCAACTCCCATTGCCAAAGGGGGAATGGGAACAGAACAGAGGCAGTGTTTTCTTTTAAATTTGGAAGTGAAAGGGAGAAAGTAAACTTGCATGGAGCCTGGGGATGGGGTGAAGATGACGAGAGGTTGGTGTAATCAGTTTTCTTTCCTCTGCAAGTTACAAATGAGCAATTATGGCTGAGAATATTTGAAATAAAATTACTGGAACCTATCATCAGTTGATTGACCTCTGTACAGATGTCTTGTTGAATGAGGGGTAAGATTAGAGTCTTGACTGTATCAAGCCATTAAGGATCTAATGCTATTTAGCGTAAACGTGAATTCATCAGGACAAGTGCCCTGGAAACATTTTGGCATGTTCTGCCTTTTTCCTTGCAAGTTCCAGTAGCTGCAGTCTTAAAGGTGCTATAGGTGCCCTATTCCACCTCAGAGACATCTGCTTGTCAGGGATGAACAGAACTCATCTGAATGGTGAAACACTACATGTTTCCTGTATTGCTGTGATGTAAATGAGAACATACATTTCTGAGCAGCTACTGTCAGAAAGCAAGAATACCTGTGAAGCAGGCTTTAAAAAGAAGTAACAGTAATCAGTAATTCAAATCATAGAGCCGTAGTCTCAAACAAGTGGTTAGGTGATGTTACAGGGACAAATCTCAAAGAAACCTAAGCAAGTCTCAATCTTTCTCCTTTTCTCTATTGTTCTGGAATAAAAGGACTTTCTCACAAGCTTTAAGTCTTAATTTTGCAACAAGTATTTCTCACTATTTCACAGCAATAAGCTTCAGCACATGCCCATCTCCACAGAGACAGGAGCAGTTGAAGAAATGGACTGACTGAATAATGCACATGCTCATGTCAGTGTTGAGCTGTGACTCCCACAGACAACTTGCAAACACTACCGGTCTCACCACAGCTATGGTTTGAGGAGACTGCAGGAGAACAGAGTGGGGAAGATGACTCCCTATGATCAAACAAGGTTTTTTGGCTTCACTTCAGAAAGGTTACAAGATGGTTTTCCTTTTATGCATGTGGGAGAGTAAGTGCTGCACAGGGAAAGGGTGCAGGAAGGCTGGTTACACTGCAGCACAGCAGAGTCAAAGAAACCATGCAAAATAAAAGTGAAACACAGTGTTACTCTGTGGTTCATTTTTCTGTGATGGGAAATATTAAGAATGCATAGTCTGAGGGCTCCATTTAATCCTTACTCCTATGTAGGCAGTTGCTTTATAAAGATTTTTTTCACAATCATAAATAAGCTTCGGAGGCGAACGGGGGAAAACCCTCAAGTAATTATTCTCCACCTGCTTGTGGACTGAA
Organism: Phoebastria nigripes; assembly: GCA_035582835.1. NCBI lineage: Eukaryota > Metazoa > Chordata > Aves > Procellariiformes > Diomedeidae > Phoebastria > Phoebastria nigripes. The sequence continues at coordinate 1,628,365 of JAYKAV010003266.1, read as the reverse complement.
TATACAGTGGGCAATTTCAGGAGACATGGCCCTGAGCTTTCCTCTGCTGTGTTTGATGTCTCAAACCTGCAGACCAAGTAAATAATTTGATTCTATTTATTGGACAACTTTAGAGGTCAAAGCCTTCAAGACCACACAGGTTTCCTCCTTGGAAGCCAAACGGTGGAATGTGCCTTTCAGATACTGCAGGGAAGAGCCTTCATCCCCTGACATATTTCCATCAGCAGGGTTTGAGAGCTTGTGGCAGCAGTTTTATGAAGCATTGGCAGCTTTTTCCACCTAACGGGTATGTGTTGAAAGTTTAAGGGAACTGATAGTGGAAATGATTGGGTATTATGGAACAACATTACATTCCTACCCAGCTGTCCATGCCACAGCCACTCCCACCATATCTGTCCTTGACAGTAGTAGTTGTAAACTTTAAAGGTATTTGTTATTTTGCAGTAGCAAATAAAACAAATAAAGAACTGATTTGTATCTAAAAGAACTACAGCCCTGGCTTCAAATTGTGCAGCAGTGCAAAATTGTGGAGAGCTTGGCTTATTGTTTCACACAGCCCTAAGAAAATAAAAGCAAGCAATGAATAGTGATAACCTTCAGTACATATTTCTCACATGAAAAACACTGACTTCCTTTTCTCTAAAAGTATTCCAGCAGACACATTTATAGACTGATGTGTTCACCTCCACATTTAAAACGCGTGGCAAAAAAATCAGGACTTTTAATTCATAATTGTGAGTAGTCACGATGGACACTGCTGCTCGGTGCAATTCAGCACAATCAAAATGAAAGCAGCAAACCTTGTGACCTGTGTCATAACCAAAGCAGCCTGAATTTAGAATCTCTGGTTTACCCAGTGAACAAACGGAAAAGCAGGATTCGTGTGCAGTCCTTACATGGAAAACAGTGTGGAAGAATGGTAGTAAGTTGTTAGCACTACAAAAAGAAATAAAGAAGTAAAATTTAGGTTTTTTTGTTTACTTAGTTAACTATACCATGCTCCACTGGAAAGGCAAACTAATTGAACTATTTTGATTCGTGCAGATTAGTAGACTTGAAAGATCCAGAATTAATCTGCCTTCCAGAATATTTTTGCTAAATGTAAACTTCGGGCACCTCAAGCCTGGCCTGCAAAGCTCTCCCACAGCAATGGTTTGGGAGGCTGAAGGGCAGACCCTGCTCTGGGAGTGCCGTGCCCACTCCCACGTGGCACCACCAGTGCCAGTCAGGTGGTTGGGCACCTTCCACCCCTGCACCCCGTGGAAAAGGAGGGCAAAGAAAGGTTTAAAAAAAAGAGATTTAAAAAAAAAAAAAAAAGACTCAACAGATTCACATAACACACAACACAACTCTAGGAGTCTCACTATAAACTGACTTCCTTTAGAGCTGGAATTAAAACAATTGCATTGAAGCCCTCTGACAGAGCATCCCTACGCTTCAGAAAGTTCTTCTATCCAAATTCTTTGCAAGCAGATACCCCCATGGCAGGTTTTTGCTGCTTGAATTACCAGTTTAGAGGGATTACATTATGGCCCCAATCTCACAATGCATTGCATGCTCCAGAGCTAGCTAGCTAGTTTTCCAGTTCCTTAGCAGCTCTGGAAAAGCAAAATGAAACATTTCTTACACAGAAAAGCAAATACAAAAGTTAGGCAATTTAATCTGACAAAAAATTCAAGTGTTCTCTTCCAAATCGGCCACTTACAGTATTAATGCTTTTAAAAATAAGTCCTTTGAGAGCAAAAGACCGCCTAGAAATGTTCACTTTGGAGATGTAAAAGCAAAGCAGYCTGCTCTTGTTAGATTGTTTCAGTGCTTTTTGCAGAACTAATGGATGTGGGGGAAGGAAAGTGGATCAAGCCACAGCCTCCCCGGCCGCGCCTCTCCACCGATCAGTTCGGCTCCACCGGCAGCCGGGCCCCAGCCAGCCTCGGTGGCTGGACCCAGACCCCTCGGCGCAGCGGGGCCGCTCCCGTTCCCCCGGCGGCCGGGCCGGGCCGGGCCGGGCGCCCCCGCGCAGGGAGCGCGGGCGGCCGCGGAGCGCGGGGAGGAGCCGCCGCGCGCTGCCCTCTCCATTGGCTGCGCCCGCGGGTAAGCGCGGCCTCCTGAGCAGGCGCGCAAATAAAGACTGCACCTGCGGACACCACCTGGAAGGGGGCAGAGCTTCTCCCCTGCGCTTTTTTTGCGTCAGGAGTGCCCCGCGCGCCTTTTTGCTCCTCTCCCTACCTCTCCTCCCCTAGCAAAACTCTCCCCGCTGCATCCTCTCCCTCGCTGCCAGTCCACCCGGCTGGACAGGACATCCCAACGCTTAGTGCCACCCGAATAAAGGACCATTCGTTTTCTTCTGTTTCACCTCCTCTGGGATTCTGTGCAAAAGAAGGACGAAAAAGAAGAACAGAAATAGCCCCTGAATTTATTTATTTACCAGCTGTTTTATTTTAGTTTCCTGCCTCCTTAGTCTTTTTTTATTTTGGTTTAAAGTTAAGTAAAGCAGTTGCAAGATGGGATTGGTACCTAGTTAACCAAGACAGGTGAGTGAACGGTACGACCACGTGTTCTTATGTATTGTATAAAACTGTTGTGAACTGGGGGAGCGTCATGGCTGGGAGTCACTTTGTGTAAAGATGGTTTCTTTGGAAGGCTGCTGCATTGGAGAGAAGATGCAGGATGCTGTAACGAGGTGTATTAATACCATTCACACAGCAGAAGTGCTGCTCATTCCCTACAAACGTCAACGCAGCTGCCCTTTGCTGTTTGGAAACTGAGGCCAGGAAACAGCTTTTAAAAGGAAAAACGCAAACTTAACTCTTAAACGTTTCCTATGGGTATTTTAAGTCATAAATAATAGTGAAGTTACTCAAAGCAGCAATTGATGATACATGGAGAGATATTTCCTAAACTGGCAAGAATTATGTGGATATCACTGGCCTTTAAGAACAATGTAATTCAATTAGAACCCATGGAGTTGCTCTGGATTTACACTAGTGCAATGAATACCAGATTTGAGCTGCCATCTAAACACCATTTGTAAGAATTTAGCTTAGTTTCAATCAGTTGATTCTTCTCTTGATTTTCTATGCAAATCACTTGAAAAGTGTTATCTTACCTATCCAGAGATATCATGAAAAAGTGAAATATTTAAGGAAACAGTTGTATTTGTTATTTTTCCTTATAGAGAAAGTTTTAACTTGCTTTAGTTTGACAAGTTTGCTAAGTACTTTGAAGTCCAAAAGTTCTGTATTGCTATGTGGCATTATGGATGTTGAAGTATTAGGCTAGGTGAGCTCTCTCCTGAAGAGGCAGAGCTTACCTCTGGGATCAGAGGAGCCAGTGGGCTCAGGTTGCTTTTCTCCCCCTTCTGTGGATGTCTTGTTTATGCTAGCTATTGTGTACCAGCAAAAGAGAACAATCCAAAGGCCTTCTCACTTGCTTTTAAAACAGAATCACGAGCTTTGTAAATTACTTCAGCTACTGCTGTAAAATCAGGTTCCTCTCCAAGAGCAACACACAGTGGTAAAGCCAACTACAAATTTAACTTATTACTGTGTTGTAAAACTTGCTCAAAATCAAGAGAAATGCAAAGCTGTTTTCCCTTTAAAAACCAATAGCAGCCAATTTCACGCAAAGGCTTTGGAAAAGTGTGAGGGTAACACCGGAGTAAGGCAGAAAAATGGAAACCCCTGAATGAGCAGCAGAACATGCTTTGAGTAGGAGTGTTTCCTAGAAAAGGCCCAAGCAAAGGTCATTTTCAGACATAACACCTGGATCAGGTAGGGGTTGCAGAAGAGTGTTGCCTCTGGAAGTCACACTTAGTGTCAGATCTGAGCTTCAGAAAGAAGTTTTTACTTATGCATAATTTTAAATACAAGCTTATGTTACAGTGAAACAAGTTATTATATACTTTTCTAACCAGGATTATGAGTTACTGGTACTTTTGAGAGCACGCAGGGCATTGCACTGAAAGTTTCAAGGGCTTGCAATCACTGGGCCTAATGCAAAGTCCATTTAATGTAACAAATACAACGAGCTTTGGCTCAGAGCATCTATCTTTATCTCTTAGTTCCCCTATACACAAAGAAATATAGAAACATTTGCTCACTTTAAAGTTCAGAGAAGTCCAGTACAATTTTATCTGACCTTTAGTTAAAGGTTTGCTACTTCTGAGGATGCAGCAGATCTTTGCTACTGCTCAGGTAGATGCAAAAGACTACAGCCTGATTCTCAAGACTTCTCCCCAGGGAGAAGCAAAAACCAAGTGGTATCTCATTAGAAGGTTGGGAAAAAAAAAAAAAAACCACCATACTGGTAACCTTTAATTTACTTTAAATTGGTTGTTCAAGATTGAGGAGTAGTTAGCTGTTGGACATGGGTCCCTGGAGCTTGTATTTCAAGTTTTTATTACCATTGTTTTAATGTAATATTTTTTTGATAAGCACCTTTACTTAATAATCTGAGCTGTTCCTGAAGGAAGCCGAAGCCAAAGCCAGCCTTGCAGCTGTTTATTTTCTCTCCTGGCATACCGGCTTTGTGAATTCCAGGCACGAAGTGGTTAATAGCTGGAAGCTGTGCATTAGGCATTTATGGTGCTAAAGCCCGTTGTAACTTGCCTGATAAAAGGTATTTCAAATAAGCCAGGATTGCATACAGGAATTTCAGTTGATGGGTTCCTGCCTAGGCCACCCTTTCTCAGGACTTACCCAAAAGCTTTTAACATGTCTTGACAAAATGAAGGGAGAGGCTTCAATGCAGCAACAGACAGCAGGTTTATATTTAAAAGCAAAAGTGAGAGAAACACACCCCAAACTATTTGTTCTGTTAAATCCTCTATCAGCACCTCCATAGTAGGGGTTTTTGCGGGTTGGTTTTTTGTTGGGTTGGTTTGTTTGTTTTTAATTACAGGCAAGCATTTCAGTTCATCTTCAAGTCAAGTTTTTGCATCCTAACCTATCTTTTCCCAAGCTGCAAAGTACAAGCAAACTAAAAGTTGAAATCTTAAGTTAATCCAAGTACATGGGAGAGTTGCCAAAACATGTTGCTACTCAGAACTGGACGCTTCATTTCACTAGGCACTTTGAAAGTCCCAGTTTTCCCAGGCATCAAGGAGGCAGGAACTGTGACCTGGGTCCCTTAATTTGCCTTCATGTCCCTGTGAAGCAAAGCCACCCAAATTGGAAACAGTATTTGCCATTCTTTGCTAGGGTATGGTGAACTTTCATTTCACTCATGGGATTCATGTATTTCACGGTGGATTTTTTTTTTTAATGTTTTCAATTCTTTAGATGAGAAGCAACATGCAATGCTAAGTATATGCGTTATATCCAGACTTCAGTATTAATTTTACAGGTAAAAACAGGACATATCTAAAAAAACATAAAATATTTCAATCTATAATCAGATTCCTTTGCGAGAATCTCAGAAACATCTTTACTGCATAGATGCAGGGATTAGTTGGGTTGATTTTTTTTTTGGGGGGGAATGTTTCTAACAGTCTTAGTTTTCTTTATTTTTGTCTCTTTCACAGATTGGAAGTTCTTTGGAAGAGGCTACACATCTTTTAGAGGGTTTGCACAGTGCGTAGCTTAACTATTTGAATCTTCATAGTGCCTTAGGGCAATCCCATAATATACATAATCCATTTCACAGATGCACTAAGGCATGTGCATGAGCAGTGGCAGCCTGGCAATGCCATGTTGGGACAAGTGATGTGTTCCTTGCTCTGCTATCTGCCCATGCTTTACAAGAAGCCTGAAGCAAGCAGACTCTAACTACCATATCACGTGGGGCTGTGACTACATAAGGTTATTTCTCCCCTATCTAGGCTAAAGGGAAGTAGTAGCTTAACACATTCTCATTATTGTCAAAGGTCTTTAAAAAGAACTAGCACATGGAAGAAAATTGCCTACTGGCATTCTTTGGATTTTGCAAATTCAGGGGTTTAAGGCCAGAAGGGACTATGGTGATTATCTTGTTGGACCTCCCTTGTAAAGGCCATAAAAGCTCAAACCCTTGAGCATTTAATTTGGAGWAGTTCCTGGTAGTTTAAGGCCTGCAAAAGGTGGAGAATTGCCATATCCTTTGGTAAGTTGTTCCCACAGTTAACATTACAAAGTGTACCTGGCTACTTTGTTACAGGCTAAAATTAAAGTGAATGAAAAACAGGGATACGGGCAAAAAAAAAGAACAAATGAAAGTTTCAGCCCATAGCATCCCCATAAGCACTGATTGTAGAGTTTCACGCCTCCTACATACGATTCAAACATCGCAGGTGTACCAGCTGTGCTTCCTAAAAGGTACGTTAACATGTGATAAACTCGCCTGCGTTTTCCGAGTGAAATAAGGACGATCCATGGGTTCTGTTGTCCTTCATTCCACCGGAGTCTGTCTCATACCTAACCAGATTTCAGTGGAGTGAAGCACGAGAGACATGGAGATGAATCAGCAACAAGAGCAACTGCTCCCCACTGACAGAGAAGGGAAACTGCATGGAAATTTGGATACACCAGGCATCTAAACAGAGATCGAGCATGCTGGGAAATGGAGAGGAGCAGTACACCGAGCATTTTAATAACCTGAATATTTCTTGAAAGTCTCCAGTAAGAACCCATTTTGAGAATGTACTTACTTTCTGCATCATATGTAAAGATTAAAAGGCTGAGCACAAGATAGATCTTTTAAGGTGTCAGTGTAAATTCCTCGAAGGTTAATGCCGTTAAACATATTTGATGCATAAAAGTGTTGCATCTAACACTAATTATTCACCAATTGTAATTGCCTTTTCAAAGTCTTCACCTCCCCGAGACGAATGCTCAAAAAAAATGAGGTCTGGCAAATTTAAAACAAAAAACAAATAATGTCCTCCTACCATCAGGATGTATTATTTGCTTTGATAGATTTTGTACCAGATTTCAAGAATTTATTGTCCTGTATTATTTCTCAGCTGCCTGCCTAATCCTTCTTTCATAGAATCATTAAGGTTGGAAAGGACCTCTAAGATCATCAAGTCCAACTGCCAACCCCACACCTCCACACCCACTAAACCATGTCCCTAAGCGCCACATCTCCCTTCTATTTGACTGATTTTAACAGCATTCAGAAACTACTTGCTGATGGCTTTTCTTACAAACGCAGACCACTGAAGGGTTTGCTCCCTGGAAAGCCAACAGCCAGCTTCCACATACAGTGGTGCTGAGCTCTTCCAGTCAGCAGTGAAAGTTGTCAAAGCTTCTGACATTTATTTCCAGGGTCATTCCTAAGCATAACACACACCCTGTGTTGGATATCTTACAAAAACTGATTTCTCTGCTTAGTGTTAATTAAAGTTACACTCTATTTCAAATCAAATCATTACAATAACATATTTTCAAACCTGAATCTAGCCAACCCTATACTGTTTCAGTTTTCTATACTTTCTTATCCATCTAATACTCCATCTCTGTAGGTATCTTGAAATACATAACAACCAAAAAAGAGCTCTTGATACCTTTTCCTGAAGTATTTTACTTCAGGGCATCCCAGAACAGCTGAGACTTTAGCAAGCCATTCCTTAGAGTTCTGGTGGTGATTAATGGTGGARGGTAACAAGAACACTGGCAACAAATTGGTTTTTTTTCCTCCGTTATCTTTTTAGTGAGACAAAGAGTGAAGTGCAAGAGGGTGAGTATCGCATGTCAAGCATAAGCAGATGAAAAATGCACAAGTTTGCTTATTTACCAATTAAGGGGAATAAAATAGGGGTACCTACCTTCCCACTGCCRGGGCAGCAACAGGTCCAGAGGGCAGGACCCTGTGCTGGGAAACTGCTTGGTTCTGCTGAAGATCCGTCGAAGCACAATACTGCACTCACCGCCTTCTCGCCCTTCCCTCCCTGGCTGGCTTCAGCTTCCCAGGCGTAAGAGGCCTTCATTTGTAGGGCACTGTGAGCTCTATGGATGAAGACAGAAATATAGTTGGGTATTAATGATATACTAGGGAATATTTACAGCACTACGAGTAATATATTACTTAGCCATTTGTTCTTTTTTTTTCCCCCATATGAAGGACATTTTGGCTAACAGCTTTCCATACATTAAAGCAATGAATATAATGAGACAGCAGACAAACTGCCAGACACACGCATTGCTATGGACAAGTCTTTGTCAATACACTGTGCAGTTAGCAAAACTCCTTTAAGAGATGACAGGTGCTATGTAAATGCAAGCTCATTATCAAAGAAACCATGGCTTGTTGCTCACACTGATGTAGCACCAGAGACAAGAAAAACCCTCAAGTTACTCCCTGGAGTAATATGTGCAGTCTAAAGACTGAGTATTTCCAGACCTTAGAAAGCAACTGATGATATAGATGTAGCAATTCAAACAAGAAGAACTTACTTTCAGGCAAAAGGAATGAGATCAAAGCAAAACAGTCAAAAAAGTACCAGCCACTAGTCTTCGGTCATGCATTTGGAAGCTGCTTCTTGGTGCTGCCAGCACCGGTACTTGGGGCATTACGTTAAACCTAAACATCCATACAGAGAAACACAGCCCTTTTCTAGCTGCAACCTCCCCCACACTTTACCATTTGTAGGCTCACTCACAATAACACAAAGTTTATGTGCACAGAAGAACTTAAAACCCGATGCCCTTTCCTGCTGCTATTTGTGAATACCAAGTCCTGAATAGTGTCTGTCACTGCAACTTGGTGAGTGGGAACTGGAGACACCCATTGAAATGGGTTGATTTGGGGCATATTTATTTGAAATGTTGGTTACCAACAGCCTCAGTATCACCTTCACAGAGTACAGAATATAAGCCAGACAAATGCGGTAGCCGAGTCTATCGAGAGAGACCTCTTTCTGGAAAAGGGCACATTAGCAAGAACAGGAACCATGCCAACTGCTTTGACTTCAAAGACGGCATTTCTTAGACTCCCATTACAAAGACACACAAGCCACGAACAAGCACTTTGACACTGGTGGCTTTCACCATGCGCTTTGCAACTTGTGAGCTGCTCTGGTCCCAGAAAGGGCTTTGGCACAGAAACCACGGCACAATCCTCTGCGTGTGTAAGTCATTTGCTGTATCGAGGTGCATTAAAAAAACCTCAAGCATGGTATAGGCTATAACTGGTATAGTCAAGGAAAACTATTTCAAATAACTACCCCAAGCAGGGCAGTGCTTTCACTCAAGTTTCATTTACTGGGCAGCACAAAAGCAGCAAGTGCACAGCCACTCCAACTTCCCTGACAAAAACTAAAACTGGCATGAGCTGAAAGATGCCTGAAATGGCACAAAACCAGGCTAGCTTATACCAGCAAAATATCTGTCCTTTTTGATTCTTTCCCATAGGGAGGAAGATGAGAAATAATACTATTGAGCTAAATGCCCAGGGAGACAGACAGCTAGAAAAGGTAAAAGTTTTCAACCTTTTTAATAGTTACATTTCAGTGTTGTGCCTAAATTCCTTACCTAAAGTCAGTTTTTATTCAGTAGACAGCTAGGCCTCAAATATCCTCTCAATACAAACCTTATAGCCCTTTCTTTGAGTTGCTTCAAATAAATGTTGCCTTGAGTCTGGTGTTAACTTTGCTCTGAAGCTCTGTAGCAGAGGGGAGGCTTGGATAAGAGACCCTTTAGAAACCCTTTACAAATGTAGATTTGATTGACTGACTGATTGAACTTAATTGCAGACATTCTCTTAATTGTACACTTAATTACTGACACTGTGTCAAAAGATTTCTGATGCAGCACCTGGAGGACAACCTTGCAAGTGCCAGTCAAAGCCAGCTGCACAAGACATCAGGGAGGTGCTGCATATTGCTACAGCTTGGAAGGGGAAAAATCATAATATTTTAATAATATACAATTAGGGTTTCACCCACCCTCAAACATGCGTGTGCACATACACACAATCACAAATCTCTTTGCAGGGAGGGCATCTAATACACCAGGGACAGAAAAGAAACAAAGAATGATAATTATGGGACCATGTGACAGTTCCACCCTTTTGTGGTCTCTCCTAATATCTACAGTATTGTGAGCTGCAGGGGGAGGGCAGTATGCCATCATTTTTGGCACGAGCGATACTGCTGCTGGCCACTCTCAATTTAGTAACTCCAGATTTTGCCTGTTAAAATTGTAACCAGAAATAAAACCCATAGTATTTGTTCAAAGGTTAAAACTTTGAATATTCTCAGCAGTGATTTTGGGTCACTGCAAGTCTTCCTGAAAATAGCTATGCACAGAGCAAAGATAACAGCATTCTTACTGTTTGTAATAAGAAGTGTCCACAGGAACTTTGTGATTATGGCTCCTATACTTCTCAATAGACAAATTAGTATTTTAGTGAACGCAAAACTTAACCCATGCTACAATAGCTTGTATGTATAGTGCGTATGATGCACAAATAAGCGGAAACTAATCTGGATGCGTGCATTTTTTCCTCATAATATTTTTACCAATAAAGTCACATTTACAAAATCTTGTTATTAACTAGATGTGCTAGTCAATAAAAATGAGTGGCTGCAGGGTATTAGAGATACTTCCACTACTGCTGCATGCGAATCATTGTGGGAATCACAATATCATCAGTGCATTTATCATCACTACGTTTCCAAGCAGTAGCTCTATTATTTCTGCCGAGGATCTGAGCACAGAGACTGACTGACCTATAATTCTTATCTGGGTCTTTGAAAGATTTCCTGGCCAGTGGTCTGCTCAGGTCACCTACGAGGTCTGCGGCAGAACTGGAGCCAAGTCCTGGGCTAGTGACCAAAGGAGGGATAATTGAAGATAATATTATCCTTACAGCAGCGCTCCCCAGGAAGTTTTTTAGGGTCATCCCACAGCCCCATGCTGCCTGGCTGCACACTCCCATGCACGTATAGCTGTGCACACTTCTGCTTGAGGTGTCATGAAGGAACATGAACATGTCACGCCTGTTGATATGTAGACCAGCAGAGCTCCACGCGTCTGTTCAGAAGTATGAGAGGAGGGCAGTAGCCTCAGGTCAGTAATAGCAAGGGAATCACAGATGCAGTGACTGGTACCTGCTGCACGAGGGAGGCCAGAGCCACCCCTCACTGCAGCAGCAAGACCACTGCGTTAGGGAGGGGAAAAGCAGCAGCCGAGCACCAAGTGAAAGGCAACGAGGCATTGAGATGCGAGGATCAAAGGAAGCTGAACGATGGCAAGTGGGATGAAAAGGGGAAGATGTCTATTGCAAAGCACAGCACAGAGGCTGCAGTGGTATATACGATCTGGTTTCCTGCCTCTGAATCCGCTCTTCACACCCAGGCATGTGCAGCAGCTGCTCACACATCTCGTTCAAGGCCACGATAAAAGAGGCACCAAAACTCTCTATGAATTAAGGACTGCCAACCTCAGAAAGATGKAGAGAGAGAGAGAGAAAGTTAAACTTGTTGGAAGACAGGTCGCAAGTTCCTGCCTCAATAGCTGGATCTCCCTCTGAAGCACCTCTTAGTCTAGGAAAGGAACAGAAACTGGCACAATCTCTGCTTCTGTTGGGTCAGAGCAAGTCTGAAAACAGTCTGGATAGGCAAGCCTGGTTAGAAAAGGGAACATCTTCCAGAAAATAGTAGCTATGGATTTTAAGCATCTCTGAAATCAGGGCTATACAATATGTAGCATATCACAGAGACCCTATAAATACAGCCAGCTCAGGTGCTGATGCATAGCTACATTCCTCTCAAAAAACCAAAAAAAAAAAACAGAGCACACCAAAACTGTACAGACAACTAGCAGAGATTGGAATTGTTTTACACCCACATAAACGCAATTTGCTCAAAACACCTGGAGTCTCGTTCATTTACCTGTGACATGTTGCTACACTTAATTGCCTTTGACAATTAGTAACATTTCAACACCTCCTTTAATGGCCCAATTATGAGAACACTTGTCTTCCGCGCAGCAGATAGAAGAAAATAGATGGGCGAACCTCCAATGCAAAATTCCTCTGCAGGTATTTTAATGAAGAGTTTAAAAAACAAACCCCAAAGAGGCCACCATTCTGATTTTGTTTAGCTCACACTGCAGATAGACACGCTGTGTTTGCTCTGCTCTCTGGTCATGCCCCTCCTGGAGTGGGGCTGTGACAGCCACCGCTCTGAGAACTGCACTGTGAAATTAATTACAGGCAAAAGTGCTGAGCATTTGCCTCCCTCCATTTCCTGCACTTGATGTTTTATCGATTACTTCTGTATGCTAAACAAAGTGCATCCTTTGTAAAATAAATCCTGTTTCCAAACTGGGAGAGGCATGATGGGCATAGGTACACAGAATCACTTCTTCCAACTACACAAGCTCCTGCCTGTCTAATGGAAATCTTTGTTAGACTAAAACTTTGCAGAATTGCTTTGATGAAATACGATTGCAAGTGCTGGCTGCAGTCTGGTAGCCATTCTCTCTCAGAAATAAGCAGGCAATTTCATATGCTACTTCAGGCTGGGCACAAATGCTGGATTTGACAACTACATTGAGTGGAAGAGACTGGGGGAACCTTGCTGCTGCTTGTAGATTTGAGAAATCCCTGCTGATAAATACTGCAGAACTCAGATGTAAAATGAGAGTGTGAGAGGGAGACTGACGGGTCCAGCCCCACATGCTACTGCTGGTAAGTGCAAGTTCATTACTGGGCCCATTCTGCTCCACCAGCAGTGGTAAATAAGTGCACTGCAGAAAGACGACTAGGTTTTGCTCACATTTTCAGTTCTGCAACATGCATTAGGATTTTCTGTGCTTTGCCTTTTCCTCCCACTCCTCACACCTTTTCAAGTTCAGTTCTCTCCCCAGAGACTCTCAGCTGAGCAGCACGATTCATCCTCAAACTCCTGCAACGCTGTTGTCAACCCTCAATTTCCTTTCAAATCTCTGCTGAACACCATGCTTCCTCTCACTCTGGTACCTGCATTTCTCCTCCTCTAGATTTATTTAGTTTTGTGAAGTATCTTGAGCTTCAGAGGTTTAAGTTCTCCACCAACATCAATCACTGCAACCCCACTGATACGGTCAAGCAAGTCTGACTTGCACCGTGCAGAGCAGTGACATACCACAAAAGGTTTCACTGAAAGCTTTCCAGTCAGATCTTGCAGGGATTGTGAGCTCTCGCACGACCAGCATAACAACTATTGTTCTTTTGTGTTTCCTTTTTAACAGCAGCTCTTAAATTATCTGGGTCAGGACATGATCTGGATGCTGATGGGTATTTCCTGACCAGTTTGTGCCCGGGTCCCAGATGACTGGAGAGCAGCGAGCACTGACACAGCTCCGGGAAGCACCCACAGGGCTGGATGGGGCCATGCACTCACTCTGATTTCATCCCTTTGATGGCATTTTAGCCACAAGCAAAGCCTGTGGTGGTGGGACTCACCATCCAAAATGGGGGGTGCAACTATAATGACCCATTTCCACCTCTGTTGCTTATTTTCTCTGCTGGATATTTTCTTGACAAGTGTACTAATGCCAAGGACAGCAGCCCATTTCATTCTCACTGCAGGGCAATGTCTCTGAGAAGGAAGGGGATCCTGCTCTCGCTCGCAGTGATCTCCGTGTGCTTTCTCTCACTGAAGTTGTATAAACTAGGAGGAAGTCAGAAGAACGCTCACCAGCCACAAAGCTAGCCCAAACTGGCTTCTCCAAAAGAGCCAGTGTAGTCTTAATGCTGGATAGAGTTTATGAATAAAACAATGTTTTATTAAACTGCTATTACATTTTGATTGAATAGCATTTGGACTACATAGGAGCAGACATATTCCTGAAAGTAATTGGTTTTCCACATCTGCTTTCCTTTCTAATTGGACTAATTACTTCAGTGTAGGATCATGTTCACTACTCTCCAGAAAGCAAGAAACCTTGATTTACAGTGAGAAGAGCAGCAATTAGAGAGAATTAATTCATATGGCAACATCTAAATAAATCATATTATGAGAAGACAGCAATGTAATTATTGTGACTGGTGACTCCCTTGTGGAGAAACATCATCCTTAAGCCTAAATCAAGCAGCTCAGTTCTCTGAGGAATCCACCACAGCTCCTCCAATTTCACAGAGCATGTACTACCAGTTTTATTTTTAAGACCTAATTGAGGTGCACTGTCAAAAACAATAGGGTCTAACACTCCTCAGGCAGCTGAGAAAAACAATCAGATCCTTGACAACTCCATGTTTGTCCTCCAAATCAAACGTGTGTTCAACAGCCATGGATAACATATGCCAGCAGCAGCTTCCAATCAAAGGTGCATGAATTTTATGGGTGTAATACCCTCCCTGATGAGCCAGGCTTTTCTTACTCTTCAAACCCAGTCCGCCCCATCCAGATGGCTGATTAAAAGGCTTAGTGAGGAGAACACACTGAACTACAGGGTTTCACAAGATGATCCTGTCCCTTATATTGATAATTTATCTTCCCACTTACACATTAGCAGTCTGGTCCCACCTTCTTGATGGAGATCAGACATCTCTTTGCTACCTTGGCAAGCAGTGAAAGCCATTTTACCAAGGCAGAGCTCCCTTCATCTGCTTGTTATTAGTTCTGTCCTTAATGTCATTCTCATCAAGCCACTGGGAACTTTGGTGTTCCTCTCACAAATGCCTCCTGCTAAGGAAAACGCTACCACCTTCTCATATTGTTCACGTACTTCCAGAAGAAAACCCACAATGCCTTTTTTTTTTTCCCCCCCCACACATAAACCAGACAGCACTGAATTTTCTGTGCAAGAGCTCCATGGCTTAGAGTCTTCCATACCAAGAGCTAGCTCTGGGCATGGAGGCAGAATAACCCAGTACTCCACCTCAGTTAATTAGTTCTCTTAATATGGTGGTTCTACTTCCAAGAATGCATCTCTGTACGACTCTCACCCTCTGAATTAGTAGTGGGCATTCCCCATTTCAGAGACACTTGCTACTTTTACACATTAGATAGTCACTGTCTTACACTGTCATATGACATGCATAAGCATGACAAGAATTAGCATAATATGATGTTATACTTTATGTCCACAACCTGACACATCATAAATTCCTTGCATCAGAAAGCCGAGTTTCACATCCAAACAATTACCCTCTTTTAGCAAATGCTTGATCCATTAGGAATTGGGGTGATAAATTGTCAGTTCAGACAGGTGGAAATATATCCATCTCGATTTGCCATTCTTTTGCCACAGCAGATAAATGCAATCATCAGTTATAACGCCTGCTTGCTGCAAGCAAGGCTCCATTATTTGGAGGGAAAGGTATTTAACGCTAAGCCTGGAAAAAAGCAAAGCCTGTAGCTTTGTGGTTTTAAGAATATGTATTTAGGAGCCTTAGCTCTTTCTATTATTATTTACTGCTATTCAAATCCTCTCTCCCTTTCCTTCTGAGAAATTTTCATGGCTGCCATTAAATCTCTAAATGTTTAAAAAAAATAATCACGGAATCAGAAAATTGAATAAAAATGAGCAAGTACCCTCTGCTCTGTGCGTTGATACAGACAGTCGGACATCCACATACATAAGGTGAGAACCCCTTGGGTTGGATTTCCTACACCCCATAACCTGGAGGGTCATTTATATGCAGAAGAAATACATAATGGGTGTAAAATGCTGTACCCCACTCCAGTTGCTTTCTGTACTCCCTTTGCACTCATTGTGTAACAGCTGGCAGAAATTTGGACTTCAATGACAGCAAGCAGCTTAACAGCTCAAAATTGAGCCCACCTCTGCAAATACCTACAGAAAAGGTTCATAGTAGTACAAAACTAGCCCATTCAACTTCCCTAGATTGCTTCATTTTTATACTAATATTTGTTGCATTATCCTGGCCTAGAAACAGAATAATGAAAAAATGGATCTGATTACTTTGGAAGCATGGAAGAAAGTAGAGATTTTTAATTTATTTAAAATTAAATAATCTCCATAACAAAAATATGGATGCAGAATTATCAGAGGTCCTAAAGAAAATGAAGACCACAGGAACCGCACGCATATTAAAAAACAAAGAGATGTACAAAAATAAATACATTCAAGTATCACAACAGTGTAAGAACTATTTTGAAGGTAAGTGGAACAGCTAATAATTCACAGCCATTATTCTTTTATCATTGTTCAGCTGAAGGTTGAGAAGATTTTAAAACTGCAATTATCAACAATAGATTTGCATTGAAATAAGCTTCTCTGCTGCATTTCTCACTCCTCTCCCCTCCTCCTCCTAAATAAAGAGGTGGAAGCAACAAAGAAAGCAACATCTTTAATACAACAGAGAAAGATTTTTTCCAAGAAATATCCATGCAATCAGATATACCAAAAAAGGAAGAAAAGTAGAGCCTGTCTGTTTGGGTATTTTTTTAAATCAAACCAATTAAGGTATTTTCTTTGTGTTAGGTTGGTCAAGTAAGAAAATAGGAGAAACTCCACCACCACCACCACCACCACTATTTAGCCACGGTGACATGTCTTTATATCTTTTTATTTCTTTTGGCCAAGTTTCAGTTATTACTCCTTGTGGGCCACTCTTATCAGCTCACCAGTAAGAGGAAGTCTTGCACAACTGGGAGTAGTGGAAAGGAAAAAAATCAGATCCAAGAAACAAGGCTGAACAGCCGGACTGGCTCAGATCAGGAGCAGGCAGGGAGAGGTCTTACTGCACTCTGCAGAGGGGCAGCACCGTTCTTCCATCTCCCCAGCCTCCACCACTCAGACCAGCGACTGCTCTTCTGACAATAATTTACCCCCCTTAAATAACTTAAAAAATTTAAAATCAATTTTCTAGTAAAGGTATCACAGGCAAGATACTACCCCGCTTTGGGTTTGTTTTTCTTTTCTGGTGCTTTCTTCCACCAATCCCCTAATAACCATGGATTAATGAACAATTACAAGGCTTCATTCTTACTGCCATGTAATTCCAAGAAAGGAAGAGCATCTTTCTGGAACATTATGCTTGAAAAACAAAGGAGAGCTTTGACTGTCAAGTCACTGATGTTCCCTCTTCACTTAAAAGCTTTCCAATTTACTTACAAATTATAGTGTTTTTAATGCAAATTAAGCACTAGAGAACATCTTTCCTTCCCCCAGATTAGCAAGAACCAAATTGACCAAGAAAGCCAAACATGGAATCTGGACGCAATGAATATTTAAAATAATGAGCCTGTTTAATTATTCTGATTGGTGAAGTATGAGGTTATTAAATGCCTCTGAACTGATGACAGGGTTTGAGCATACGGTTTTGCTTTCTGAACAGAGAAAATGGTTTCTGATACTGTGTTCCAGTATTCCTTGTTGAATTAACTATGGGGATGAAATACAGCTACACATGCTCAGAGACCTTTGGGAAATATCTCTTGCTTCAGAAGCAAATACCGCGATGTGGCAGTCAGAGGCACTCTAGGAAACAGCAAATGAGAGCACACAATAGACCAATTTCTGCACAAGTTACCTGGCTCATTCTAGCTACTTACAAAAAAACCAAAGTTCATTCAGTTCTGCTTTTGCTTCAACATGTCACCAAATTTACATCTGCCCGGTAAGTTTCCACTTAGGTATGCAGGAAAACCCTAAACCAGAGGGACTTAGTTACAAAGATACGCTGTACTGAATCTGACCAGAAAATACACAAAATTCTCTATATTTCCTATTAGTATTGTGGTAAACATTATCCAGCTTTTTTTACTTTGAACACTGCAAACCCTTTTTAGCCATCAGGCCTCTAAATGCCCTTGAGTTCAACCAGCCAATTATGCCTTCTGTGCCGAAAAGCTATTACGTGGCACTTTCCTCCCAAGATCTTGCACTGTATTACTGAGGAAAGCACACTCTGCAAAAGGAGAGTGTAAACAGGGAAAAGATGACATGCCCAGAGTCCCCAAACAAGCAGATAGCGAAGTTATTTCCTTACTTTAACATCAGCGTAAAATTTTCCCTGCTCTGCTTTTATAGCATCCATCTGTACAACCCATCTTAGCTAAGATATTACCAGGTTGTCTTTGTTCCTTCCCCACTGCACACAACAGTTTGGACCCTCCCCTTTTGTTTTGGGATTTAAATTCCAGAGAGTTTGTGTTTGTTTACAAATATTCTCAAATTCAGGGGTGCTAATCTTCAGACATAGGGAGAGAAGGTGAACAAGCTTCTACTAGAAGTCCTGATTTTTCAAGGTATTGAGCACCTGCTACTTCTCTCAGTTTCATGGACCTTTGGGTCAGTGCTCTCTGCTTCCTGACAGTCATCCATATAGGAAACAGAACTACTCTGAAATAACGAACATGCTTTGCACAGAACCGAGCGGAAGCTTGCGAGCCACCCGCTCTCCCCATGATAATCTTGCTACCACCTCCTTGTCTGGCGCTGGCAGTGACCTTCTTAAAACGACGGCAGTTTCAGGACAGCACAATGCTCTCACAGGGCCCATCAACAGGTTACGTGGGTGAAAAGTTCATATCCCCATGGCAGCTCATTCACACCTCCTGACTCCTAATGCCATCTGCTCCTGCCTGAACCTATTTTTGGCTTTAATTAGAGATTCTGGAACTTCTGGAGACTGAAGGGCAACGAGGTGAATGAGCACATCTGGTCTGTACCTCCTGGCTTGATATCTTGTACTTTAAACATCCCTAACATCTAATGACTCTGAGCACAGGGTGACTGCCTCTGCCCTTTTGATGTGCACTGAGAAAGGTCAGAACCCAATGGAGAAATTCACTGTTCTTGGGCTTTTTAGTATGGATTCCCATTCTCCTGGTTTCCTATGTTTTGGCTTAGTCAGTATGCACCTGACTCCCATCTGCCATCCCATCTCTTGCACTGCACCAACTGTTTCTGTTCCCTCAAGGAGAAAGCTGGAAGCAACAAAACACAAAACGCTGTGATAATTACCTTGTCGACATCTTTCCTTGAGCTAGCACAAAGGAGCAGTTGGGGATTCATCCGAATTAAACTCCCCCTTCCTCTTCCATTTCCTCTTGGCTTCTTGCACTCTAACGCAATTATGTACCATGCGAAGAACATTTTAACCCTAAGCCCAAGACAGGTGCTCTGAAACAGTGCAGGGGAATGCAAGCAAGAATGGAGATCAGGCATTACTACGTGGGCTCAGAAGGACCAGACTGGAAACAGTTTCAGTTGCTGAGCAGATTTCTCCATTATTTTGCCAAGGCTTTTTGTTGTTGTTTTTTTAAATATTTACAATTAACGTCTAATTCAGAATGCTTTAAAGAAGCCTGATGGTAGGAGCCTTCTCAAAGACCAGGGCACTCAGCTGCTGTGCTGGTAACACCGCGATGCTCCCCAGCACGGACAGAGCCAGCTGCCTTGAGTGGCCACAGGCACCTAAAGCCAGGTCAGATGTACTCCACGCACTGCTCTACTGGCAAAATACATTCTTGTGCACTTCCCACTGAGCTTTCCCACTGCTAGCAGGGGCTGGCAAATTTCCCCTCAGAAAAAAATAATATTCAAGCTTCTACCTACATGAGCTACTGAACAAAAAGACACAAAACCCACAAAAGCCAACTAAGCAAACAAAAAGGAGGTAAAAGCAGTTTGCTTAAAGGCAGCAGCTTTTCTGAAAGCCCACAGTAAATCTTTAAGATTATCAATAATGAACACATTCAATGTCTTTTTTCRTCTTCTTTTAAATCACTTCTTCCAGTGGAAAGAAATCAGTCCAGGGGGTTGTTCATATGCGAGCTGCATTTATTATCAAGGGATTGAGACTGCTAGAGATGGAGAGAAGTAAAATGAGCCTCAACAAGGCTTGGGGAAAAAAAAAAGCACACTGCCACTTTATAGTCCTTCCTCCACCTATTTGTCACAGCACTCCAGTAATGAGCACTGGAACTCATCTCTCTCTAATGACACTCACAGTAGTAAATGTTTTCCCAAATTTAGTCAAGTGACAATACAAAGTCTTTAATATGCAAAGGAGTCCTTTGTGTAACTCACCATAACTTTGGTGTCTTGTCATGCCTTACAGAAATTTCAGGAGAAACAAATTGCAATAATCATAGGAGTGAACAAGTTGGAAGGAACGTGTCATGGCAATAATGAAATCTTCTGTTGATTTTTGTGTATGTGTAGACATACATTACAAAAAACTAAATGTAGTTCCATGAATTTCTTATAAATCACAATAATTCAGCCCTATGGAGACCACATATATAACACACACCCAAGCAGCAGTAAACACAGTTGTCACTTAGTCATTCCCCGTTTCTCACCTGCCTCAAATACAAGTATTGTGCCTTAAGCTCCATCTTCTATTCCTGTCACATTAATATTTTCCTCAGCTACCGAGGCAGTATGAAAGCCTCCRCTCATGCTCTTTGCATATGTCAGATATTAGCACATTTAGAAACCAATAGGACTTCTTTGCAGGACCATTTCCAAGCCACCGTAGAAGCAGTGCTGCCAACCCTCATGCTACATAAAGCACAAGCTGGGCCTCAAAATAATGAAATGGGCTTTGCAATCACAGAATTGAAAGAAGAAATAGATTTGACATTTTAATTTTTTTTTTTTTTTTTTTTTTTTTTTTTTTGATTTTAAACTGCTACCTGTACTCACATTTTCTCAGCCCACCGCACACCAGTGACAAAGTGCAGCACCAACCGGTGTCAGCAAGCAGGTTGTGTGTGAAAAAGTTCACAAAAAGATGAACTCTCATGGGCGAATCGAACACCGAACAGAGGTGTAAACCAGCACGGACCCTGCCGTGGGGACACACGGCGGGACGGTGCCACGCTCGGCCCCGCTCCACCACAGGGCCCGGGTGCTGCTCAGCAAAGCTGTCTTCAGCGCAGGGAGCAAGCCGAGACACCCCCGCTGTGAGGCTGATCAGGGTTAACCCCACCTGGAAGGAGATGCCAGCTGCCTGCCTAAAATAATCGGGGAGGGGAAGTCAGCAGAGGAGGAGCGGCACCTCCAGGCACCATGTTTTAAAACTCACATCTCCAGCCCCGTTGGAGACGCCGCCTCTCCCCTGACTTGAGCGCGCCCAGCGCGGACTCGCACCACGGCTGACGGATCTCGCCCTGGCAGTTCTCACCGGCCTTTGCGGCCCCGCTCCCCCCCCGCCGCCCGGCGGAGCGGCGGCCATGAGCCGCGGCCGGCGGGTCCCGTCCCCGCTCCGCCCGCCCTGGGTCCCGCGCGCGCGGGCCAGTCAGGGGGGCGCGCGCGGCGGGAGCGGGACGCGCACGCGGCGGCGCTGCCGGTGCCAGGGGCGACCGCGAGGCCGGGGCGGGGCTTCCCGCCGCCGGCTGCTGCCTCAGGAGCCGGGTTCCTGCCTGTGCTGCGGGTCCCGGTTACGGCTAATGGGTTAAAGCGACCCGAAACGCAGAGAGACGGGGTAAAATAACACTYGATGGTAACAACGACTTGGTGTCGTCGTTCCGCCGAGGATCCCCCAAATCTGCCTGTCCCCGCAGCGCTGGGTGACACCAGCAAGTGTCAAACCCCCACCAGAGGCAGGCCCTGCTCTTCACATAAACACAGTTCATGCTGTTTGGCTGCCAGCACACTGTTAAATCCATTTTTGGTCATTGCATGCAATATTAACACAACTTCCCACTGATTTTGCTCCTAGCATTCCCAAACAGCCTATAGCAAGATGGTTTCCCTTTTTCTTAAGTGGGGAGGAAATAAAACAAAATGACACTCTCCTCCTAGCCTCTAATCATTATGTTAGAAAAATCCTTCTGGCTAAACACGTTAAATTAAAAGAATGCATCATTTTCTCCTGATACTTTTTAATTGATCACATCTACAACATAGGTGGAGCTGCTTGGCTAGCAAGGGTCTGCATCAAACAGTGTCCTATTTGTTTGCGATTTCCCTAGGGCATCTTTTAAACCATTAAAATTTACAAACAACTTGATTTCTTATTAACACGGTTTCTTAATTGCTTCCATGGGAAAAGAGTCAAGTTATTTGCATCTTCTTTCTTAGGGCTCCAGGGCTTTAGTGCAAACATTTAAGGATAAGCTTTTAAATGAAGCAAAAGCAGAAGTACTGCTCCAGACCCAGTCCAGGCTCGCATTGGTGCTCTGGTGCAAACGGAGCCACCTCTCCTGGCTTGCCTGGATACCTGCGCATCCCACGAGGCCGTTTTGAACCTCTTTGAGGCTGACAATTTGACAAGTAAAGGGATGGTTCTTGGGCACGTGCTTGGGTAACACGTTAATGGCAGCTTACATCAAGCCAGCTTTCTTGTCCCCCACATTTTCCAAAAGCTTCAAACAAGGGCAGCACCAGAGACCTCCATCTCTGTAATTTCAGAGACCTCTCTCTCTAGAATTTAATACCCAGCAGTAACATTTCAGGAGATGGCCTGCCCCATTTGAATCTACAAAAAAAGCACTGTGCTCACAAAAAATCCAGTGTGGATCTCTCAAGCACAGTATATTACAGAGAGCTTACAGGCAAATACATTCTTATTCCAACTGAGTACCTCATCATTTTAATGCGTTAATCAAATCTCCGTGGTTCAGGACTGAAGTCCCTGCATTCATCATCAATTCAAGATGAACCTATTATTTACATTCAGAAAATCACTCACTAAACACAATCAAGTGTTACTTTTCTGAAGTCTTTATAATACAAGTGTTTTCATTGTTAAGAGCCCGACAGCAGATCTCCCTTCGGCTCGTCCTCCCGGGTGCACAGAGCAGCAGCCCAGGGCAGGTAGCAGAGACAGGGCAAGCATCTTAAGAGCCACTAGTAAGACTTTGTCTCACTTCAGTTTAACTCTTCACCTGGAGTGCACGTCTGACGCAGACACTCCAGCCTGGCCATTAGACCAATTTTAGCATTTTCTGTCTGCTAGAGGCCCCTTCAAAACCCTGCAAGCCTGCTGCGCTGCACTGCGCTCCCACGCTCACTGCCACGGGGCAGCTGCGATGCCATCACGGCAGCACAGCCTCTGCTCCAATACTCAGCAGAACTGAAACTGGAGTTTTCCTTACCCATCTTTTTCACAATGGAGAGCTTGGAAGGGGGCTATATGAAAGAACAGAAAAACATGTTGCCAGCAAAAAAAAAAAAAAAAAAAAAAAAAAGATTAAAAAAAAAAAAAAAAAAAAAAGAAAAGAAAACAACACACACACAACTTTCCCATGAGGCTTCTGATGACTGTCAGAGGCCAGGAGATATATTACCTTAATTCACCGGACAGACTCTACCTGATGTATTTGGTAACAGCATCAGGAAAACGCAGCAACGGAAGGCCTATGCAGCGCCTGCCAAGGGAGACTGCTCAGACTGACCCTGCTCCCTCCTTGCCCCAAATCCAAGTTCCCCATGGACTTGCAAGCAGTTTAAACTTCTGCTGAAATTTTTTCAACAGCAAATTGTGCTTCTCTAATGGAAATGTTTGTGGAGAGTGTTGCATTCTGAGATTTTTCATGTATGCCTATCTATTTATTTGATAATACTCCAGCAGGGTTTTTGGACGCATCAGCTATCTGTGGGAACAGATTTAAAGGAAGTACCTACATCTGAAATGGAAATCCCCAACTCCTCCCACACATTTTCCAAGGAGACCAAGCACTGCTCTAGTTGGTCGACTGCGTGCACTCTCGCAGTCAAAAACTTACAGCAAATGGCACCTAATTTGCCATAAGCTGATAGATTTCACAAATGCACTTTACATATAAAGACTAAAATATAAATCCCAGTGCTATATTGAAACTGGATATCACCCAAAAGTCAGGAGTCTAGTTCTTGGCTTTCAATATCACTGGGAAATATAAAGGGATCCTTTTAGTTAATACTAATTATTATTCAGTCTATCATTAACAGCAACTGCACATACTTTGATAGATGGGTTGAGAAGCAGCTTTGTTTTTGKTTTTTTTTTTATTGCTGATACCATGACTAGTTGCCAAACTTTTCTTATTACTGATAATTAGATCCTGTTAGTCTAGCATCTGCTTCTGCTCCAGCACCAAGTGCAGAGGACTTCTCATGCATGAGGGAGGGGTCTGTATCTGAGCAGACTTCCCAAAAATTTGAGTGGGTAGGAACTGCTGCCTGCACAAGGGCAGAGGCAAAAAAAAAAAAAAAAAAAAAAAAGAAAAGGGACATTCTTTGCTTCCTTGGTCTGAACCAATTTTAATAAGATGACCTTTGCAGAACACCAAACTGCTCATCTTCTTCCCAGCATATATAATAACATACATGCAATAAAATGATTGGCAATGGCAACATTTAGGGTTCCTGCTGGTAAACATTGAATGGCTTAAGGTATGTTTTTGCACTTAGGACACGTCCATTAGGGTATGACAAAGAAAGCTGGGGCACACAGAACACCTTACAGGAGCCTTTCTCAAAATTCCTATCAGTTGATTCATACTTTTGTAAAATAAAGACTCTGCTGATGTCTCCTCAGGGCATAAGAAATGTTTATAAAATACCTATTACACACAGGGATTATGAGCAATTTGGAGATTTATTTTCATACGTAAAATTGTTAAAATCTCTGAAAATTTAAAACATTAATTTCATGAAACGTCAGTTTTGCAATTCCTTTGTTCTAACAGACAATGGTAAACAATGTTCCAGTGACCTCCAGTGGGCACCAGGGGAAAATACACCCATGCTCTGCTTGGTGTAGCAGAACTCTTTGTTTGCAAAACCTGGAGCAACGACAGTTGGGCTGAGATGCCCCTGCAGAGGCTGCCCAGTTTTATGGCCTGATGAACAAGCAGGCCAAGTGGTCTGAGATATCCTCCTCAGCATTTTTATCCAAATAAGTTCAAACTAACCTTCACATCCCTCTAACATGTTGACAACTCAGGTGAAAGTCTTCACTGTTCTGACAATAGGATAAGAGGGAGGGGAATCACATGGAGACCTCGCTGCTATCTAAGCCTGAGTTCATGTCTTCATGGGACACAGAAAACACAAGAAATCAACATGAGCCAACATGCATGGAAAGCAGGTGAAACAAGTGGATGTTTGATGCCAGGAGCAAAGCAGCATTTGCTCCTTTCAGCTCAAGAGCATTAATGTACTCAAAATAGGGACACTTTATTTGTAAATAAGTTCATCATTATGGTCTAAGTTCACAATTCTTCAACTTGTGCACACCGATATAGCATCTTCAATTGTTTTACCCTAAATTTTTAGTATCTCAAGAAATACAAGCCATGAGAAGTCTACAAAAACATGCTAACCTCTTGAATCTCTCCAGTGGGGATGGGTTATCAGTGCCAAAGTTATGGAACATAAGTGGTCTGCAGAGCAAAGATCATCTCCATCAGCAGCTGCCTTCGTAAGGCTGTGCCGTATCTTGTACGAAGCAGCCTGATCCCAACGAAAACAAACAAAAATGCTGCATAGTGGTTCACCCTCTCTTCTGTCAACACAAGAGAAGGTCTCTTACCTCAGTCTCATTACCTGGTTACTTTACTAATGACTTCTGGAGGCAGGCGTCAACTGAAACACTTTTAGTCTAAGATTAATCCCCTCCCTTTCTTTTGTTGGTGAGGGCCAGGGAATAAAAGGAGGAAGGTAATTTTTAAAGCAGAAGTCCTTCTTATCACCATCTGGCCCTGATGAATAGGGGAAGAACTCTGTTGATACATTAATAAATCCAGTATTACAAGGTGGAACAGATAGCAGGAGGAATGCATCAGTCATCAACAGAAAAGCCTCTGCTAAACTCAGAGGAATGACCTTCAAATTAAAAAGAAACAGTAATAGAAGGGGAAAACCTGTGTCACATAATGCATATTCTGGCCCTGATTCAGGAGCCATTTGCCATTTGGAAAGTCAACAGGACCAAACATTAAAAATCTTCTCCTGATCTCACCTTTCCATAGCCACCATCCGGGCCCAAGACCTGCAGCAAAGTTTATCTACAAGTGGGTGGCCTGGGCCACCGTTCCTTTTAATGCACCTATAGAAACATACTGCAATTTCTGCAGCTTGTTGTTCTTGGAGAGACAAAATACCCACAGGCTATCACCGGTTGTGCTAACTCAGATGGGCTCCAATAGTTACATACCCACGCTAGGACCCACAGTATCCTATTTTCTAAGTCATCCCCCAAAACAGAGCAGCACATACAGAAAATTCTTCTCCCATACCATATTCCCAAGAGGATTCACCTCACACCGTTTCTTCCTGATAGCGCAAGAAAAATAATTTTGCATTTTGCCTGTTTCTTTGTATAATGAAAGAACTAACATTTCCATAAGAAATCATTTAATGTCCCAAAACATCATTCCTCATTGAAATGAAACTTCACGGAAGGGCAATTCTTCATCATGGAAAAAACAGTAACACTGGTGCAGGGTCTCTATTTGCTACTGTCTGCACAATATTAATGTAGAAAATAATATATTGGCTTGAATCAATACTTCTGACTTCTCCATCCATCAGCCCCCCTTCATTTGATAAAAGTCCTTCCATGTCACGTTCTCCCAGACTGATGAGATCACAGCGCCTCTTTCCAGCATGAGTGATGGTGTGTAGATGTATAATTGCCCAATAAATCACACCCTCTGGATCAAAGATCTGAGATCCTCTGGGTGCCAAAGAGGCACACCAAACATCATAAAATACAATAAGTTAGTTAATTACAGCAAGATTTTTACCACCTTTAGACAGGTTGAGTATTACTTGTCACATAGAGATATCCTGAAAGATTCAGCCAAAACCACCTTACTGCAGAATCGGGGCCTGAAACTATAAACATTTCAGGGTAAGGACTGTGGAAGCAATGTGGGCAAAGGGCTCCAACACCCTACTGCAACACAGAATCCTGAGAGCTACAAATAAGGCTGAAGCATCACTGTTATTCCATGCCCACACAGTGACTGCTTTAGGACTTCAAGCAGGGCTTCTACCTGTTGCAGAGGACTGTCTGCATCTCAGGAATTTCGTCACATGAACCACAAGAACAGATTGGGCAAGGCCAGGGAGAACAGGTCTGCAAAAGGTACATCTTGTCCAGTATCTGATTTCCATTAATTGCCTCAAATACCTGCTGGAGTGACCCTTTCCCTGATGTAACCTCCCTGCACACAGCCCTGGAGCAAGCTGGGACTCCCGAGGTGCCTCTTCCTTTCTGCTGACCCTCATACATGAGCTGCTCAGCAGCCCAGCACTACAGAAACAAGTGTTCCAGTTTGTCACAGTGGTGAAAAAGAATGTGTTTCTGGCTGCTGTCTAGTGGACCTTGTGCAGGTGCTGTGGGCAGCAGTCACATCACCGGGGCCCTGCTGGCCTCAGGTCACAGGAGTTTGCAGGAATAGGTGCTGATAAGATGCATGGCGTGTGCCTACGCCCCACAAAGCTTCCTAACCACAGCAGCAAGGCTGTTTAGAAAACACATAAATTGAAAGATCATATTTCATATCCACAAAGTGTAGTCATTATTTCAAGTATTTTTGATAGAACTTGACACCATCAAAGCTTGAAGGAATTAAGACCTTCCTGGCAGTTCCCACCCTTGGCCCAAGTGCAAGCCATGCGTCTCCATATGCTCCAACTCAGACTTGCACCAACAAGCACATTTACCCAAGCAAGCGAAGCCGCAACCTGCTAACTTGAGCTCAGGGAAGACAGTGGTGCCCAGAACCCTCTGTTTTACAGGCATCTGATTCCACAACCTTTAATCCTTTCTGTCAGCCCTGCAAGATCAGGTATTAACATCTCTGTAACTTCTTGTACTAATTAAGATAGCAGATCTCTGGTATTTGCCTCTACACTGGCTTCAGAGCTGAGCACTGACACGTTGCTGAAGTGTTTGTGCATTTCAGCGAGTGGCCTTTGTAAAACAGAAATTATGATGAACACACCACAGGAAGCTTTAATAAAAGTATGCAGTCATTACAAAATGACTGGAACTAAAAAACCTGAGCTAAGCTTTGGAAATTAACAGGTGGGAAACTTGGTGCTATGGAAAGTAGCCACTGTTCCCAAATGCTCTGCAGGCACATTAGAGACCTGGACGCTCTGTCCAGGATCTCTCCTTTCTACAAAGCCACATTTAAATGGCCCCAGACCTTTTGCTTCTCCAAAGTATGCATCATATTACAAACAACCTTAAAAGCAGCAACGGCTTCCAGTAGACTCTGAAGAGAGAAGCCAAAGCAGTTTAAGGTAAACACGTATGCAGGGAGTCTGTCTTCTCTGAGCCAAGTACTTCAGACATGCAGACACATCCCCAATATTTTAGTATCTAGCTCATTACTTAGCAAGTCCAGCCCAGACTTCTGCCACAGTGAGAGATTTTTCTACTCCAACAAGATCACCAGCTCATCTCCTCTGTCAGTGACCCCTCCTTGCCCACACACCTAGAACAGGGCTGCACAGGCAGGAGCTACACTCCCCTGATACAGCCCAAAGCTTTTGGATTCAGGCAACACTAAACCAGGTCAGGAAGGTTTGACCCAGCTGTAGATGAGGTTTGAGCTTAAGGCACAGCCCAGGATACAGAATTGAATAAAGTTTAAATCCTGAAAGCTGCTTAAGACTTAGTATTGCTATTTTTTGCTTGTCTGTTCCCAGACATACTGCACTGATGAGAGACTAAGCGTTTTCTGAACTTGCAGTTTGAGATACCACGGAGTTACAGGGAAAGGGAACTATAAAAGATGCTTTCTATATAAATATCACCAAGTCTCTGCACAAGCAGCATAGGACACAGATAGGGTATAGCTAAGACAAGAAGAAACATTTGCAGAGACACGAGAAGCAAAAAGGGTGTTTAACTGGTGCTAACTAGAATGACTCAGGACCTCACTGAACAAAGAGAAACCTCATTGCTTTGCAGTTTCTTTGGTTACATAAAACAAGTTTAGTAAACAGGCTGCCATCTCATAGCCCCAAGACCAAGCACAAAAGGAAAGAGTTCCCAACTTCATTCTTTCTCCAGCTTTAAATAGAAAAGTGAGTAAACATGAAAAATGTTGTGATTTTGAGAAAAACAATCCTCTCTTCCTCTGATTACTCACTCAACAAAAAAGTTAGAGCAAATTTCTTCCAGGCTTCCCTAACCACACATTATATCTAAGTTGTGTAGCAACCAAACACTCAGAGATAATGAAAAAGCAAGAAAACAAGAAGGAAAAAGAAAGTAAGAACCCCAAACACCTTTTTTTTTTTTTTTTTTGCTCAGCTTTTTCAGTCTTCCAAGGCCCTGAACTTCCATTTCTCTATTGCTACCCCACCACAGTCCTTGCTAAATAGGGTTTGCTGCACATGTCACGGGTGGAGCCTCGTCATTTCAATGCAATTCACCTTTCTCCAGTGATTCTGCATCTCCATCACCTGCTGGGTCTCAGCCAGGCCAACCCTGCCCCACAGCAGCTGATTTCAATACAACTAATTTAGCCATAGAGGCTCATATCTTTGTACCTGCTGTCCCTGCTCTATTCTTTGCAAAGACACAGAATTAAAAAAATGCAAAAAAAACCCAAAAGCTTGAGGGGAAAAAAAAATCATTCAATTGGAAATTTCATTACTTTTCTAAACATCTCTACTGGATTTCACTTCCTGCTAGTCTCTCCTAGCTTAACAGCATACTTGGCCAACTTAACCTTTGAAAAGGTTTTTTATTGATCGAGTGTTACACAGACATTTACATTTCTTGGAGGGAGGAAGAGGCAGGGAACAAAATTAAATTACTTTGCTTAGTGATCTTAATTATCTGAAATAATTACCTTCAGTCAATTCTCAAACAAGAACTCTCTGGAGAACAGTGTATTTTAGTTTGGATAAAGGGAAAGGAATTGAGTCCAAAGGAGTACCTTTTGTAACTTATTTAGATATACCTAATTAACCATCAGAGTGAGGAATCCAATCAAAGCTTCTCCGTTACACTTAATTATTAAAAGCAATTTAGAGAGGAAAAACCAAAATGAGGGGTCTAAAAGAGCTCTCTATGACTCAAAGGATAATTTTAGCAAAGAACTGAACAAATAGGTGAAAGGAGACAAGAAGTAAAATATTCTTAATAAAAGCGATTCATTTTCTAGCCAGGCCCCGATAGAGAGACTTGGGAACTCTCGTATTTTGTATACAACTCTAGCTGGAACGAGCACAAAGATTTTTAGGCTTCCCAGAAATGTGCAGAGCTTCATTAAGACCTTTTCAGTGGAACGCAAGGGAGATGCTTTGTTCTCTATGCAGCAGTGGCTGACAGCTTGCAGAGACATTGGCCGATTAAAAGAAATGATCCCTGTTATATTCATTACAGAAAGCATTAAAAAGTCTTCCGAAGAGTTTTCACATGGATTTGTGCATCCAAATGTGTACCTGCCAGCCCAGAGAGGGAGAAAGCAAGTCTTGCTGCTGAATGCTTCTGGTAATGAGTGAGCATGGGATCTGGCTTTCTTTGTTTAGCCAAAAAACGATGACTAGATATTTGCAGCTTGGGGCGGTTAGCCTCTCTGCAGAGCCAAGAGCAAGGAAGCAGATGCCAGGGGCTGGTGGAGGTGCTGTATTTCACCCCACCTGAGCAGAGCCTTGTTCCCAGCAGTATGCCTCTTTCCTCATTCTGCTTTAGCTTTTCACAAATTCATAAGGCAGAGGACAATATTACTTTATTTATATGTGAATACACTTAGCAGGCGTAACCCCTTCCAAATATTGTAATAGACTTCAGCACAGCGGGATATTCTAATTTTGATGGAAAAATTCTGTGTCTGCATCCCTGTGCTACAGCGGCTCTGTCTCGCCATCCCATCGCCTCTCTCCTCTGCAGGAAGGGGCTGCGCTTGGCATAGCACGTGGGCGCTGGGATGGATTTGCGGCTGGGCTCCAGCCGGCCGCTGGCCACAGGAACATTTTTAATCCAGAGGGTTTATTAGATTAGCAAGGCCAACAGGCCAGTCCACTGCCAACGCACCTAATGTCTCATACAAATAATGGCAGTGGTAGGTTCAAAAGTCTGAAAAGCACAGAGGAAGGATAAATTTATCTTACTTATTTTATTTTCTTTCTAAATTGCAAGGAAGTTCTTGGTGTCTACAGCTCTCCTGATTCAGACTAAAGAAAGGAGAAGTTTTGTATGTAACTGTTGCTTTCCCAGAAAAAATTGTGTGCGTGGGATCATACAAATGGGGGTGATGTGCCTGTCTTAAGGCCATTTGACCCATTTGGATGTCTTTTGTCAGATTCACGGAGAACTAAGACTGAAGAAGATGACCTTAYACGCTCATCCAGCCCTTACTGAGGTGGCGTTAATCTCTGCTGTTTTCCTTTCTGTAAAATAAAATTAATAACTCACTGTTCAGCGTGCCAGTTAATAGTTATAACATACTCCAAGTCCCCTAGATGAAGAGTAAGACATTGTTTCTATGCAGCCAGGATAGTTTCTCGTCACAGGGAGTTTCTCTCCTGAATTTCCTCGTGCAGAGAAGTTCAGCCTAGCTTGTTAGCCCCCAAGGTAATTCAAGGACTTAAAAGCAGGATACTGTTTAAGGGTTCAATCAAAGCAAACAAACTGCTAAAAATAAATTGGCATCCCATCTGTTGCCAGGCAGGGAATTTAGTCTCAACAGTCAGGGGGCGGGATGAAAGGCTGTAATAAACACCTTGAAATGGATATCTGAGAAATTCTGTGGCCTCAGGAAAATGGTCTGATTTTCTCTTCCTTCTCTCGCACAAGAAGTTTTTTAATTTATTTTTCCTAAGGGAGAGAAGTGAGCGTAGGCTTCTGCAGTATGGGGAGGGAAGCAAACAAATATCGAGCCTCAAAGATTCATAATGTTCAAATGAACTTTTGCTGATAAACATGATTTTATTGGCAGAATGTGAAGCACAGGGGGATGTGACCTGAACACAGTGCCAGCCCAGCCTGCTGGACTGTACCTGCTCCCAGCGAGCCGTACRGCAAGCAGTCGGTTGAAATCCCATTCCCATAGCATCCTGGGAAACTATCCCATATTCTGCTCTCTCCCCACAGCAAAAGCCATTCTGTGGCAAAACCTTTGGCCAAGGAGTAAATATTTTGCAAATCAACAGCATGCTTATGGACTATAATAGCCGCTATTGCTGCAGCAAAACATATGGTCCCTGTGAAAGTCCATTTCCATGGGAAGAGGAAGAGAGCAGCAGCACCCTGCACTATGCTTCAGGTAAAAGGTACCCAGAGAGCAGTTTGCAGAGAATCGTCACTGTCTGCTAAAGGTGCATCCAAAGTACATTAAAAAGACAATGAAGAGGAAAGGACAGCAATTAAAGGTCATCTAAAATGAACCATGTCATCCTGCCAACAGCACTGTCAAGTGCAGCTGCTCAGCAGGACCGAAATGCTGGTAAAAACTGCACATCCCCTGTCCCGCCTGTGGCTGGTGCACCCCAGTGCTGGTAAAATTGTTCATTTGGGTTTAATAAATCAAATATGAAGTGTTTTGTGCTGAAGCACAAAGTAAAAACACGATGAATAAATAGTTTTCATGCTAGTGAGATACCTGGACGTATCATTTTGGGATATCTCTGCAAATTCATTAGTAAGTTCTGGAAACTATCTTCCTTTTGGCAAGTGTCCCTCCTGTCCCCCAAGGACCTGGCATCCGCATCCTCCAGGATACTCACTGTTTGGCTCCTTACACTGGCAGTGATCTGCACTAATATATCATATGTGATTGGATATATTCTTTTAAGCAGAGTAGGAAGGCAATAGAAAATAATAAGGAGAAAATGCTTTGCTAGGAAGTTATCTGGTAGACTGGTCTTTGCTGTTCATCTGCTTCTCTATTAATTATCTGCAGAAAATATTAACATTTTAAYTCAGTGAAACACCACATGAGAATGATTTCAAGTCTGCATTTGCATCTACAGAGGCCTTTCTCTTCCAGATGGACCACCTTTTCCTAAGAAGCCTGATTTTCCTGGCTCTGAATCCCATGCCTCCTTCCAGCTCCCATCCTATCTGTCCTTTCGCCTTTCTTTTTTTCCAAATCTGGTTTTACACTGTAACTCAAGAGAAGGCAGCACTGATCAAATCACCCACGTGCACACAAGAAATAAAAAAATTGGCACTGTAACCACGAAGCTTTCATATTAAATCCACCTTCACCTTGTGTGGCGGCAGCTCTGGTGTGCTATCACCATCTCATACTTAAACTCTTTTTGTGATTTCCCCCCTTATCCTTGTGAAAGATGCTTACAGCTTTTGTTGCGATTCCAGCTGTGAGATTATTATGAACCAGAAGGTTGAAATGAAACTTTAAGATGCAAAACAATAAGGACCACAGCCAAGAAACCTATTTACCAAGCAAAAACAAAAGAGGAGAACCTGACAGGCCAAGATCAGTGGAGCTCAAAACATACAGACTGGTTTAAGCAGAAAGAAAAAAAGTACTAAGTCCTCTGCATGCTGTCTAGAGCTGTTTGTGAGCGTACGGGTGGTGGTAAGCAGGACGTGCATCTCCCCACAGCGCACTGGTACTCTGCATGCCAGCACGGGAGTCCCGAGCAGCATCTCACATAGAAATAACACTTTAATTCCTCATTTTGCTCCTTCTAAGGCGGCATCAGGGCAGTTTCTCTTTTACAACTTGCACGTTGGTAGGGATGCTCAGAATACCCTGCATTCCTCTCTGCCAATGCCAACCTGAAAACAGACACCTGACAGCTATTTCTAGTTCTTCACAATATAAATAATGAATGGTTTCATACTGGGAGGAATCAAATGGCACCAGATGATTCTGGTAATAAATCAGGAGAAAGGCAGGTGGTCTCTTGTCTGGCATCTCAAAGCTGATGTGAAGCTTTATGAGGAGGGAGGTGGCTCTGGTACAAAACCCATCAATACAAATCTCAGACATTAGAAGCTATAGCACTTTTCATACCACTTTTAAGCATTGTCATAATTCTGGTCTTATATGAAAAATCCTTGGCAAAGGGCTGGGCTAAGGAACACACCTGCACCACTCTAACTTTGTTTATGTTCATCACTGTACCCTAAATCAAACTCGATGTCATTTATTGGGGGACAACTCACTCATTGCCAGTCTGGCTAAAGAAAATTCTAGTAAATACCTGGATATTTGGGATTGGGAAAAATTGATCTAAAAATCACCTTCTTCCACTTAGCTGCTAGGTAGCTTGACTTGCTTTTAGACCTTAATAGTAAGTAATCATTTTCACCAGATTAGCAGCTAAGCACCTCTTTCATCACTGTCATGCAACCCACCATGTCCATACACACATGCCTGTGCAGGACAAGGGGACCCGTGGGTTGCCGGAGAGGGGACGCCCCCGCCGCAGGCACTGTGTTGTGTGCGGTTGTGTGAGGAGCAGAGACTGTGTGTTTGGAAACCAACCCTGCCTAAAACAACTGCGAAAAGGCTTTAGCTAAATAAAGCCTGCAAACCCGGGGGTGTGCTCGTCTGTCTGCCGACAGCTAGCAGCTCCCCGGGCACGTCGGCTCTATGCCCTCGCCACCTTCTGTGGTTTTCCTTCCCGGCATGCAAAATCCCAGGGACATGCAGCACGTATTTGAGTAATTTATCCATTTCTTTACTCAGTATTCTAGCCTTATTCTCTAACATGCTCAGAAAACTTTYAGTTCTGGGGGGAAAAAAAAAAAAAAGAGACTATGTCACCATCTCAATTACCCGCTTAGACGGTGCGGCTGAGACAGACCGGTGGGTCACCTAAGCAGGAGAGCCATTATCTGCCATGTACACTGTCAAATTTCATGAGAAGGAGGTGGGAAGGTTCCTTCTGACAAGAAGTGGTTTTGATGTAGCGCTGCTATAACGAACTGCATGGTGTGCCTAAAGATGACAGAGTACCTGGAAGGTAGTCTATCTACCCTTAAGGATAACTGCCATCTCTTTAAACAGAACAGAGAAAAGATTATTTGAGATAGGTTTGGATGTATTCCCTGTGTCATAGCAGACATGTTAGCTGCCAGCAGCCATCCCACAGCTATTTTCAAATGGTCAGAAAACAGATACTCTGAATAATTACATCTAGCAGGATCCAGGCAGATAAAAATTTCTCTGAACATCACCAAACCAGGGTAATGGCCCGTTATGAGTAACAGCACCTCGGGAAATTATACTAAACCGTGTCTCTGGTCATCTTACACGTAGGTGAGTAAAGTGAACACTTCCAAGTGCTGATGGTCAGCCAGGTCTCATGGGAAATGTGAGGACAATGTTACAGAGCTCTGATCAAGGCTACTAAAGTGCAGTTTACAATTTCAGGCAAAGCCGACTTTTATCAGTACTCCCACATGCCGAGAGATGGACTCTGTGACTGCTTATGAAATGTTTTGTCATCTAGCTTCCACTTCTCAGCAAGCTGATGAAAAAAAAGCATAAATCCATCAGACATGTTGTCTTACCAACTCCTGATATGTTTTGGCTACTTTCAGAGAGTAAGAGAAGTCTTTGGAGCAGATGTGAAATTCAGATCTTGTTTGCTCACTTGTCATCACTCAAAAAGCAAAACAAACACTCCTGCTCCTGCAAAAATTAGCCCTCGTGTCCCACGGCTCTGCCTCGCCGYGCTGCGCGCTTGCTTGATCTTTCCTGTGGGTGATGGTTCCTTTCGGTCCGTAGCCTACTCCTACATTCTTTAAAACTTGCTGTGAAGCACCAGAGAAGCAGCAACAGTGAGCCCAGGAAATTGTGTAAATCAGTCTATGTGGCAATTATGCTGAAGATATCACTCATGTAAAAAATCCCTAGAATGCCATCATACTGTACCTGAGAATGGAAGGTAATCCAGAGAACGTCATGAAAAATTATTTCACGAACAACCTCCTAAACACTGATCTCTAGCCAGTGTGTTTGTCAGTATTTTCACTGTGTGAGTTCCTCTACCTCGAGAGGGGTATTTTACAGGTACACGGAGCCACCTACCAACTCTGAATAACACAAAAGCAGCCAGGATATCAGTTTATTACAAATGCCCATTTTCTTTCTGATACTTCAACATGCTCTCCAAACTTCATGATGTTTCTCATGCGATACTCCAAAACGCGAAGCTGGTTTGGCAGGACTTCCGCATACCTCTCCAGAAGCGATGTATGCAGTTTTTCAGCATCTTCTCCTTATACCTTAGCTGCCCTTCCCGGTGTTTTGCTGTGTTCCCCAGGCACGCATAGAGCCGGGGTGCAACCAGCTGCGTGACCGGCAGCAGCAAGGGAGGGAATGGAAACCCAGATCAAGGCTGTCTCCATCTTCCTCACAGACTGCTGAGCAGATCAGGAAGGTGGTGTCGGTGTATCGCTTACAGGAAGGTTTTTTCTTCTTGTTCTTGCACCTGTAATCACAGATAAAACTGAAAAAGTTATTTGAAGTTGCTATCTGGCCCAAGAGGAAAAAAATCTTAGCAGAAACACACATAATCCCATACGAGACGAGCCCAGAAGAATCTAATTGGATTATTTCTTAAGCTAAATTCTACAATACCGTTATCTCCTTGATTATTTACTGCACACAGTAATAAGCAGACAAAGAAAAATGGCTCTTGGTAAAGCCTTTCAGCCAGATTTCAGCATCCTGAAAGATTTCTTTCTTAACTGAAAACAGAAAGCTATATTTTTACTGAGAATGCCTTAATAGTTTTGGTTTTTAACAGCCATCACATGGTGTAAAAATAATTGTTCTGGAAGTTCTGAATTTTATTGCTCCGGTTATCTTTCTTTGTTTCTGTAACGACCGATATATTTAACCTTCTCCCCATCGGGATGGCGCAGCAGGGAGGTGTCCTGCCGTTCCAAGGCGGCCAGCTTCCCGGTTAGAAGAGGCACGTCGCTGATGACTTTTAGAGGATGCTGCAGGCGCACGGCCGAGGCCGCAGCCCGCTCTCGCCGCGGTCCCGGCGCTGCGCGGGCGATCGCCAGAGGGAGCCCGAGGCCGCGGAGCCCGGGGCCGCGGGGAGCGGAGCCCGGGGGCGGCGGCGGGGAGCGGAGCCCGGGGGCGGCGGCGGCGGGACCAGCCCTCCGTGCATCCACAGCACCTCTGCGCTAAGGGCGTGGGAAATAAAACGAAACGCGGACCGGGCTGTCCCTGTCCGCGCTTCCCATCCGTTCTCTCCGTCTTCCCAGCGAGAGGCGGCCGCTCCCGCTGCGGCGCTGCAAAGCGACGAGCGGTCGCAGCAGTGGTTGGAAAGGGTGAACTTTTGAAGGCTTCACATGCATCACCAGCCAGCAGTCACCATGATTTCCTGAGCCTCTCCTCCCCAGATGCACAAAATTAAGTTTTGCTTTTTATGGATGCATAATTAACCCCTCGAGTAAACATCTATTCAAACCTACATAATTAGTACTTAATTTTTTTCAAAAAGCTAATGAAAGGCCCTTTTAGGTTCCTAATTGGCTGCTACTTCCTATTAGTCTATGAACTATCATCATGGGAAATGCACTACACAGGAACTGTGCAGACCAGGAATGCGAGGCTGAAAGCCAACGAGCAGGATGGCCGAGCATCTGGGTGCATGATCAAATATACTTCGTGTGGACTGTTGTTGTGCAAAGCAGACTAAATGGGATTCAAAATTAGCCATTCTTCAGTTGAAGAAATTCAGTCTCAAACCCAAACCCACAGTGTTTGATCTTTAGGTCACGGGGTGGTTGTAAATTTTGGGATGGTGGTTTGTATAGTGGGTCAGGACATGTCCCAAGAAAGATGGTTTTCTATGAAAACAATGGCAATATGAGAGACGTGCGAGCTGGAATTATTTAGGGACAGATACTCAAGCTGTACAGTAAATGTACCACTGAACAGCTTAATGAACAGCGCATACCTATCAGGAGCTAATTACATGATTCTTTACTATTTTAAAATGAATGGTTACCTCTTAGTTCCCAGGACCACAATTACCAGGTTAAGAACACACAAAACGTGCAGCTAAGTTCTTTGGATAATTCAGTTACCAATTTAACCACTTTATTTATAAAAATAAAGCCTGTAGAAAAGAGCAACTCTTTCCAACAGAGACAGTATAGATTCAAAGAAGCAGCACGCTATAAACAAAAGAACCTCCTTGCTTTACAGTCAGTGTCTGTGTTTTAAGGCAACAAAGGAAAGCAAATAATGCTTACAGATTCCACTTGAGAAGAATACGTTACTGAATTGCACATTATTTCAAGGAGCTCGTCTAGAGTAACACCTTCCCCCAACCAACCGCTCAGAAATCCCAACTGCACTGCTTATAAAAGTCCTTATTTATTTACTTTTGCTCCAAAGTCCATGTTGTTGTTATCGGCTGTGCTGCAGTGCTCTCTGCTGGCACCAGCCTGGGAGTTCGGGGATGCTCCAGCTGAGCAAAGGCAGCGACAAGGCTGTCACAYCCCTGAGCATGTCCACCTGGGGATTGTACTTCTGGTGGTGCCAGGCCCAAGGATTTACAAGCCATGAGTCAAGCTCCTGGAAAACCCGGAGGTTACTAGCACTGGGTCTTTGTGTTTGCTTTCTGAGTTTGTATTTACATTCAAGGTGTCACATCTCAAAACTTCTCTGCTTGAAAACCCCTGTGCATGCGCCTCCTGCACAAATGGCCCTGCTGCCCTGTTCGCCCTCTCACTGATAATATTGAGGAGATATTTTCTTTTCTCACTTCTTTGCAAAAACTCACAGAAGCGTTCCAGGTCCCTTCTCACCAGAAGAGCAGGGCCCAGGCTAACAGCGCCTTGCAAACACCTCTGCAAACGGGCTGCTGTAATTTGCACATTGTGCTGTTGGTTTCCATCACACCTCCTCACTTCTGATTCATGCCATTAAAAACTAGATTGTTGCTTGCTCTGAGTGTCTTTGGTTAATAACTGCTATTTTAACTCGAGCCCATTGAGAGCTCAGCAAAAGTCCCTGAACTGAATTGCCTGTTGTCCTAGATTTCTATCAGACAA
The DNA here is from genome assembly GCA_035582835.1 of Phoebastria nigripes. NCBI lineage: Eukaryota > Metazoa > Chordata > Aves > Procellariiformes > Diomedeidae > Phoebastria > Phoebastria nigripes. The sequence continues at coordinate 1,589,581 of JAYKAV010003266.1, read as the reverse complement.
GGTCGAGAGCCACCATCGCCATTGATTCTTTCCACAGCAAAGCACACAAGGGAGCTTTTCCCTCTCACTCCCACTGGGTTGTTGGTGTTTTTCTCAGTGTGTTTCTGAAGGCCAAACTCTGAACACTGTTGATGTGGGGATCGTTGCAGCTCTYGCATACTGAAGAGCCCTGCTCTGCTTTCTTTTTTTCCAGGCAAGCTTCTTCCTTCTTCTAACTGATGGCTGTCCCTAGCATCGCCCTGCTGCAGTCATGCTCTTTCTGGAAGATTTATAATACATTTACAGCAAGTGCTACAAGAGCAAGACAAGGCGTGTGTACCCACTCCAGTTTATCACAGCCATCTCCTCTTCAACACAACTAATAACACCACACACTCCAAGGACTGGAGCGCAGTAAATGCTTCCCTTTTGTTCTCATTATCTCTGCCTTAAACTTCTCCCAAAGCAATCGCGTTATCACGAATCATGTCATTTTTAATTTCATTTCCCCTTAATCACCCTACCACTAACCCAGCCCAGCCTGACGCGGTGCCCCCCTGCGCAGGGCCAGCGAGCGCTCCTCCATGCAAGGCAAACAAAACCCGGGGGTCAGACACCAGCATGACAGGGAAGATAGATGCTCATGCATAGATGCCAGTTTGTTCCCCTTATTGGCACTCTATTTGGAATTATCATCATAATGAACCTATTTCAATAAAGGACTTGTTTCTTTCCTCCTCTGCCTCCCCTGCGCACGTCTACCGGCCACCTCGCCAGCGCCTGCAGGCAGCACTCAGCTCTGCTGCAGGTACATAGGTTCCTTCAACTGAATCTATCTTAAAATGCCCTCCATGGTCCAGGATGTCCTTTGCTTCTGTATTATCTCACAACACAAGTTTTAACTGTGGCTATTAAATTTCTAGTTAGGATATGATTGCTGATAGCTTTTGAGAAAGTAAAAGAAGTTARTAAGAAAATCCAAAATCTTATCAAATAGTAAGAAATGAGCTGAGAACTGAATACGGCAAAGACAATAATACTGAAAGCATTACATTGTTTTTATGTTTTAAAACTGGAATTAATAGATGGGAATGAAAGAGCAAGAGGCAGAAGTGGCCAGCACCTTTCTCACTCCAGGTCCATCCCGAGGCACAGCGGGCAGAGCCGCCCCTGGCCGGGCGCAGGAGGGCACCGGGCACCACGGGCACACACGTCCAGTRGCCGGGGCAGGCGCTGTGCCTCCCTGCCGAGGGCTTCTGCTCTCTGCCAGCTGCCAAGGGTTTTACACTGGGGTGCAAATGGAAATGTCTGTGCTGCAGCAGGACCAGACGGATTGACCTGCACGTCCATGTTTATACATGCATACATATTAGGACATATATCTGTATGTGTGATATATATATACACACGCACACACCCCCAACAAATGACCTCACGTTACTCTGATTTTGGTGTCTCACCCGTGATGCCAGCAGTGGAACTGGCTCCCCCTCACTCCAGAGAGGGGGTACAGATGAGGCCACACAAAGGCTTTTGGTGCTGCCACACAAAAGACATTAAAGGGAGAAACAGAGGAAGCTTTACAAGGGTTTCAAGATCAGATCCATGCAAATTCCACCGAAACCTAGTGCTAAAGAAACCTTAACATTCAAATCCACATCCAGAAATTCTGACGAAAATCCCCAACACTATGGAGTTCACAGTGATGGAGTCCAACCAACAAAGTCCATTTCTCTGGCATACTAAACTGCCTTTGCCTTGGAACTAAGCTACTGAAGAAAAAAATATTAAGAAAAATAACATGATTTTCTAGTATTGTCTCAGAGTTGATTTATTCCCGATATAAAACTAAACTTCGCAATGATATGTACCTTTTTCATGCATTATTCTAGATGGCAGTGTAAATCAATTGGGAGTGCAGTCAGTAAAGTTGTCATTGCTATCTCTAAAAATCCTACGGTATAGAAAAGATTCAAAGATTATTAATATTTCCTATATTGATATGTGCTGTGCTTCTTAGGAAGGCACACACACAGAGGTTTTGAAAGTCAAAATAGAGCCATTGCATGGTTTAAAATAGTCCAAAACTCTGGTGATAGAGATTAATCTCTGCTGCAATGCTTTTTCTCCATGGTTTTGTACCACCTAARAATGGTGGAGAGCGTCACCTTCCCAGTGGCGGAGATGAGAGGGCTGAGGTGCCGGAGCATCCCGGTGGGAAACCCTGTCCCGGTCCAGTCCCACTCCGCCCTGTGTGGCCCCACAGAACTCCCAACGTCATACAAAAGAAAATGGGGCATTTTTTTAATACCGAGAAGTCATTTGTTTGATTAAGGCAAATTATATTTGCATTCCACCCAGGAATATTCCAATACCAAATTCGGTACTTGCGAGGAGCGGCTGCTGCTGCACACTGTGCACCATTTCTCCCGGCAGCAGCTGAATCAATTCCCGCCAGCGACGCGCTCGGGTTCCCGTGTCCGCGCTGCCAGGTACCGCTGCCGTTACTGACAGCGACGTGCACGCACACGCACACCCACAGGCAGCTCGTGCTCGTGGCAATTTACTCCCCGTGAAGTGCTGCCTGGTTACCATCACGGCGGAGCCATCTCCTCCTCCGGCTGCTGGTGAGCACCCAGGCGGGCTCTAATCCCCGCAGACCGCGGGAGCCGAGCCGGAGCAGCAGCGAGCAGGAGTTGCTTTGTTTGTGCTGACTTGGGTAAGCAAAATATTATTTCCTTAAGAGCCATTTGCTTTTCCTGTCTGTTCTGTGCAGCGAAGCAGGTGGGGTTCTGGCTAACCTGGTTTTTTAAAATGAATTTTATCTAGTAACAGGAAAATACTGGAGGACTTCTCTGAGCAGACAGTTAGTCTAGTATCCTACAGCACTCAYGTTATATTTAGCAATTTCATCGAAAGCTGCCTTCTGACATTTTACTTCAAGAGTATTTTAAGGAATCTGAAACATTTATAATGAAAATGGTGATTTTGCAAGTGTTCATCAAGAACTACTAAGTTAATGCACTGCTTTTGAATCGATGGAGTGGTGGGATGAATACAAGATGTTTAATGTGGATTTGTTTTTAATGGCAAGCTCATGTTTTCAATTTCTTGTTCTTTTGTCCATGAACACAGAGGCTGGCCTGGCAGTTCATTCACATACAGATTGCTTGTTTCGGTGTATTTTTTAAAGCAAAGCCCTTTGACTTTGTATTCTTCTTTTTTTCTGTAAACTTCTTTCTAATTCTAAAGGCAAAATCATGAAAGCCAGCGTGTATCTTCCCCCTCCACATGTAACTTTGTCACAAGACTATTAATCATGTCTTACAATAATTTTGCTAATGCAGTATATCCATTCAGAAGCAGAGCGTCTGTCTGCAGATGGATTTGTTACTGCGAGATATGAAAGCGGAACAAATTTCTTCAGGAAATATTTAAGCAAGGTCATAATAACACTCATTACATTCTAAGCAATGATGTGTCATTTGCTGGATCAGACAGAGTATAGCAGCAGTCATGTTTATTGACTTAGTCTGTAGAAGAGCCCAAAGGTTAGACATTAATACTGAAACTACTTACTACTTTCCGCATATACTCATCAGATTGAAGTCCTGCATATTGCTTAATTTGTTATGATAGGGAAGAGGGAGGCTAAACAAATTAAAGCAATGTTACGTACTTTGTTTGAATCTCCAAAGGTCTTTACCTACATTAATTAATGAGCATTTCCATTTTATTATGCAATCTTAACACACTACTGTTCTTGCACTGACAAAAGGTGAATGGGCAAATGGGCAAACACACACCTTCTCTAGATTAGGTGTTTATAATAATGAATTTTTAAAGCGCAGATTGGGTGTAGTCTATCCGTGCATCCCACTGCTGTGGCTGGAAGACATGCCCACCGAGCCAGGGGATGATGCACATGTGAACGGGGTGTCAGGATGGATCTGACAAACGAAGTATGTCAGGAGCGTGATGGAAGTGCGCAGACGGACACATCATATGGCAGGAAAACCTGCCAGTCCAAGCACAAAGTCTGTTTGCCCAACTTTTGTTAGGATGTTTTCTRTTCCTGGGGAAAGCAAAGCTTCTGCAACTAAGCAAGTAGATACATTAAACCCTGTTTATCCATACRCTTTGTACTAGCACCGAGAAAGGTCAGGACATTGTTGGGCCAGAGCCTGAATAAATAGCAAAAAAAGGACAACAAACATATCAGATGTGGCATTCTTGCAAACTGCCGCKAAGTGCAATAAGTGGCTTAACCAGATTGAGAGACAACATAAAGATGAGTTCCCAGAGCCTGCATCAGGAAAGTCACAGGTTCCATAATCCCGTAATCATGGCTGGACCATGAGGCCTCTGCGTCGTGCACCAAGCCCATTTGCAAATGCTTTCCCGTGTATCAAAAGAGGAAAAAGTACTGAGAATAATACGATCCAACGTGAGGAAGGAGGAAGGTGGGCAAGTATTCATCACCCGAGCACATATGCAGCTTTACATTTCAGGCAACTCAAACATTTCATTATTTTGCTCTCAAAATAGCAGCACTTACTCCCCTTCCTCGCAGAAAGGCAAGGGGAGGCAGGAAATGACTTGCTCATGATGGCACAGAAAAACTGAGAAAGCAGGAAATCAAATACACATGTAGGGAGTCAGAGCTATTCATCCAGCCTTTCCTCCAGATATCAGCGAAACCAAATGCCGTACACAGAGAGTGACAGAAGGAGGAACTATAAGATAAACAGATGATTCACAGGAGACTAAAGAAAACACGATACTACCTTCCTTTAGAGGCAAAATCCATTTAAAAAAGAAACTTGTTGAATTCACAAGGAATTAAACATGAAAATACTAAGGGAATCAAGCTTAAATGAGCAAATGTTGGGCAAATTTGACACTTGTGCTCGAATGGGCCAAATTCACAGAAATGAGTGTACATGGCCCCGCTGTCACCTCCCGCCGGGGTGCCCCATCACCTCTGCCCTGGTGCCGGCAGCATGGTCAGCCTCCCCAGGAGCGATTTCTCTGCACCGCGCCGCTCGCGGGCTGCCCCCAAAGACCTTGTGCCAACTGGGCCGTGCTCCAGCGCAGGGGCTGCGCAGGAACGGAGACTGAAATACTGCTTGTCCCTGGGGCCAGGCTGACTTACTTTTTTTTTTTTTTCCCCTCTCCTTACTTCATATTCTTTGTTTGATAGTAGGCTGGGAAAGAAACAGAGAGGTCATCTGAATTTTACCCGTCATTCAACATCACACTGGTATCACGCATTTGATATTCAGTTAAAGCAGAGAAAACTCACCTTCCGCCAGCAGCTGGACATCTCTGCTGAGAATTCTCTTTTTGTGACGTTCCAGTTCTGTAGAGATTTGGGATGGGTGGATGACTCCAAATGAAAACTTCATTTTGGGGCTCAAAATATTGGCAGAAAGGTTTCTACTAATTGATCAGCGTTTTTGTGAAGAACTTTTGATCTTCGCTGATTCTAAACAGCAAGATATGGCTGGTTTTTATAAGGAGTTTTATTCCTAGGAGTTACACATGCATCAGAATCCAGAAGGTAAATAAAGGTCAAGTGCACACTACGCTGGCCTTTGGTGGTTTTATGGACTGAAGCCTTCAACTGTTTACAGTTGAGTCAATTTAGTTTTCAATAATGTTAAATTAACCTTTAAAAAATTACGTCAAGGAGCTCAAAACCCTGAAATCATGCTAATTAAGGAGATAAACTAGGTTCAGGAGGAATTCAATATCTAAGCTGTCTCGTGTGAAACAAGATCTTTCAGCTTTTTCTCTGCTTTAATGATTCTGCCTTTTCCAAATGCTTGTTTTTACACAAAAGATTGTGCTTTGTCTTTCAAAGGCTCAGCTGTGTCTCACAAGCTTTGGGGCATCCGTTCCTGCTCTCTAGAATTGCGATGCTCCACGTGCCAAGGGCACTGCTGTCAGCACCCAAGCCCCTGCTGCCTGGGGATGTTTGCAGTGCATTTCTTTCGTATCCTGATAGTGTGGATGAGCCACTTTTTTTAATTTTTTTTTCTGGTCTCAGGGCTTCTTTCTCACCTTCCAGCGTACTTTCAGTTCTGTAATGTTAGACCTGATCTTATTAAGAGTGCTTAGATGTTTGTATAACGTTTCACACCTCCCAGACCTTGTGTCTAATCCTCCCGCCGCTCCGGTGAGCTCCCCCCAGGCAGACAGCATTACTTTCCACATTACAGCGGTGCTGCCCAGCCTGCGCTCTAAAGAGCTTAGCGGTGGCAGGGAAGGTGGGGGTCTGGGACCTGACCAAGGTCAAGCCGCCCGGGAGCAGCAGTGCGTGTTTCAGATGCACAGACCAGCCGGGAGCCCCACGGATGCTTTTACTGACAGACCAGATTTCCTGCAGTTACATCCTCCAACGCTGATAACGCGGGCTCAGCCACCGCCCCGCAGAGCAGGGGCAACTCCAGAAAGCTGCATTTTCTGTGAGCTGCTCTCGCCACCCCCCTGCGTGCCGAGTGGGGGGCTGCAGGCAGGGACCGCTTGCTCCCCGTCTGCAGCACAGACACGCCATCGGGGCAGGGCACCCCTTCGCCATCCCACCAGCCAGCACCGTGGCATTGCAGCCCTGCGAGAAAAAGGCAATGGGAAGGTTATGRCTCAGAGCAAAAGCAATCTGTCAATTAACAAAAGTTAAAGATGACAGCAGCACAAACTGTACGAGACAGATCAACAAAATGTTTTATATCAATTCCCCTCCCTGCAGTCACGAGCTCTTTAAACTATTTATTATTTGAGCAATAAAGCAGCTCAACTATAATCCATCTCCAGCACTAATTGTGCTAACTTCTAATCCATTAAGTCATGGATGCTTTAGTTAAAATTAGCAACCATTCAGCAGGGCTTTTTTAACCACTAAACATGAAGCACAATATAAACATTTGTAATTGCCAACATGTGCTAAATAGTATACTGAAAAGAGAGTATTACCATATGGTCACCGCTCCTACCCAGCTGATCTGGTATCACGCTGCACTGATGGCTGGAGCGGGACATAACAGCAAGGACATGGTCAGCACGAACATTTGTGAGTAGCAAAAGCAGCACAAAATTTCACGTGCTTGAAAAATCTGACTCCTCTGACCAAGCAAACACCATTCACGGCATCCTGAATCCAGCTAGCTCCTGGTTAGTCCTGTTCTTCATGCGAGCACCTGCACGTCAGTCACCTCTCCTCCTCCTCCTCTTCCTCACAGCGTTCCCTGCTTCCGCTCTGGAGGAGATGGGTCGCAAGGAAGAGGATGACAGCAGCTCCTGGAAGAAACAGACGAGCAACATCCGAAAAACATTCATTTTCATGGAGGCCCTGGGGTCGTAAGTACCACAGCTGCTCTCCACACAGGGCCACCTCTAGATACCGGCTTCCCAGCCCAGGGCAGCGACTCGCTTCCTGGCACTGGCCAACGTCACAAGAAAACGGCTCCCTCTGAGACAGGCACCAGTCTCCAGTGAGGGGCGGGTGCCCCATCGCTGCTGCACGGTTGCTGCTGGTGCTCTGATTCATGGCTCGCGCTTGCCGAGCAGCACCGAAGCAGCTCCTTCCCACTCAGCCCCGCAGCACGGCTCTGGGTCAGCTCGGCCCTTTCCTCCTTTCCCTCTAAGCCTGCATGGCAGCTTAGTTAAGTTTTTGCTCTTTTCCTGCTGAGCACACTGGTCTGCTGCTGCTGCAAGGTCAAGCAAGGTCAAGGGATGGCTCTGGGAGAGGTATTATAATAGCAAGTCGTATATTTAGCTCATAAACCCTGACTCAGTTGAGGGATGAAACAAGAACAAGGATGTTCAAGTTGTACGATACTTCTCTATGAGTTAACAGCTTAATTTGCCTATTCATGTGAGTGAGACAAGAAAACATTTCCAAGGTGGTGGAGGAGGAATTGAATTACCTCCACCAGTGAGTTCTGTCACAGCCAAATTTTCTGCGACTTTAGAACCCATGGCAAATCTCCCAAAAAACAGCTACTCCAGAGCTGGGCAACATTTTAAATTATCATGTTCCTGGTTAGCCTCAGAAATTAGTTAAATTATCCAGCAGATTTCTCTGAAGGAATGAGGTTAGAAAAGCTTTGTTCTCTCCTAGCCAACTTGTTGATTCATCATTTTTTAATAAGGAGCATAATTATTATAAACTGTTTGGGACAGATATATAGAACAGATGCCCCAGCATCTGATTTGTAGGTTGTTCATTTCCTACTATTACATTAATAGGAAAATTTAGCATTAGAAATTGGGATTTTTTCCACATGCACCGCTTCAGCTAGCCAAAGAATATAAATGAAGACCTGGGACCTAAAACTACCTGGAAATTTACTATCACCTTCCCCCAGCATCCACAACTGTTGGATTAGGGACCTTAGGGAGGACATCCCTGCCTACTCCCTGAGAGCTCTCAGGAACTTGAAAGGCATTTCCACAAAACAGCCTTCAGAGCTCTAATGGATAAAAGGAGAAAAATGTATGAAACAAGGAAAAGGTCTCAACACCACCTGCTTTTTGGGCCAGAAGAGAGAAGACCATTGCGTATAATTTACTGAGTGAAACAAAGATTCGAATTCATCTGTTGGGATGCCTTCCCAAAAACCTATGGGGTTTTTTGTTTGGGGGTTGGGTTTTTTTTTTTTCCTTGCTAGGAACCGGTCCTGGCACAGCCCAATTCCTCACAACCCCAATGGTCTTGCACGTTGTTTCAGCAGCACTCGGGGGCCCACTGGAGGAGGAGGAAAGCTGAGCCCAGCAAGGAGCTGCCTTAGGCTCCCGCTTGCCCCCTGCGTCATCGCCGGCTGCCACTCGCTAACAAAGACACACGAGCAAAGTGCCGCATGCCAGATAGGTTGGCTGAGCACGGAGCCGTGCCTATCTGCCCAATACGCTGGACTCTTTGTTTAGTGGATTACAGGAGATACAGGTTTTCTGCCCTTGTTTATTGGGTTTGCTGCAACAGCATCCCAACCAAGAAGGTGCTGCCACTGCGCTCACCTTCCTCGCTCTGCCCTCCAGCTCCCTGCAGCGCTTTGCAGACTCAGTGGCAAGTTCCATTTAACTGCCATCAATTAATCTGTTGCTCATTTGATGAGGATTATTGAGGACTGACCTAGCAAAGTATGCACTGTCACTATCCCAAGACACGTGTTCAGCTGCCTAAAACAAACCTTTAACAGGATTGCGAGCTTTAGACATGTTACAAATACCTGCTCATCGCTGCACTGGGCTGAACCCATATCAGGAATGCACAAGACGCTCATTGTCACTAAGGGTACGCAGGTATTAGCAGTCTCTGCAGAAAGGAAAACACGTTGGATGCTGAATGAAAGTATTAACTGAGGTTACCCAGTTGTTTTCCACTTTAGATATACAAAACGTTGATTGATATACCCAAACTGCAACGTAATTGGGCTCTCCTCACTGCAATTCGGCTCTCTGAGTCCTCAGGGCAATGCTGACCAGGGAAAGTGTAGGACTACTTTAAGACGGTGGGGGCTTTGAGGAGACACGATTTGTAATAAGCAGGAATTTGGCCCCATTAGAGTRGAGGCTGCTGAGATCTTTCCACGGGGGGTTGTTAACCCCAACGAGCACCCAAGCTGCAGACTGCCCCGTTAGCGAGTGGTTATCGATACAGCCGCTCGGCTGGGCTTGCACTTAGCCCAGGAAAATCCCCCCAGTCCCAATGGAGTCAAGTACAAAGGTTCCTTGAAAGGCAGTGAGCTGCGAGACCGTGGACGGTGCCTCCTCCTGCACCCACCCCTGAGGCATGTGCCAAAAGCCGTGTTTGCCACCTGCCTCCCCGGAGGTGTCCTCTGAACCTGGCACGGCTGAAGTTCACCCATAGCCTGGCACACGCAGGAGTAAATACCTGACTGTCTTTACAGACAGTCCTGAAGAAAGTGATTTAATTTCATTGCCGGGATCTTTTTTGTCCACTACCTCAACACAGCTTCGTGATGAACTATGCAAAAATAACCTTTTCTCTACAAAYAGAGAAAATTGTGGGTTTTTTCCTACATATTGCATAATCTTGCATTGAATATCCTAAGTTTGGGGCTGCTGGAGATGTAGTTCTGGCTTTACAATCAGCATCCACTTAGAGTTAAATTACTACCGTATTGTTTTTTCTTGCTATTTCCTCTTTCCCTCTGTAAGTATCCTTCCAGTTCACAGCAGCAGCATCTACTGAAATACAATGTCTTCTCCTCCCTGCAGAGGTGCCTTTTCGGAAGTTTTCCTAGTGAAGCAAAGAAGCACCGGCAAGCTCTTTGCTCTGAAATGCATCAAGAAGTCTCCTCTCACAAGGGACAGCAGCTTGGAGAACGAAATAGCAGTGTTGAAAAAGTGAGTATGTATACACTGTAATGTGAAGTAGAACAAGCGTCCTTTCTTAAGACGTGTAGCTCTACAGTAAGAATAATATAAAGAAATAAGTATTTCTTTTTTAAAGAATATATAAATATTACTATGAATTAGTAGATTAGTAAAGTTTCTTCTCTCGTTCCTTGGCTGGACTTGTAACCCCAACAGCCGTACTGCCCCAGACCTGCGGAAGGAGACAGACGAAGCAAAGCAGTACTCAGGGGAGAGGAGAACCAGAGTTAATGCTTTTGCAGTCCAATAACACCTGATACAGAGCAGGCAGCTGCTTAAAAACGAAGGGTCTGGTCCTCTGCTGTTGGTGCCTGGTGCTCTGAAGGGAGTTTGCAGTGGCGTCAACGATCCTCTACCACACAGGATGAGGGACATCAGCCACAAAACAGCCCAGGGAACTTTCACTGGCAATTAAAGCAAGATGACTGTTGGGTTTTCCACTTGAGAAGCCACTTTGTCCTTGCCAGGTTTCTGACCCACATTTATCTTTGCAGAATAAAGCACGAAAACATCGTGACTTTAGAAGATATTTACGAGAGCACAACCCACTTCTACCTGGTCATGCAGCTGTAAGTATCAGCAGAGCCATTTCTTTGTGGGCCACAGAGGAAGAAGAGTGGCAGGACCAGGGCGATGCACCATATTTCAGCACCTACACACCAGAGTCCCTCACATGCAAAAGCTGCATGCACAAGAGCCATTCAAACGCCCCTCACTAACAAAGCAAGAGCTGCGTGGTTTGAACTAACCTGGACACTTCTCATACTGTCTTAACCCATGCTTGTTTTAGCAGCAAGTTTCTAAACCAAGATTAGGATCTATTTATGCAAATATACTTCATCACAGTTTAGCAGGGCAAAGACAGAAGTATTTCTAAATAAAGCTGTGCCATGCAGGGTTTCTAGGAATGAAAATGGGCAACTTGTCAGCTGCAGAGAAAGCAGCTCGCTGTGGGCATCAGCTCTGAGCACCCGGCTGCTACTGCTAACTTGCAAATTTAGCTAAAAGGAAGCAATCACACAAAACCCCGTATCTGCTTGTGTAGCAGAGCCTGGAGGCAGTCCTGCCCGCAGTGCTGGATGCCTGCAGCTCCGACCTGCCGGGAGTTGCATTGTAACCTTACCCAAAATCCCYAGCTTTACCAACAATGCTTACTAGCACCCTGAAATTGCACTCAAGAGTGTCCATCGGCCTCTCAGCCTCACGAAAACTGCTGCCCAAGGAACAGTTCTGCTGTAGGGGGAGTTGTAAAAGGACCAGAAAGTTATCTTGCCTAATGCAAAAACGTGATTAGTTCTGTTTAATTTTCTTTTCAGTCTTTTTCTTTCTGAACTACCATTTCCACAGGGTATCTGGGGGAGAGCTGTTTGACCGAATTTTGGAACGAGGAGTTTACACTGAGAAAGATGCGAGTGTGGTGATCCACCAGGTCCTGACAGCAGTGAAGTACCTCCACGAAAACGGAATAGTTCACCGTGACTTAAAGGTGAGACCTGTCCCCCAGCAACAGCAGTGCCTCGGGGAGCTGGCGTGACTGCAGGCTCTACCCGCTCTGCCCCATGACTTTCTGTTGTTCCTTTCCATTTTTCTACTACAAATTTCAACCTCTGACCGCTCTGTCTTCACAGCCTGAAAACCTTCTTTACCTTACTCCCGAAGAGAACTCCAAAATCATGATCACGGACTTCGGCTTGTCTAAAATGGAACAGAATGGCATCATGTCCACCGCCTGTGGGACTCCTGGATATGTTGGTAAGCCAAGGATCAGGAATGGGCTTGTGCTGGTAGACTGTCTGGAAAAAAGGTTGTGCATGTACAGTACGTTGCCTAGCAGAAAGGAAAAAAATACGTAATTATGTTAACAACAACATGCTACTCACAGAGGCACCGTGTGGACCACATAAAGGCCGGATTACAGATGAGTATAGAGACTGCAAAATCCCAGAATGTTTAAAAGTACAAAGAAAAGGATAAAAAAATATTTCAGCATTAGTCACGTATTTATTGAAATTTTAACACAATGGGATTTTGTTTGATGTCCACCAGACTGCATTGGCTTGATCCACAGCTTACTGGTTAAAACCTCAGGATGCAGGCAGAAATTGTCAGTGGTTCTTTCTATTCAATAGCATAAAATAGACACAAAAAGCAAGACCAATCCAACTGGTGAATGGGGCTGTTACTGGCTGATTCTCCTGCACTGACACCTCAGAGGCCAAAGTACTGCTTTTCCCAGTGTTGAGTAATTTATTATTGCTTAGAATTTTCATTTGGTTTTGCTGTTCTGCAGCTCCCGAAGTCCTCGCCCAGAAACCATACAGCAAAGCCGTAGACTGCTGGTCCATTGGAGTCATCACCTATATCCTGTGAGTAAGAGCAAACAGCATCCCACTTGTTTTTCCATGAGTTTCCCAACTCCTCCGTTGCTTCAAACACCTCTGCAGAGCGGCAGTGCAAGCGGAGGCGATACCAGACCTCCCATTTTGCTGCGGGAATACAGTAGCGGTGTATTCTTCCTTTGCACAGATTCACTAGACCATAGAAATGAAAGGGATGTAGGGAATCAAGTACTGGAGCGGAGATGAAAGGAATCACATTTTCTCTATTACGTGCCTCATCCTATGCTTTGTTATTTTTTTCAGTTGCCTACAAATATCGTTCAGTCTTCCTCGGTACTTTTTGTTTCGTTTCCTCCTACGCCATGCAGCTATGCACCAGCTGTGGCTTTGTCCTTTTGCTGCTGCAGTTAAGTTTTTAACTCTTTTCTGCAGCTTTACCAGTACGCTTAGACGTGAGGGGCAGATGGGTGGATAGAGCAGCCTCCTCTGTTACTCACTCACTTGTGTCGCCCGCGCATGCCCAGCCTGGCCGGGCTGCGGAGAAGCCTGTGCAGACGTGGACGGCGGCGCTGAAGGACCGCTGGCTTTCTGCTCTGTTCCAGGCTGTGTGGGTATCCTCCTTTCTACGAAGAGACCGAATCCAAACTGTTTGAAAAGATTAAGGAAGGCTACTATGAGTTTGAGTCTCCGTTTTGGGATGACATCTCTGAGTCAGGTAAAGCTCCAGCACTGGGAAGCACCGCGCTCCCTCCCACAAGCTGCAATCCAGAGCCCTGCAACCCGTGGGCACGAGCCTGCACCAGCCGAGCCTCCCCGCACCCCCCGATCGCCCTTTACTTGCCTCGGCAGGAACGGGAAAGGATGAAGCATTGAACTGAGTCACTCACACAGCAGCAAACCCCCAGACGTGGGAACTGATTGCAGAGGCTCCCAGCACCGCAGTAGCAGGGGTGATGATGCCAAAGCCGAGCTGTGCTGGCAGAGCTTGGGGTACTTTGCATCCTGCCTGTAACGCAGCATCCTCGGCCGAAGCCTCTGTTAACGTAACCCTGATTTTCACAAATGATTAGTGAGCTCAGAGTGGGCTTAGGTTTCCCTTGGAAGAAGGGGAACTCCAGGTTTTTTCCACCTTGCTTTTCTGGGTTTCGTTTTGGTTTTTTTGTTTGTTTGGGGTTTTTTTTGGTTGGTGGTGGGTTTGGTTTTTTTTTTTTTTTTTTCTTTTTCCCTTTGCTTTTCTTCCCATCAGGTCACATTTCCTTACAGCAACACAGCAAACCGTGTCAGCCACCACTGCACCCTTCCACCAGACTAATCTGCTTGTGGAGCTCGCCTGCACAGAGTTTACTGAAGCCAGCATCTTAGCAGCATATTTTGAACATCAATCTTTTATACATACAAACAAAACTAGCATGAGGTTTGTTAGGACTTAATAACAAACACCACAATCCTCCCTGCAAAAAAAGAAAAAAAAAAAAAAGGGAGAGATGTAACTGTTCTTTAGAGCAACTTTTAAATCTGCTCTGTTTGCACTTTCTTATGTTTTTTAGAGTTATTTTTAGCTGAATAATTCAACTCAAATTCATGTAATCTAAGTCTGAAGCTTGGTACATCCCCAGTTAACATTTTTTCATCTGGAGCCCTTCACTACAAACATCTCCCTTTAATGGAGTAACAAAGCAGCACAAACACCTCCTCCTCAGGGCTGAGCTTTGCGATGTTTATCCACTAGCATTTGCCACATCCTATTAGGATCATGTCTTGGAACAAGGAGAAAATAACCTTTTCTCTCTGCTTCTCCTCCCCTCCTAAACAGCCAAGGATTTCATCAGACATTTACTGGAGAAAAACCCGAACACGAGGTTTACCTGTGAAGAAGCCCTGCGGCACCCATGGTGAGAGGACCAGGGCCCCGGCAGTAGCTGGCGGCCGCGGGGATTTACCGGCCTCCGCRTCTCACTCCACGCGCGCGGTGGTAGCTGAGAAGAGGGGTGTCTCCCCAGCCCCCGTTATTAACATCACYGTCTGCCTCCACGTGGCCCTGGGTGTTTCTTTTTTGTGTGTGCAAAGAAAGAAAATGATGCATAATTAAAGATGCAATTTGTGCATATTTGCCTCCATAAACAGAGGCAAAGAAGAAATCCCACCCTGAGCTTTTCCAAGCTTTGAAGTGTGTTTGTGTTACACTTTGTTGCTGTTTTTCCTTTGGGTTTAATTATTGCTGATTGAACGTACAAAGCAGTTAGTTGCCTCCAGAATGTGGAATGCCTTACAAACGCCATCTGCCTACGAGCCCATTTTCTTCTCTCCCCATCTGCAGGATTAATGGAAATACAGCCCTTCACCGTGACATATACCCATCTGTCAGCGCTCAGATTCAGAAAAACTTTGCAAAGAGCAAATGGAGGGTAAGTGGTCTGCTGGTGGGAGCCTAGAGCTGTTTCACTAACAAATGCCAGTTGCTATCATCCAGCAATAAGCAAGGCTTCAGCTGTGTGGGTAAGAACCCAAAAGCTGAGATCCTCCAAAGGCTGCCTGAAAATTGTATGCAGTTACTGTTYATAGTAGTATGTTTGGACCAGTATTCCCTGCTGCAGTGCATACTGGTAGATTTACCACAAACATTGCACTATAGTGGCCTCGCCAAGAAAATAAAGGGGAGGGGGAAAGGATTATTGCCTTGATACTGAGGAAGTGAAATTGGTACTCCATCAGCAGATCTTTTGGGGAGCTTAATCCAGCTTTTCCTCCTTTCAGCCTTGAAGATAAATTAGTACTTCATTTATATCAAGAGTTTTAGTAAGAATTTAGGTAGAGAGAGGAATGCCATAGGAACCACATGTACGATAGCATTTAAGATACTTACATTCAAAATTCAGCTCTAGTCTCCATTTCACACTGCGGGGTAATTTACAGCTGTTCCCCCTGACTTCCTCACGTAGAGGTGGTTGTAGTCTTCAAAAGCATCCACAGTTTGCACTCAGTCGAAACCGTGGTGTTTACGCCAGGAACGAGCACATCCCACTTTCCACATATTGTGCAAACAGACAGTCAGTGCTAACCAGCACAGCGCTGCCCGCCCGGCGCGCGCAGTCGTTACCTAAGGGGGACAGTCCCTTCGTCCCGTAGCACCCACCCAGCCTGGCATCACGAGGTGCTCACCGTGAGGTTTTTGTCTTCTTCCCCAGCAAGCCTTCAACGCCGCAGCCGTTGTGCACCACATGAAGAAGCTCCACATGAACGGTCACGCAGCAGCTGAAAGCACCCTCCCCATTATACAAGTCTCAGAGGCATCCAGACCCAACACACCCATGGTGGCCACCCGGCCAGCAACGCCAAATGAAGACAAGGACACGTCACTCCCTCTGGTCCCCGCCCAGGGCTGTCCAAACCCTCCCACTCAGCTGGAGCAAGACACAGGAATGAGAGAGGGAAAGCTGCAAAGCCACTCGGAGAATGGACTGCTGCCAGCGGGCAGCAGCCTGGTCCTGCCAGATAACCATAGCCCGCCAACCAGAACTTCTTGTGGCTGCAGTCCAGCCTGCGTGGGGCACGAGAAAACGAAGACATCCTTCTGCTCCGAGACGGTGCTTCTTAAAAAATCTGCAAAATCCCAGTAGGTATCCAAGTCATTAGCCATAATTTCCAACAAAGTATATGGGAATAACCATCTCTGGAGTTGCCTGGCACTTAAGCTGCCAGCCCCAGGCGGAGGTAGAAAGAAGGGAGGAGTAAGGACAGAAGCAAATGTTTTGACTGGCTGGATAGCGGTACCCAGCTAAATGTCTTCCATGCTTGTAGGAGCATCAGGTGAGGCACGTTGCCCAGGCTGCGTGGCAAAGCTTGCAGTGAGCTGAGGCAGCAGTGCTCAGCTGCCACACTCCATTGACTTGAGCACATTTGCTTTCCAGAAACTGCCGTTGCCTGCAGTTAAAGCTGCCGATGCCAGTTGCTCAGCAGGTGCTGAGTGACTGGACCCTGCCTTTGCTGCAGTGTCGACTTGCACCCCGCTCTGCTTTGCTTTCAGCAGCTGATGTTCTTCATATTAAAAACACAACTTCAATTCACCTGCAGAATGATCATAAATATTGCAATTTCTCTTTTTTCTTCTTTCTCTTCTGATTCTTCCATTTCCAACCAGTCATTTAAAATCAGAAGTTGTTGTTCCAATGAAAACCAGTAAACACTCTTCTCACTGTGGCACTGGGCAAACTGGAGTTTGTTTGATCATGTGATGAGGAGGCAGCCACTGGGCTCCCTACATCGCCAGCGGTAAGTGCTCCGCAATCCAATCACTAGCTGCTTTTAATTAATCCCATTATGGCATGAAAAAGGGAAAGGTACAAATGGCAAAGTGATTGTACATGAAATAAATTGACTCACAGGTTTTTTGCAACAGAAAAAGCCTTAACTAAATCATCTTTCAAGGAAGAAATCATCTTTCAGCTTCCATTAAGGCCAGTCCAGTGACTCTGAATCCAACTTTTACAATTACAACAGGGTTGCCCAAGGAGCATGTGAAAGGAAGCCAAGCATGTACCTGTCATATCAAACTCTACAATTATTCAAAGCTGCTCACTGGGAATCACACTGGAACCAAACAGCTTCATCAGTGGGGATTAGGGCTTTTCAGCTGRGTCTCAGCTGTGACCATGAGCAAAGGGCTGACAACAGGCTGCTGATCCACAACCGAGCGTAGGCAGGACACCTCCGCAGTCTGAAGGGCCATTTCCTTTCCCAGGTTCGGTCCAGGCAGGTCAGTTTAAGTTGCTTTGTTACCAGAGAGCAGAGCACGGAGATGTTCMTTTTGTAGGTAAGCAGAGTACAATCATGAAAGTTTGATCCTGTTTGACCATAGCTTGGATTAATTCTGGACTAGCTAAATTGTTATCATTTGCACCACAGTATATATGAGCAGTAAGAAGTATTGCTATTAGATCCTGCAATAAAGAATGTTCCTCAAAAGGTGAGCGTACGCTAGCATAGTTCTCCACAAAAGCCACATAAAGTGAGCTATATCCTATCATCCTTTATGACACACTCTACTGATGAGATTATATGAACAGAACTGTAATACACAAAGGATTAACAGAAGAGACAAATGCAAGAAAGATCTACTATAGGCTCCAAAAAGGTCCATTCCAATGATCAGTCATGTAATAACCCTTTATAAATAAGGCACACAAAGGGATCTAAGCTGTTCCTAACCCCCATGCTACTGCTTATTAACAGAGCACATTTTGAAGGTAGCAGTCTAGCGAAGCAAAGTTCAATCCTCAGTTGAAGTTCTCTCTCTTGCAGAAACAGAAGGGCTGTTTTACTCTTTTCTGCACTTCAAAGCCAGACATCAACAGCGCAAGCAAGAAAGGAGGCTGCGTCCCGCCAGGAGCAGGCGGGCAGCAGCATCTCAGAGAGCAGCAACCAACTGGCGAGCAGCACGTTAGTCCCAGGAATCCATCAGTGCAGTGACCTCGGGGTGTTTCTGGATCGTTAAAGCTGGGAGAAGGCACTTTAGCAAGGGAAAGTCTGAGGCTACTGCTAGCATGTTCAGTGTATATTATCCATACGACATCGCTCAATGCTATAAGCTTTTGTTTTCTGTATATTGTTTAGTTGTCCAATGCATAATAAGTGCACTGCACAACATAAATCCTATAAACTAAAGCCATGCAGAGTTTTAACTCAATGGCAGCTCAGTTATTTTTACAGTCTGCATCCTATCCACTCCTTGGATTTTGGTTAGTCCCAGGCTTCGGCACTCTGAAGTTCAGCATCAACAAGCTGCCCCAGCTGTGCAGTTCTCACTTCAGCTACTAAGGAGAGCCAACCTGCTAGCAACCTCCATACGTCTGATAATAATCACAGCAAGGTCTAATTTCCCTGCTTCCAAGTCTGTAATTGCACAATAAATACTTGCTTAATAAAGCTGAGTTTTGTTTTGTAAAATGCCTGTTGGTTATTCATAGAAATTTGATGTGGAAATGGCCTATTAAGTCCCTTCTAAAGCATTCCCCGTGCATCTGCAGACCTACTCCCTCTGGTATTTTTCCGGCAAAGCGTTACATGGTAAATAAGCAGATTGTGGCAGAAAGTCAAACAAGACATTCAACTTCACCTTTTGAGTATGAGATCGCCTTTGTCTTATTTGTATAAATATAGGTATTTGTATAGATATGATGGAGATAAAATTCACCATTTCTGTGATCTGGTTCTTTGAAGAAAGATCTAGGAGGGAAGTACTGAAGCCACAGCAAGTTTTAAGGATTAACTGCAGCGTAGATAAAAAGTTTTAAAAAGGCCCCACATGAGGGTTTTAATTTGAACAGTGAAATTCAGCTAAAAGAGCTTGAATTGGCTAAAACAAGAAAAAGAAATAATGTCTTGCTTTACAAACCCCTCTAGAAATAACAGCTTTAGGGATGTTTTTATTTGCAATGGAAGATTGATGTCTCTCCCCCCGCTTTTTCCTCCAACCACCGGGCAGCTTCAGCCAGTCCAACCAAGGTTAGCCCTCTCCAGTTGGTTGCTCCTTTGGCTCAGTGCAGCTATTTTCCAGAGGTACGGAAACTCAATTTGCTAAAAATAGAGACATTAGGCACATGACAACTCCCGCCGGAAAACGGGAATAAATACACAAGTCAGTGTCTCCAACGCCGTTGGAGCGCGGGCAGCTCGCTCAGGAGCAGCTCTCGTAGTAGGCGACCCGCTTGTTGATGGCGTCCCGGATCCTTCCCACCCGCTCCTCCAGGCCTGACAGCCTGGCTGACTTGGACATCAAAGCCTTGTTGCTTTCCTGAATTTCGGTCTCTAAAGCTGAGGAGAGAGGGCAGAAAAGAGTTACGCGATGATCAGACAGGAGGAAGGCATCATGGCCGTTACCCTCCCCAGCAGGTCGGGCTGAGCCTCCACCTCCCTCCTGCATAGCTCTGGTGGGGCAAGGAAAACAAATATCACCGCCATCTCCTCAAAAAACCCCAACACGACTGCTCCAAACAAAGCCATTACTTTTGAATGCTTAAAAACAGAAGCGAGCGCCTGGAGGAAAACTGGGGCACATCGGCATTGCAGGCAGGGTGTCCCTTCCACGGCCACCCACGCACCCTTGCAAATTCTAAATTTACTGGCACAGCACCAGCAGATGCAGCCCAAATCTGCACCATCTCACTGCCAAAAGTATGTTGGCTTCCCCATAATTTCTTTCCCTCACCCCACTGGGAGTCAAGAGCCCTTCCCCAGTGCATGAGATTATTACGCTGAGTTCACAAAGAGTCTTACTTTCCATCCTGAGCATCATGGCCAAAGTTTCCTTAAACAGAGCCTGTGCCTCCAGGTCTATGCTTTGCACCCTGCTGCCCTGCTCTCCCAGAGCCGGGCTCTGCTCCATCCTTCTCTTCAGCTCAGCGTACATTTGTTTCACTTGTTTGAAAGCCTGCAGAAAAGCAAATAAGCAGTGCAGGTAGGATCAAGCAAATAAGACTAGGGGAAAGGGGATTTTCCAATGTTGAATCCATTTTAAATATTAAAGGGATACTGCACTAGAGCTTTGCCATGATGTTCTCATGCAGATGCGGAACAGTTTGTGATGCACTCTGAAAGGTGCTGACTGACAGCTGTACAGGCTACTCTGCCTCAGGCAGGAGACACAGCAGAGAGAAGTTTCCAGCAAGAAGCATTAGGACTGAGAAAGGTTCTGGAAAAATTCAGTAGTGGCATGCTGCAGCAGATTAATAAGAAGTGACGCGACAACAAGCCGTGACCTGAACAGGAAAGCATCCTCGCCTCATCCAAAAACGTGCCAGGACACAGCTGGCTTTGCTGTCTAACGACAGCGGGGAAGCGGAGCACAGCTGTGACCACCCTGGCCGGCGACATGCCGGAGCCCGGTACCTGCTGCGCGCTCCTGGCCTGCTCGCCCGCCTCCCCGGCCGTCTGCTGCGCSTCGGTGGCCCGCAGGCGGTTCTGGTCCGCGCCGCGCTGCAGCCGCGAGAGTCTCTCCATCAGCCCGTCCAGCTGGCCCGCGATGGACTTCACGTTCTTCTCAGCTGGACCAAGAACAGCCTCGATCTAAAAGCAGAGTGCTCCACATTAAGAAGGAAATCACATCCAAACCCCACTCCTAATGTTTTTTTTCCCCTCTGTGCAGGGACCAGCTACGCTGCTTGACAGACACATCGCAGAAGCAGGGTTTTGGCAGGGAGCAGGGACTGCTCCCTGTGCAGCTGAGCACGGCAGCCCCAGGGCTTGGCTCAGGGGGCTCCAGCAGGGACCGTGACTGGAGTTTGGGGAAGCACACAAGTGAGGCACAGCAGAAAGAAGAGATTTTTACAGCGACAGCTTCACCAGATCTCATTTCCCAGCTGCGCTGCTGCAGGACTCTACCAAGTGGAGAAGTTTCAAAGGAGCGGTGAGCAGGAGGCAGTATCGTTATTTGGGAAGTCACCGCACATCACTCACTTCGTCAACGCGCTCCTGGATGAACCGGAGGGAAGAGCCAGAGCCCCTGATGGCACCCCGGGCCTCCAGGAGCACCGTGTTTGCTCGTCGCAGATTCCCGACCACCTCTTCCACGTTGCCCTCCACAGCATTCGCCCGGTTCCTGGGGAAATGTGGGAAACAGCCAGGAGTGAGTGTAGATAATTGCATGGGCTTGAAGTCAAGGTTGCAGAGTCTAAATAAGGAAGCTTGAGAAGCAAGACAGGATCGTTACTGAGAAGGCTGCAATCTCCCTCCCCCAAAAGCCACACACTCACACGTCTGGACACACTGCACTCCAGCAGGTTTCCTTTTAAGAGAAGCGTTACTTCCATTTCATACCCCCAAGCAGAGGAGACAAACTGAGAAGGGGAGAGAAAAGCCTTCCTTTAAACTAGTTAGAAACATTTATTTTGTAAGTAGTGCAAGAAAAAGTATTGAAGGGAAAGCAATAACCACTGAACCAGTTTCAATGAATACTTTTCTGCTTGCAGTGGGACTATTCAGGTCGGGTGATAGAGCTCCCCATAGAAAGCCAGACTCGCTTGTCTCAACACTTCCAGCAGGTTAAGCAGGTGTTAGACACTATCAAGGAGTTTACATACTTATCCCGCTAACCTTCTCGCTGGGATATTGCTGCAAGTCAACACGTGACAAAGTAGATGCTCCAAATTTGCAAGGACACCCTGTAATTACTTTTTAAGGGACCATGGCCATAGTCCTCCCAACTTTCACCCAGAAAACAAATAGCCCATTTAATCTCATCATGCTCTCTTGTGCAATTAGGATGTAGGTCACCAATATCAAGTAATACCAAGGCAACCCTGTCATCTCCCGTCGCAGGGACTCAAGAGATAGACAAAAGCCTCCATTACTTTTGGTAAAGACCTTCTTGTTCTAGTATCTATAACAAGATCTGTTGTTCTTGGCAGCCAGATTTCTTATTTGTATTGAGGCACCAGGGAGGTGTCTGCAGAGATTGCAAACTCATTCTTTTAGGCACTGTACGGACATAGAAGATCCTGGGCTAAAACTTCATATTGTGCAAGTCGGTACGGCTCCAGCAGAGTGAGATTTCAACCCAAGTGAGAACCACCACACTCACTCCAGCTGAGTGACCCTCAGCTGCCAAAAGCCCTTGAACCCCCACCGACCTGGCTTGTTCTGCCTCCTGCTGAAGCTGCTTGGCCTTAGCGATGTCCTCAGCCGTCTGGGCAAGTATGCTCTCCGGGCACTGCAGCTTAGTCGCCAAATTTTGGATCTCGGTCATTTTTCTCAGGACTGCGGCAGCATCCGTGGGGAGACGTAGGGAGAGAACAGACTCACTGATTTCCTGGATAGTGGCAGGGTCCATGTCCTTGTCTACAGAGCAAACAGACAGACAGCGTGCGAAATGGGAGAGGGAAGGTAGGAGTGCAAATGCAAGGGAGGATGAGGGCAGGCATCCAGCCATGCATTTCAGACAGCTGCCAGGATCCACCCTGAACTTAATCCCCTTGAATTTAATGTACTTGTCATTCACATCAGCAAAACTTTCAGGAAAGTACTGAAATGATACCTTTAATTTGGTGACGAGAACACCGTGGCTAAGCCCAGAGCAGAGTCAGGTGGACCTCACTGAGCAGATGAGGTTGTGTTTCAAGACAAGCCTTTTTTTATTTCACAAATAAAAGTTAATAAAACTGAGGAATCAGAGGCAGGTAAAGCCCAAGGGACATGAGCCCAGTCATTAGCTCAGAAATATCTTCACTCATCATTAACACCAGGCAGCACCAAATGACCTGATTTTCTTATTCAGCTAATGCTCATGAGGCTCATTATGTTATTACAATCTGTCTGCGAACAATAAGTCATCCCATTGGTTTATAGGACAATGAGGAATTTTTGTCTGATTAATAGCTTGCTCCAGAGAAGATTTGTCTGTTTATCTCTGGTCAGTGAGTGTTGCCGGTAAACTTTTCTGCATCAGGTCAATGCTGACTGCAAATCCTCGGAGAGCACCGGCCGCAGGGCTGGGTTTGTCCTCGAGCCCCAGAGATGGCACAAGGCTCTGCTGCAGAGAGCAGGACCCAAAGCAAGCCGTTGTCTGTGCTACAGACAAAAGACCGCCTCCTCCACGGCTTTCCACTTATGTTAATTCAGTTCATCGTTTTAGAGGTAATATTTGAGAGCGGTTCACGGGGGGATGTTGCGAGACCCCTCCACGAAGCCCTGCGCACAGAAGGTCAAGGCCACGTGGTACCTCCTGCCCCATGGACCTCACCAATGGCCCCCAAACGTCCCCAGAAGGAAGCAGGCAGGGTCTGCCCTGGTGACATCGCAGGGAAGTCGACACAGATAAAACAGCCAGGATTAATTTGGGTCGACCTGAACAGCACGGTCAAGCCTGAGCACGTCAGCTGGCCAAACTGCAACTCCTGACAAAATCACGGACTTTTGTACTGCTGAAATGTCTTCTCCGTTTTTCAGAAAACACTATCCAAGCCTGCCTTGCCACCTCAGAGGATGTGCATTACCTTTGCTACGTAAATACCCATGTGCAGATAAACTGGATATCTGAGAGCTTAACTGGGGTGAGCTATTCAGCTGACTCCTTTGTACTGTACTCTCATAATAAAATCGCTGTAAAAATTAGCTTTTTCCATGCACAAGTCAACCTGCACAGACATACTTTGTAGCTTGCAGAGTGCTACCTGACAAGAAGTTTCGGACTTGCTGGATGAACTGCTGGATGCGCCGGACATCCCCTTCTATCTGGGTCCTTGTTATGCTCATCTGGTCCACAAGCCTCCGAGTATTGCTTTGAATCTGATTTGCAGACGTCTCTGTCGTTTTAATCTGCAAACAACAATATCCTGATGGAGCCATTTCTTCTTCACCTGGAATCCCAGCAGCCCTACCTCAACTCTGAGTGAACTGGGCAAGGCACTTCGAAATTATGCTATTCCCCATTCTTAATATGCCACTGCTTTAAAGGATTGTAAATGTTAAAGATTGAGGGTTGGATTTGCAAAGGAAGCTCTCAAACAGGGGCAGTACTGTTTAGCTTTTTAAAACACCTTTGAAATGGATTTTGAATGAGTTTGAAAACTCACTTTATCTTTGCAAGCACCCAAGAGGCCGTAGAAAGAAGCTGCAACAGCACTAACACACACACACTCTAGATTGCATCAAATGTCGGAGCAGATACACCTGCGGATTCAGAGAGGTTTCCACATCCCCACCCCTTCTGCCATGCTAGTCCCAAACCAGGAGGAGGACAGGCTTCCTTGTGGCGTTTCCAGAACCGCTCGCGTCCCTTCAGCTCTGCGGCTCCTGTGCTGGGGGAGGCAGGACCCACACGCAGCAGGAAGTCTCCCACTCAAAAATTCCCAAATTTCTGCAGCTGTCCAAAAGATCAAGTCTCAAATAGAGTTTGAGATTGGGTATTTTATCACAGCTCACTCTTTCCACAGCTGTCCCCCCAGGCTCTGCTGCTTGACACCGAAGGACCGAGCGCGGGGCTGGGCCACGGGACAGGCAGCGTTGCCCAGACTCACCAGCTGCGCCGTCTCCCGGAGCCGGGCGCTCAGGCTGTGAAACTCCCTGGCGGCTTCCCCGGCTGTGGCGAGGGCCCCGCTCGACAGCGGGAAGATGCCGTGGCAGGGGCGGCCAGCCCCGCAGGCAGTGCTGTTGTCTCGCGGGCAGAGCGGCCCCTCGCAGCGGGCAGGCGTGCACATCTCCGCTCGGAAGCCACCGCAGATCTGGAGAGGGAGAGAACGGTGGGGCAGCGAGGGCACTCGCCTCACTGGCGAGACCTCAGTGCCCTTGGGGAAGCAAACCAGCACATCACAGGGGCCAAAGTTTCAACAGACCCTCGCCAAGGGAGCTGGGGAATATGTTGTGCTGGTGCTGCAGGGCTCCACACGGGAACAGGGACGGAGCCAGCCCTCCCCAYGGGGCTGACAGTGATGCACGCGGCACAGCCCAAATGACTGGAGACCGTGACTGTGTCGGAGAAGGGCAGCCAAAGCTACACGCATGTACAGCAGCGCTGAATGCCCACACCTGAGACAGCAACACAAGATCTGCATCTCCTCACCGCCCCAAGCTGGAGCATAAACGAGAGCAAAGCAGGAGCTAAACCCCAGTGGCTCACAAAGAGTAACAGAGCATGTCTGCATAGAGCAAACATCTCATTTACTCTCAGGACAGCAACTCTTCCCCTTGTGGCAGGGGAACCCTGTCCAACCTGTGCAATTTGCTTTGGGAGAGAGAATGGGATGAGAAGACCCTGCCCTCTTGCCTGGACATCAGTGGTTTTAATTGCATGGCATCTTCTAGAGTTACCACCCACCAAAGAGCACACTGCAGCAGGGGCACATGCAAACCCAGAGCCAGTGCAAGCACCAGCACGGGCTGGTCGCTTGGAAATGTGCTGGCGCCCTGAAAAGCAAAGAGGGGAGGTTGGTGGTCTCCACAGCAACCGTGCATTAGGAGGCACCGAAATGGATCTCCATGGCAATAACAAAGCAGCGAAGGAGAAATAAAAGAAACCTCATCTAGAGATAAAGTGGGTCTTTAAGATACAAGAACTGACACGAGAGAGTCCTTGGAGGAAAAAGCGCRTGCTTGAGAGGGGGCGGTGGGCAATGCTTCGGTATCTGTGATCCCCAGGCAAGGGATGCTCAGACAACTCTCCACTGACGGCCCAAAGCAGCAGGTTGCTTGGATGCCATTTATGAATCCCTCTGGACAGAGACACTGTTTTGTGCCGTGCTAGACTGTTTGAGGAAAGATGCATGACTGCAGGATGAGACTTCTGCCTCCTGAGCACTACAGGGCCCTCCTGAAAACTAGATGTGTGCAGCGGGGAAGTCATAAAACCACCTTGTATCTTCACCTTATTTATGACAGGGGTCAGGTTGGGAGATGAGGCTATCTCGCCCTTCAGGGTCAGCAGCTTGGAGGTGGACTCCGCAAGCCCCCCCTCCAGCCCCGCAGCGCTCCTGCGGCTCTCCCGGGACTCAGCCAGCAGCCCGGAGGCGCCGGCGATGAGGCTGCTGGCATTGGTGGACGTCTGGTAAGCAGATCTGATTGTCTTGAAGGCTCCTGCAGGAATAAAACCGATACATGACACAAATGCCTCCATGACTCATAAATGCAGCATAGCTACCTAAACGAAGGCATTGACTATACCCTGCRAGTGGCTATGCACACAGAGAGGAGGGACACACAGCCAGAGTGATTAGTCACTATGGCACAATGAAAAAGCTCCTTTTATTTCCAGATGCCTTTCAGCCATTCCTTCAGTGAGCTACAGAGCTTTCCTGAAGGACTGAACTCTGGGTTGGGGCTAAAAGATTGAAACAAAACTAAAGAAGACAACGTGCACATGCTGATCCTGGGCTTTGCTCCGTGCAGCCCAGAAGGGCTTTGGCGGGGCAGGACAGGGCTCTTTCAGAGCCCTCTCCCTGGCTCCCGAGCAGGCCCCTCCGTTCCCCCCCAGCGCAGCCTGGAAGGAGAGCTGTCAGGACATGGACCTCTCAGCCCTGCTCGGATGGCGAGGTGCAGAGCGAGCCTGCCCAGGCAGCGGCCGCTCGCCACAGCTCGCACGTCCCCGGCCGGCTGAGCCGTGCGCTGCAGCGGGGAGGGGGAGGCAGCAATGAGACACTTGGAGAGAATTAGCTGTAGCAGAGATATAATGGCAGCCTACCACCAGCATCATCACAGGGCTTAATTAGCTCTTCTCCTAAGCGTCTGACAGCCACCTGGCTCTCTTCCCCACCCCTCCATCCCTTCCATCTGTGCACAACCTTCATTATCTTAGCTTCCTCCCGTGTTTGGTGACACGCTCCCTGTGGGGCTCCCCCTTCCCACCGCTCCCGCTGCACCCCAGCAGTGGAGTTCGTGCTGGACGGGGGACGGGAACATGGTGGCACCCGTGGAACAAGCCGCTCAGCCCCAAAACGTTGGAGCAAATAACCCGATAGTGTGAAATCCTGGGTCAYGGACCAGAGGCTGGGTAGAAAGCATCCCTCCCGTTGGGGAGGGAAGATGTATTTGCTGTTCCTAAGCTGACAGCAGGTTAAAAACTCCATCTCATCCTCCCAGCCAGTGGGAAACCACCAGGCACAGTCACATTGAGGTAAATTAACGGCTGCAAATTAAGAGATATTACAGCTGCAGCACTGTACCTGACAGATCTGCGCTGCGGCTGGTTTCAAACTGGGTCTTCTTGCTCTGATACTGTGTGTTAGTGATAAACAAGCTGCTGTTGAGGGCTTCGAGCTCCCTCGACAGAGAGGCAGTGTCATCCAGAAAACGAAGGTCAGGATTTATACCTTGGACCTGCTCTCTGGAAGAGAAAAAGCAGAAAATATGAATTCAAGTAGAGAGCAAAGCACCTGTAGACAGAAAGCAGGGTGCTCCCATGGTGGGAGGCTGCCAACACCTGGTGAAGAGGCACTTCTGAGCCCAGAGAGCTGATGGCCAAGGACATGCCATGGCCTCGCAGGTTTGCAGAGGCAGCAGGGAGCGGGGCTGGGCTACAGCTCGCAGGGCCATGCCCACATAGGGACCGGGCAAGATGCCGACTGCCTGGAGCCTGTCCACCGGCCTCCTGCCTTCGCAACATTTTGCACAGGATGGGCATACGTGGAAGCGCTGTTCTCTTGCATCCCTGGTCACCACGTGAACGGAGCAAGATTTTCAGTTACAGAAAMAACACAGAATACGTGCAAGCAGCTCGGTGTGACAAGCGGAGTGAGCACACAGAAAAAAACCAGCACACCCTCCCAGCTAAGGGTTGCACCCCGTTAGCAGCATCCGTCCCTCACCTGATCGCAGCGAGCGCGCTGCCCACCTGGGCCAGGCTCTGCTCTGTCGTGGAAGAGCGGCCGAGGATGCCCTGCGCCTGCTGCACGTTGCCCTCCGCCTGCGAGAGGCGGGGGCTGAAGCGGGAGCCCCCGCTCCCGAGGGGCAGCCGGGAGGTGGAGTTGCTGAGGCCAGCCTGGCGCAGGCGCAGGCGCTGGATGTCCCCGTCGTAGGCGCGGAAGCAGGGGTGGCACAGCTCGCAGCCGGGGTAGGTACTGCAGTGGCCCCGCTGGCACTGGTCGCAGTGGGGGCCCGTGACACCCGGGCGGCAGAGGCATTGGCCCGTGGTCTTGTCGCACCCCACGTCCTCCGTGCCCTGGAAGTCACAGTCACACTCTGGGGGATGGAAAGGTAGAAAGATATAGAGGTGAAGCCCACCGAAACGGCGGGGGGAAATAAATTTTTTTTTTTTAATTATTTTTTTTTTTTTATATATATATATATGTATAATCAGACCCTGTTAATGGGGTGCCAACACAATCTGAAGTCCAACCCCACCCATCAGCCCCTGCAGCATCTGGGAAGGAGGTGGCACGGGCAGAGGAACGGGAAGACCCCCCACGCCCAGTCGCTCACCCAGCCCCTGTCCCTGCAGGGCCAGACCAGCACGGCCAAGGGTCTCACCCAAGGCTGCTGGGATGGGACTGGTGGATACCTGGAGATGGGGGAAAGCAACAGGGATTAACTAGGAAGCTGTTCCAGAGAGCAAATTTCTCTTGCAAAGTAACGTGGGAAACGCTGATGTCAGGACACAGGCCAGGTGCTCTTTCCCAGATAACCCGTGATTTCACAGTGCTAAGCAACACCAAGCCAAAACGAAATGGATGCTCCCTACCTGTGCACCCTACCCGGACATCTCCGTAGTGCCTGTCTGGGCAAACCTGCTCCTGTGTGGCAGAGCATGTCTGTCCCGTGAAGCCTTCTCTGCACGGACACTGTCCTGTGAACTGAGGAAAGAGAAGTACATCAGGGAGACTCAGCTCTGGACGCTTTCCTGGGAAAGCCCTCCCTCGACTGCTTCTGAGCACTAAAGCCAGCACACGGACAATCTTCTCCACTCAGCCTGTGGCCCAGGACGTGCCCATGCTGCTCCTGCCAGGCTGCAGGCTCGGCCATGGCGATGCAAACAGTCTCCAAACAGCCCAACCATTGCAAAGCAGAGTTTTAAGCTTTGTTTCAAAGACCAAGGAGTCGCCCACAAGCAGCCGGTTTTCCATCTCAGGTCTCCTCCCTGCACTGAGCTCGTTTGGGACCTACCTTTGGCTCTTAGAATTTGTCATGGGGTTTTCTTACATTTAACTTTAATTTTCCCAATTGTCTCTTAAACCTGAAGTGACACACATGTTTTCCTTGACAAATGAGGATAATTAACTTGCCTCATCTGCATGAAGATCTCTCATTAGGGCTTTCTCACTAAATATCAGGCCTTTTAAAATGGCTTAATCTTGCCTCGATAATTACCACCTTCTTTCATTTTCCCAAATAGCCTGTCATAGTGTTTTCTAGGAAATAGGAAAAGGAAAATAAGAACAGGATGCGCTAGGGAATGCATGGCCCTTTTGTGGAGGCTCCCACGGATGGGACAGGACAACGGAGCCACTCAACAGGTGGTTTTGATGCTCTGAGCTATCCCCCACGCAGCGCTGCCCAGCAGGGACACGGCTCCGCTGGCAGTGGCACTCTCGGCTGTGCAGCTCGGCCCCCCCGCTGCCCCCAGGCAGCCCCTCACAGCAGCGTTTGCAGAGTTGGGAAAGGAAAAAAAACCAGAGCAAGCTTGCAGGTGCATGCATGAAAGAAGGCAGGGAAATGAAAAAGAAATATTGCTGAAATATGCTGAATCTGCCCTGAGGATGCTCAGGGTGGGCTGGGCGGTACCTGGTTGCAGTGGGGGCTGCGGGAGCCATGCGGGTGGCAGCCGCAGGGCCGGCAGCCCCGGCCGCTCCCCATCTCCCAGTGCTCGGCTGCACACTGGTCGCAGTCATTCCCCACCACGTTGGGCAAGCAGAAGCACCTCCCCGTCTCGTCATCGCAGGGCATGTCCTGCTGTGTTCCCAGCGCGTTGCAGGTGCATCCTGAAATGGGGAGGGTTTTGTCGTATTAAAAATGGGTGCAGAGCACCAGCCCAGCTTCCCACAAAGCCAGGTCCACAGAATGAACTTGCAGCCACCCAAAGACGAGCTCTCCTGTCTCTCCTTTCGTATCYGAGCTCGGCACAAGGGACCCGCAGCCCTGCTCTAACACCGCACTGTCCCCTCAAGCGCTGCAGCAGGACTCAGCAGCCCAAGAGGCCTCGGCATCCCACCAGCCCAGCCGCACACACGATGCTGACCCGAGCCTCGGCTGCCCTCTGCTGCGCACAGCCCCACTCGCCCTCACAGCATCGCCTCCGGCATCCCCTGCAGCCTCCCCAGCCCTGCGCAGCCGGGGAGGCACTCGGGAAGGGGATACAGCCCTACGCGCACCCCAAACTCTGCTTTCCCTGTGCTTTTTGCCAAACTTATACCTGAGACAGGCCACAGCCTGAGCAAGGAGGTTTTATAAGACTCTGTAACGGGCCTTTGGCTTGGAAACCCCAAATCAAAGGTGGCTGGGAACCAGGTCCCTTTCAGAGCCACTGAGGATGCTGAGCACAGAGGTGGGGTGGGAGCACCCCTGGAAACAGGGCATGTCTCAGGGTATACTCACTGTGGCACCCCATGGGGTTGGCRTTGGCCAGCTGGGCAAACCCCGGCTTGCAGAGGTGGCAGCGGTCCCCCTGCACGTTCTCCTTGCAGACGCAGCGCCCTGTCAGCGGGTCACAGATGGAGCCCGGCACGGTGCCGTCCGGGTCGCACTCGCAGGCTGGAAACATGCAAGAAACAGCACTGCTGAGGGGCACAAGGGGTGGCCGGGGTGTCTGGGGAAGATGCTACGGGGGGGGGGTAACTGGGCACTCACGCAGACAGGCTTCAGGATGGGCGAGATCCTGCCGCTGGTTGCGAAAATAGTTAGTTTTGCAGCGCTCACAGTTGTTGCCTTCGGTGTTGTGCTGGCAGTTGTCACAGACACCCCCGCTCACCCCTCCACTGGCACGGTACAGCTCCGGGTCGAAGTGACATGAGGCCGAGTGACCGTTGCAGTTGCACCCTAAAAAACAACCCAACAAAACAGCCCAGCTAGTGCGGCAACCGTGCAAACCCCTCCGGCAGCGGCAGCTCCGGCACTAGAGGGTGCCCGAGTCCCCTGCGTGACACAGGGACACCCGCTGACCACCCCAGGATGAAACTGGCACCAGTCAGACAGCGTGGCCGAGCGCTGGTGCAGCCCGTGAGCTGGCATCACCCGGCCGCAGCCCTGCGGAGCAAAGCCCAGCGTGCAAACGTGTCGGGGGTGCCTTTTGCAGAGACACCTGTGTTAACATCCAGCCCCACAAAAGCGTCCCAGTAAAAGGTCTCAGAGCTCGCTCCCGCTCCTGTCGCTCATGGCTGGGGAGGATTTAGGAAAGGCCTCAGGAAGAGGAGAGGGGAAAGGCACTCGCCGTACTCTGGCACTCGTGGGGATCGTCGTCCTCCGCGGGTGCCCACGGCCGGTCGTTGTAAAGGGCAGCACAGTGATCGCAGTTGGGACCGGCGGTGTTGTGCTGACACGTGCAGTGCCCATGGACCTGCTGCAGAGACAACGCTTTACCCCTCCTGTATCGTAGCTGCTCAGTTCAGAGCTTCATCCTCCTGATGCCTTTCTGGCACATGCCTGGCCTGCTCCTGCCCCTGTGCAGCCCCCGTCCCAAGGCAGAGATGAAGCTCCAGCACCCAGACAGGGCTGCTGCAGCACCAGGGACAGGCTGCTCCTCGCCCGTAGCGACAGGGCGATTCCCACCACCTCTACCACCTACCTGAGGACAACCACACTCAAGGCAAAGCAGACAAGCATAAGCTGGGGACAAGAAAATCCCACAACAGCTAATAACCTGCACTGGCAAATCCTCCTGGGCACGAAGGAGCCTGCTGAAACCTTCTGCATGTCCCCCACCCAGCCGAGAGACCCAGTGCTGGCAGGAGCAGTTCCCCCCAGAGCACAGCCTCCCGCAGCCACTGAGCTTCATAACTCCTTATAAAGCCCCTCCACCTTCTTTCCGACACAAAAAGGAGGTGTACGTGGGGGTAGCACAGGCTGCTGTCTTGCAGCCACCACCCCATTGCTGCAGGCAAAACGGGGCATCATTTTCCCCGATTACAAGCAGCCTCTGGCCAGGGGAAAGACTCCCACACCCCACCGCTGGTCATCCCGGCCAAGGTCTCCCAAGGAGCACTCCTGGGCATGCGGTGGAGCCTGATACCACAGAGCTCGTCTTTAGGCTTTTCGCTTCACCCCGACGCTCACCGCAGCGTGCAGGTCTCCCGAAGCAGCGCAGTGGTCGGCGTGTCCATGGCAGAAGCAGCTCCCCAGCACCCGCATCTCCGTCACGGCGTAGAAGGTGCTGGGCGAGCGATAGCCCTGGCGTGCAATGTGGGGGAGCTCGGTGAAGTTGATCCGCAGGTTGGTGAACTGTCCCAGCTCTGTTGGGGACCGAGGAGAGGTGTGAGGGGGCAGCAGGCACCCAGGCTCTGGCTGCAGACGTGCGCTGCGATTCGCGTGGAGGTCTTGGAGCAAGAGGCAGAGGCATCGGCACGAAGAGCAGCAGCTGAGTCATCAGCAAAGACCAAACACTGCTCCTTGACACCTCGGAGGCACTGGGCAGCAGTTTAACATGCAGCTCAAGGCCTTGTTTGCAAAGGACCTGGTCCCCTGTGGGGTTACCCCAGCTCAGCACTCTCCACCACATGTAGGAAGACCCATGAGGTGCATCATCCCCCTCTCCCTTTCTCAGATACGAAAGAGGCCAGTCACTTACTATCAACGGTCTGGCTGTAAGAGGTAGTGATGGTAGATGCCAGGTCTTGGACACTGAATTTCACCTTAGAAGGAAAAAAAGGAAGTTAAAAAGCAGGAAACACACGGCGCTTTCTTGTCATGCTCTGGGCAGTGTGTGCTCTGGACCTGCCTCTGCAGAACATCACTAAACGCAGGGAAAAGACTTCAGAGTTGCAGAGGATTTTGCAGGAAGACCAACGTAACACCTCAATTGTCACAAAGCAGCGAGGGCTTTCCTCCCAAAGAAGCAGGAATCCTCCTGAGGACTCCCCTCAGCAGTGCTGGATGTCCACAGGCTCCATCCCTCCCCAGGCGTAATACGCGTGAGACTTCCAGGCCACCATGTGTTTCTGCAGCRTTGCGCAGGCCACCCGCCCTGAACCTGGGGTCACAGCAGGGGGAACGGGCACGTGTGGGCGTCCCTGCCACAAAACCCCACAAATCCTACCTTGCCCCCGTGCAAAGGGTACCCCTGCAGCGCCTGGCACCGAGCGTCCTGCCAGCTCTCGGGGGAGCCCCGGGGGACGTGGGGGAAGGCAGCAGCGCAGTCGGAGGCCAGGTACTGGTACACCTCCCAGGTCTTGCCGAAGTCGGTGGAGCGCTCAATCAGCATTGCAGCAGGCAGCGACGACTGCAGAGCGGGGAGAGAGGCACATCTGTAACACGGCACACCCCAGCAGCTCCGCCCTGGGGATGTCTGTCCGTCCTCCTCCTCTTTCCTCTTCCCTCCAGGCTCAGGTCTCTGCAGGCTGCTGGAGCAATCCCCTCCGCTGCAGGTTACCAACAACTTCTGTGACCCCCCCTCCCCTCGGCCAGCCCTGCTGCAGCCACAAAGTACACATCTGCACCAAGAAGATTTTTTGGCAGACATTCGTGGGACAGAAACCCACCACCCTGCTCTGCTCTTCCCAAATGCCCGGGGGAATGTCCATGAAAAACAGGGAAAAAGGAGGGATGGGAACCCTGGAGCGCTTCC
Organism: Phoebastria nigripes; assembly: GCA_035582835.1. Lineage (NCBI taxonomy): Eukaryota > Metazoa > Chordata > Aves > Procellariiformes > Diomedeidae > Phoebastria > Phoebastria nigripes. Next base: position 1,555,672 of record JAYKAV010003266.1, on the reverse strand, counting down.
TATCAGGAGCCCGAAGGGAGCTGTGCACCGAGATCCCCACATCTCGCGGAGAGCCAGCGGGGCCCATCCACCGTCATCTGTGACCTTCTCGCAAGCAGAGATGCTGCACACGAACCCTGAAGTGAAGCAGGATGCTGCCGAGCTGGAACGTCTGGTCCAGGTCCAGCTGCAAAGAGACGCGCTCGATGCCTGTGGGCACAGAGAGACAGCTTCAGAGGTGCAGACCGAGGACTTCAGGAAAATAAACCGCTTAGCTGCCTGAGTCAAGTCATTTATTGCCTTCTTTCCTTCCAATCTATTGAATTCAACACCTCCTCTTCCCCCTCATGCTATTTATTGCCAGGGGCCCAGAGCTGCGGTGTCCTGGGGGAACCCCAACACGCCCAGCCGTTACTCACCGTTCTGGGACTGCCACCAGCGCGGGTGCCCAGCGGAGGACAGGACGTTCTCCACGCGGTGGCCGTTGTAGGTGTGCGGCAGCCGCGAGTCACACCTGCAGCATCTCATGCTCCACTGGAAGAGAAAGGGCGGGTGGAAATGACCATCCCAGCTCTGCCGGAGGGAAAGACCCCGCTACAGACCCCGGAGGCGAGGGGCCCAAGTGCAGCGTGGGCTCACTGAGGAACAAATGGCATCAGTAAAGCTGGTTTATTAGAGAGCTGAAGAACCACGATCAACAAGACTAACTCAAGTAGTCCCCTTCACACCCCATTAAAAAACACAACTCATGGTTTTATGGACTAAAAACTAAAACCAAAACACTTTTGACTGAAACACATTTTTGGCAAACCATCAAAAATGCCTTTTTTTAAGCAAACCCCCGTTTTCCACAATGACAACACTTGATAGAAAGCTCTTTGCAGCTTTTCAGGACCAGTTTCCCTTTTCCACACAGCTGAGGGGCTGTTTGTTTGGGTGAACAGAAAGGCCTTTCTCTCGCATCCAAAAGCCCCGGGCGATGCTCGGCCCCCCGGGGCTCTCCCCTGGGAGCAGAGTGGGAGCAAACAGCTCAGGGGGTGAGAAGTCAGCGGGTGGGAAGTCGAGCAGCTCAGAGTTCAGCCCTTCACTTGAGCAAGTAATTCAAGGAGCAAACAGAGATGTAGCACGGGGAACGCGGGAACAAGAGAAAACAGGGTCCCCGAGGAGCAAACAAATACCCAAATTTTGACTAACCAAGCAACGCTCCGTGCAGCCACTAACACGGGGCCACCGGGTGCGTGTGGCACATGAGTAGGCTCAAAAATGTGTAGCAAGTGGCAGGAAGGAGATTGAGCAAGAGACRGGGAGCAGGGAAGGTCCGGACACGGGCCAAGAGGAGAGGCGGGCACGGGGTGGGCAAGCAGGCTGGGCGAGGGCCACCGCAAAATGGGGGGAGACACCCAGGTGAGGCCAAGGTGGGGAAGGGCAGGTCCCCGAGGGATGTTAAAATAGCAGGTGATGACAGAGCCCGCAGCAGCGGGCACACGGGGAGGCCCCGTCGAAAGTGCTTGGTACCGGCCACACTCAGAGCAGAGCAAACACAAGGGGCTGCCAATAACGCTGTCCTAAAAGCAGGTGCGATGTGAAACATTTCAACTAGAAATTGAAGTTGTCAGTGGCTAAAGCAGCAAAGCAGCCTCCCAAACAGAGCAGTAGGACACACGCTTCACACGGACACATCCCAAAGCCCAAGAAGTTGGGGAAGATTAAGAACAGTGTTTGCCAGTGATGGCAGGCACTGGCCTTTGCGGCTCAGAAAGGTCGTCCTGGGAGGAAGGCGGGTTTGGGGGAGAGGAGGGGAGCATGTCTGGCACAAGGTCTAACAGCTGACACTGGGAAGGCAATGAGATACCCCGCTGTGAGGGCTGGCAGTCCCTGGGGTGGCATAAGGTGACAGCAGAGGCATGGGCATGTTTGGGACCCCAGTGATGAGATCAGCTTTCCGTGACAGAGCAGAGAAATCGGGTAACAAGTGACATATCCACCTCTGTGCTAAAATCTCCCCATCTGATATTTAAACAAACGAGCCGATTCCAACCTAAACACTACCCTACACGTGAGCTGAGGTCGGGAGAGACCTGTGCCTCGGAAAGGCAGCAAGAGGTGGTGGCTGGTGGGGCACGGTGGCACCAAGATTTCTGGTTTCCCCTTTAAAAGATTAATTCACAGTTTACCCATGTTTCCTTACTCCTGAAACAGGCTCACCTAAGTCAGCCAAGACTCTTATTTCTACAAAAAAGGACTCAGCTTCATAAGAACTACCTTTTTTATTATTATTATTTTAAAGAAAAATTCATGGAAAACTGTCCAGAGTTACCTTTTTACTTGCTCTCACACAACACCACACAAGGCATAGGCTGGCTTTGAACAGAAAGCACTACCTGGTACCACACCAGCTGCAAAGCCGCCCGGCCGTGCTGACACCCGGGGAGCAGACGGCACACGGCGAGGTGGCCGGGCAGCAGAAGACAGATGTGAGCACAGATCGTGGGTTGGTTTAGTTCCTAACAAAGCCCAGACCTGACTCTGCTCTGCCCCCAGACCTGGGAACCTTTCAGCAGTTGGGCGGATATTGAGGAGAGATCCTCACTTCAAACTGATCTGTTTCCATAATATTTTCCACAGTCTTTGTGTTCTCTGTCTATAAATATCCCAGAACAGGAGTTTGCTAACTACAATATTTATAACAATATTGCAGAGTAAGCAAACAGAGAATTCAAAATATATAATCATGCAATTTCCCTGGCTCTACCAACTCCTCCTGGCTCTGCCAGTAAGAATCAGAAATCATATAATCAGGTCCAGGCAGAAGAACTCATTTCAGATAATGACTACTAGCAGCAAACTGTCAGGAAGCTACAGGAATTATCCACAGAAGTAATCCAGTGAACAATTCCCAATAATGATTAAACTTCACAACAGTTCTGACTGTGATTAGCAAAGGGAGAAGGAAGGCTTTCTGCAAGGGGAAAGGTTAATCTCGGCTAAAGTGCTCATTAGGAGTGATTCACGCATACTTATTAGACCATTCACACAGCCAGAGACACAAGCGCCTTCTAGTAGCTACAAGGCAACGTTGGCAACGAAGCTGCAACCACACTTAAAATGCGGCGCTAAGTAAAAATGAAGCTTAAACGGTCTGTGTGAGACAGGCCCTCCCCATGAGCCCGGGGGCTGTGCTCGGTGCAAAAATCTTTGCCTATTTGTTCTCTCCTCCCCCCCCAGCTTTTTAATTAAGCCCAAAATTAACACTGGAAGCAAAATTCATTTTACATCCTTGGACCAAATTGTGAAACCCCTCTATTGCACAACAGGAGGATTTGCTATTACTGACTGCGACTATGTGTCTCAAAGTTCCTCGGGACAGAGGGAATTACCAAAAATGACAGTCCAGTGCCAGGCTGAGGGGAGATTCGCCAAGCGCACCCTTTCCCCAGCTCTCCTCTTCTTTTTTTACCAGCATAGCAACAGACTCGGTAGGTGCCTCAGAGCTGGGCTTGCCAGGAATAGACCAGGGCTGCGGGAGTACGTGACAATTGGAAATGAAGAGGTCACGGTCTAGGCTGTGTCACCGACCCCTGGGACAGCCCCAGCCCCAGGTCCCCTCCCTGCCAGGCACCAAAAGCCCCAGCCCCTGTGCTACTGCAGCAAAAGAGAATCGGTACGTGTTTGAGTAGGTATGGGATGTGGGGCTGAAAAGGCCTATAGGAAGGCAAAGAAGTTGTAGGTCTGCACGGAAACCACTAACCACCCCTCTGTGCCTCCAAGCTACTCTTAAGAGGCACCCAAAATAGAGGTTATGGAGGTTCAGAGACTAAAGGAAATTCCTTCCGGCCTTTTGAAAGGTAATTCAGAAGGCAGTCGTTTTAGAGGAAAAGCTAGCGTGCTGAGAATAAACAGATTCATGTTTTAGAAATAAATGGGGGGGGGGGGGAATCCATGAGAAGAACCACCAGGTATTGTAAAAATGCCCGCATATTACATCATGCACCTGGGACGCTTCTGCACGGTGCGTGCAGGGACGCGGGTGCAGTCCCAGCCCTCGCCCGTGCTCTCTCCGCAGCTCTGCTGCAGGTTTTTGCTGCTCTCCTCCTGCTCTGCCCTTGTGAACCGGTTGCTGTTCGGCCTCCCATGCTTCCCTGCTCACACAGGGGCAGAAAACCGCAAACAATTTTAAGCTGATGGACTCAGACCAAAGTATTTTAAGTAGCTCTAGCTGCCATTTTAATGTGAGTAGAGAGCTCTTGAAATAAAACCTCCTGGCATAGGTGCACGACCCAAAATAAACTGAAGTTATTAATCAGCAAACATGAGAAGCTGCTTCTCCCCAGTCATGAAATGAAGACCTTTCATAGCTGCAGAGACCTTGGTGGTCCTGCATTTAACCCAGCCCCGTGTCAGTGAGAGGCACTATGTCAGTCAGGCTCCTGGCACGCAGCCTCCCATACGAGAGCCTTGCGTGGTCTTGCACAATTAATATTGTATAGGGACAGCAATTACTCTTCCAAGTTTACCTGGGGACAATCTGGAAGGCAGTGGGAACTTATATGTATACAGAGAGACTGAGGGTTATTAAGAAATAGGGTGGGCAGCAAGAATAAATTACTTTAGGAACAAAGGCACCTGATAAAGCCAAGTTATGCAATTCTCTATTCCAACCCATTTTCATTCCCTCTTAACACTAGCTGTAGGACATCGCTACGCCAGGCTCACAGAGCTGGGCTCATCTTGCCTGTGAAGTACTCTATACATTTTCCATGGGAAAACATGGTAGAAGTTACCCATGGTTATGTCGGCRTGGTTAAACTTCTCAGTGAGCAATTGGTATTTGCTGAACTGGACTATGCTTCAGTTTTGAAACACAGATATACCTCTTAGCCATAACATCTAATGTCATATCCTCGCTTGGCCAGTCAGAAGCGACGCTGGGAAGTGAGCTCTGAGGTTATGCTCAAAACACAAATAGAGGGCTCTGACCCTCAGCTTGGTTTTACCAGTGACCCCCAAATTCAGAGGCGACAGCAGAGATGGGGGAGAAGACACAAGCTGGACAAACATCCTAGGTAAGGGGGTTAAGGAAATGAAGTTCATTTCTCTTGCTTAAAGGCAAGCACGTGGGTGCCTGTTTTCCTCACCCCATCTGTTCTCACATCATCTCCCCTCAGCGAAACTTCATCTAAAATCTGCCAGGATGACAGTCTGCAAAACCCACACTGCACCAGCTTATCTCCACACCCCGCACGCATCGCCGGGGTCCTGTTGCCTCTGCAACTTGTCTGCGAGGGAATGACGTGATGTCTCCCAGCATATGTGTCAATTTGCAGTCGTGTGGCAAAAGAAGATACAGAGAAGGGAGATGGAGGAGGGGAAAAAAAAAAAAAAAAAAGGAAATAAGCTTTTTCTTCTGCACATTCACTACAGGTAGGGACGTATCCCTGCAGCAGAGAGCAGGGTGTGTCTGAATGCCAGCATAAGATGAGATAAGCACAGAGCAGCCCCATATTACCTTCAACAGGTCTGGAACACAAATTATTCAGTGCAAACCCTCGACATTTTGAAGCAATACCCAAAACTAGAAGCCCTGCTTTGAGCAGGGGGTTGGATTTCCCACAGTCCCATCCGACCACAATTATTTCACGATTTTGTGGATGCATTTTTCTGTGTAAAAGACTTGAGTTTGACTGATGATGTGAGTCTGGAAAGCAAATGAGCTGGGAGGCACAGTGGCTTTTCAGCATGCTTTCCCCTGTTCCAACACGCCTAGGGCCCGCTGAAGCACCCGCAGGCAGCATGTTTTGGATCAGTACCGAGCTCTCTGACCAACTCTTGCAGGTGGGCAAGCAGATGTAACCATCAGACGGCAGCAATAAGGCAGACAGAAGCATTAGTCTTGCACATACTCTCTTTTGCAGACATTGGCCTGTATTTTTGGAAGCAGCCAAAGACAGTGCTGAGACACCAGAGGGAGAGATGCTACAGACCAACCCCTGCCAGGCAGCTGCGACCATCCGTCAGCAGGAGGAATCCTCTGCCACGCCAGGAGCTCTCCTGTTCACGCTCCCCTCCCACCGACTCATTTAGGAATTAGGCTTCTCTGGTACCTCTTGTCTCAATTCCTACCCGGATGACCCCAAGTCACCATGACACAAGGGGTGATCAAGGCGACTTCCCACCCTTCGTTGCTCATATCCACCAAGTGCGCATGAAAAGCAGGTGAGAGCAAGCAGAAAAGCTTGGTCCTTGACCTTATGCAAACAACACTTTAATATCCAAAGTCTCCCAAGGTTGGGGTGTGAGGACCCACGTAGTCACCACACACACAAACTGCTCCACCATAGGGTGCAGGAAACAGAGCAGCAACACAAGCACAAGGACACCTAGCTTCGTTCCTCTCTTGCCTATTCTTTGGCAAAAGATTTCACAGCAATGTGCAGGGTTCTTTGGGTACTCTTCAAAATTAATAAAACATCCCGAAAAGTCTGTACATATTTTCTAGTTCTGAATACGTCTTTATGCTGAAAGCATTGCACAAGCCCCGGGGAAAGAAGTGCTCTCCCTCCAGAGAAGTGTTAATCTCGCTGGGAGCGAACACGCCACGGCGCAGGTACCGCTGCTTCCAGCAGCGAGGCAAAGAGCCGAAGGCGTGCACAGCCCTCACGCTGTCGCTCGGAAGGGCCAGGCCAGGCGAGGGGACCGGGAACCTGCTAATCCGCGTGAAAGCCACACCGCGCCTTCCCTTGGCTAGAGCTAGGCAGTGCAAGCTACTCCATATTCCTATCAAAGCGCTATACTTAGCATTTAAATAAAGAGATGAGTTAACTGGGCCTTGAATCACACCTTGGTCAACGAGAGTCTGTCCACACACATCAGCGCCTTTACGACTCTGAATCCAGGCTTGCTTATTTTTCTATTTTATTTTCAGTTTCCCTCTTGCTTTTACTTTCCCTGCTGACTCGAACAACCATTTCCCAAGTGCTAAGTGATTTCCAAGCCAGATCATTGGTCTGCCTGGTTTCCACCCCCCATCACTTTTCTAATCATCCCGGCAGTCCCCTGCACTATAAATGGCAACGCTGAGTGTCCCTCCTGGATTTCACTAGRCTGAGCCTACAGCCAAGGAATGGAGCAATCAGTAGTGCAAAGTATAAAGGTTAGAGGGATTTGGAGCCGGAGCAGACAATAGAGCAGAGGCTGAAATCAATGCCCACAGCGAGTGACCCACCAGAATTGCAAAAGAGCACCCTGGGGCCAGCGTGGGCCGGCAGCGGGGCCAGACAGTGTGTGCCCGCCAGCTGGCACGAGCGCACCAGCAGCCAGCGAGAGCAACCCCTCATCCCATGCCCTCTGCTGAGACTGCAAAACAGACGCCAAATTTGTACCTATTGGCAACAAAACAAGAGCAAGACTTGTAACAAAAAAAAGTCGTAAGAGTCAATAAATTAAATGTGCTTACTTTTTATGGGATGGGAATAGGAAAATTGAGTTCAGGGGATTAATTTTTGCTTAAATTCGGGAAGTAGAAAAAGGGAGGAAAAAATTAGGAAATGCTCATCGCATAGGGATTTCTCCTGCAAAGATAGGAGCTGGTATACTCATAACTCCCACTAGCCATTATGGCTGCAGAACAGAAATAAGGGTCTTTAAGGAATTTGCTAGCAGTAACGATGCATCTCTCATTTCAGTAAAGGAAAGGATCACGTATATGTAGGCAGTAAGGAAGCAAAGACCCCATTCCCAAAGCTAGAATTGGAGAATCCAACTTAACATACGAGTGTTAATTGTTCCATATCCCTTTTAACCCTGGTACTTGTAAGGCAAGGTATAAGCAATATGAAAACTGAATAGTTTAGGGACTTGAAGACTAGAAGAGACTGCTGCAATCTTGCTGTCTGCCTTCCTCCACAGTACCACCACAAGACCTCACTCACTAATTCTGCACCAAATGGATCATTTCTGCTTGAGGTATATCACAGCCATCAGAGAGATACCCAGTCTCCACTTCAAAGATTGCAAGTGATGCAGATGATCACAACTGAAGGCCCTTCAGAGCGATCTCTCAAGGTCAGGCAAAGGGAATAACTCCAGCTGGTATTAGGACAACCAGCTTAATGAAGGTTTTGCAGACACTCGCTTCCCATAGTACAAGCCTCCTCTTCATGCAAAAGTCAATGTTAAGTGAAGATTTCAGAAGTACATTTATGTACAATTTTCCTCAAGTATAAACAGAAATCACGAAAAAAAAAAAAAATTAAGCCAGAACAGAAATAATTGCTTGCTTTTTTTCCTGTCCATAGGCCACAGCACCCTTGAGAAGCAGCGGGGGTTTGCTGGGGAGGTGAGCAAACAGCCCCGCTCCCTGGGAGCAACAAAACAGCTCTGAAAAAAGTGAGTGGGAGCCTGAACGGAGGAAATGCCTGACCGCAACTGTCAGCCTGGAAAACAACCTGACAAAGGACAGATGCTGCAGCCAGCAGGACATGATGCTCCTACCCATCCAGGCCAGGGAGCTGCCCCAGTTTCACACCAACCAACAGCTCCCAGCCATCCCTGAGCCCACAGAGCAGCGAAAATGCCTCCAGCCCAGCGAGAACACCGGCTCTATAACACATGCCCTTACTGCCACATCTTGGCCTTCAACTTGAAGGGGAATTAAAACCAGAAGAACGCTGACTCACTCGAGCTGGATTTCACTGTAGAAAACACTGCCTCACCAGAGGTCTGCTGTTTCCTTTCCTCTCAAGCATCTCCTCCATGACCCTTTTTGCCTGTCCTGCATTGAACCCCCTTCCCTTTCGAGCTCCTCCCACGGCAGTTACGGGGTTAACATTGCCAGACCGACAGAGAAAGGCTTTAGGAAGTGCTCGCATCAGGGACATCACCCCTGTAGCATTTTCAGCTCTGTGCTCAGGCAGACTTATCCTTAAACTCTTACTCTGGTTTGATGACAGCTTTGGAGCCTGGGAATCCACAGCTGGCTGAAACGTTATCCTCCCGAGCGCGATCTCCTGCCCCCGCACAACCAGCGTAATTGAAAACAGTTGTTCGGTTCAGAAGCTTTTCCAAGTCTTTGTGAAAGATCTGAAACGTTCCCATTTTTGACAAGTGAAATACGAGTTTAGTTTATAACTAAAAAGTCCAGGAATGGGAAGGCTTGGGGTATTTTGGATGCAAAAGCTTCCATTTTGCCTCCAGTGCTTCTCGCCAGAGCTTTGCTGCCCTGTCCCTGCCACCGCATTCATGCTCAGCTCCTCTTCTCAACCGTGGGGATGGTAGAGAAGGGCTCGAGGGGACACCACAGACGGTGCAATGACCCAGCACGGTTGCAAGGGGGATAAATACCTGAAATGGGTTAAACGCATCCCTACAAAAGGGTAGGAAGGATAGGACAGGTAAAGGCGTTAGCACCCCTACGTAAGGTTTAGGAACGGAGGGAGGAGGTGAACGTACCTCTCCGTGGGGCGTGCAGTACGTCTCGGGCTTGGTGAGGCCACAGGTGGAGGAGGCTCTCAGGAGGTGGGCTCGTCCCAGCAGGAGGTCTCCGGCGGGGGGGTAGCAGGCTCCCTGGGAGCAGGCTCGCTGCGCGCCCAGCAGCCACGGGGCAGCTGGAAGAGCAGGGAAACAGGACTTAGGGTTGTGTCAGGGTGGCACACAGTCACCAACCAGCATGTCTGCTGTTTTCTACAACAGGCCAACTACAAGGTCATGCTTGGGACAAACCTACAAAATGCATATGCCAAAAAGGACAAAGGTATTTTGCCCCTGAATTACCTTTCTTTTTAATATGAAAAAGGGATTTTTAAAGCGCTTTGTACTAGGAGTTATTTCTGAAACTCTTCTTTGCCATGGCCCCAGTGTTTGGGCTGCAGGGATGCTCAGTTCCCTGCCCATCATATTGAACAGCCCTGTTTGGTGTCCCCTGTTTACGCCTATAGCCAGCCCTACAGCCAGTTGCTCAGGACAGGGAGCAGCCTCCTGCCAAACACCAGCACTATTATCAAATACCGGTCTCCCAGCTGCTGCCACAATACTGCTACTAATACAAAGCTTACATTAGCAGCGTTTCTATTTAGTCAGCTTCCCTCATATCCTTTTAGAAACAGTGTATGGTGAGCCTTACCCAGGAGAACAAATAATGCCCATGGCCAAAGCTGGCAGCGAGACTCCATACCGCCAAGGACACGCCTAGGGAAGAATTAGCAGCATGAGCAAAAATCAGCAGAAAATGCCAGTCTAAAGCTCAGTCCAGGTCCCTCACGTTCCTCCTCAGTTTACAGGGAGATAATTTTAATTGATCTACCACAGAATAACGTGGGTGAAAAATCAAGAATAATGAAGAGGAAAATCAGATGCTCAGATTGTATTTGGTTTTAATGTACAAAGAATCCCAGCTTTTCACCTAACACAAAACATACACAAGATTCTCCTAAAGTGTATAAGAGATTGCCCTCTTCCCCAAACACTATCTTTGGATCTTTATGTTATTGCTGAGGTAAACCACAGGTACCAGCACGGCACCTCGCTCTCAGCCGAGCTGTAATTTCTGACTGCCCGGCTCCCCGGGGACAGCGAGAAGCTGCAGCCCCCAGCACCACAATCCGCAGCGGGCAGGGAGCTGGCGCCGATGCCAGGTCGCAATGCATGGCTAGAAACGGTGCCCTAAGGAGCGTGCACACATGCGCACACCCCCCATACACACCCCCGCAGCCACCTCTTCCCAGCCCCACCCTTTGCCCTGCGTTTCCAGAACCAAATTCCAGATCAAAACTTGACAGCACACGCGACGGCCCAAAGTCTTGTTCTACAAAAGGAAGAAGCCCATAAAAATCGCTGCAGAGTAAGTGTCTCCCGCAGGGTCTCTGCGGGGAAGCCCTGCAGGAGAGCCCAGGGGAGGCAGAGCTGCCAGCACACCCCCAGCAGCCAGAAGCCTCACCTGCCCTCCTCCCTGCGCGAGCACCGTCCCCGGTCCCCGCGGTGTCCCGCGCGTCCCTGGCTCACAGCGAGGGCTCTCTCCCGCCGCGCCACCCGGTCTGCAACCGCAAGAGCCCTCTGAGCGCTGGCTCTCTCCTCTCCCGGCTTTTAACACGCAGCTGCCTCACCTGGGAGAGAAGGTGCCTGTGGGTGCAGTAATGATAAAAGGAGTGATTCAGGGATCTTCAGACGTACACACCCAGTTACCGTATAACTCACGACAGCTCCTTGACAGGGCACACAGCCGCAGACGTAAATCACTTCGGACAAGGATGACGGCAGCGTGAACCAGCTGCTCTGCAGGTAACCAGCAAGTGAAAGCCCATCTGTAGGTAACCCCACCTGGGGCTCACGCAGCCACTGCCAGGACATGGCCAAGTCAGCTTGAAACCAGCTCCCTCCAGAGCCGCTGCACGGCTCGCCGTCGGGCGATACACCCAAATGTTTACCCACCCTCTCAGACAGGTTTTGTGTATCGTGCTTAGCATCATGATGACAAAGCAGCACCGCTATCAGCACCTAAACTTTATCATTTAAAGCCTAATTAGGGACGTCCACGTGAGTTATAAATCACACTGTGCATTCACATACCAGACTTCAGCCTGAAGGCAACCTTGAACGCAGCAACTGGGCTTTACAGGCAGACTCGGTCACACAGCCCCTCTCCTGTCTGCAGGACTAGAATTCCTCAAGACACAAAATTACATCAGATGATCTTGAGGTTTATCTACAAGACACAATCCTGTGAACTCACCAGCTATGAAAAAAGTCAGAGAGTCATCAAATTTTTAAGAAACATAATTCTTGTCTGGGTTCCTAGAAAAGCGCCAAGATTTCCAAAAGGACTCTATTTATCACGCCAGGATGGTTTCTAGCATCAGCCTGGGCATGTGTGGAAGAGCCAGACCCCCAGCTGCATGCCCAGCTGACGAGGAGCCCTTCTCCCCTACTTCGGACCTAATTCAGAGCTCTCTTGCACTTGACACTTTTCAGTGGTCACTGTTGCTTCACATTAGTATTAATGGAAACAGTATCATAAGTGGTTTTGGGGTGGGTTTTTGTTTGTTTGTTTGGGTTTTTTGTTTTTGGTTTTGTTTTTTTTTTTTTTTTTTTTTTTACTGTGCCAGCAAAGTAACAAATTTTTAACAAATCTGTTTAAACTGACGGCTGTTCAGTGAATGCAGCTGGGAGTGCAGCTCAGCAACTTGCACACACAGCCACCCCCACCCCCCCCACCCCACACACAGGGCTCCCGGGCACCGCTCACTGCTGCGTTTCAACTAAAACGCAGTTTTTCATCCTCAGAAAAACTTACGTCAAGCCTTTTCCATTTACTTTACTGAAACGACCCCAAAATCATATCCTCTGCCCTGCTGGTGGGGGGGCTCAGCAGACCTCGTCAGACGACTCCGGATCTTTGCTCCTGTTGCCTTGCTCTGGGTGCTACCTACCTCCCCGTCCTCGTGCCGAGCGACACAGGCGCATGCAAGCTGAGGATCAGGAGCTCAGAGAAAGGGTACACACAGAGCTGGAAAAAAAAAATATTGTCCCTTAGGCTACAGTATGTGAACCATTGGCTCAGCTTCTGCCTCGGCAGAGGTGTGCCCGCAGCGCTGGGTGTGCCTGCCCTTACCCTGCCACCGCTCAGCAATGTGGTAACACCACATTCCTCCTCCTGCAGCAAAGATGCCTCCTCCCCACCTCAGCTGGCAGCAAAAAGGAAGCGGGAAGAAACACTGGAACATTTTACAGAGAAAGCGAGAGATGAGACATGCCACAGGCTGCCAACACCATTCCTGCACGCTGGCTGGGAGCGGACCCCTGCGCAGTCAAACCCATCAACAGCGTAACCCCGTGCAGTAACGTGCTAACCACCTACCCCGGGCTCTGCGAGAAATCACATCGAACTCTCTACCTTCCTCCTCTGGTGGAGCGACTATGCTGGAGAAGGCAAAGGAGAGGAAGGTCTGACCGATTTGGGTTCCTGCAAGGCTGCTGGTGATGCCAGGCGTGGCAGTCTTGCAAGCCTTGGCTAAACGTCCGCTGCTGGGTGCCTGTTCTGCCTGGTTTAAAGCCATACCCTAAAGGACTGGTAGTCAAACCAGGAGGCTGAAGCTGCTCTTGGAAAGAATGCAAATGCCACATATCAATCCTGCCAGAGCCTGCAATGCTGAACATTAACACGCTCTGAAGTGGTGACGCTCCACCCCAAATTACTGTAAAGCACAGGACATTGCAATTCTGCCACACAAACAGGGGGAGGACTGGAAAATGCTACCTCAACCGCAAGCTGTTGGAATGAATTATCCAAAATACCTTGATCCATCCTTTCCTCCTCCAGCCTGCCCCCAGTGACTTGCCAAAGCAAGGTAAACCATCACCTGGAATTTCAGGCTCTGCAAGTTCAAACAAGAACAAAAGCAAGGAATAGTCTCATTTACAGAATATCTACTGAAAATCAATAAAAGCACAAAAGAAAAAAAGCAGCTGTGATCAGCTGGGTGCTCAGGGACAGCATGGCTCAGCACAGGGGATCCCAGACACAGCCCTGTGCCCCTGATGGGGCTCAGGAGGTTCAGGCTCCAACGCTGCTCCAGGCTGTACTCTGCCCGCTTTACCATGTACAGATGACAGCATTATCCTGAGTTCTAGGGAGTGAGGATGYGTTACAGATTGAGACACATCAAGACAGCAGGGCCAGCTAAATACAGAGGACACATAACAGTAAAAATGCACTACAGAAAATAAACTATAAATGTTGGAGCAATCCTCTGTGATCAGTGGGAGGGACAAGAAAGATGCTCTCAGGACTTCCAGTGCCTTTTCAGTTTAGCCTACAGCTGCACCAATCTGTGCCAAGCTGTGTCAGAGCCCACAAGCCTCGGAGGGCTGGGTAAGACATTCCCTGGAAAACAAATAAAACTAGCTCCTGCAGGAAATTGTGCTCCGAGTCATGGGTCATACCCTGCCCTAACATGGCGTTAGGGGACACTGCTCTGCTGGAAGCATCTTCTCCAGGATGAGTTGTGTGACCAGCTCCTGAGGAGCTCCTGCTCCCCACCACACCATCACGGAGCCGCTGCCTCCTCGCACCCGGTGTCGTTCATGTGGGCAGCATAATTTGAGCTCCTGCTCTGCGGTGCATGTGCGTGATCTGCTAAGCAGCTTCTCTAATCCTATCCCGGAGGTGCTCGTCAGAGGCAGAAAAGCTCCACATCATGCGATCCTGTACCTGTGGCAATGGGCTGGCATCAGAAGATCTTAGTGCCAGTGGTGGGCTGAAGGGGACATGCTTTAGAGGACCCTGTCCCTTCCACACTGGCAGCAACCAAGAAAGATGCTGCTGGGCTGGTTTTAAGTTTCAGGTGGAAAGAGGTCACAGCATTGAGAACAGAAACGCATCACAGCCAGCTGTTTAAAAGCTAATCTCTCCCTAAAAATGAGGGAGGGTACAGAACAGCCCTGCTAGCTGGGGACACGTGTGTCACTCAGTGTCACGGGCTCACATTCTGCAACGGCTAATACCTGCCAAGCCTCTGCTTTTATAATTAGGGTCCTTAGCTGGACAGGCAGCCAGAGCCCCGCTGCCACGTGCAGTCAGATTCCCCGCACTCTTTCTAGGCTCTGATGTCGGTGACGGAGCGGGACGAGCCRTGGTGGAGGGAGGCACCGTGGGTTCATCATCCTCGGGCAGCTCCCTGGGTGCTGCACCCAGTGAACTCAGTAACGAACGTGCTCAGGCAGTGGCAGCCAAAGTTGAAAAGGATGTGACTCCTGCATGAGTAGCTTTGTTTTACTTCCTCTGATCTGACATTTGGTTTCTGTTCAGATTAAAGGCACATGAGTGCTTTACTCCTTTGGGAGCTTTTCCAAGGACACCATCAGAGTTCAGTAGCTTTTGATGCAGTTGTTGAAGTGTGATACTAGTTAGTCAGCAGTGACCAGTCTGGAATGAACATGTTCGATCAGTAACTTCTCTCTCTAGAGTTCAGAGGAACACAAAAGTAACTGGAAATCAGGGGCAGAGCACTGCATGCAAGAACACTTAATCTCTTGAAACCTAAAACCTCCGTTAAGCAAAAAGGATGCTAATTGAGTATAATTTTATAGCTTGAGCATATAAACATTAAACAATACTTAATGCTGCTGTTGCATTTTTCATTGAAGGATTAATAAATGCCTGAAACACAATTCCTGAAAGCGCATTTGCTATATGGGCAGCTGCTATTACAAATGGAAAAATAAGGCAGAGAGGTGATCTGCTTAGTGGTGCCGAGCAGGATCTTGGCACAGGGGAGGGCAGACTCCGGAGTCGCAGTCCCCTCCAGCCCCTGCCTTCCCAGAGCTGGGATGAAACCCCAAACACTCTCCATCGTTAGGCCAGGTACAGCCCGGTGCATCTTGTCAGATGCATGCAAACGTTCATGGCAAAAACCTGGAAGGCGGTACAAGACCTGGAGCTGGAAGCACAGAAGCTGCACGGGAAGAGGGAAACTTGGGAAGGGTTTGTCAGGGGTAAGAAATGCTGTCCCATGTTGTAACTTTTTGGCAACTCTCTCTGCTGATTTCAGTAATAAAACAATGTTTCCTCCACCTAATCTTTTCATTTCCCATTTTAATTAAAACATGACCAGCAAACCACCTCCTCATTCCAGCACATGCAGATGATTTAAAACACTATCTTTGCTAATTGTCATGCTTTCTTTTAAAAGCATTTCAGGAATTTCTAATGAAATTCCAATTCGTGTCCTGAAAACCCTACACCTGCTCTGAAAGCAAGTAAAACTTTGAACCGAAAACCAGCTGACCTAGTTTAGGTTTAAATTCAAGTTACCCTGGGAGCGGGCTCTGGAGGGCAGTGCCCCTCTGACTCAGCCTACGTAGGCTGCTGCCTCCCTTTGCGGCCGCGCTACGGCCTGTGCCCGGTGCTGGCTGCAGGCAGGTCCGGGACGCCGGCCGCGTGCTGCCTCAGAGGCGGCCGGTCCTCCCCGGCACAGCAGCGCGGGACCTGCTACGTACTGCCTGCAACCGGCCAAATGCCAGAGGGCAGCTGATCTGTGCACAGCAGTTGCCCCAAATCCCAGTAAAGGTGGGACGAGCTCTCCTTCAGGAGCAATGCACCAGCTGTAGGTTAAAGCTAAAGCAAAGGCTGTCAGTATTTGCCCTTAAGTCAGACTTTTCTTTTTTTCCCCGCCAGCTCCTTTCCACATCCAGCGGAGTTTCACGTGCCCAGACGCGCAACACAGGGTCGGCACAGGATCCTGCGCGGAGCCGGACGGTCTGTGGCTGCCCACCTCCCGCGGCGGCACAGCCCTCCCCAGGCATGCACCGATACAGGCAGCAAAGCTGGCAGGGTCAGCGGGCTGGGAAGCCTGCCTGCTTTCCACTGGGAGGTTTGATAAAATTATCCTTGCAGGGGAACATCTTTATTTTTGTCACGTCCCCGTTTTCTAAAGGAGAAAATATTCCATTAGGAAAGAGTCTGGCTGCCGTCTGGAGGATTTCAGCTTTTCCAGGCTATGGCGATGGAGCAGGGAGGGGGCCTGAGCTCCCRCTGCTGCCGGCCAGCGAGCCCCTCGGCACAGCAACCCTGCCTCCACSTGCAACCATCAATGGCAGAAAGTTTAAACTAATGGGGTATTTAGGAGCCCCCTTTAAGCCACGTATCCTCCTTGACACCATAAGTGGTGACTGAAATGGAGGTCACACTATTTTCTGCTCCTGGTTGCCAGTTTGTTCCTCCCCCCACCTGCCGGAATTGAAACAAGGGACTCGCTGTGCATGGGTTTTGATCCTGCCAGGRTAAAATACAAGTGTTTTGCCCCATCTTTGTTCCCCTCCTTGGGCAGCACAGTAGGCTGGAGCCGGCGAGCACAGCCCCATGTCCCAGACCACACCGTGGAGCTCGCACTTGTCATGGACAAAGTCCAGCAGCGCCTGACCCTTGCACGGACGTGTGGAAGATGAAACAACACATCCTTCTGCCTTAGCAGCGCTCCTGCCGAGACCCACTGAGATGATGCTGTGCCACATTTTGGGAAATGTCACCAAGAGGCAGAGGTCAGCTCAGCGTTTTGTCTCAAGTTCCCCTCCATGACTCTGCAAAACCCAGAGCCACGGCTGGGGCTGGTGGGAAGGGACCTCCAGTTACCCTCAAGGCCAAGGTGCCGCTCGGCATGGAGCTGACATCCCAGCTAGGTCAGGATGGGCCCCCAGACTCACATTTCTTGCACAAAAGCATTGTGTTAATTATGTTTGAATATCTTCCTCCAAGGTAAATAATATTACATGAAAAAAAAAAAAAAAAATTTGGATTCATAATTTGGGTTCAGACAAGAGAACTTGGCCAGGCCTACAGCAGGTYGGCTGGAAGAGCACCTGGGTGCAAAACTGCGTGAAACGGGGGCAATATTAGGCGCTAAGCACCAAAGTCCCTGTGGCTGTTCCTCTGCGACCTCCTCCTCTCCAGGAGGCAGCTATCACTCCTCGAGACACCACAGGCCCTTAATATGGCTTGCTGGGCTTTGGGGTTTCCTTTTCTTTTTATATCCCTATTTTACTCAAGTGTTTTGGGGGGGGACACAACACCTACAGCACACTTGTGCCTGAGCAGACCAACTGTCCGGAAGATTTCTTGGAGCTTCATACAGGGATGCTCTGGCAGCAGGGGCTGGTCCTTACACCACGGTCATTTCCCTTCCAGCACCTCCCAGCCCCTCTCACAGCAGCTCTCCCCCCCGAGCTGCCAGCACGCACCCGCAGCATGCCCAGCGCCTGCCATGCCCCTGCCCAGGACGGGCAGCTGCCCGTGGCCCCACTGCCAGCACAGAGCTCAGCACCGGCCAAGGGACACAGCTGAAACCAGAGCCGAGCCACCTGTGAGCCCCGCGGCTCACCAGCCCGGGGAGCCGACCCCTCTCCAGCCCTTCTGCAGAGCTGGAAACACTCTCTGCTCCTCTCCTCAAGCACGTCCACCCACAGCAAGGGCGAAGCTCTCGCTCCCGGTGCTCCCGTTCCCGAGAGCATCACCAAGGTTATCCCCGTGCAAAACGAACCATGCCAGCAGGAGAGTTAAATTTGGGCTCCTGCGGGCAGAGCTGCCCCAGAGCAGCAGTGGTCGCAGTGGTTGCAGCACAGCTTCGCCTGCACCCTCCAAAGCAATTTCAAAGCAGCTTTACCCGAGCTGGTGGCTCTGGTGCTGCGCACCGGGCGCCAGCCAAGCCCAGCACGTGCAAAGCCGGTGAGTGGAGCATCATCTCCCTGAGCCGCTCTGAGCGATCACACATCTCGGCCTTCCCCYGGCCAGCAATATTTAGGTTAAGCCTCAGGTGCTTACACTGCTTTGCGAATTCAGGCAGAGCCCTTCTTCCAGATGACGTTAAACTCATGCAGTTTTCCCAGATATAAAGCCTGGTTTAATCAAAGTTGCAATTAAACCTGACAACCTCCTTGTGCAGACTCTCCTAAATAAGATTAGGAACAGCTAAAATTAGTCTAATTTAGTGTTAATCATTAATTCCTTTTATCCACTCTTAATCCAATTTAAATGTCCACACAACGAGCTTGCACAGACTTTGTTACTCAAATTTAAAACAAAATTGAATTAAATATTATTTAATTAAATCAACACAATCTGAGTGCTGCTATAAGAGGTATTTGCCACAGATGATTATCAGCTGCTTGGTTAACCCTCAAAATTATCCTGGGCTCTGTGCTCTCCCTACTACTCCAGCTCTTAGTACTTTGGGATTGTATAGACATCTCCATCTATATTTAATGAATAAAAAGCGCCCTTCCTAGCCCTCAGGTTGGAAAAGACTTTCAAATACAAGGTTTAGGAGGCAAAGAAAATCCTGCCTCAAAAAAACCCCGTTTTTTTAGGCAAAATGTCATGATTCCAACACTTCACACTGACCTTTGTTTCTGGGATTGTGTACTGCACAGACAAGCTGCTTTCTGGTGTTTGTTCAGGGCCTGAACAGCTTACACTGCTCATCGCTCTCCGGGGCCGGAAGGAGAGAGCACATCTTACACCGCGAGGAGCCGGGAGCCTCGCCGTGCGGCCAGCCCTGGCTGGAGGTATGGTGACCTTGAACTTACCCTGTCTAATTGCTGTCTCCTCCAGCTATCTTTTCTGCAGTGGTCATTTTTCAAAGGATTGCAGAAAAGAAAAACATAGCTTGAATACAGGAATCAGCTGCAACCTTTGCTGCCAAGTTGGCAGAGAAGATAAGGACCTTTTATTTAAAGAAAAAAACCCCAGACACTGAGGAGGGATAGACAAGTCTTTAGCAACTTTTACAGCCAGTCTTGCAATACAATTTCCCAAGCACATTCAAAACTTGCAAAAAAACCCCAAGTTTTCACTGGCAGGGTTTCCTTGGAGCGCTCTGCTTGCTGTGAACGCCCTCCCGCCCGGCACGGGTGCTGCGGGGGGCAGGAGGGGCGGTGGCAGGGAAAGCCTCCAGCCTCCCTCCGACGTGCGGGATGTGAGCAGCGAGGGGTGACTCACTGCTCCACACATGCCCGCGGCAGAGCTCAGCAAGGAAGGTGGGGGAAAAAAAAGAAAAAAAAAAAAAACCACACGACACCAAAACCAAAAACCACAAAACCCCAAATTCAAGCACCATGTCCCTTTGCAAAGCGGGCCAGCCACAGCCCACACTCCCGCCGTCAGGGAGCCGAGCAGCACGCAGGGCATTAATGCCTGCAGCCCAGGGAGGGCAGAAGAACAGGGGAGGAAGACAAGATCCTCTGGTCCTCACCCGGAGGATTGCAAATGAGAGTTTGGAATTGCAACCCCAACACAAGCCAGACTTTAGGCTGGTTTTAATTATAGAATCAGAGAATGGTTTGGGTTGGAAGGGACCTTAAAGATCATCTAGTCTAACCCTTATGAGCCAGTTCAGTGATTTTAGGGCAGAATTTGGGCAGTATCACGTTGTAGGGCAGTTTTTCAGAAGGAAAGGTGTTTAAATCCTCCAACAAAAGAAAAAAGGGACCTGGCTAACTACCACACACTCCAGCAGTTCCCACATTTCTCAGAGCTCTCTTCTGCCCCTTTCCCACACTCAGAGACGAAACTGGTGCTCGGCCTCGGCCGTGCCACACACGCAGATGTGCTGGCTGTGGTACCGGCGATGCCGCAGGGGCAGGAAGGGGAAACACGGCACCGGTTATTCACGTCACAGAGAGGTTTCTCCTGGGCAGGCTGAGATAAAACCCAGCTCAGGGGCATCAAACCCCCATTCCCTGTGCCACAGTCCCTCTTTCCCATGTGCTGGGGGCAGGGAGCAGGAGAACCCCCCTTTTTCCCCTCCCTGGTTTGAGGACAAGCCCTCTTCGGCTCCAGCTTGCTTTGGGGGCYGCCTGCTCACCCTTCGGGCTGCGCCTCACCGGGGTTTATGAACACCCCTGGGTGCCCCTCCAGAAGATTCAGCCTGGGGAGCCACCAAGCAGCAGCCTCCTTTACAGCATCTTTCGAAGGCTCCCTCTTAGCTTTACCTCTTTCCACATATACCAACAGCGCCTTAAAAGCGCTGCTATCGCATCAACGGACACTGTATTGTAATTTCCATACGCTGCCCTCGCAGAGCAATTCCCATCATCTCAGCCATAAGGATCAGATAAGAAATCTGTTCAGATGCCATCATTTGCTCTGCAAAATCAGGAGTTGTAAATCCCAACAACTTCTTGTGGCTTTAGCAACTTCTCTAAGGCCAGCAGCTGCTGAAATGTATATGGTTYTTCTAGCCAGAGCAGTATATGTGCACCGATGGAGCCACCAGCAGAAGCAGATGATGTAATCTGCTGTATGTTATTGATGCAATGCTCTTCGGCAGCAAGCTAGGGAAGAAGTGTGACTGTGCTGCCTTCTGTTTTTCCCCCAGAAGGAAATACGCTGTCCTTTAGATGAATCACAAGGAGTGACACTTAGAATGGGGTGTTACAGAGTTTCAACATCCAGTGCAGGAAAAGTGAAAAACGGGGTCTTAACAGGTTGCCTGTAACTTTCACTAATTTGGGAATTTCCAGTTATTCTCGTATTTCCAAGAAATGAAGGTGTGTCACACACCGCATCTATCTGCTTTCTAGTGGTTTCCCTTGCCATTAACCACCTACAGAAACCTTTAACAAACACCTTCACACCTTGTCCTGGGTCACACCTGTGTTATGCTCCACTGAGGCATTTTTTTACCCACTTCACTACAAGAAAGGGCAGCAAGGCAAAAATGTCTGTTTTGCTGAATTGGACTTTGCACAAATCCAAGCCCCAGATCCAAACACTGTAATATTTTTTACGAGCTATGGACACAGACCCTCTCCCTCATGCCCAAGTACCAGCTCAGTAAAGCTCCTACTGATATATTAAACATTTCTTATAGAAGCAGCCACAGAGCTGCATTGCAAGTTGTGCATAAGATCTCTGGCTGCGAAATTGGACTTCAGGATAATTTTTTTTTTTTTTTTGGGGGGGGGCGGGGGAGAACACTAACAAGTTTTGTAAAAGGGGAAAAAAAAAAAAAAAAAGTTTTTTTTTAGCCTGGCCGGATTAAGGGCAAGACCTGCCAAGGCGGCGGGGGGGCGGCCCGTGCTGGCGGCGTGCTCGGGGGATCACGCCCGGCCCCCCCGCCCGGCCCCGCCCGCCCCGGCGGCGATATAAGGCGGCAGCGGCGGGCAGCTGCTGCCGAGCCGAGCCGAGCCCAGCCCCGCCGAGGCCGCCYCGCCAGCGCTCACCGCCCCCGCCCCGGCCCCGCAGCAGCCGCCGCCTCTGGGTAAGGGGGTGCGATGGGGGGGATGCGGGGGGGTGCAGGGGGATGCTGTGCCAAATGCGGGGGTGGGGGCATGCCGGCGGGGCCCGGCTCCGGCTGGGAAGGGTCTGCTCTGCCGGGCAGCTCTCTCCTACGGCTGCCCGGACACCGGGGCGATGGGCTGGATGTGTTTTCCTGAAGCGAGCCTCTAGCAAAAATCCCCACTTAAAGCAGGGCTGGGGTGTCTGCGGAGAGCTTGGGCTGCCGGGAGAGCTCTGACCACTACAGGAAAAAGTGGCTGGATTTAACTAATGTCCCTCTCCCTCTCTCTTCTCTTGTAAAGCCAAGATCTTCCAAATCTGCTGCTGCTGCAAAAAAGAAAAAAAAAAAAAAAAAAAATGGAAACCATGCATGAGCTGATCCCCTTTGCCAAAGAAATGCTCAGCCAGAAGCCCAACAGGAAAATGGTCAAGCTGTACATGCTGGGCAGCGTGTTGGCTTTCTTTGGTGTGGTTATTGGTCTGGTGGAGACAGTGTGCAGTCCTTTCACCTCTGAAGGGAGGCTGGAGGAGGAGGAGGAAGAGAAGAAACCTGCCCCGACCCGAGAGCAGATGCTTCCTCAGAAACAGGAGGATTTGATCTTGGAAAAGAGCAAGAAGCCGGCGGTGATGCAGAGGGCCTTGGTGACCAGACAGCATGCCTCCTAAGAGCCCCGCGGCTGGAGAGCTGCCTGCTGAGCAACCAAGCACAAGAGACTCTGCTGTCCCGTCGTACCTGGTGGTGGTTCCAGCAAGAAGAGAGAAGGGTTGGCTGAAGGAGGAGACCGCAAGTGCAAGACTTGAAAGAAGTGAACGGTTATATTTGCTGCTGTGCAGCAGTGGGAAAAAATACCTTTTGTTGGTATAAAAATGTGCAAGTTGCACAGCATGGTTTCTTATTTTTATTACGGATGCATTTTACAACATTTTGCAAAATCAATAAATATTTTATATGGTACCAGTGCTCTCTAGCTGCATTCGTTTCAAACCCTTCTCTTACAGATTTGCAAATAGGTTTCACTTGCGCCTCTGGCTTCTCTTGGGGGGGGTAGCTGGGGGGACCCAGGGAACAGTTGAGGGTGGTGGCTGCACCCTCCAACAAAGCCTCCTTGGTGAGGCTGCTCTGGGAGCGAGGGGGGTGGCATTTCCGTACCTCCAGCAGCTGCTCCCTTCCAAAATGGGCCAACTGGAGGGGGATGAGGCAGCATTTGTCTCACATGGGTGACAGACACATGCCCCGAGTTGGAGGTAGGGTTGTACTTCATGGGGTTATCTGGGTTTAGTGGCACAGATTCGTGTCTCTGCCATGGCCATGCATGCCCAGAACTGCTTAAAAAAACCCTGTCCATCCCCCAGCAATCCTCTAACAGGCTACAGCTGCTGCACAGCTAAAAAAGCTTAAAAAAAAAAGTCTTCTACCTTTCCTGGGATCCTTCACAAACCCACCACAGACACCTAATTGTGCAGAATAATATTAGCTTCCAGTATTATAGGGGTGTCACACATGGAGAGACACAATGGCACGGGCAGCCTGGAGGGTGTGGAAACAGGGATCCAAGCTTCAGGGCTGTACCCAGGGCACTGCCAGACTCATTAGAGGACGTTCACCTATTTAAAAATCTTTCCTGGGCTTAGTAAGAATCTGTTGCATTCAGGACTATGTCGTGTTAGTCAAATAAACCCTCCAGACAGCCACAGCTGAAAGATCCTGACCATGCTACAGAAGGGAGGGAAGGGAAACAGTCCCTGCCAGTCATGACTGGGGCAGGAAATCCCTCTTTATCCGCTCAATGGCAGAGACCTGGCCAGCGGGGCAGAGGTAGGAGCAGGCTACACACCTTGCACAGAAACTGGGAGACATACCAGCAACATGCCACTGTCTAATTAAAAGCAGAACAATTGATACAAACAGCAGGAGGTTATGGAAAACAAAGAAGCACTGCCTGACACCAATGCCAAACGCATAGCTCCTCCCAGAGCTGCACAAGTTAAGATCAGCATCCAAAAATGTAAGAACGCAGCTGAAGTTCACCCTTACATTTTCATAATACAGAACCACGCAATTCATTTTGTTGACAATTATTTCTGTCAAAAAGAACAGCAGCACATTGTGGAGGAGGAATCCTACTAAGTCTGCACAAAAACTGTTCAAGCTTTGAATCAAGTATAAAGTACCTTTTCCTCACGGGGAAAAGAGCAGAATCCGATTAAATTAAAAACAGCCTTTGAAAAATACTTCATTGAGTCCATAACCAAGCCTTTTGGTCTCTGGCAAGGTTGAACAATCCAACACCTCATTGATACCAATGGAAATTTCATGGCCAAACGTGAAAAGAGAATCCAGGCCTGAAGAACACCATCAGCTGATGAGTGTCCATTGTGCCCCCCCAATTCCAGCTTTAAGCAGGTTATACGTTTGCAGCATGGCCTCAGGGACAGGGAAGGCTGACCTGGAATTCCCCATGGCATGCCTGGTGCATGGATAAACCAGGGACCTGAATGTCCGTGGCTGTGTCAGGCACGAAAATATTGCCAGGTCTGAGCTCTCGCACATTACTGTAATTCAGAAGCATCGCTGCTGCGGCAGAGCTAAACAGTTGATAAATGGATTAAACTGAGATGAGAATCGTGTCTTTGTCCAAGGCAGCTGTAAACTCTGTCAATCACACATCGGTTCCCAAGACTAGCCCTTCTCTAAGTTGTAGATGTCTCACCCTGCCCTATGGGAAAGGGAAAATTTTAGAAGTGAGGAGATAGAGCAGGTCTCAAGCAGTCCAGCTTGCAAGTCCAGGGGTGACTAGGGAGCTCTAGGTGAGCCCATCCAGGATGACCTCCACCAGTTCTGGGTTTGGACCTCAGGTTGCCTTCACATGTGTACGTGGCCTCCTCGCATCATGCCGGCGCCCTGCTGCCCACAGCTCCTCTCCACAGTTACCCAGTCACGGGGTTTATGAGCTTAAAGCAAAGAGGTTTGTGAAACAATCAAAATAGTTCCTCCTAAGACAGCTAACGGGATTAGACAGCTAAACCATGCGCTGCGCCGGCAGTTCTGGAGCCAACTCGGTAAAATCATGTCCTGCAGAAGACAATCTCCTGCCTCCTGACGCACTGCAAGCTCAGAGATCGTTACCTCCCGCATATTACCCTGAAAGGTCAGCCTGAGAGGTCAAGCCTATGCATTACCATTTCCACAGCAGATTGCATTGATATTGGACAGGACCAGCTCTCTGCAGAATGCTGAATTAGACACATTAATGGCTGATTTTACCACATAGACTATATAAAGTCTTATTTAAACCACACAGTGATAAATTCAGTGTGCATGGAGGCTTAGTAATCCACCATCACTTTAACTATGATGAATGACTGACTTGCCAGATGCAGTAGATTAAAAGGCTTCAGCAAACTTCCCTGTCTTTAAACCATGGCACGACTTACCAAACCAGTCTGTTTCCCAGCCCCATCTCCCGAGCCCCCTCACGTCTGTATTTCAACACCAGGCAAACTGCAGAAAGCCCTGGCCAATACAACTGCCACAAATACAACCCCATGCAACCAGCAAACGGCATCCACACACACTGGCAATGGAGCACAGTGGAGTCATTCCGAAAGCCCGTGTGTGAATTGCAAAGAGAAATTGCAATTATAAGTACTGGGATATACCAGAGAGCAACCAGATGGAATAAGATGTACAGTCAGTTCTCGTAAGGACGCCTCAGGCAAGCTACAGTGTAGAAGCATATGGAGCATTTAAGACTGAGTTAAACCAAAGTCCTGAGGGATAAGCTCTTGAGGAGAGCCACTCGTTGCCCAAGGTGTGAGTTAGATTGCCAAGCATCACATAAGGTTGATTTCTGTTATTCTCTTTCTTTTAAGACTTGTCTGAACCCAGTTTACTTTAACCTGTAAACGTGACATTTTCCTGGTGCATTAAATCCTCAGGAAAATTGCAGCTGGCATAAGATCTGGTGAGTATTTGTCTGTACCCATCCTGCAACACCTCTTCAAAGATCTTATTTCAGCTTGGAGCCATTGTCCAGGCTTTCATCATATGGAGTTGAAGGCCACCTAAAACCCAGCAGCCCTCCCTCACAGGCCAATCACTCCAAGGGCACGAGCCAAATGTCTTTAGAGTGTCCTCACTCGCTATTTGCAGTTTGGACTCTGGATGTTTCAAGAGCTGCCAGACTAAAATTAGGGGCCCAGATAAGCATATCAGCCTCTGCCACCCAACACCAAGGGCATTGGGAACATCGATAGCAGCCAAGACTTAAAGCAGCCACAGTACCAACAATCAAATATCAAGGCAGCAATTCCTGATTTGGTCACGCAGGAAAAAAAAAAAAAAAAAAAAAAAAAGAAAAAAAAAACAAATTTGGTCACACAGAAAAAAAAAAAAAAAAAAAAAAAAAATTAGTGCTTAGACGTGGCTTAAACATCATAGTATTGTCTCTAGACCGGCAGTGAGTAGAAATATCACGTCAAACCAAACCCGGTCCTACAGTCATCTCAAGTCTCCCTTGGGACCTGAGAGTGCATTTTTCGGGAGCAGTGCAGCCGTGACAGCGATGGCGTTTGCAGGTCATCGGCACTGCCCGCGGGCCGTGTCCAGGAGCCGTGGCGAGGCGGCGTGCAGCCGTGTCGAAAAACACACACATCTGTTACGGCCCAATAGCATCATGTTGACACGCATATCAGCCTAACGCAAATATGACTGAAGGCAGCCTTTTATAATGGTGATATCTGTAAGGAAAGGAATTAAATCTGTGCTCACGGTAAAGTATGCTGGGAAAAATAATGTTTGAATGTCTACGTGACAGAGGAAAGGAGGGCGGAAGGAAAATCCTCTGCATTTAAAGGTTTGCTAACAGGTTGAAAAAAGCCAAATATCACTCAAAACAGAAAAAAAGAAGTATGCCAACTCCTGCCAAGTGCTTTTGAGTCCCTGAGCTGCACGCACAAACCTGCCCGAGCCCCAGCCCTGCCCCTGGAACGCGCTCCCTCCGGGCAGCGCTGGGCTGTGGGCACGGCAGGGGCTCTCCAGCAGCTCCCCTCTGCTGCTGCCAGTTTGTTGTCAGAACAAGTTTCCTTCACGTTTCCTTCCAGTGAGCCCCAGGCAACACTAAATGAAGCACCTCCCCTGTGCAGAGCGGTTACCACAATGGCGAGCATCACCCCTTGAAAAATGGCTTCAAACAGACGAGCAATACAGAAGCGATGTGCAGCAGGGGGATGCATCCAGGAGAATTCGGGTGAAGCCGTTTCAGAAGCAAGAGGCTGCTCCTCCGTGCTCCATCTCACCGGGCCAGGCACACCACCGGGCTCCCCTCTGCCAAGGCGCAAAGGTTTTGCAGCAATGGGGCCAGGACCAGCCTCATGGGCTGAGATCAGAAAACACTTCTCTGCAGTCCTCTTCCTGCCCTCCTCTCCCTTCCCTCACTCCCCACCCCCAGAAAAAGGTTAAAAACAAGTTCTTAAGTTGCATACAGCAAAACAAACCCAGAAAAAGCCGTGAGTGGGAGTGAGGAGCAGCAGCAGAGCCCTGGAAGGGCGACAGACGGCCAACAGCAAACCCACACGGGCAGCGAAGCACGGCTGGATCCGGCAGCTCCTGCTGCTGCCGCAGCCCCCAGCCCCCCCGGGGACCACTCCAGCACCACCACCACCCCCCCGCTTCATTTCAACACAGGACACCCTAAATGGCACATAAACTTTTTATAAAAAAAAATTTGTGTAAGTTACGTCCAAAATATTCAGTATTTCAGTCCTTTATTATCAGCTACTTTGTTTCACGCAAAAACCCCCCAAAAACCTGCAATTCTCATTAAAGAACACACCAGCAAGGCAAGCGCAGTGTTTGGCTCCGTACCCACCGGGCTGCCTCTGGCCCTGCATCTCCCTGCACCGACGCAGAGCAAAGAGCATGATACCTTCCCAACATGCTTGCAGACAGTGCACAAAGGTTGACAGTTATTGCTTTACTGCAGTATCCTAACACTAGTAATAAACAACAATATCTGAAAAGGGCCTCTCTCCCTACCAGCAACACAGACAAGATCACAGCTGAAATAAGGTTAATTAGTTCATTTTTTTCCAAGCCAAGGAATGAAGTGGTTGCCCCATGATCACGACCCAACTTCAAAGCAAAGGGAGGCAGGAAAAGGCAGAGTGACTGTAGTGGCCACTGACCAGTGTAGGTTGAGTGTTAGCTGACCAAGTGTGGGTTGAGTACTTCTTATCAGAGGAAAAGTTGAGACTGAAGTAGAAAGGCAGGGGAAAAAAACAAAACAAAACAAAAAAACAAAACAAAACAAAAAAACCAAAACCAACAACAAAACACCCACCCAAAAAAACCCACAAACACATCTATAAAGCAGAAGCAATGCCAGAGAGCTCCACTGCCCAACCAGGTATGTCACCAAATTAAATAATCTTTACTTTAAAGCTGTAATAGGGGGAAAAAAAGTTTGCTTCAAATAATTCTTTCTGGCTGGTTATGGTGGCGGGGTCTGAGAGGGACAACCACGGCATTGTGCCCATGTAAATCAGACCATGGTGCAGCCCCTGCACTGCAGATGAGGCTCTTGTCCCAGCAAACACGGCTTTCCCCGCTGAGAAAGCAGAGGCTCTAGCGAGGCGGCTCCAGGAGCACACGAAGCTCCCGCAGCCTGCCCCCATCCCACGTACCAACGGCAGGTACTGGTACTCTGCGATGAAGATCCCAGTGCCAGACCAAAGCTGGAGCACAGTTTATACCTATTGCGTAAGATCGATAGCATTGAATTTGCTTCTGCTTCTGCTCAGGGAGCAAGCGGATGTTACATGTTTTTTCCTCAGACTACATTCACTTAAAAGTAAAAACAAAGCCCTTGCAAAACTCAAAGCAGGAACCACAGCAGCAAGGACCCTTATTTCTCTGCAGAAAACAATATTCAGTATTTCATTGCCTGAACGGCCCCTTGGCACTAGGGTGGTTGCACCCCCGGTGATGGGTTCAGATCAGCCCCTGCTCCGTCATCTGCTCACAGGAGTAGGTAGAGGTGAAAAAATAAACCCTGCCTCAGCAAAGCATTGTTGGAGCTGTTTGGGGATGGTACGCGCTGCTGGGCCCCCCCCCCCAGCATCCCGGTGGCAGGCAGCTGCCTCGGGGCACAGAGCAGAGATGCCCTGGGGAGCGCAGGACCTTTGCTGCATGTCCCGCTGCATCTCCCCCCGCAGCACAGCAGCCCCCGGTTCCTCCCCCAGCACCTGACCCACCACGAGGTTTTCGGCAGCAACCAGACCCGGGTTGCATCTCCGCACGCACCCGCGTACGGTGCCAGTGGGAATAAAAGACGATGTTTAACCACCTGCACTAGGCTGCCTCCGATGTTCTCGAAGTGAAACTTGATGCTGCTCAGCAAAGACACACCTCTTCCAGGGTGTTGTGCAAAATTCTGCATTTTAACGTAGGACAGGAAATATGAAAAGAGCCGGGCAGAACCCAAACAGCACCGCCAGTTAGGCCGAGGCTCGCCAGCTCCAGCGGGGAGCAAATCAAAGGGTATGCATGACTTATCCATCCACCCGTGATTTTCCAGTGCTTTGGAAGTCGCAGTTCCTTTGCTAACAGGTTTTAAAGGATTGGCATTGCTGCTTCCCTCTGGAGCAGCTCTGCAGAGGGGTTTTTTTTTTCCCCTCCTTTCTGTTTCATGCTTTATTTCCTGACTCCACAGTGGGATGGGTCGGTTGCAAAAGACTCTCATTCCCTTTTTGGGATTGGTTTTGGCCTTCTGGTTTTATTCTGCGAGGGAGACTTTCAAACCGGGTAAGTATTAAAAGTGAATCTGTCTTTAAGGAAAAATATTAAAAGCCACATTTGAGTGTTTTGCATAGAAACGGTACAGAGCTTGGACCAAACCACGTCCGAGCCTTTGTGTGGTGGCTGATACTAGAAAGTTGTTTTAACAAAGATTTGAAATCAAACGAGCAAGTAATATGCAGAAATACTTCCTGAGGGAGCAGGTGAGGCGGGGGGTCTGGGACAGAGAGGGCTCTGAACACTCCATTTTCCAGTGCGTAGAAAAATTTACAAACATGACTTTTAAATGTTGGATTTTAAGTTTTGAAACATGCACTTGGTGGATGATTTTTATTACAAAATAGTTGGGGTGTTTATAAGTTGTATCCTGACTTGTGGAAAAAACTGCTGCAAGAGTCGAGCGCTGTCCCCGTGTCACTGCATTCAGTGAGGAGCTGCAGCTGCTTCGCAGCACAGCTTTTTCCAGCAGATAGAACAGACATCCTGGTGCTGGACGCTCTGCACTTGCAGGCTCACTTAGCTTCCAATTAACTACTTACTCTCAGAGGCATTAGGGGATTTTATTTTATTTTTAAATAGGGTTTGGATAAATTAAATCCCTGTGCCTTGGTCCCCAGAGATGCTGAAAGGGAAGCGGGTGATTGTCACCGGAGCAAGCACTGGAATTGGAGAGCAGATGGCATATCACCTGGCACGGATGGGATCCCACATTTTGATCACAGCACGGACAGAGGCCAAGCTACAGAAAGTAAATGGCAAGCTGAGCACTCACACATGCATGTTCATGGCAGTGCACACACAAACATATGAAGGCCAATCTCACATCGCAGGTACACACATGAATATACGCACATGTAATTGCCATGGCACAAATACCAGACAGGCACAGTTACATTCACAGGTATGCATACTTGCACTGTCTGGGGCTCCTGCATGCACAGAAATCCCTCTCCTGCAGATACGTGCACTCTGCATAGCACATGTTATGATATTTGAACTTGCTTAGTTATGTTCACATATCCCCATACACACAGGCTCCGTCAGCACACACACCCTCATTCCACTGCAGTGATATACAAGCTYCTGCTCACCCTATATGCATGCAATTCCAGCACAGACTGCACCGATAAAGAGCCAGACTGCCTCGGGTAACGCATTCACCAAAGGAATATTTTTTCAGGCTCCCTTTGAAACTTAAGAGGCTCCAAACATACTCCCAAAACTCCAAACCGCTGTTTTAAGGCGGGGACACATCACAGGGAGCACAGACACCCCCTTTTGCTGCCGCACCAGGCTTCCCAGGGCAGGGAAGGGGGTTTCTGACGCATCATGTTGGTGCGGCAGGTGGTGGAGCGGTGCCTGGAGCTGGGGGCAGCCTCCGCGCGGTACGTCAGCGGCACCATGGAGGACATGGCCTTCGCCGAGCACGTGGTGAAGGAGGCAGAGACCTCGCTGGGTACGTTTACAGCCTGCTCTCCGCAAATGACAGCRGAACATTGCATCTCCCCTTGGCCATGCTGCTTTTTGCCACATGCCCACTAAAAAAAAAGCAGGAGAGATGGAGATGGGGTGAGGCGGGGGAGATTTTTCCCTAATTATGCTTTTTGCAGTCCCGTTCCTCTGCCCAGCTTCATCGCTCCAGCTCAAACTGAACTGTGCTCTCGATTTCAGCTCTGTGCCCTCATGACATCCTGTTCCAGTATCGTAATCCTGGATTTCATCACCCCCAACTACTGTGGTCTGAAACCGTCCATCAGGCTCGTGGCAGCCTTGCTATTGCGGTCATGGGTCACGGCTGCGGAAATGCAACGTTTCAGCTCCGTGTGGAGCACTCCCTCTCCTACCCCGGGCCCACTCGAGGGTGATCTCCCTGGTGCCATGGTATTTCTGTTTTGAACCAGGAAAAAAAAAAAAATCACGACAAAATTTTTAATGGCAGCCACCATCCAGACTATCTCCCTACTGCAGAGATGACAGGCCACAGCTCTGACCCAAAAACCTGATTTCTTTTGATGACGTTTATTCTGCTGCCAGGAAAGGCTCTGCTCTGCTGGTTGTAGCCCTCTCCCACCCAGCACTGATGCCTGTTCCTCTGCTTGCAGGAGGCCTAGACATGCTGATTCTTAATCACGTCGGCACGTCATACTTCGGTTATTTCAATGGGGACATTGGGCACGTACGAAAGCTCCTGGAGATAAACTTCCTCAGCTACGTGGCAATGACCACATCTGCCCTGCCCATGCTGAAGAAGAGTGAGGGCAGCATCGTAGTGGTTTCATCCATGGCAGGTGAGTGAGGAGCAAGGTAGGYGACATGGGATTCAGTCAAAAGACACTGTGGGCTGATTTTCAGAAGTAAGCAGCATGCAGAGACACCAGGCATCCTAAAGGAGCCAGAACTGCTTAACATACTCAAAAAAAAAGAAAAACCAACCAAATCCAGATCTTTTTTGTATTTTCTCAGTGGAATTTGTTCTCTGATGCAATCCAATTGCCCTGGCTTGCTTTTTGACCAGCCCTGTAATTAAACCCCTCACCCTGGTGTCAGGCTCGTTAGAGCAGCAGAGCTCATACGCCTCCAGTTTTATGGAGATAAGTGGAAATGCAGTAATTTCTCGCTGCATTGGATCTCTGACTGTTCATCTTGGTTTGGTAGGTCAAGTTCCTGCTAATATTTGTAGAGGGAATTACTGACTGACTCTATTCACAAAAACATGACTCCATTCTAATAAATTTCTGTTAAGTCAGGAAACTAAATTGCTAACAGATGTCCCCACTCACAGCCGGTATGTTGGTTAGTCTTCTGGTGATCAGCTTAGCTCAGTATCCAGAGACAAGAGTTTAAACTTTGCTCCGTCTCTCCCCTCTGAGGGTTTCCTAGTTACTGCAGGTTGCTCATACCCTGAGCAGAGACATGAGCCATGGTGTTGGCCTCGAGACCTTAAAAGAACTGGAAGCTGACGGGAATATTTGTAATGCTGCTGTTCAGGTGCCAGGATGACATTTCACTACCAGTAAACTCCCTTTGGGTAAAATACTCTAGCTGTTAAAGAACAAAACAGAGGTTCGGGCAGAGCAGCTTTCTGTGCTATAACAGAACTTCACTTTGTGTCCAGGTAAAGTCGGGTTTCCCTTTACGGTCCCCTACTCTGCAACTAAGTTTGCCTTGGATGGATTTTTCAGCTCCCTGAGGCAGGAATTCAGCATTCAGAGCATTAACGTTTCCATCACACTCTGCATCCTTGGCTTCATCGATACCGGTAAGATCGGTGCTTACTGAGATCCGGCTGATCAGGAGCTGGGCATCACCTTCTCAGCTTCTTATCCTGCCCTTCAACTCCCCCTGCCACCGGCTCCCCGCTTTCACCTCTGCTGCCGCTTTTCCTCCAGCCCTGCTGTAGCACGAGCGCATGCAGAACACACTCGGGTCTCTGGGGGATCCTACCTCCTTCCACCAAAGAAGAGTCTCAAAATTATTTTCTTCCCCCCACTACATAAAACCAGCTACCGCACACGGGCTGGCACAGCCTAACATTCAGTTAGTACAAATGGACGTGCCAGCCAGCTATCGCCCGTTAATCCCATCCATTGATGCAACAGCAAGGTATGGGAATGCAGGTGCACGATTAGGGCAGCTGGAAGAGCTCTGCATGCGCTGGGCAGCAGAGAGGAATTTAGCCTCGTGAATCTACCTCTGTTTTGACGTGCGTACCGATACCTCCAATTTGAACAAACACTGTGCGAGCCCCGCTCTCCCCGCTTCGCGTTAACCCCGCCTCGGCCCCTGCGTTCGCTCCCCGCGGGCCAGCCGGGCGAGGGGCAGCCCCGCCTGAGTCCCTTCTGCTCCCGGGCAGAGAGCGCGCTGCGCGCCGCCGCCGACCTGCTGCTGGTGCCGCCGGCGCCGCGGGAGGAGTGCGCGCTGGAGATCCTCAAGGGCGGGGCGCTGCGCCGGCGGGAGCTCTACTACCGCTACGGCTCCACCCGCCTGCCCCTGCTGCTGCGGGACTGGGCCGCCGAGCTCCTGGACTACCTGGTCAGGAGCCGCTACCGGCTGGAGAGCCTGAAGAGGAACTAGCGCCCCGCCTCCAGCGCCGCCCTCCTGCGCAAGGGCCTTGTGAACAGCGGCGGCCGCCGGCGCGGGAGCGTTCGCCGGCCCAACACCCTCCTCTGCCGGCGGAGAGGGGCCTCGCAGGCGGGCCGCGCCGCCGGGGCCCGCTCCTCGCACGGTCGGACGGGCCGCCCACCAGAAATCTCCGCTTGCGCTTTGAGAAGTTAATCGTTTCATTTTTCAGTAGATCGTATCGCCTCCGGCGGGGCTGGTCGGGGCGGCCCCACAGCGCGGTACGAGGCGTGGAAGAGGGGAACTCCCTGCAGCTGCAGTATCCCATCTGGTTAGACCCCTTCCCTTCCCCAGACTAGGGAAAAGTAGTAACAAACTGATTATTAAATAAAGTTTACTAACCTAACAGTTTAATGTGTTCTGGGTTTTTTTGTTTGTTTTGTTTCGTTTTTTGGGGGTTTTTTGTTTGTTTGTTTAATCCTCTCTCCATTACTAAATGCCGCTGTAAATGCGCACAACTCCACTGACTTGCCTTTCACAGGAAAGTTGAATCCTTGCAATAATCCTTCATTATTTCATTGCAGGAATAACTGTGGTTTTAGCCTTGGTTTTGGTTAGCTTAATGACTAAATTAAATGCAAGTGTTTCCACCAAGTTTGGAGAGTTTTGTTTGGGGTAAAGTTTCTTACACAAATATTATAACTGGAAAATGCCTTATAGAGACATGGAGTTGCTGCATCACCACCCTAAGCCATGAGCTTGGGCCCCAGGAGCGACGCACACCGAACGCAAAACCAAAGCACAAGCCTGCGGCGAGCTCTGCGCTGTTTCCCTGACCCTGGCAGCAGTGCCTGAGCTGCTGCGTTTACATCTAACATTGTTCTAGCCATCAGACCACCAACTGTTACCTGTTCTGAGACAAAGCAAYGCAAAACCTCCCCAAACCCTTCCCACTGAAGCACTCCCCAGGATCGGTTTGCTCCTCATCTTCTAAAGGAAATCAGGAACTGACATTTCTGCTCTCCTTATCCCAAGATCACCTACATAAACCAGTGCACACAGAGCGGGTTTTGCCCTTGAAACTTTCACAAAATTATTTGCAAACCCCTTCACCATATGCCCAGGCAGATGCTGAGCAGTGCAACACGCAACACTTGTGAAAGGCAAAGATCTTTATTATTTACCTGCTTGGCTCTTTTACTGCCTTTTGCAATCAGTGGATTCCTCAAGACAAGAGTGCAATTTTTTTAGGTATAAGAGCCACCCAGCAAACACCAATGGTGATACAGAATCATAGAATTGTTCAGGTTGGAAAAGACCTTTAAGATCATCAAGTCCAACCGTTAACCTAGCACTGCCAAGTCCACCACTAAACCATGTCCCTAAGCGCCTCATCTACACGTCTTTTAAATACCTCCAGGGATGGGGACTCAACCACTTCCCTGGGCAGCCTGTTCCCATGCTTGACAACCCTTTCGGTGAAGAAATTTGTCCTAATATCCAATCTAAACCTCCCCTGGCACAACTTGAGGCCATTTCCTCTTGTCCTATCGCTTGTTACTTGGGAGAAGAGAACGACCCCCACCTCGCTCCAGCCTCCTTTCAGGTAGCTGTAGAGAGCGATGAGGTCTCCCCTGAGCCTCCTCTTCTCCAGGCTAAACAACCCCAGTTCCCTCAGCTGCTCCTCACAGGACTTGCTCTCCAGACCCTTCACCAGCTTCATTGCCCTCCTCTGGACACGCTCCAGCACCTCAATGTCTGTCTTGGAGTGAGGGGCCCAAAACTGAACACAGTATTCGAGGTGCAGCCTCACCAGTGCCAAGTACAGGGGCACGATCACTGCCCTACTCCTGCTGGCCACACTATTTCTGATACARGCCAGGATGCTGTTGGCCGCCTTGGCCACCTGGGCACACTGCTGGCTCACATTCAGCTGGCTGGCTTATCACATAGGATAGGCCAGAAGCAYCAATAAGGATTAAAACCACAAACTTTGCCAGCCCTGCTCTCTCTAGATATTCCTATGAACCTGTACCACGGTGATCACTGCTGATTAATAAATCCTTGTGGCAGCCAACGAGGAAGGGAAGCATTGCCTCGGTTTTAGACACGGAGTGGAGAGAGAGAGAGAGAGAGAGAAGGATGCCCATTCCATGGAGGTCCGCGCTGAGGGGGTACAGGTGTCCCAGCCCTGTAGGCAGCCACCAAACAACACACCCACCACTTTATCGAGCTAGAAGCTTTTCAGTGCCTTCCCTTCAACACTCTCAAAACCACACCTGAAACTCCTGGCAGAACAAGGGTGCAAAGGGACAGTCCAGAGTCCAAAGCAACGCTCTCCATTAGGTTAATGTTTGCTAAACTACAGGAAGTACAAACAAGTAGTCCAACAGATAGCAGCAAACTTGTGCAAGACAAGAATCGGTTCAAAACTACTACCATTCCCAGCCCCGTTTGCAACCTACTGACGTGTCCACCTCCCCACGGTCAGAGCTGTGGAATTTGTCTTGCTCCTGCCTGTACTTTTGCAGAGAGATGGGTCTGCTCCTGAAGATTTTCATCCCCTTGCTGGGACTGGCGCTGGCCTTTTATTTTTATTCAGCACCCGAGAATTTCAGTGAAGGTAAGTCATTGGAAAAACAYGCTTTAAAACCAGAACCAGGGAGGCTGCTGCCAGAGTGGCAGTGTGTGCCCATGCAGAAGAGCACGGGCCATTTGAAGGGCCTTCCAAAGGACAGGAGGTCTGAGAGCTTAGAGGGGAGCGCAGGCAGCGCCCGGTGCAAGGGGTCAGAGCACCCTGTGCCACACAGGAAACCTCATAGGATTATGCCGAGGTCTGCCGGGATGCATAGTAAGTGTCTGATCTCAGCAAATTATTTATTTGGGAAACATGCAGTTATCCACTTAAACCATTTAACCATTTTATTAGTCAACTCTCAGCATTCCCAAAAGCCGCTCCCAGACCAGGCTGGATGCAGAGCTCAAGCCTCACACACACTCCCCGCCAAACTGGGATTAACGACCAGACTCCAGTCAGGGTCTGCACGAGCAGTGCACGCTGCAGCGGGGCAGCGCTGCTGCCTGCAGCTCCCCGCACCCAAAGGCGAGGGGCGGCGGGGGCAGAGAGGAGCTGTGGCGCCCACGTGCAGGGGGACGGTGCAGGCTGCGCCGGCTCTGAGCCCTGCGCCCTCCTCCTCAGAGATGCTCCGGGGGAAACGGGTGATCGTGACAGGAGCCAGCAGCGGCATCGGGGAGCAGATGGCATATCACCTGGCACGCATGGAGGCCCACCTACTGCTCACCGCACGGACAGAGGCCAAGCTGCAGAAAGTAAATGGCAAGCAAAACACGTTTGCAACCCAGAACCCCACAGGCAGGCAGAATGCAGATTTTCACCCTGGCCCGGGCACACAGGGATGCCAGACACTCTACAGATCCACCCCAGTGTTTCCCCAGCACAAGCCTGTTCTAACAGACACCCCCACACACCACAACAAATTGCGTTTTCAATGCTGACAGCACGGCATTTCTTTCTCCACAGTCTTCAGCTGTGAATTCTGATCACCACCACCAAGGACAACACTAGTCTGCCCAAGTCCTGGTCTGATCAACCCTTGCCCTTTCTCAAAATCTGAATGGTTTTTGCATGTATACAACAGAAACAAAATTAAGTAGTCATATCCCTGTTTATAAATACTATATATTTGGCTCAGATGGGCCATAATTAACTCCGCAGCCAGAAACATTCTCTGAGCAATGCGKCTCCTCCCGTGAGGGGAGAAGGGTTTCCAGTGGGACAGGGGGATGCACTGCCCATCCTCCCCAAGACAGCAACAGCCTTCGTGGGATGGGGACGGGGGGGGGGTGTCTGTGGAGGGGGGTCCATTGCCAACACCGCTCTCGCTGTTGCTGCAGGTTGTGGGGCAGTGCCTCAAGCTGGGTGCTGCGTCCGCCCGCTACGTGAGCGGCTCTATGGAGGACACCGCATTCCCTGAGGTGGTGGTGAAGGAAGCTGAGAACACCTGGGGTAGGTGGTGGGGAGCTGCCCCTCCTCACTCCCCAACACACCCTGCGCTACACTTTGGGGCCATCCCAGCCACCAAGAAGCTGCTTTGGTTTCAGATGCCGGTTGCTAATAGCAAACATGCTCTGCTTCCAGGAGGCCTCGATATGGTCATCCTAAATCACATCGGTTACACCTACTTCAACTACTTCAATGGGGACGTTGGGCACATACGAAAGCTCCTAGAGATCAACTTCCTCAGCTACGTGGCAATGACCGTGTCTGCCCTGCCCATGCTGAAGGAGAGCGAGGGCAGCATCGTTGTCGTTTCATCCATGGCAGGTGAGCACACAAGGGACCTGGCTCTCCCTGCCCACATCCCTTCCTCTGCCTGTAAGGGATCCCTGCTGCAGCTTTTCTTCAAAAGACAGAATAAGGACCATAAGGCAGAGAGCCACCCTGCTGGGAGTCAGGATCAGCATATGATTTATATCCTGGATGCACAATTCAAGTCCTCAGGGGGATTTGTATTTTATGCCCTGTCCTGCTAGTCTTCCTCCTAGAGAAGCTGGCGGCTCATGGCCTAGACAGGTGTACTCTGCGCTGGGTAAAAAACTGGCTGGGCAGCCAGGCCCAGAGAGTTGTGGTGAATGGAGCGAAGTCCACTTGGTGGCCGGTCACGAGCGGTGTCCCCCAGGGCTCCGTTTTGGGGTCGGTTTTGTTCAATATCTTTATTAACGATCTGGACAAGGGGATTGAGTGCTCCCTCAGTAAGTTTGCAGATGACACCAAGCTGGCCGGCAGTGTCGATCTGCTCGAGGGCAGGAAGGCTC